>CM040425.1:137838064-138438064 GCA_022702705.1 Papilionanthe hookeriana x Papilionanthe teres | reverse complement strand
GTTGAAGAGTTTTGATACCTAGAAGGAGATGAATTCTTAACTAGTAGATATCACATGAATCCTTGGGTAGTCGAAGGCCTTGTGCGGGTTATTCATGGTGAAGTGCAAATAAATAGGAAGATATTATATA
The DNA here is from genome assembly GCA_022702705.1 of Papilionanthe hookeriana x Papilionanthe teres. Taxonomy (NCBI): domain Eukaryota; kingdom Viridiplantae; phylum Streptophyta; class Magnoliopsida; order Asparagales; family Orchidaceae; genus Papilionanthe; species Papilionanthe hookeriana x Papilionanthe teres. Next base: position 138,437,934 of record CM040425.1, on the reverse strand, counting down.
ATGGACGTAGAATTGATAAGTTTTTAGAGTGACAGACTAAATTCTTGTAATTTGATTTATAGAGAAGGAATGGGTCATTAGTAGGGCCGACCAAAGCCACCCTTGGACATCTAGTAGTGTGAGCCTAGATTAACCCATTCTACTAACAATACATCCGGACTCGATCTATAAGTTAGCTGATGTTCTTTACACTCGAATCAAAGGGTAAAGAATTTGAATGCTTCTATTTGGCACAATACCATAAATTTATATTCTCCACGAATACTTATCATTATCTTAGAAAATCTTGGATTAATTGAAAGGAAGAAAGTTGTTGTCTTATTGCTATTTACATTAATTATTTCATTACTGCTTTATTATTGCATCTGGTAAATTAAAAATATCAAATTTATAACTATAAAAGAAATACTTAAAAATTAAATTAAAATATTTTAAAATCCATAACTCACTCTCGTGGGATCGATACTGGGGTCTTTGTTTCAAAGCCCTATATTACTTGATACAATACGTATACTTGCGTAGTACCCCTAGTGTGTAAAGTATTTTTGATAAAATTATATTTATATTCACTATCTGCTATTATTATATATTACATTTTGAAAGCATTAATTATTATATTTGTCATCAGCGGATTGCGGGTCAAGTTTTTGGCACCGTTGCCGGGGATTGAATTTTTTGTATGCATATATTTAGCGTGGGTCATCTTCCTTCTGTGTTTAATCACTGCATGGAAATATTTAGTGTTCCTATCCCCAAATATGTGTTTGTTGACAGCAGCTTTTGGTTTTAAGAATAATTCCTCCCTTTCCAAAGCTTGTAATAACTGAGTTTGTGCAGTGATCAGCTCCTGAGTATGGTCCCATCCCTAGTCTTGATTAGCTTCTAGCAGTTGAACTTTAATATCAGCATTTTTCACTTGCTAAATCACATTACCAAAACTGTGTTTATTCCAATTTCTTAAATGATAAGCCACATTTTTATGTAATCTCCAAAATTTAACAATTGGATTGCTGACAGGATAAATTGGAACATTCCAAGCTATTTTCACCCCTTCTAAGAAGTTAGAATGTTCACTCCACACATTCAATAATCTGAAAGGGGAATAACCAATATTGGGATAGAAGGAGATCTGAATCAAGAGAGGGGAGTGATCAGAAGTAGATCTATGAAGGTGGTGAACCTAAGTGATAGGAAATGTATTCAACCAAGAGTCATTGGCCATAATTCTGTCCATTCTCTCCAGAAGTTTGCCCCTCTTCCAAGTGAAAAGTGACCCAATAAAACCCATATCAAATAAGCCAGCTGTAGTGATGTTCTGTGAGAATTGAATCATGGATTGTAAATCAGGAGTTCTGCCTCCCTTTTTCTCGCTAGGATCCCTAATACAATTAAAGTCCCCACCAACAATCCAGTTAGAAGGATTATTGGCACTGATACTAATCAACTCAGCCCATAAAGAAGTCCTATCAGTATTAGTGCAGCCAGCATAAACAAATGTTGAAAAACCATTGAACTGATCCAACCCAAATGGAAGAAGCAAAAACTGATAGTTATCAATCACAATCTCACAACTCAGTTTCTTCCTGCTAAAAACCCAAATCTTATTGTTACAATTAGACTGAAAATGAAAGCCAAGGAATTTTTTAGTTATCTTAGAGATATTAGTATGCACCAAAGGTTCCAACAAAGCAAAAAATCCAAAGTTTATGTGTCATGTTTAAATGTAGGATTCTATTAAAGGTGCCAGGACTGGCAACACCCCTAACATTCCAACAAAGAAGGTTAATCATGATGAATAGCCTTACTAGCCCTAGTTAACCTAGGGGGAGGGACTGAGGAGCTTTCCATGCCAATTATATTTGATTTAGATAAATTTTGTAGCTCCATAGTATCTTTTCTCCTTCTCCTATGTTTCTGTTGAGACTAGACTCCCTCCACTGTAGTGGTTAGCTCTTCAAGCACAATATGAACTGAATCTCCATCAATTGGATCCTTTGTGGTTATAAATGTATCACATGCTTCAAAACAGAAAGGTACAACTTATCCTCCAAAGAAGACATTGAACTCTAAATGGTTGTGTTGGATCTGTGCAACCTCATCAGAAGGATCTATAATTTTTATAGCTTGATCAGCATAATTTCAAGCAGCATCCCCAGCAGTTCTATAGAGGACTAAATTCTGGATCTTTTCTTATTGAGGTAGTATTTGTTCATCTTGAATTGGTTCTACCAGAATCTCTGCTGTTTTTGGAACATAAGTTGGACCCACCTGATCTGGGCCTTGTGGAATAACCTGAGGGGTTGGAACCTGCTCAGCAGTCTTGGTGTCCTTGTTAACAAAATTATGAGGTCTAAGTTCTGGATGCAACTTGAAACATTGCTCCATAGTGTGACCAAATAAATTGTAGTGCTTACAATATAATGGTTGATATTCCATGACTATGGGTTGCCAATACCCATTGTTAGCAGTGCCTAGCCAAACTCCATTAATATAAGGTTGAGTAATATCCCTTTCCACAAGAAATCTAGCATTGGAAATTCTAGTAACATTAGTAGATGGCATGTCAAGATTAAGTGGCCTCCCCATTGAGTCAGCAATATCATAAATTATTCTATGATTGTTAAAGGGAAGCTTGAGATTGGGTAGACTGAACCACACAGGGACAATTGGTGGTTCCTTGGTAGGATCAAAATCCAAGGTCCATTTCAGCAATTTCATAGGTTTACCATGAATCATTATCACCTTTTTAGAAAAGATTTCAGCATAATCCTCCTTTAAAGAGAGCTGCAGCATTATATGCCTGCTGTCAAAGACCCCCATCTTCCAACTACCCAATAGTTTGAAGTCATCCACAGCTTTCTCAAGAATATCCAGTTTGGGTTATCCAAACTGAAACTTCCCAACCAAAGTGAATCTATAAGGCTCAGAGAGTTTAGCAAGCTCCTCCTTAGTAAAAATTAAAGATAGCTTACCAACTTTTTTAGTACATTTCCTTATGAATTCACAATCAGCGTTACCTTCTATGGCATCATGAAATATCTGGGGAAAAACTAGTTTGTCTCCAAGTGTGGTTCCTCCCTCCGTTCTAACAGTCACTTCAGCAAATGTGCCCCTCCCAACAAAGTTATGATCTGCTCTATTAAGATCTGTGGCCATAACTCTAATGGAACAGTAACCACTCCACCAATTCAAAAAACGAAAAACCCGGGAAGGTAAAAAACTCACTCCCAAGCCAACACCAATGAATCTTGAAAAGAAGAGAAGCTTTCTTCTTCCTTCCAGCTACCTTCCCCACCCCAGTAAGCTGCGCCGCCACTTGGACAGTTACCTGCTCCATGAAAACCCTAGCAGAGCACAACCAGCCGCCTCCTCCATCTTTAATATATATATATATATATATATATATATATATATATATATATATATATATATATATATATATATATATATATATGGAACCAACATCTTCTTTTAGAGAGGTTAAAACTTATTATATTAAAATAATATTTATAAATATATAAAAATTCTAAATCACTCTTATTTTTTCTCTTTAAATAACGATCCATTCTTTTCGGGGATTGAAAATCGGAGGAATGACGAGAAAATAAAAATAACAGAGGAGCAAATACAACTACTAAGAGAGATATATTTTAAAAATGCAAAACTACAAAATAATTTTTTTGTTTTACGAGGGGGGGTCTAAGGTCGTGCCGCGTTCCCCAACTTCTTGGTTGACTTCTGTGAGTCGGTTGTAGTGCCCTCAGGTCTGGGCTTTGAATTCCTCTTTGGCCATGGTTGCCATATGGAGGAGGGTACTTGAATAGTTAGGCACAACAGGAGTGGCTATCATATAATAACCTTTGAAATATATATATATATATATATATATATATATATATATATATATATATATATATATATATATATATATTCCAAAAACATGCCTAGCAAGCAAGGAAAATATTAATGACCAAAAAGAGATAGTTACATGATGTGTATATGAGGAAGAGATTATCTATCCCCACGTAACAAAAATGCTAGTGGAGGGGAAACAAAACCAAATAAAGTAGACTCACAACTTGACCCTACAGAGGCTAACCGGTGTGCAGGGCCATTGCCTTCCCTAAGAGTATATAAAAACTTGTCGAAATTGAGGTGTACTGATCCACTAAAAAATTTGATAGCTTTTTACTATTCATTTCATACCTATTTGTGATGATATTGCACTTTAAATGAAGTTATTTTTGATGATTTCATGCAGGTACAATGATTTTATGCCTTTGGAGCAAAAGGAAGCAAAAAGAAGAAAATTTAGAGCCAAAAAGGACAAAAGTGCATTTTATTGAACTAGCGCAGGATAACGCTAGTTTCGAGAGAGTTACGACATTTTGGTATAATAATGGACCGATGATGCTCCTACCAACGTCGGACAGCGTCCTATCCCGATTTTGAACTAGATTCAATGTATTTGGCAGAATTTTGAAAGGTTGCTTGAGGAAACTCTTGGGAATTTAGTTTTGGCCGAATTTAAACACTTTTGGAGCCAAATTTCAAAAGGGGGGGAAGAAAGGAAAGAAATGAAGATAAGAGTTTAGAGTTTAGAGAGAGTTTCTTTCCATTTTGTGTAGGAAGTTAGGTTTTGTGTTTTCTCTTCTAAGGAGTGTGAGAGGAGAGGGTTTCTTCTTCCTTACTATTCTAAAGAGAGAATTGTGTGTTGTTGTGAAGAAAGAAGAGGAGCCAAAGGAATTCCTTGAGATTCGCTTGGAGAAGAATTTGAGATAAGTTTTCTTTACTTTACTCTATCTGTATGATGTTGTTTTATATATAAAATCCATGTTTTGTGATCTTTTCCTCATGAGTCTTGAGTAGATTTCTTTCTTTCTCTTTTCATGTATTGTGTTGATGTTGTGAAATGGAAATGATATGTCGATTTATTATGGAGAATTTGTGATGACCTTTTCACTTAGAACTTCATTTACTTTTTGATCTAGCCAATTGAATTGTTAAAACTTGTTGGGAAACATATGTTCCGAAAGGATTATGAGTTCCACAATAAAAGTGAAGGTCACATTCAATGTCCATGAATGAGAGACGTAGTTCATGAGGATTGAGTGCAAATAAATAAGGAAATATACTTTGATGGGCGTAGAATTGGAGATTTCAGAGTGACAGGCTGAAATCCTCAATTTGGTCTAAATGTTTAGAAACTAAAGCGAGAGTTAGCCTTCAGGTGAAGGGAAGTGGGAGCTCTGGAGTGAGAGCCAGTATCCTCCCAGCCTAACCACGGATTTGGGGACTAAACTTAGAATTAGCCAATGTTCTTTCTTTATACACTGAAATATGGGTAAAGAATAGGAATGCTCCTATTTGGCGCAATACATTTGTATCACTGATCTATGTCACAGTAATCATCACATTACAATTGGAAAGGAGGAAGACTCTTTCTTACAACTGAACTTTGTTATAAATTTAGTCTTGTGTTAGTTTAACTCGCTGGAGTTTAAAACGTTCTTGGTAGAAATAGTAATTGAATCTGTTTGTCTTTACTTTAAGAATTAAACCACTTGCAATTGTGTTGTGATTCGATAAGAGATTTCTGTGCTACGTCATAAAATTAAAGCCTCCCTATGGGATCGATATTCCAGGACTCCATTAGAGTCCTGTATTGCTTAAGTGATATGTATAGTTGTGTTAATTGTGTGACTCATTATCATTCAAATCAATATATAAATCTAAATCTGAGCTCATTAATTGTTGCAAATTAAAAAAATCGTACCAAGTTTTTGGCCCCGTTGCCGGGGAGGCAAGGTAAAAAAAAGCAACTATTAAAGTTTAATTTTTGTAGTATTTTAAATCTTATATTTGAATTGTAAGTTATAGTTTTGTGTGTCTATTTATTTTTAGTGTGTTTATTGTGTTTGCATGTGTAGTATCGGATCTATAGTTTTAGTGCCTCACGATTCTGAATTAGAGCGTACTATTAGAAAAATTCGAAAACAACAAAAACAATCTACAAATCCTCACAAAATGGTGAACAATTTAACCAATTAAAATGAAAATATACCATGAACTTTAAGAGATTATGCTAATCTAACAGCAGATGAAATTCACTTAACTATTCAAAATTCTAATGTTGCTGCTAATTCATTTGAGCTTAAACCTGTTATTATCCAAATGATACAGAATAATAATTTGGAGGAACATCTAGTGAAGATATTAACTTACTTATCGTTAGAACTATTTGCTACTTTAATTATGATGGAGTGTCGAACGATGTTGTTAGGCTTAGACTTTTTTCCTTTTTCACTAAGGGATAAGGCTAAAGCTTGGTTAAATTTGAAGCACCTAGATCTATTAGAACTTGGGGAGAGCTTTCATAAAAGTTTCTATCGAAATATTTTCCACCTTCCAAAACGGCTAAGTTGAGACATCACATCTTTTAGTCAGTTTGATGGAGAATCCATATATGAAGCTTGGGAAAAATTTAAAGAACTTCTAAGGAAGTGTCCACACCATGCTTTACCAGGCTGGTTAATAATTCAAACCTTTTATAATGGATTAGTAGGATCTTTGAGATCGATTATCGATGCTGCTGCTGGTGGATCATTAATTTCGAAACCTTTTAATGAAGCATATTCATTAATTGAAGAGATGGCTACTAATAATTGTTAATGGCCCTCTGAGCGGGTAAATCCTAAGAGAATTTCAAGTATTCATGATTTTGATGTGATAACTATGATAGTCTCTCAAATTACTGCACTTTCTAAAAAAATAGATCAATATGGATTGAATTATTCTTCAACACCCCCAGTGTTAGAAGAAAATTCATCAGGACGGATGATAGACTCTCAAATATCTTAAGAAACCTTAAATACTATTCATAATAAAGTCAATAATCCTTATTTAAATAATTATAATCCTAGTTGGAGGAATCATATGAATTTCAACTGGAATAACACCAATGTTGTTGTTAATTCGCAATGGGGAAACAATCCTATGAATCCAATTGGAAATCTAAACACCAAGGAAATACCAATTTTAGACCTTCTTATCCTCCTGGTTTTAATAGTAATTAACAATTGAAGGAAACAAAAGTTGTCTATTGAAGAAATGATTCTAAATATGGGTAATCAAATTCAAGCTCAAAATGTTGTGATAAATAATATTGAAAATCAATTGGAACAAATCTTTACTGCGCTTAATAATAGACCTTCTGAGAATCTTCCTAACAATGTTGAGATTAACTCAAAAGATCAAAGAGCAAATTAAGGTTATTCAATTAAAGAGTAGAAAAAAGAGGAACCAAGAGTTCAAAAAGAAGTCAAAGTTGAAAGAGAGGAAGTGAACATTGAGAAAGGTTCTAAAAAGATATATCGAAATGAATATCCACTAAAACTAATGAAGATAACTGTTGAAAAACCACCTCCTCCTTTTCCTCAAAGACTAAAGAAACAAAATAGGGATAATATATTTGCAAAATTTTTAGAAATTCTTAAGAAATTAACGATTAATATTTCCTTTGTTGAAGCATTAGAGCAAATGCTTGATTATGTAAAGTTTATGAAGGATATAATTAAAAGGAAAAGAAAGTTTAAAGACCACGAGACTATTGCACTTAGCGGTGAGTGTAGTGAAATTATTCAGAAAAAGCATCCTGAAAAACTTAAAGACCCAAGTAGTTTCACTATCCCATGCGCTATAGGTGAAAAATTGTTCGGAAGAGCTTTATGTGACCTTGGAGCTAGTATTAATCTTATGCCTTTATCAACTTTCAAAAGATTGGGAATAGGAGAAATTTCACCTACATATGCAACTCTTCAACCGGTTGATCGTTCTATCACTTAACCTAAAGGAGTTGTGGAAGATGTATTAGTAAAGGTGGATAAATTTATCTTTTTTGTGGACTTTATTGTATTAGATATCGAGGAAGATAAAGAAATTCCAATTATTTTGGGAAGACCATTCATTGCTACTAGGAGAGCTATGATCGATGTCCAAAATGGAAAATTAACTATGAGACTTAATGACCAAGAGGTAATTTTCAACATACTAAAATCTATGAAGTACCCTTCAACTAAAAAAGATGATGAGTGTTATCGAATGGAAGTCTACGATTATTTGAGAGAAGATCATTTTAAAGAAGTATTTGAAGAAAATTTGAAATGTGAGGATGAAAGTGAAAGTGAAGATGATTTGGATGATTTGGATGATTTGAAGAATGAAAAGTTAGGCTTTGTTTAGGAAAAATTTGAAAGATTGGATACTATGGAAAGATTGGATACTTTAAAAGTTTGATTCCATCTATCATTAAACCCCCTGAAATCGAGCTAAAAATTATTCCTAATCATTTCAAGTACATGTTTTTAGGAGAATCATCTACCTTACCAGTCATTGTATCTTTGGATTTAAATGAATATCAAGAACAAAAGTTATTGGAAACCTTAAAAAATACAAAAAAGCTTTTTGTTGGTCCATAGCTGATATTAAAGGAATCAGTCCTTCGATCTGTATGCATAGAATTTTATTGGATGAACAATACAAACCAAGAGTTGATCCACAAAGGAGACTGAACGCAATAATGAATGAAGTGGTTAAAAAAGAGATTTTAAAGTGCTTAGATGTTGGAATTATATATCCTATTTCTGATAGTATTTGGGTAAGCCCAATTCATTATGTTCCTAAGAAAGGAGGAGTGACTGTTGATGTAAACGATCAAAATGAAATTATACCAAAAAGACAAGTCACTGGTTGGCGAATATGTATTGATTATAGAAAATTAAATGTCGCCACCAGAAAAGATCACTTTCCTTTACCCTTTTTAGACAAAATGCTAGACAGACTTGCTGGACACAAGTACTATTGCTTTCTAGATGGATATACCAGTTTTCTCCAATTATCTATTGCTCCTGAGGATCAAGAGAAGACTACATTTACTAGCCCTTATGGAACTTTTACTTTTAGAAGAATGTCCTTTGGATTATGTAATGCAGCTGCAACATTTCAAAGATGTATTACGTCCTTATTTAGTAAATTAATTGATGATGGAATAGAAGTGTTTAAGGATGATTTCTCAGTATTTTGAGATTCATTTGATGCATGCCTATGCAACTTAGAAAAAGTTTTAAAGGTATGCGAAAGAACAAACTTAGTCTTAAACTGGGAAAAGTGTCAATTTATGGTTGCAGTAGGAATTGTGCTTGGGCATAAAATATCTGAATATGGCATGGAAGTAGATCGTGTGAAAATTCAAGTTATAGAAAAATTACCACCTCCAACAACTGTGAGAGGGGTAAGAAGCTTTTTAGGACATGTAGGATTCTACAAGCAATATATTAAAGATTTTTCAAAAATTTCTAAGCCTTTATGCCAACTTTTGAAAAAAGATACAAAGTTTGATTTTAACAATGAATGTTTAAAAGCTTTCGACCTATTGAAGGAAAAATTAATTGCTACACCTATAATAGTTTCACATGACTAGGAGAAAACATTTAAATTAATGTGTGATGCTAGCGATTATGCTATTGGAGTTGTTTTAGGGCAAGGACATGACAAAATGTTTAAAGTTATATACTATGCTGGTAAGACTCTTACTGCTACTCAAATTAATTATAATACTACTGAAAGAGAGTTATTAGCGATTGTATATGCTTTTGAAAAATTCAGATTTTACTTAATCAGAGCTAAATGTATTGTGCATACTGATCATGCTGTTATTAAATATTTAATACTGAAAATGGTTTAGACATTAATGATCCACCAGCAGCAGCATCGATGATCGATCTAAGAGATCCAACTAATCCATTATAAAAAGTTTGAATTATTAACCAATCTGGTATTGAATGATGTGGACATTTCCTAAGGAGATCTTTAAATCTTTCTCATGCTTCATATATTAATTCCCCTTTAAATTAGCAAAAAGTTGTAATATCATTTCTCAACTTAGCAGTCTTGGATGGTGGAAAATATTTAGCAAAGAATTTTTGTGACAGTTCACCCTAAGTTCTAACTGATCCAGGTGCTAACGAATGTAACTATATTTTAGCTTTATCCCTTAGTGAGAAAAGAAAAAGTCTAAGTCTAATAGCACATCCGAAACACCATCATATTTAAAAATAGCACACAACTCTAAAAAATTAGCAAGATGAAAATTAGGATCTTCAGTTGTTGCTCCCTCAAACTGATTATTAGACACCATTTGTATAATAGCATGTTTAAAGTCAAAATAATTAGCAGCTACAGTAGGGTTTTGAATATTACAATGAAGTTCATCCACTGTAGGGTTAACATAATCTCTTAAAGGTCTTAATTCTTGATGGATGCCAACATTTTGATCTTGATGATTTGCCATTTCTTGAAAATTTTTATCTTTTTCTGTATTTTTAATTTTTTTTTATTTTTCTGATAGTTCTTTCTAATTCAGAATCGTAAGGCATAAGTCCCTCAGAACCTAAACTACAGATACAATAATAAAACAAAACAAAACACAACACACTAACAAAAACAAAAAAGTAAAAATTTAAAATTTCTTAATTTTCTTTAAATTGTAATTTTAAATAATTTCTTTCCCTGGAAACGGCGCCAAAAACTTGATCCTGATAAATATATGAGCGTCAAAAATTTGACTCCACACTAAAAATATATGCTGATGATTTAGATATGAAAATTATGATTTTATAATATGGGATACTACGCAAGTATATCGTTTATCAAGTAATATAGGACTTTCTGATTAAGCCCCGAGATATCGAACCCACAGGGAAAGTGATAAATCTTTAAAGAAATAAGAAAAATTATCTTTTTACTTTTTTAATTGGATTTTGAAAGTATGTTTTGATTTTGAAAGGTTTGATAGTTGATTTCACTCTTTAAATTTTCTTATAATAGTCAAACAAGAAATTAAAATGATAATAATTGTAAACATGGTATGAAAAACACTATTAACTAGAATATCTTTTTATTTATTTTAAAAGTAGTAATAATTATGAAAACATTGTTGTGGAAGTATTTAAATTTGTTGTGATAAATAGAAGCAAATATATTCTTTACACTTACTTGGTTCTATAAAGAACAATGGTTAATTTGAAATTTTATCATTTTGAACATGGTTAGGCAAGGAAGATACCAGCTCTCACTCTAGAGTTCCCTCATTTCCCTCCACCTGGGGGCTAACTTCTCATAACAAAATTCAAAACTTCAAACCAAATTAGGGCTTTTAGCCTGTCACACTAAAAATCCTCTAATTTTACTCCCCTTTTAAAACATCTTCTAATATATTATATTCAATTATATGAACTACAATTTTCACCCATATATATGCATGTGATTCTTTCTAACTTTTATGAGATAATACCGCATTGGATCTTACATAATATCACCACAAATTTTACATCTTAACAGGCCAAATTAAGAAGTAAATAAAGTTTATAGAATCAATTTTCACAACTTCTTCCAACTTTAAACACATATACATTCCACAACAATTCTTCATGGATTACTTACTTCTTCATTTAAGAAAGAAAAAGATAAAGTAAACTACTCATAATGCATTGAGAAAATACAAAAACACATTGATTTGAAATAAAAACCATAAGAAAAACAACAAACACAACAAGTATTAATTAAAAACTAAATGTAAGAACAAAAGTAAACACTTATCTGAAAATCCTCTCCACAAGACTTAGGAAGTTCCTCTGAAACCTTGACTCTTCACTAAACTACTCCTCAGAGCTGGTCTCCCAACTCCGATGACTCAGAATATAGACTTTATACTTCAATAAAAACTAAACTAAAGGAAAGAAAAGAAGTGGAAAGAAGAACGCTTCAGTCCTATCCTTTTCTCTTTTCTACTCTCTACTCCTACTCCAAATTAAAACTAAAATAAAAACTATGTAAAACTCTCTTCAAAATGTAATGGAAGAGCCCTTCTCTACTCTCTACTCCTACTCCTCATGAAAACTCTCTTCAAAATGTAAAGGAAGAGCCCTTCATTTTTCCTAAGACTCTCTTTTTATATTAAACCAAAAGGTGCCTTGGTGTCTCTTCAAAATGTGTCCAGATTCGATGTATCCACCAAAGAATGCACCCCTTCATTCAAACTTGCCACTCAAAGAAAGTTATGGTAGTTACCACCAAGAGTTGCATCCCCTCCTCTTTGAAATTAGCGCCAAATTTAAATTAAACTCGATTTTTAACTGTGGCGGCTAAGCGCCGGCCCAGCGGCGCTTAGTCGCCAGTGCCCAAATTTTCATTTTTCATTTTTTTCTCCAAATTTGATCCAATTTTGTTCCTTTCATCATAATCACTCATTTTCATCATACCTACAAGAAAAACACAAAATACCTTCCATTAAAGTGCAATATCATCAAAAATAAGTACAGAAATGTGCATAAAAATACTATATATTTTAGGTGTATCAACCAGTACTCTGACTCTTAGTTTTTCCATAAATATCAACATGCGATTTTCCTATTAGCTTTAGTGGCTTAAGCTGCTCTTCAGAATAAGAAACACCAGCATTCTTGCAAATTGAGAAAATGAGAGCCGGAAAGCCTAAACTAGAAATAACACTTCCTCTAGCAGAAGTGCTAATAGCATCATAAATAATTGCTCCCACATCTATAGGCTTCATTTCTTGAATGCAATAGTTTAGAATAGCTCTCTCTTTCATCACCTCACTCAACTGGTTTGACGGAAGGAGACGAGTAGAAATAAAATAATTTCAGGCTTTAGAAGTAGCATTAAGCATCGAAGAGGAGAAATTTACCCATTTATTGTTTCTGATTTTCCAGGCTCCTCTTCCATCCGTCAAATAAGTCATAATCTCATCGAGCTCTCTCTCAGAAGGAGTAAAAGTATCATAGAAGTAGTCTGTCACTGAAGGCAGGCCATAAAACATTTTGATCACTTCTGGAGTGAATTCAACTGTTGTCTCCCTCACATAACCTTCAAAATTAGTTGTTTCGGGAAAATTTGCATAGAACTCCCGAACTAAAGAAATAATCACCACTGTAGAAAAGTAGCAGAACTGTTCCCACTGTCTGGCAGCAAAAACATGCTTGATTGAACCACTGAGATGATAGAAACTTCTTTCAACTATGAATTTTTTAGTACTAGCAAATTCGTTGTAACAAACTTACAAACTCGCACTCATAAACCTTGTTTGATAAAATTCACTGTGATCCTTACCTCACTTTGATTTAGGTGCCATTCCTAAAATTTGTAAATAATTCCAAATAAATCTCAAAAAATATAAAATCACAGTACATAAAATCTCACCTCACTAAATCAAACTTAAATCCATGGATTTTTCTTCTAAAAATCAAAATTTTTTTCTCCAAAATTTTGGCACTTTGCAAAAGTAGAAGAATCCATGGAAAAAATTAACATAAAACATAGATCTAACCTCGAGAAGTTGAAATCTGAAGTCAAAGCTCGTCAAAACCCTTCAAATCTTGCTTAAAATGGAACCCTAGATCTGGTTTTCACGAAAATGGGTGAGGAAGATGAAGCTTAGTCGTGAAAATGGTGTTGGGTCGGTTTTAAAGGCCGAAATTCGGTTCAGGTGAACTGGCGTGTAGGCACCAGATCCGGCTCCTAGGCGACAAATCACCAAATATTTTGAAATTTTTTTTAATTTTTATATCTTTTATGTTAGGTGATTTTAACGTCTATAAGCCTAAAACTAACTGTTAATCTTCATCAAACATCTTCCAGAAAATAATATTAAAAAAAATCCAAATGGCTCCAGATGATTACATTCCAAATATCAAACAAATAACAATCCAAACTTTGTTTCATTTCGTTCATTCCAGATCTTTAAGATAAGGATCAAAAAATACATAAATTAAACATCAACAACAAACACTCATATCTCACAAACACATAAACACTCATAAACATTTCCACATAAAACACTATCAAATCACAACATACTTAACAATCACAATCAATCTCTCCACCTATTTCTCTTTAATTTCATGGATTAACATCAGAATCTTCATTAGTTCGTAAGGTAATTCTCTACGAACAAGGGAATGGAAGAGAGGGATGCTAGGAAATTCTGAAGCTGTCTTTTCATTAATCCATTTATTCTTAGTGTACATTGATACCTGATAATCTTCAAAGCATGCCAAATGATCTGATTTAACTTTCATTTGTCATTCAATGTGCTCAATTTGGTGGAACATCTCATGGAATCTCCCTCTAACTAGAATTAACTCTTCTTCAATCTTCTCAAGTTGATTGCATACCTTATCCAGAGCCATGACTAGATAGCCATTAAAATAAGTTTATGAATCCTTGTGCACAAACTTCTCCTTCCCATTGCACAAACACTTTCTATCTCTAAAGGAATGTTTCAGTCGCAAAATTTTGATGGCTAGAAGGTTTGGGATGAAAGTATGGAGGTTTAAATAGATTAGAATGTGCAAAAACTGCTTCGGGGCGGTTTTTACATGATACAAAAACTATGGCGCCTAGGTGTCAATTTGGCCGCTTAGGCGCCAGGATCACAAGAATCTGGCGCTTAGGTGCCAGTTCTGACACCTAGGCGCTAGAATCCTAAAAATCACAGGTTTTCCATTTGTCGAAATTTCATAAGTTCCATACTCAATTAAGGTTTAAAAAGGCTGATCGAAGATATGTAACTAAGTGTAGTCACATACAGCACACAATCACACCGAAATAAAATCATAATATGGGTTACCTCCCATAAAGTGCTTGGTTTAACGTCGTCAGCATGACATATTTTCCATTTTACTCTGAATGGGTTAAAAATAGCACATCTTTAAAAGATGGTACATTTTCTTCATAATAGGGCTTCAATCTATGTCCATTTACCTTAATTACTGAATCAGTTTTTAAATCTTTAATGTCCACAGCTCCATAAGGGTAAACTTTCTCAAACACATACGGCCCTATCCATTTGGATTTTAATTTTCTTAGAAACAATTTTAATCTTGAATTATATAGTAAAACTTGTTGTCCAGGCTCAAAATTCTTTCTTAATATTCTTTTGTCATGCATAATCTTCATTTTCTCTTTATAAATTCGAGCACTTTCATAAGAATCATTTCTCATCTCATCCAGTTCATTTAATTGTAATAATCTTTTATCTCCTGCATCTCTTAGATTATAATTAAACTCTTTAATTGCCCAATAAGCTTTATGTTCCAATTCAACAGGAAAATGACAAGGTTTTCCATAAATGAGCCTATAAGGTGACATTACAATGGGAGTTTTATAAGTAGCCTTATAAGCCCATAACGCATCATCAAGTCTATCAACCCAATTAGTTTGTTTTGGATTAACCATTTTTTCTAAAATTCTTTTAATCTCTTGATTTGATATTTCCACTAATCCACTAATTTAGGGATTAAAGGGTGTTGAAATTTTATATTTGATTCCAAATTTACTCACTAATCTTTGAATTAGAAAATTCTTTATGTGACTTTCCTCATCCATGATGATTATCCTTGGCATTCCAAATCTAGTGAAAATATTTTTAGTTAAAAATTTTTCCACACTTTTAGCATCAAATTGAGGTAAAGCAATCGCTTCAATCCATTTCTAAACATAATCAACAGCTAATAAAATATACATATTTCTTGAAGAAGGTACAAATGGTCCCATAAAATCTAAACACCAGACATCAAAAATTTCCACTTCTAGAGTGAAATTTAATGGCATTTCATTTCTTCTAGAAATATTGTCTATGCATTGATATCGATCACAGGATCTAACAAAATTGTTAACATCCCTAAAAATTGTAGGCCAATAAAATCCAGATTGTAAAATTTTGAAAGCAGTTTTATCATTTCCAAAATGTCCACCAAATTCAGAGTTGTGGCATTTCTGAATAATCTCATAAGTTTCTTCATAAGGAACACATCTTCATATAATAGAATCCTTACATTATTTAAAAAGATAAGGATTATCCGAAAAATAAAATTTAACATCATGTAAGAATTTCTTTTTCTGATACTGATCTAATCCATATGGCATAATGTTACTAGCTAAATAATTAACTATATCAGCATACCATGGGATTAATCCAGCAGAAATAGTATAAAGTTGTTCAGCAGGAAAATATTCATTTATTTTATCATTATCATTCATTTCATTATTTTCAATTCTAGAAATATGATCGGTAATTTGATTATCAGACCCTTTCTATCGACTATTTGGAAGTCAAATTTTTCCAACAGAGGAATCAATCTAATCAATCTTGGTTTAGCTTCTTTTTTAGTCATTAGATATTTAATAAATGAGTTCTTTATGCACTATACATTTATTTCCAAGTAAATATGATCGAAATTTGTCAAAAGCATATACTATAACCAATAGCTCTTTCTCATTAGTAGTATAATTAATTTGAGCTTCATTAAGAGTTTTACTAGCATAATATATAAATTTAAACATCTTATCATACCGTTGTCCTAAAGCAGCCCCAATTGCATAATTACTTGCATCACACATTAATTCAAATGGTTTTTCCCAATTAGGTGCAATAATGATAGGTGTAGTAATTAATTTCTCTTTTAACAAAATAAAGGCTCTTAGGCAAATTTCATCAAATTTGAATTTAGTATCCTTTTCTAAAAGATGGCATAGAGATTTTGTAATCTTGAAAAAATCTTTAATAAATCTTCTATAAAATCCAGCATGTCCAAGAAAACTTCTTTTACCAGTAACAGAAGTTGGGGGTTATAATCCAACAATAACTTGAATTTTTGCTTGATCAACTTCCATATCATTTTAGAAACCTTTTGACCAAGTACAATTCCTTCTGTGACCATAAATTGGCACTTCTCCCAGTTCAAAACTAAATTTATTTCTTGACAGCGTTTCAATACTTTTGATAAATTGTATAGGCAAGAATTAAAAGAAGTTCCAAATACCGAGAAATCATCCATACAAATTTCAATTCCTTTATCAATTAAGTCACAAAAAATAGCCATCATACACCTTTGAAAAGTGGCAGGTGCATTGCATAATCCAAAAAGGCATTCTTTGGAAAGCAAAAGTTCCATACGGACTCGTAAATGTACTCTTTTCTTGATCTTCGGGAGCAATAGGTATTTGATGATATCCAGAATATCCATCCAGAAAACAAAAATAACAATGTCTAGCTAATCTATCTAGCATTTGATCTAAGAATGGAAGAGGAAAATGATCTTTCCTGGTAGCATCATTTAATTTTCTATAATCAATACAAATGCGCCAACTAGTAACTTGTCTAGTAGGTATTAATTCATTATTCTCATTTTTAACAACTGTTACTCCTCCGTTCTTTGGAACACAGTGAATATGACTTACCCAAGGACTAACTGATATTGGATAGATAATACCAGCATCCAGCCATCTAAGCATTTCCTTCTTAACAACTTCTTTCATAACTGGATTTAATCTTCTTTGAGGATCAATTCTAGGTTTACTGTCAGCTTGATTCCTTTAATATCTATTATAGTCCATCCAAAAGCTCTTTTATATTCTCTTAATACTTCAAGCAATTTTACTTCTTGATTAGCAATCAATTCAGAAGATATAATAACAGGTAAAGTTAAAGAATTCCCTAAATAAGCATATTTAAAATGAAAGGGTAATTCTTTTAATTCCGATTTAGGAGCTTTTTCAATAGATGGTTTGAATTCATTACTGTTAGAAGTATCTAATATTTCCCAATTTTTATTAATGTAATGAATTTCTCTTACTTATGTTTCTTCAGAATCGCTTTCATCACTGAAATTTTCAGGGTCTATAAATTCTTCTTCTTTAAAATGAATCTGACATTTTTTTAAAAATGTTGTTCAATAATGTAATCCATAATGTCCATTTTATAACACTTTTCCTTGCTAGGATACCTCATTGATTTAAGAACATTATTGTTACTTCTTGATCATTAACTCTAATGGTTAACTCCCCTTTTTGCACATCAATCATAGCTCGTCCGGTAGCAACAAAAGGTCTTCCTAGGATAATAGGAATCCCTTTATCTTCTTCCATATCCAAAATTATAAAGTAAACAGGGAAAATAAATTTATCCACTTTTACTAAAACCTCTTCTATTACTCCTCTAGGGTGAGGAATAGATCGGTCTACTAATTGTAAGGTTACAGTTGTAAAAGAAATTTCTTCTATATCCAATCTCTTATAGATGGATAAAGGCATGAGTTTAATACTTGCTCCTAAATCACATATAGCTTTTCCTTGAAATTTATCTCCTATAGCACAAGGTATTGTAAAACTTTCAGGATCTTTTAGTTTTTGTGGAAGTTTTCTCTGAATAATTGCACTGCATTCTTCACTTAGTGCTACAGTTTCAAAAGCTTCAAATTTTCTTTTCTTATTAAGAATATCTTTCATAAACTTTACATACTTAGGCATTTGTTCCAAAGTTTCAGCAAATGGAATATTAATAGTAAGCTTTTTGAATACCTCGAAAAATTTAAAAAATTGTTGATCCAATTTTTGCTGCTTAAGTCATTATGGAAATGGAGGTGGAAATTTTTCATATTCATCTTGAGATGGTAGTTGTTTTTTTGTTTTAGGTTGTTTTTTAGGTTTTTCAATTTCTACCACTTTAGTTTCTTTCTGAATCTTACTCTTTTTTCCATCTTTTAGTTATTTTCCACTTCTAAGTAACATGACTTTAATTTGCTCAAAATATTTTCCATTTTCTCTTAGATTTACTTCAATAGTGCTAGGTAATGTTCTTTGTGGTCAATTATTTATAGCATTTGCAATTTGCCCCATTTGGTTTTCAATATTTCTTATTGCAACATTTTGACTTTGCAATTGACTCTCCATTTGTAAAATTAATTCTTCTATCGACAATTTCTTTTTCTTTAAATTGCCGATTATTAAAGTCAGGAGGATAAGAAGTCGATAATTAGAATTATTTTGATTATTCCAATATTCAGTTGTGATAGGTTAGTTGTTACCTCATTGAGGATTGGCATTATTCCAATTAAAATTAGGGTGATTCTTCCAACCTGAATTATAATAATTAGAATATGGGTTATTAGTTTTGCTAGGAATAGCTTGCAATGTTTCTAAAGTTTGATATTCTTCAGTGTTTACCGAATTATCATTTATGTGTGATGAATGAGACAAATTATCCAATTTTTTTAATATAGCAGCCATTTGAGAAACTAAAATTGAAAATGCTTCATATTCTTGAATACTAGCCACTCTTTTAGGATTAATCCTATCAGTAGGCCATTAGAAATTATTAGTTTTCATTTCTTCAATTAAAGAATAAGCTTCATCAAATGATTTAGACATTAAAGAACCATCAGCAGTAACATCAATAATAGATTTAAGAGAATCTATTAAACCATTATAAAATGTTTTTATAATTAACCAGTCTGGTAAAGAGTGATGTGGACATTTCCTAAGAAGTTCTTTGAATCGTTCCCAAGCTTCAAAAATAGTTTTCCCATCAAGTTGAGAAAATGAAGTTATATCATTTCTAAGTTTTGCAGTTTTTTATGGTAGAAAATATTTAGCTAAAAATTTTTGAGCCATTTCTCCCCAAGTTTTAATAGATCCTGTTGCTAATGAATTTAACCAAATCTTAGCCTTATCCCTTAAGGAAAAAGGAAAAAAGCCTAAGTCTAATAGCATCATCAAAAACACGATCACATTTAAAGGTAGCACAAAGTTCTAGAAAACTAGCTAGGTGTAAATTAGGATCTTCAGTAGGAGACCCTCCAAACTGATTATTTTGAACCATTTGTATAATTGCATGTTTTAATTCAAAAGAATTTATAGCTACAGCAGGTAATTGAATGCTTAAATGAATTTCATCAGCTGTAGGGTTAACATATTCTCTTAAAGGTCTTTGCTGATTTTGATTTTCATTTTCAATGTTTTGATTAATATTATTTTAAGGTATATTTGTCATTTCTTGCAAATTACGAAATCTACTCTCCTTTCTAATCTTTCTTATAGTACGCTCTAATTTAGAATTGTAAGTTATTAATCCTTTAGTTCCTGAACTTCGCATAAAAATATAAGAAAGATTTTTAATTTATATATATATATATATATATTAATTTTCTTTCTTATAATTAATTGTAATCCCCGGCAACGGTACCAAAAACTTAACTCAACTGGAATTACATAAGTGAATTAGCTTATTACATTATGGCCAAACTTAACCCCAAATCTGATTAAACGGCTAATGTACGATAATTAAAGATTAAGGTTTTGATAATAAAATATAAATCGCACACTAGAGGTACTACGCAAGTATACGTATCGTTTCAAGTAATATAGAGTTTTCGTTTTAAAACCCCATATATCGATCCCACGAGGATTAATTTAAGTAAAAGAAAGAAAACTAATATTTAAAATCTTTTAATTTAAAACTAATTAAAATATGCAGAATATAAAAATTAGCTAGTGATATAACAATAAACAAAGCTTCTTTCCCCATACAAAATATTCCATGATTAATAAGCAGATCAAATTAGTTGAGAACTTGAAAATGTGGTTTTGTGACAGATAGGAGCATATATATCTTTTACCCTTTGGTCCAGGTCATAAATAACACTAGCTAGTTTTTAAAGATTGGATTAGGATGTATTATTAGTAGAAGGGGATTTTCAAGACTCTCACTACAAGGTTCCCCCCCTAATGGTTGCCTAAGGTCTGGCCTACTAGTGACCCGTCACCTCTTTTGTAAAACCAAATTGATTGAATTTAGCCTGTCACACTAAAAACATAATCAATTCTACGCCCATTAAAGATTATCTCCCTATTTATTTGCACCTCTCCTTTTGGAGCAATGTGATACATGTAAGTTAAGAATTGCTTAGCCAGAGTCAGATCTTATGAATTCTCCATAGTTTTTGACAATACAAGAGGCCAATTTGTGAAGTAAATTAAGATTAGGTACAGTATCATAACAAATTTTTAAAAAGTAGGAAATTAAATTCTCAAATCTAATTGAAATCTGATATTAATTCATTTCATATTCATAGGGAGAAAGAAAAGAAGACTACTCAGAAAGCATAGAAATTACACCACAAATCATATTCATAAAACTTAAATCCAAAGCACTAAACTTAAGAAACAAGATATAAATACTTATCTGGAATGTAATCCAAGCAATCCTTTGAAGTTTCTCTGACTCCACAGACTCTAACAGGACTTTGACTCTTCAATTCACATTAAACACTCACTAAAATAAAGAAGAAGACACTTAACACTCTTAATTAATTCACTAATCACTCACTCTAACACACTTTGTACACTCAACACACACCTTCTGTAGAAGTGGTCCTCTATTTATAGATCTCCAGAAATGACCAAAGGTTGCTTAAGGCACCTCTTCAAAATTTGTTAGCATTCATTGAATGTTCTAGAATTTAACGGTAGCGCCTAGGCGACAGTTATGGCACTTAGGCATAACTGCCTCCTAGGCGCCAGAATTACTGCGCGAATGAATGCACCCCTTCACATTTAGGTCGCACCTCTTCGTTTAATAACTGCTCTCCCATGTCTATTTTCATTCCATTTGGTTTTTAACATGTGGAAAAATGTCCAGGGGCTTCTAGATTGGTTTGAAAGTGTCAATAACCATCCAATAACCGTCAAGAAATCTTCTAGAATTAATTTGCTATGTCTGGCGCCTAGGCACCAGATTTGGCGCATAGGCGCCATAATCAGCTTCTTTGCTCTTTTTGGCTCATTTTTGCTTATTTTTAACTCTTTTTCTTCATAAAATCATTTTGTTGTACCTGCAACCAAAACATAAAAAATACCTTTCATTAAAGCGTAATATCCTTAAAAAATTAATAAAAATTTGATATAAAATTCTATGTAATTTTAAGGCGGATCACTGATTTCTGCCTCCTCAACAGTCTTTAACTGATCATAAACATTATCAAACTTCTCTCAATTCCACTTTTGCAAATTTTTAGCTGTCTGCTTTTGCAATTGTCTGAGGTTAGCCCGGAGAAATCCAGACCTTGTCAATTTCAGTAATGAAATCAGGATGAGATGCCCACATATTCTGAAACCTAAAGGGACCACTACCATTGGGAGATGAATTATTGATGGAGCATAGTAATGGCCTGTGATCAGAACTTGCCATATTTAAGTGGGTTATAGTACTGTAAGGAAAGGTTTGAAGCCAAAAAGAGTTACCCAAAAACCTATCCAACCTTGTACGACTTATTTTTAGGTTTGTGTTTTGAAAAGGGGTCGCCTACAAAAATTGTCGGCAAATTTTAAATTTAATTTAAATTTAAATATATATATATATAGTTTTAGAAAGAAGCATTTGATTTTGAAAATAAATTTAAGTTTAAAATTATTTTACGATATGAAATCAAACAGATCTCACATCCCAAATAGTTTATATAAACAAGCACCACACCACAAACCGTGTATCTATCCCAAAAAAATAGACCCACTGTTGATGATGATGCTCGATTAAATAAACTAGAAGATTTGTGACATCCGTTTGGTCTGTGAACCAATTTTATAAGCCGACAATTTCTCCTGCTTAATATAAAGGAATTAAACAGGGTTTATATTACATGGGTTCTTAAAGTTCCCTATAAGGGCAAACCCCTATAGTTAAGTACATCTTAAATGACGGGAATTATTTAAGAAAACTCTCGATAATGATCAGTGGTTTTGATCTCAAGAATTTCAAAGTTTAAAGTTTTCAAAGGATTGGATTTTGGAAATTTCAAAAGGGATTTGCTCGAATTTGGAACAATTAATTTTAGGAGTCCAAAGGAAGAGAAGTAGGAGAAGCTGAGGATCCAAGAAGAATCTTGGCAACTTCCCAAACTATCCTATTGTTTGGCTTCAATTTGGGAGTTTATTTAATGTTTTAATCCTGTTAATTTTAATTAATTATGACTTATGCTTGTATGATATGATCACACAAACAGCCTCAAAGATGTAAGGGTTTATGTCGTACCAAACAACTACCTCGGAATCTTAAGACCAGTTAGGGCTTAATTTACATAATATGATTATGAAATTTCCTAACAAAAAGTTGAGGATTTATGTTGCACTAGACAAACTACCTCAAAATCCTATGGCTTGGTTATTTAAAACTAGGAAAAGGTTTTGCTGAAGTAGACACAAGTTTTGCTGACGAAGATGGTCGTGCTGCCCACCGTGCTCCGAGCTCCTTGTTGTTGCAGAGGTTTAGTTTTAGAAGGTGAAAATCAGGAGATGAGAGAAGTGTTTTGGTTTAGAAGTCTTAAAGTCCAGGTGTTTTTAATATTTTGTTAGGGGAATATTAAAGTTGATTATAACAAAACTGGTTAAGATCCCACGGTTCCATCATTCCGGCACCGTTATTGTTATAGGATTCACTTAGTCCAGATGAATTTGCCAAACTCAACTGAATGAGTTCCACACTTTCATTTAGACTGTGGGAAATCCCGTTAGCAACACGTAGGTTAGATCATCCGAGGTATTCCCGATCATCCAACAAGACGTTTTAATTTAGTTATAGTTATAGATTTGTGTTCTGTTTGTGATTAAATTTTTAGTTGTTTTATATTTTGAATGTTGTGGTGGTGAATTTTATCTTGTTGTGACTTTTAATTTAGTTTTGGTTTCAGTTTTGTGGCTATTCTAAAGGTTTCAGTTTTCATGCAACAATCTTGTTTAACATGCAAGAAAGGTAAAGCGCAGTACATGTAAGTAACTTGCAATAAAATAAAAGCGTACCTGGAGGGTCTTCTCATCATTTCCAAGCTACACTTAAACACATGTTAGAACATTTAAATATTTGCAACAAGTACCTAGGTAAAGCTAAAAGAAAGATTTTGGTTATCTATCAAGATCCTAATCCTACTGCTAGTCAGTTCCTATGACGTCTAGGTTCATAATATTTTGTGGATGATTTCCTTCATCAAAGGACAATTAAGTTCAATTATTCTTCTTAAAACACCTCATTGTAATGAGGAAGTGCTTAGAACGGGTTCTAAACATCTTTTCAATACTTCTGAGATTATTTCGAGTCTAAATGAATTTTTAGTGTATAGATGAATCAATCATCCAGAAATTTTTAGTTAAGTTTTAACTCTTGCTCAGTAAATTTAGGACATTTGATTATCCCATGAATGAAGTGACACCTCACTTGATACTCCATTTAAGAGTTATGATAAAAGTCTTTAGGGGCAAATCAATTTATTAAGGATTTCAACGATTTAAAATTAGAATTAATGTTTTAAGGTGATTTAATTTAGTTATAAAATTTTAATAAATTTAAGTTTGGAATAGTGTTCAAGTTGTTTTATTCTTAAGTGTTTTAAACTATTTAAATTGAAAGAGGAGTTTAAATTATTCAATTTAATTAAACTTTTAATGATTTAAATTTAATTTGACTTAATTGTAACACTTTAGGTCAATTTTAATTGGTTTGATTTTTTATGTTTTTAATTATGAATTGTCTTAAGATTGATTTTCATTAATGTTTCAAATTTGTTTTAGATTTATTTTTTTTAAGTGATTTCAAATTAATTTTAATGTTTTAAATTTATTTCAATTTGATTATCAAATCACTTAATGTTTTAAGCTTTTAATTTAATTAAGGTTTATTTTCCTTTTAATTATTTAATTATTAATTTCAATTATCATTTTTGAGTTTGATTAAGAGTTGAATATTATTAAAGTGATTCATTTAGGGATTTTAAATTAAAGAATTGATATCTTCTTAAATCATATCCCTAATCTTAATAATCCAAAATTTAACTTATTCTTCCAAAATTCAAATTGTTTAATTAATCAAAATTTACTTTAAAAATTTTCAAGATGATTAATGAGTTTCTACCCCTTAATCCCCTAGGTTCCAATCATCTAATGAAAATTTTAAAATCAGATATTTTACCCTCCCCTTGATTAAACCTAAATATTAATTAAGGTTAAAATTCTTTAATTACCTTTATGTCCCTTTAGGCTTATTTATTTCATAACTCATCAAATTAAGCTCAAATGAACTTAAAATTTTTATGTCACTTCACTCACATGTCAATTAAGACATTAGAGGGGAAAATATGATTTTTCTGAGTTTAATTTATTTTATATATTTATTTTTGTGAAAAATATGGGTTTTCAATGAAAATTCAACAACATAACCAAGGTAAGGTTTCTGTCCTTAGAAAAATTATGGGATGTTCCTATTGACTAGAGGACCATTTGGACCAATCTTGGTGATTTTTTGAATTATATTTTATTTATTATAATTATTTTGAGTTTTGGAGTATTAATCAATTATAAAATAAAATTAAAGTTGAAAATTAAGTTTTATATTTTTCTTAAATCTCTATGATCTCAAGGAGTTCAGAGAAACAAATTTTACATTTTTATGATTTTTTTTATTTAGTAGAATTAATTTAGTGAAAAGGTTGGAAAATCCATTTTTTAATTCAAAAATTGTCTTAAGCCTTTAAAATTCAATATCTTAACCAACAGGCTTGGGAAAAATATTTAGTTTGTTCCTAAGTGATTAGGGGTCAAAATATGAAATTTTTGTGATTTTTATTATTTTTATGATTTTTATTATTTTTTTAATTATTTAAAATATTAAAATAAGGTAGAAAATGAAGATTTTTGAAAAATTCCAATTTTTCTTTTCTTAGACTCCTCTGATATCAGAGAGCCCACAAAACTAATTTTGTGAATTTTTTAAATGTATTTTTAGAGTTATAAATTTTTAAAGTTTAACTTTGGTCATGTAACTTAATTAATCCATTTAGTGGGCTTAAACATTTCCAATTGACTTCAAATTTTTATGTGAGGTCCCTCTAATCCGAAAGATCAGTGGAGAATTGTTTTTAAGTTATTTTGATATGTGGTTAACCTAATTAATTAAAATTTAGCTTTGAGTATTTAGGCCAATTAGGGTTATTCTTAATGCATTAATTCAAAACATAATTATCATAGGGTCCTCTGGTCCTAAGAAACTTCCCCAAATTTTCCTAGAATTTTCTAAGCAATATGTTAATTGATGGAATTAAAATACCAAAAATAGTGACATAAATTTGAAAAATACATAACTTGCCATAGAGACAGCCTCTGACCTTGAAAAATACAGGGAATGTTCCCAAGACCAGAGGCTTTAAAACCCCTATGGTTTCATGCCATGGTGAATTGTCTATGTAAATGGAGAATTAAAATACTAAAATGAGTAAATAATTAATTAAAAATAAAATACTCCAGGGCCAGATGCTTGGCTGATAGAGAGAATGGCTGGCCTGGTGAGGGGGCTTCCACTGGGGAACTCCTTCTCTTGGTCCTGTGCAGGTGTGGGTGAGTTTAATTTGGTTTTGGTGGAGGTTTGAGAGATGTCCTGTTCTGACCTGAGAATTGAGCTCCAAAATTGAGCTGAATCGCTGGGATTTAGGGCAGGAGAACAGTGAGGATGGATTGCTCTTGGCTAGGGGAAGCACTGTGAGGTGTTTGGAGGGATTCTGTGAAG
Organism: Papilionanthe hookeriana x Papilionanthe teres; assembly: GCA_022702705.1. Classification (NCBI taxonomy): domain Eukaryota; kingdom Viridiplantae; phylum Streptophyta; class Magnoliopsida; order Asparagales; family Orchidaceae; genus Papilionanthe; species Papilionanthe hookeriana x Papilionanthe teres. Next base: position 138,411,476 of record CM040425.1, on the reverse strand, counting down.
GTTGATTTCAGCCAACCTTTTGGCCGAGAGGGGGTGGCTGGTTTAAATAGCCTTGGCGAAGGCTTCTCAGGGGCAATTGATGGATGGGATTAGCTGCCTAGGGGAGGAGATAAAGAGCTGTGGTGGCCAATTGGAGTGGGGCAGCTTAGCAGGTGAGAATTGAATTTTTGAATCCATTTAGACCTCTCGGCCAAGGTGTTTTCCGGTGACCTGGTGGCTGGCCGGCGGGTCAAGTCACCATCCTTATCAGGAGGGTCAGGGCTTGAAGTTTGTGGGTTCAATTGACCAATGCCAAGTGTAAAGGGGTTCGATTTAAGTGGTAAGGGGGAAGGGTCATTTTGGCTTGATTTGGTCCAAGGCATGGTTTAGGCTAGGTGCACCTCCCCAAGGCTTGACTTTGGGCTGAGGGAGAATCATTTGGATCAGCTAGGAAGGGGTGGTGAAGTCCCCATCCAAGGTGATGTGGCTAAACTTGGTTTAGAGTGTAGCATAAATGGGGTTAAAAGGGCTTAATGAAGGCTTAGGAAAGGCTCCCTCTTCTTGCCATAAATGACTAGGTGAGGTGTCAAAACTCTCATGGCTCATATGGCTTGTAAATGGCTCACATTTGGCTTACATTTGGCTTGGAAAAGGTTGGCTTGTTTCATGAAAAAGGGTTTTGGCATTTTTGATGAATTTAGGGGAAATTGAAATGTGGCTTAGTTTAGAAAAGTTTAATGATGAATTTGAAACTTAGGGAGTGATTTAAATCAAAGGGATGATGAGGTGAAAGTGTCATGTAGGCTTTGGATTTACTTTAGGCCTTTTGGATTTGTTGAAAATGAGCTTTTAAAATGGTTTAAGAAAGTGGGCCTTTAGGTTTGAAAACAAATTGGTGGATGGAAATTTTGTGTAGGATTGGGCCAAACAAATGTTGGGTTTAGTTTATGGATGTATCATGAGTGATTTGAAACAAATTTGAGGTGATTTGGAGTTGAATTGGGTTTGATTTGGGACTTTTTGGTAAAGGGGCCAAAGTGGGTCAAATTTGCTAACTTGGCCTAAGGTTGGGCTAATGTTAGATTTGATGTAAAATTAATGTTGAGAAATGTTTATGGGAGTGTTACAAAGAGTTTTCAACTTTGGTTGGGCTTTGATTTTGGGATTTGGGCCCATTTGGGTTCATGGTGAGTTTAGGCCAAAATTGGGGATTTTGGTTTTGGGTTAGGTTTGGGTGGAGTTTGGGTCCAAATTTGGGGTAAATCTTGTTATGGTTTTGTTTGTGGGGATATTAGGAAGGTTTAGGAAAAGATTTGGGGTTAATTGGAGTTGAGTTGGGTTACTTTGGGCTAAGTTTAGGTCATGGGCCAAAATTGGGCTTTAAGCTTCAAATTGGATTGGATCGAAATGTTCATCAAATTAGGCTTAGATTTGGTCTAAATTGATATTGGGGATATTGAATTGAAGTTTAGAATTGGATTGGATCAAAATTGAGGTCACTTGGGTTGGTTTGGTTTGACATTGGGTTCACTTTGGGTTAAAAATTGGTCAAATTGGGGTTTTGGAAAAAGTGGGCTGAATTGGAAAAAATAGCTTATGGTATAGTTGAACAAAATAAAATTGGGAATATTTGAGATTTTCTGGAATTTTTTGGGAATTTTTTGGAATTTATGGATTTTTTGGTTAAAAGGGGCATTTTGGGTATTTGGAGGGTATTGGGGGTATTGGGGGGTATTTTTGGAATTTTTTGTATATTTGGCTATAGATGATCGATTTGAGTTGAGAGAAATGTTTAGGACTGATTTTGAGGAATTTTGGGTAATTTAGGCAATTTTGCAAATTTTGGGCAATTTTAAGGGCATTTGGTAGGTTTGGCAGGTGTAGGGCCCCGGGGGTCAAAAATTAAAATTTTGGAAAAATGAAGATTGATCAAGTTTAAGTAGAATGGAATCACTTTGGTTGAGCCATGAAGCTATATCAAGTCCATAAGAGCCATGAGAGGACTCATTTGAAGCATTCACTATGTTGTTCCTAATCCTCTTAGCCGGGCCTAGGGGTTAAGGTTCATCCATATGAATTACCTGCATGAGTCAGGAAGTCAAACTAAGTATGAATGGTTTTAGGATTTGGAATGTGTGTGAAAGTGTAATGTGTGTAGTTCAACCTTCACCAGACCAGGCCACCTAGGGTAGTCCTTAAGCCAAAGAGTCCTATAGGGAACTCATCCTTTAAACCTCGACATTTGATCTTAACCCTCCAAGTGAATTAGGGGTTTACAATCAAACTTATGGGGTTTGCAGGGAGTTAAGAGGTGTTTGAATTTCTAAATGGTGGGTTCCATTTCTAGTTCTCTAAGATAGTCAAAGGGAAAGCCTAAGGCTAGATCCTAAGTACTAAGGAGAGAGAAGAGAAAATACCTCATGAAAATGAGGTCAACAAACCTCTCCCACAAAGTGCCTCTCCTCCAAGTAAACATTGGGCCTGGAGTCCCCAATCAAAGACCTCAATGTCATGTATGAAATGATTAAATTTATTCATAGCAGCAGGCAAAGGAGGATTCCCCCCCCCCCTTTTTTTAGACATTGAGGTGAGGCAGTTCCAAAATCCAAAATGAATCAATGGAGTTAGCTAGCAAAATAAAGTTCTGCCATAAAAGTTGTTGTTTAAAGTAAATGTAGCTAGCATAAATAAAGGTTGCATAACCCATCTGCCACCTAAAGAAAATTTAATGTGAAGAAATTAAGGATGATTTTGAAGCAGAGACCATTGCAGTTCATGCCTGCAAAAAACCAAATCTTATTATTAACATTAGCATAATGAGAGATAGATGGGAACTTCTTGAGAATAATCTGAGAAGTTTTAGAGATCATGGGTTCTAAGAGGGCAAAACACCACAATTGATGGGTTTTGACCAAATATTTAAGTCTTCTTACGGAAAAGGGATTAGCCAACCCTTTGATATTCCAACACAAGAAATTGATCATGAAGAAAGAGTGCTCCCCTTCCCCTAGTCCTAGGATAAGGGTGACCAGCAATGGCCAGTGGAAGGCCATCTGAATTCTGTGTATTCAAGTTATCAATATTGCCAGATATGTTCCGCCTTCTTTTGTTATTCTTGTGAACTTGCCACTTATCAGTAATCACCTCCATCAGATTGTTAAGGGTATGCTCAACTATTGCTGGAGAAGACTCACTAATAGATTGTAATTCCTCCTGTGGTCCTTGCTGAACTATTTCAGTAAACTGATTGACTTCATCCTAATCTCCTTGGAAGGAAGTAATATCAGCATCAACAACAGCAGTGCTCTTGTTCAGCTGATTGGGGGAAATTTCATTCTGGTTTAGAAAAATCAGAAGTATTCTTAGTGGTCACATTAAATTTTTTTCATGAAGGAGGGCGAGGCCTATAACAAGTATTTGGAATGTGCCCAAACATTTTTGCAATGTTGACAATAAATGGGCCTATTTTCCACCATATTCTCTTGCCAAAAACCAGCTTCATCATCAGTGATCCAGACCCTATCTAAATCAGGTAAGGTGATATCTCTTTCTACCTGTACTCTGGCACAGGCTGGCCTAGCCATATCATAGGTGGGGGAGTCAACTTTGAGGGGGTTGTCAAGTTCTTGGCTGATGTTAAATAAGGCATTGGGATGATATAATTGGATAGGGAGGCCAGGGAGTTTAAACTACATGGGGAAAACGGGTGGTTCTTTAGACGGATCAAAATTTGGTGTCCATTTTATGATTTTCATAGGAGTTCTAGAAATTACAAGAGATTGCTTGGCAAAGATCCGAGCATAGTCTTCCTCATTTGCCAATTGAATTAGGAGGTGTCTTCCATCTAGCAGTCCAAGCTTCCAAGTGCCTAAAAGCTTTAGCTCATCAAAGAACCTTCTGACAGAATCCATTTTGGGGTGTCCAAATTGAAACTTCCCAACTAAGGTGAACTTTACAACATCAGTAAGGGATTTCATTTCTTGTGAATTAAAAAGCACAGCTGGTTTTCCATCTTTTAAGCCAAGTGGCGGAATGTAGGGACACTCTTTCTTACTTGCTGTAGCATCATGCAAATTCTGGGGGAAATCCAGGTGATCAAAACTCTTATGAGAGGTCTGATCCTTTCCAACTGCACCAGCATAAGTTGCTTTAGCTTATTGGTCATTGCTCTCCACATCAATAGGGAACTTGGTAGCCATGTGGAACAAGACTTACAAGGTACCTCACAAATAGGAAAACCCAAGCCAAGCGAAGAAACCAGCAGGAACCAATGAAACAGTGGTTCCAAGTTTAAAATTCAAGATGCCCAGGAAGCAGGAAAGAAGAAAATAAACTCCTCAGCACCACTCCAAACTTTCATAGACCACCTCAGTTGAAACACCACCAGGCACCACCGCCGCCAAACATCATACGCTGCCAAGGATTCCATTAAAACCCTAGTAGAGCAAACCAGGGAGCTGCAGCCACCATTATCATATATATATATATATATATATATATATATATTTAGGAAAGAATAACGGTGGCACCCTACACGTTAATTAGGAAAAATTGGTACAAATGGGGGTGTGGAGGTGGACCCACAATCTAAAAAATCCAAAAAATACATTAAGAACTCACCCTTAAGGGTTTCCCCTCCCTTAGTACAACTCACGCAAAAATTTCTCCAAAATACAAGTATAACACTATTCAAGAATACCATAACGAGAAACAAAACCAAAACTGAGTTGTAGTTCAAAAAGTTGGTGGGAATTGGATGATGCCTTGGAGAAGCTTGAAAGAAAACCAAAAGAGAAAGCTGTAGAAGGAGATCCAAGCATGCAGAGTGCCGCAACAAACATTTGAACAAAAAGTAGTGAGCAGATAAATAACAGCCAAGATAATTCTCAGCAGTGGTAGCAAAAACCAAATGAACTTGTAAATTAATGTAGAAATTCTTGCACATATGGAGAGGTAAGAATAGATCACAGAAACAGAGCCAAGGAAACCTCCTCCCAAGCAAAAGCCATCAAGTGATAAGGCAACTAAACAGTGTAAAATCTGTATGGAAAATTTAAGTGATATGGGGCCCAACAGAATAAGTAGAGACTGTGATCCTGAAGTACAGTAAGAAAGAATAGAGAAGGTCTGTTGTAGCATTAAACATAAGGACAATACTGCTCAATTAAAACAAAGAGGCATGACCTCAATCCGCGAACAACGTAGTAATTTATGCTCTCAAAAATATGTTATAGTCAATACTTTGACCCAAATAATAATAACAGCTAGTGTATATAAATATAATTTTATGGAAAATATTTTACACACTAAAGCTATGCAAGTATACGTATCGTTTCAAGTAATATAGGGATTTAAATAAAGACCTCGGTATCGATCTCACGAGGAGGTTTATAGATTTTTAAATATTTAAGTTTTATTTTTATGTATTTCTTTTAAAGTTTTAGATTTAATATTTAATTTACTAAAAGCAGAATTAAAGTAGTACTAAAATAATGAGTGATGTAAATAATAATAAGCAAACAACTTTCTTCCTTTCTATTAATCCAAGAATTTTTAGATAATATAATATTCATGGAGAATATAAATTTATGGTATTGTGCCAAATAGAAGCAGTCTTATTCTTTACGTTTGATTGATAGTATAAAGAACATTTGCTAATCTATAGATCAGGTCTGGATGTATTATTAGTAGAATGGGTTAATCTAGGCTCACACTACTAGATGTCCAAGGGTGGCTTTGGTCGGCCCTACTAGTGACCCGTTCCCTCTCTATAAACCAAATTACAAGAATTTAGTCTGTCACTCTAAAAACTTATCAATTCTACGCCCATTGAATAATATTTTCCTATTTATTTGCACTTCACCTTGAATACAGCGCACAAGGCCTTCGACTACCCAAGGATTCATGTGATATCTACTAGTTAAGAGTTTATCTCCTTCTAGGTCTCAAAACTCTTCAACAGATTTTAATAATTTAAATGGCCAATTTAAATAGTAAATTAAGATCCGGTATTAATATCATCACAATATTTAAAACATATTTTAGTTTCTAATTCTCCAACGAATTTTAGATTATCTTATTTATCTTTTCATAATTGAAAGGAGAAAGTAAAATAACTACTCATAACACATTGAATCTAAATAACAAAACATATAAATTAAACTTTGAATAAAATTACAAATACTTATCTCAAGTGTTTCTCAAACTGAACCTCTGATTTCTACTGACTCCAAAGCGAAATAGACTTCAAAAACACCAACTCTTCCAAACTCTCAATACAAACTCTAAATAAAATAAAATCACTAATTTATGAAGGAAAGTAAACTAAAAGTATGGCCCTTAAAATTATCTCTCTAATTTTTGTATTTCTTATTGGGCTACTTTGGGTGGGCGTTTTTCTCTGTAGGAATAGCCTCGTATTTATAGGCTTCAAGGGTTGCCTAATGCACCTCTTCAAAATATGTCCAAGTTCAATGAATCTTCTAGAAAGTGTGTTCGGCGCCAGCGCCGGCATCTGGCGCCGAGGCGCCGGACTCCGCGTCCAGTTCTTCGCACCCCTTTACTTTGGATCGCACCTCTTCACGATCCAAACCGTTTCCAAGCGTCTAAAAATAATGTATCACATGTCTTATAATCCAGGAATAACTGCCAATCTTCTAGATGGTCCAATAACCGCTGTAACCGTCAAAATAACCATCCAAAGTAGTTACAAAAATCGTCACAGATTTGGTAACGATCTGGCGCTTAGGCGCCGGATACTGGCGCCAAGCTCATTATTTTGGCAATTTTGCATTTTGGCTCCATTTTTTGCTCCTTTTTTCTCCTTTTTCATTCATTTTCATCTTTTTTTCCTTCTTTGAACATTTTTTCATCACCTACATCCAAAAACATAAAATACCTTTCATTAAAGCATAATATCCTTAAAAATTTGATAAAAATTAAGGCATAAAAACAGGTAATTTTTTCATGGATCAAAATACCCCAAACTTAAACGTTACTTGTCCTCAAGTAACCCTTTTTACTATATAAAATGTATAGCATTTGGAATAAAGGTAAATATTTAAGATTCCTTATAATTTTTGAATTTATAAAGGCTTTAGTAAATCATTAACCAAATTTCACTAACTAAGTTTAATTTTAAGAATTTAAAGAATATTTAACTACCAAATTGTAAGACTTCAAAAATTTTTCTTTCATTTCGAAAAAAATTGTAGTTTATTATATTAAGATCACATAAATTATTTACAAGAAAAAGGTTCTTCATGAAAATTGTTTCTAATAAAGATACATGCATAAAAAATAAGTAAAATATGTAATTAGTTTTCTTTTTATAAGATAATTCAAGTGAAGCCAATTTTTGATTAGGCATCTCTTCAAGCTTCTCCTCACTTCTTCTCTTTTGTTTTTCACAGTGAGGATTACTGTATCTGGATAGCCTTTTAATGGTTTTGAACTTCACTATCCTTAACTTATATTTTCAAACTTATACATTTTCACTTAATTACTATAACATGAATAGTTTTCAAAAAGACTTTCAATCTTTTTCTTTTTCAAGTTATAATTCTTGATTTCTTAATACTTCTAAAATTCAATTATCTCTGTCATGAATAGAAAAAATTCTTAATCTTACTCTTCTTTAAGTTGAATAATTCTATTCTTAAAATCAATCAAAGTTATTAAAATTTTTTGTTAAGTTTACTAAATTATTTATAATTTCAAAAATTTAAGTGATCTTAAATAGATTTTTCATTCCTTATGTTATGTTAATATTTTTTTTAGAAAATATTAGCACTTTAAGGACAAATAAAATTTAAATTTGCATGTATTTTCCCTTCCCCCAAACTTAAGTTTTTATATATCATGAAAAATTTTAAAGTATGAGAGAAAGAAAGGCATAATTTTAAAAAGGAATTTTTTTTTATAAGTATGTAAAAACAGTCTACAAAGAAAAATTTACTTCTACACATTTATGAATATTACTAAAATAATGAAGCATATATAAAAGTAAGCAGGCTCAATTTTTATAACATTAGCAAAATTAAACGACTATACTAATCGTAATAACAGAAAAAAAACAACATTAATAACTACATAAGAATACTAAGCAGTGGCTGAAAATAGAAATAAACATTTATCATAGAAAATGAAAAAAAATTCATCCAAATTTCAGTCTTAAATACATATCAAACTAGATACTCTAAAAAAGTCTCAACATAAAAAATATCCACACAAAGTTACTTAAACAAATCGACACTAACTAACAATAAACTAATCAGTATTAACGAACAAGAAATAAACTAAAAATAGAATCAACTCATCTCCAGAGGTAAATCAAGCTTCTAATCATTATCTATAGCCTCGTCATCGTCATCACCAAAAGAAAATTTTACATCCTCTGGATCAACATACGGTGAAAATCTAGGATAGGTAAGGAATTGAACATCATGCTCACCCTTCAAGAATCTAACTAAAGACTCTGAATACTCAACATCATAATCACTTTTCCTTTGGGTATATTCAGATAGATGATCAATCTTCTTGTCTATAGTATCTACTCTGCAGTAAGTTAAAAATAACTCATTCTGTTGCTCCAAAAATTGATCATGTATTGATTTCCAGAAGCTAGATGGTGGCTCAGCAGTAGAAGTAGAAGGTCTAGAAGTAGAAGCTCTACCTGGAGTAGGTACGGAAGTAGAAGGAGTAGTAGATCTCTTCCCGCGAAGACGATCATAAATACTAACACTCTCCTGCCCAATAGGCTTTGTAGTCTTCAGCTTCTCCTCTGAAATATCAGCAATAACTCCATTGCTCACACATAAAGAATATATCAAGGATGGGAAGCCTAATCCCATAGAAGTGCTGGATCTTACAATAGACTCCACAGAATTATAAATAATGCTGCCAACATCTATCGGCTTCCTCTCCTGAATGTAGTAGTTCAGAATAGCTCTATCTCTGGTATCTTCACTCAGGTGGTTGGAAGGAAGTAGTCTAGCAGAAATAAAATAGTTTCAGACCTTTGAAATACCATTCAGCTTATAAGATTTAAAGTTTACCCATTTTTCGTTCCGGATCTTCCAAGCTCCAGTGCCATCAGTCAGATATGCAATTATCATCTCTAAATCTCCTTCAGATGGAGATAAACCAGAATAGTAGCACTTGACGGTAGGTGGTAGGCCGTAGAAAATATTGATTTGTTCCAGAGTGAATCCCACTTTGACACCTCTAACGAAGACTTCGTAGACTTCCGCATCCATAAAGATGGCATAAAACTCTCGTACAACAGGAATAACAGCAACGGCAGTGAAATAACAGAATCGCTGCCAGTTGTGTGCAATGATCGTGTTCACGATCATCTCTCCAGGATTATAAAAACTGCGCTCCGAGATAAATTTCCTTGATGACGCAAATTTGTGATAACGAAAGTGCGCTGCCGCAGTAGCGAACTTGCTGCTATCGAAATTTTTTCTTGCTTTTCCGTGCTTAGATTTAGGTGTCATCTAAATGTGAAAGAAAACACAAATAAATAAAGGAATCAAAGATCTAAACTCTTTTAAGCTTGAGAAACTTAAAATTAGTTAAGAAAATCCATGGAGAATTTCTAAAAATCAAAATTTTTTCCAAAATTTCGGTTTTTAGCAAAAATAGGAAAATCCATGGTAGAAATCAGAAATAAATGGATTAGAAGGTAGATCTGACCTTAAGATGAAGAAATCGAGTGATTTCGGACTCTAATACGTGATGTTTTGACCTCAAGATGGATCTAAGGGGTGTATTTTCGCGAAAATGAAGAAGGGGATGAATCTTAGGCGTCGTCCATGGCTTTGGGGGGTTTAAATCCCGATTTCGGGTAGCAGGCCAAACCGGCGCTTAAGCGCCGAATTATGGCGCCTAGGCGCCAGATATGCCTTACACAAAAATCTTTTTTTTTTGAAAATTAATTTTCCACCAAAACTCACAAATTCAACTTCTAATTACTCACATAAGAGTATTTCTTTAGTTTCTAACTTCCAAAATATTTTCCAAAAATTTTAAAAAATTAAAAATTAAATCCATCAATTAAATACTAGTTTAAGTCAAACTCTTCTAATTCCATTCATAATCTTCAATTTCGGGCTCAATACAATGCAGATAAGTAAAATAATAAAATTCAAGTCTTACTAATAATCAAACAAAACAATTTCAAAACAAATATAACACACATTGAACAATAAAACAAACACACAAACCACACAATCGATTTGCCAAATCGATACAACAACACACTAGATAAAGTCTCGATCTAACCACATTTACTATCTAATCTTTAAATTAGAAATTTCCATTTTTGTCGCAATGAAGATTACTTGTCCTACTTGGGAAGAACACTAACGCCCTTGGAAAATCTGTAGTCGTTTTCTCGTCGATCCATTTGTTCTTCGCATAAATCTCCACTTGAGCATCATGATAGGCTGCTAGATGATCGAATTGAAGCTTTGCCTGCCATTCCAGATGCTCGATTTCATGATACATCTCATGGAGGCGATCTCCAATGCTTTTGAATTCTACTTCAAACTTATCTAGACGACTCGAAAACTTCTCCAAACTAACAACAATGAAACCATTAAAGTAGGGTTGAGGATCCTTAGAATACTTATCTCTAGCCTCTTCTCCATGATTTCTTCTCTCCATTTCTTCAAAATCTGTTCCTATCTCTTCAAGTATGAAGTGTAAAGGCCATAACTATGGTTTCTTAGGGATTGGGGATGAAGATGGGGTAGTTTATAGGATAAAATCGTGTGAAAAACTGAAAATTTTCAGTTTTTATATCACCCAGTAACTGTGGTGCTTAGGCGCTAAATCCGGCGCCTAGGCGCCGGACCCATTGACACATAGTTTACTCTGGCGCTTAAGCTCCGGATTTTGGCGCCTAGGCGCCGGAACCATGTTCGAATCCGTTTCGCCTAATGTAAAATTTCAAAGTTTCGATCTCAAAAATAGGTAAGTTAGAATGTTAAGATCAATATAAACTCAGTAATTAAAACAATGAAGGCTAACTTGATCTCCTTTTTACTCACATGCAAATGGAGTGATCCAAAGTCCAAACTTTATATACTTCAAGATAATCTTTAGCTTAAGTCAATAAAGACTTGTTAGCATCCAATTTTCTAAAGTTATATAAAATTAGTTAAGACCGAGGCATAACCTTACATTAAAAATGGAAAAACACACAAAAATAACTATGGGTTGCCTCCCTCAAAGAGCTTGGTTTAACGTCGTCAGCCCGACCTAATTAAGTCTTTAATCAGGTAGACTCAACTCGTAAGCCTCTTTATAAATCATTTTTATTTCTCCCAAATATGGCTTCAGTCTTAATCCGTTAACTTTAAATATTTTTTCCGTTTTGGGGTCTTTAATATCCACAGCTCTATAATGGTATACTTTCTCAATTATATATCGTCCCATCCATTTAGATCTTAATTTTTCAGGAAAAAGTCTTAAACGAGTATTAAATAATAATACTTCATGTCCAGGCTCGAATATTTTTCCTGAAATCTTTTTATCATGTAATATCTTCATTTTCTCTTTATAAATCTTTCCATTTTCATATGACTCATTTCTTATTTCATCCATCTCATTTAATTGTAATAATCATTTTTCTCCTGCAATATTCAAATCAAAATTAAACTCCTTTATCACCCAATAAGCTTTATGTTCAAGTTCAACAGGTAAGTGACAATGTTTACTATAAACTAATCGGTAAGGTGACATTCTAATTGTTGTCTTATAAGCTGTTCTATAAGCCCATAATGCAGAATCAAGTCTATCAACCCAATCAGTTCTTTTAGGATTAACAGTCTTCTCTAAAATTCTTTTAATTTCTCTGTTTGATACTTCAGCCATTCCACTTTTTTGTGGGTGATAAGCAGTTGCAATTCTATGTTTGATTCCAAATTTCTCTAGTAATGATTGAATGCTTATGTTTCTGAAATGACTTCCACCATCTGTGATAATTACTTTAGGCATTCCAAATCTAGAAAAAATCATTTTCTTTAAAAATTTTGAATCACTTTTGGAATCCCAGTTAGGTAAAGCTACAGCTTCAATCCACTTTGAAACATAATCAATTGCTAATAAAATATAAATCTTCCCAGATGATGGTACAAATGGTCCCATAAAGTCTAAACCCCATATATCAAAAATTTTAACTTCCAATATATAGTTTAAAGGCATTTCATCTTTCCTAAATATATTTCCCATCCTTTAACATCGATCACATGTTTTAACATAATGTCTCACATCTTTGAACAAGGTAGGCCAACAAAATCCTAAATTTAAAATTTTAAATGCAGTTTTATCTACTCCAAAGTGTCCTCCAAATTCGAAATCATGACATTTTTGAATAATAGCAAAAGTTTCTTCATAAGGTACACATCTTCGAAATACAGAATCTCTTCCCAATTTAAATAAATGAAGATCTTCCCAAATATAAGATTTAGCATCATTTTTAAATTTCTTAATATATTTGTTATTCAATCCATAAGGTAAAATATTGCTAACTAAATAGTTAACTATATACGCATACCAAGGTGTTTAGCATCCTTGAATAACATATAACTGTTCATCAGGAAATTTCTCATTTATATTTTCTTCAATAAAAATATCATTCTTAATTCTAGATAAATGATCAGCAATTTGGTTGTCAGTTCCTTTTTTATCCACTATTTGAAAATCAAATTCTTGTAGAAGTAAAGCTCATCTTATCAGTCTAGGTTTAGCATCTTTTTTTGACATTTAATATTTAATAGCGGAATGATCAGTATGAACTAGGCATTTGGTACCAAGAAGATAAGGTCTAAATTTATCAAAGGCATAGACTATAGATAAAGCTCTTTTTCAGTAGTAGTGTAATTTCTTTGAATTTCAGTAAGAGTTCTACTAGCATAATATATAACTTTGAAAATTTTCTCATATTTTTGTCCCAACACAGCTCCAATTGCAAAATCACGTGCATCGCACATTAATTCAAAAGGTTTATTCCAATTAGGTGCAATAATTATAGGTGCAGTTATTATTTTTTCTTTTAAAATATTGAAAGCATTAACACAGTCTTCATTAAATTCAAATTTAGCTTCTTTTTCCAATAAATGACTAAGAGGTTTAGCAATTTTAGAAAAATCCTTTATATATCTTCTATAAAATCTAGCATGTCCCAAAAAACTTTTCACATCAGTAACAGTAGTAGGGGGTTGCAGTTCAGCAATAATTTTTACCTTTGCTTGATCAACTTCCATCCCTTTTTGTGAAACTTTGTGACCAAGTACAATGCCTTTTGTGACCAGAAATTGGCATTTTTCCCAGTTAAGAACTAAATTTGTTTATTCACATCTTTTCAGAACTTTGGATATATTTTCCAAACAAGATTCAAAAGAAGTTCCAAAAACTAAAAAATAGTCCATAAATATTTCAATTCCTTTGTGTTGACCTCATTTTTGATGAGGTCTTCTCTTCCCTCTTTAGTGTTTAGGATCTAGCCTTAGGCTTTTCCTTTGACTATCTTATAGGACTAGAATTGGGACCCATCCCTTAGAAATTTAAACCACTTCTTGTCTCCCTGCAAACCCCACAAGTTTGATTGTAGACCCCTAATCACCTAGAGGGTTGAGATCAAATGTGGAGGTTTAAATGATGAGTTCCCTATAGGACTCTTTGGCCTTAAAACTACCCTGGGTGGCCTGGTCTGGTGAGGGTTGACTTACACACCCACTACACTCACACTCTACACTTTCACACACACAATCCAAATCCTAAAACCACATCTATACCCAACTTGACTCCCTGACTCATGTAGGTAATTCATATGGATGGACCTTAACCCCTAAGCCCCTGGTTAAGAGGGTTAGGAACAACATAGTGAATGCCTCCAATGAGTCCTCTCATGGCTCATATAGCTAAATACGGCTCCATGTCTCAATCAAAGTGATTCCATTTCACTCACATTTGATCAATCTTCATTCCTCCAAAATTTCAATTTTTGACCCCGGGGACCCTACACCCATCAAAACTACCAAAAGCCCTTGAAATTGCCCAAACCCTCCAAAATCTCCAAATCACCCAAAAGTCCTCAATTTTGGTCCAATTCAATTCTAAACTTCAATTCAATATCCCCAATATCAATCTAGACCAAATTCAAGCCCAATTTGATTGACATTTGAATCCAATTTCATCTTAAGCTTAAGGCCCAATTTTGACCCATGACCTAAACCTACCTCCAACCAACCCAATTAAATCCTAATTTGACCCAAATCTTTTCTAAAACCTTCCTAGCATCCCCACAAACAAAACACTAACATGATTTGCCCAAAATTTGGACCCAAACCTTACACAAATTCAACTCAAACCCAAAATTCCCAAAATGGGCCTACACCCAAACCTAACCCAAATGGGCCCCAAATCCCAAAATCAAAACCCAACCAAAGTTGAAACCTATTTATAACACCCCCATAAACATTTCCCAACATTAATTTTACATCAATTTCAACCCTCGCCCAACATTGGCCCAAATTAGCCCAATTTGACCTATATTGGCCCCTTTACCAAAGAAGCCCAAATCCAACCAAATTCAAACCCAAACCACCTCAAATTTATTACAAATCACTCATGACACATCCCTAAACCAAACCCAACAATTATTTGACCAAACCTTTTACAAAATTCCCATCCATAAATTTATTTTAAAAAAAAGAACCAAAGGCCCACTTCCTTAAGCCTTCCTAAAAAAGCCCATTCCTAAAATAATTTCAAAGGGCCAAATTTGACTCTAATGCCTACATGACACTACACTTCATCATCCATTCCAATTAAAACCTTCCCTAACTTTCAAATTCATCATCAAACCATTCCAAATCAAACCTCATGACAACTCTCACCAAAATGCCGAAATCACAAAATCCTTCCTCATGAAAGTTGACTTAACTTTTCCCAAGCCAAATGGAGCCATGAAGCCATGCATGAGCCACATGGGAGCCATGAAAGCCTTGGACACCTCAACATACCCAAGATGGCAAGAGGAGGAGGCTCTTTCTATATTCCCTTAAAGGGATTAGCCACTTCCATGATTCCACTAAACCTTGCTTAAACTTAATTGTACTTGGATGGTGACCCTTCCCCACTAATTAAGCTGACCTAAACCACTTTCTCTTCAGCCCAAACTAGCCATGGGGAGGTGCACCTAGCCCAATCCATACATTTGACCAAACATAGCCAAAACTAGCCCTTTTCCATTCCACTTTGATTCAAACCCTTTACACATGGCAAAAACCAATTGACTACACTAAACCCCAGCCCTGGACCTCCTGACCCTGAGGGTGACCCATGCATGCCGGCCAGCCACCTGGGCCGCCGGAAAACACCACCCCGAGAGCTCCCATGTGAGCCCAAGCTTGGAATTCTCACATGCTGAGTTGCCCCATGCCCAATGGCCACCATGGCTGTTCTTCTCCTCACCGCAGCAAGTCGATCCCAAGCCCTAACTCCCCCTGAGAGAGCCTCCAACCAGCTCTATTTAAACCCCACCTCTCTCGGCCATGGAAGAGGTGCTGAAACAAATCACACAGAAACTCTGCCAAAATCATTCCAGACTCTTCCCCACACCTGAAGAAGTTGATCTCCACTGAAATCCCCCTGCCATTTCCTCTCTGTGAGCTCAATTTCAGATTTGAAATTCAGGCCCAAAACCCGGACACTTCACCACAGTGAGCCAATCTCCAAATTGATTGGTCCTACACCTTCACTAGACCAAGAGGAGAAGTTCCCAGGTGAAATCCCCCTCTCCAGAGCCACCCAGTTACTCCAGCCTCCAAGCTTAGTGATCGAGCTGTGGTCACTTTTGTACCTAGGAAATTCACCAGGCCAAGGGACTTCATCTGGAGCTTGCTTGGACTCAATCGAACGTGACACAACTCTCAGATCGAAGCTTCACTTCTCTGAGAGAAGGTATGAGCTCTCTCTTCTTCTTGAGCTTCTGAACATTCTCCATTTCAAATGCCTTAATTTCAATGCATGATCACCATATAGATGTATTTGTCTCTTCAAGACGAATCCAGAGAGCACAAGAACACGAAAATCCGTTAAGTATTGAGTGAGATCTTAGGGTTTTAGTGTGGACGGTCACGGGTTCACACCAGTCGTAGACGATGACTGGGAGCCTTCGGATCGAGCGTGTATCGAGCAGACGGTCGGGATCGAACCGGACAGCGCGATGGTACATGAACCGCGGGCCCCTGGAGCGCTGAGTCGGTTGGCGGTGTCGAACCAGAAAGCGCCGCGTGGCTGTTCGGAGATGCTAAGGTTGACGCGGCGCCGATTCAGATAAATAGAAAAATAGGATTTTATGGATTTATTTAATTACCAAAACTTAGAAAATCCATAACTTTGTGTAGAAAAATCCTAAAAATAAAATAAAAAAACCCACTTGCTCAATGAACAGAGGAGAATAATGTGGAAAAGAAATCAAGTAATTTCATTGTGTATTTTATTTTTAATGATTTATTTACTCCCTGCATTATTTTAATTATCCATTTGCATAGGCAATTCACCATGGCATGAGACCATAGGGCTTTTGAAGCCTCTGAACTTGGGAACATTCCCTGACTTTTCCAAGGTCAGAGGCCATCCCTATGAGAAGTTTTTGATTTTTCAATTGTATGTTACTCTTTTGAATATTTTAATTCTAATAATTAGCATATTGAGAAATAACTTCTAGGAAAATTTGGTGATATTTCTTATGACCAGAGGAACCTAGGAAAAATAAGTTTTGAGTTAATTCACTTGGAATAACCCTAATTGGTCTAAACACCTAAAACTGAACTTTAATTAATTAGGGTTACCTATACATCAAATTAACTTGAAAACAATTCTCCACTGATCTTTAGGATCAGAGGAACATCACATAAAAATTTAAAGTCAATTGGACTTGATTTGATCCACCAAATGGGTTGATTAAGCCTCTTAAGCAAAATGGATAAAATTAAACTTTAATTCATAACTCACAAAATACTTTTCAAAAATTTACAAAAATGGTTTTGGAGCTTCTCTGATATCAGAGGAAATTAGGAAAATTAAAATTGTAATTTTATAAAAAAAAGTTGATCTTTATCATTATATTAATATTTTTAATAATTAAAAAATAATAAAAATCATAAAAATATTAAAAATCGCCAAAATGTCACATTTTGAATTCTAATTACTTAGGAACAAACCAAATATTTTTCTTAAGTCCCTAGGATAAGATATTGAATTTTAAAGGCTTAATGTAATTTTTAATATTAAAAAATGTATTTTCCAACCTTTTCACTAAAATAATTCTAATAAATCAAAGAAAAATCAGAAAAATACAAAATTTGTTTCTCTGAACTCCTTGAGATCAGAGAGATTTAAGAAAAATATAAAATCCATTTTTTTAGCTTTAATTTTATTTTAAAATTAATTAATACTCCAAAACTCAAAATAATTCTAATAAATAAAATATAATTCAAAAAATCACCAAAATTGGTCCAAATGATCTTCTAGTCATTAGGAATATTCCATAATTTTCTTAAGGACAGAAACATTTTCTTGGTCATGTTATTGAATTTTCCTTGAAAACCCCTATTTTCCATTAAAAATAATTACATAAATAAATTAAAAATAGAAAAATTACATTTTTTCCTCTAAAGTCTTAATTGACATGTGAGTGAGGTTACATAAAAATTTCAAATTCATTTGAGCTTAATTTAGTGAGTTATAGAATTATTGTGCTTGAAGGGCAAAATGGTAATTAAAAATTTCAACCATTAATTAAAATTTTAGGATTAATTAAAAAGGGGAGGGTAAAATACTTGATTTTAAACTGATTTTGGATGATTGAAACTTAAATGATTGAGGGTAGAAACCTACTAACCATTTAAAACAAAAAATTTATTAATTAAAATAATAATCCAAATTAAAATTAAACTAAAATTAAATTAAAATTAAAATTAAATTAAAACTTAAGCTAAAATTAAATTAAAACTAAAACTAAATTAAAATTAAATTAAATTAAAATAAAATTAAATTAAATTAAAATTAAATTAAATTAAAATCAAATGAAATTAAATTAAAATTAAATTAAATTGAATTAAAATTGAATTGAATTAAATTAAATTAAAATCATTTAACAACAAACCTAAATGAAATCATTAAGAATTAAATCTAAAATAACTTGAACACTATTCCAAACTTAAACTAACTTTTATAATTAAGTCAATATTAAAATTAAATCATTAAGTTTAAATCATCAAAATGTTTAATAATTTGATTTGCCCTTTTAAAGCTCTTATTATTATAACTCTTAAATGAGGCATCAAGTGAAGTGTTACTTCACTTATAGGATATTCAAATGTCCTAGTTCACTGAGCAAGATAACAAAACTTAAACTCTTGGATGATTAATTCACTTGTATAATTAAATTCTCTTGGACTTAAAACAATCCTAGAGGTATTGAAAAGATGTTTAAGACTCGTCTTAAGCACTTCCTCAATATGATAGGATGTTTATAAGAACAGCTGAATTTAATTGTTCTTTGGTGAAGAAAATCATCCTTAAACCAAAACACAAGAACCTAGATGTCATAGGAGATGATTAGCTATAGGATTAGGACTTTGGTAGACAACCAAAACCTTTCCCTTAGCTTTACCTAGGTACTTGTTGAAATATTTAAATGCCTTAACATGTGTTTTAAGTGCAGCTTGGGATGACGGGAAGACCATCCAGGTACGCTTTTATTTTATTGCAATTTACTTACGTGCAATGCACTTTACTTTTCATGCATGATAAACAACTGTTGCATGAAAACCAAAACCTTTAGGATTGTCCCTGAACTGAAACCAAAACTAAATTAAAAGTCATTACAAGATAAAAATCACCGCCACAACATTTCAAAATATAAAACAACTCAAAATTTAATCACAAACAGAACAACAAAACTACAATTGCAACTAAATTAAAACGTCTTGTTGAATGATCGGGAATACCTCGAATGATGTAACCCACATGTTGCTAACGGGATTTCCCACGTTCTAAATGAAAGTGTGGAACTCATTCAGTTGAGTTTAGCAAATTCATCTGGAATAAATGAATTCGATGAAAATAACGGTGCCGGGATGACGGAACCGTGGGATCTTAATCGGTTCTGTTTAAACAACTTTAAGATTTATTTTAATTAAAATATTAAAAACACTTGGATTTTAAGATTTTCACTAAACCAAAACACTTCTCTCATCTCCTAATTTATGACTTCTAAAACTAAACCTCTGCAACAACAAGGAGCTCGGAGCATGGTGGGCAGCTCGGCCGTCGTCATCAAGAAAACTCGGATCTACTTCAACAAAACTTTCTTAGAATTAAATAACCAAGCCATAGGACATCAAGGTGGTTTGCCTAGCGCAACATAAATCCTCAACTTTTCTTTAGGCATTTGCATAATCATGTTATGTAAATTAAGCCCTAACCGGTCTTAGGACTCCGAGGTAGTCGTTCGGTATGACATAAACCCTCACATCTTCGAGGCTGTTTGTATGATCATGTCATACGAATATAAGTCCTAAATAATTAAAATTGACAAGATCGAAATACTAAATAGTTCTTCCTAAATTGAAGCCAAATAATAGGATCGTCGGGAAGTTGCCAAGATTCCTCTTGGATCTCCAGCTTCTCCTACTTCTCTTCCTTTAGATTCTTAAAATAAACTGCTCCAAATTTGAGCTAATCCCTATTGAAAATTCCAAAATCCAATCCTTTAAAAACCTTAAACTTTGAAATTCTTGAAAGCAAAACCACTAATCACTATCGAGAGTTTTCTTAAATGATTCCCGTCATTTAAGATGTAATTAACTATAGGGGCTTGCCCTTATAGGGAACTTTAAGAACCCAGGTAATATAAACCCTGCTTAATTCATTTATATTAAGAAGAGGAACTTGTCGGCTTATAAAATTGGTTCGCAGACTAAACAGATGTTACAAAGCTTCTAGTTTATTTAATTGAGCCCCATCGTCAAGCAGTGTGTTTGTCCTTCGAGATAGATACACGGTTTGTGATGTGGTGCTCATTTATATAAACTATTTGGGATATGAGATATGTTTGATATTTCATATCTTAAAATTTTCAAACTCAAAATTATTTTCAAAATCAAATGCTATTTTCTAAATTATATATATATATATATATATATATATATATATATATATTTAATTTAAAATCTAAAATTCGCCAATAATTTCTGTAGGTGACCCCTTTTCAAAAATACAACACTCAACCTAAAAATATGCCGACAGCTTCTGGCGACTCCTCTGGGGACTAGTTCCTCTCTCCATTTTGATCAGATGGTTTTTCTTTCATAAATCGGTAGCAAGTCCATGTCCCTAGTGGACCAAGCTACCATTCTTCCGTTGAAATACCACGTTCATTTCTGTCTTGAACGGGTATAGTCAACTCTATTGGATTTAGGAGCCACTGTTTAGACACCCCTAAACAGAGAGGTTCCGAGATCCTTTTACCTCTTTTCTGAGGTGGGGTGGACCCCCAATAGGTGTTAGCTTAGGAGCGATCCTTCAAGTTGAGAAGTCTTACATAGGTCTCTCTCTTCCTTTCCAATTCTAAATCAGGCCCTTTACCCTTTCTATAACCCTTTTTCCTTTAATCATTTTGTTTCTAACAAACGAACTACCTAATAAACAACCTATTTTATAAATCACAAATGCACTAACATAAATGAAAATGTGTTCGGACTCTTTCTTTTCCGTCATAAACTTTACTACGAAAGGAAGTATAATTTGGGACTGACATTCGGAATCTGCTCTGCAGAAAATGGATGCCCCAAAGTTAATCTTCTCCTTCACCAATGGACTGGACTTCACTGTTTACAAGGATGAGCTGCCTGACAATGGGATCATCCGTTTTGGAAAAGGATTTGGCAACACAGATGTCAAGATCGCTGACGTCACTCTCTTCACACTAATGGACAAAATGTTAGAAACTGAAGAGCCCGTGATTGAATTCAACCTGAAGTCAGCTCAAGAGTTCCCTCCCCTGCAAAGGGTTCCAGCTGAAAGGAATACTATTGTTCGTAGGAGGACTGTTGTCTCTACTCCCACCGGTCTAGTCGTCTCTGCACCTACCCCGTCTCCCGCTAAACTAAAGGGGAAGGAAGTCCAAGTTTGCAATGAGCCTGTTACCGTGGAGGGTACAGATCTCCCTGCGAGACCTTCTATTTTGAAATTGGGTCCAGCTCAAGGGTTCAACCCTTAACACGGACTCAGAGGAGGAACAGAAGTAGAAGGATTGCCAGAAAGGCCAGAGCTACTGAAGTTGCTTTCTTAGAAGAGATCCCTGAGTACACACCATTGCCTGAGTATACACCGCTTTTGGAAGGGAGTAGATTCTATCCCCTCTCCGCCGCAGCTGACGAGGAAAATGTCCACAAGATTGCTTTTACATTACCTCAACCCGCATACTATAGCAACAGTCAAAAGAAAAGGGCTAGGATCACACCATTTGCTTGACTGCAGACTGTGATAGAGAAGTTAGCAAAGAAAGAGAAATATCCTGTATCAGAGATTTTAAGAAGGATAGGGCGGGTGCCAGCCAAATCCTGCCTTGGGCCGCGAATAGAACCCGTTATCGCCACAGAAAAGTCGAATAAGAAGATGAAAGCTAGTCCACCTGTTGTTGTTTCAGGTTTACAGATCAGGGAGGATACCACCTTCCAGGCATTCGACACGACGGACCATCCGGTCCTAGGCCTTCTGCTGCTAGAAGGATGGTATGGCGTCCTACTACTGGCCAATTAAGACCGAAACAACGACCTGAAAAGGAAAGTCTCGTCAGGAGACTCGAGTCCGAAGAGAGCGCCACTGCGATAAAGGGGACTCCCAAGAAGGAAATCCAACAGCCATCGCATGATAAATGCGAAACCGTACGAAAAAGATCATTGGAGGACGCTATGGAAAAGCTAAGAACCGACATTCAACGATTAGCAAGAGAAAGAGAAGAAAAGTTTGGAGATGAAGTCGATTCGTCGGAATTCATGGATGACAAATATATGGAGATCAACGTGGTTGAGACACAAGCATCGTCAGCTTCGCAAGGTGCTCTGGTAGCTACGGAGAGAGATGAACCGGAAGCATTAAAAGCACAACTTCGAGAAAAAGATGATACAATCTCTCAAATGGCAAAAAGGATGGAAGAGATGGCTGCAGCCCTAGCCACTCTTCAGAGTCAGGTTCAACCCCCAAGAGAAACGCCTCCGAAGTTATTCATATTACAGACGGAGGAAAAGAGATTACATGCGTTAACGGAGACGATCAGCCGAAGAAAGATTCTACCCAGAATATGATTCCAGAGAAAGACATCAAGAATATGGTAGAACAGCAGGTGCGAGAAGCCTTAGTACAGTCTAAGAGCAGAGCATCTATTCAAACGGATAGACCTTACCCCGAAGAATTTGATGCAAGATAATACCTGAAAGGCTTCGTACCACCTCTGTTCAAGACTTTTGATGGTACCAGAAACCCTCGACAGCATGTTGCACATTTTTGCGCTAGTTGTTGCAACGCCGGTGGAAGTGACGCCAAACTCTTCCGACAGTTCGTCAGCAGCCTGTCAGGGATCGCCTTCGATTGGTATGTAGAGTTACCGAACGGTTCGATAAAGACATTTTCAGAATTAGAGAACCTCTTTGTGAAACGGTTTGCCGGAGCTCAACACCATATCACCATCGGTGATCTAGTGGTGGAGAAACAGAAACCGAACGAAACTTTAGTGGACTACATACTTCGATGGAGGAATCTAAGCATGAAGTGTGAGCCACAGCTATAAGAGCAAGCATACGGTCGGTATCTTGCTTAAAAGCATTCACGGCCCGATAGCACTTCTCCTTAAGGGATTTACGATTAAGACTTTTGAGAAGTTGTTAAGCAAGGCCGGAAGCTTTCAAGAGGAAGCGAAGCAACTAAGTTTCATCGACAAAACAGACAAATAGAAGCCTGTAAAGACATTTGAAAAGAAATCTGGGATCGTCGCGGCAGTCGATAAGGGCAAGCAGCCAATGCAAATACAAATGGAGCAGCACAGCAACGACTATCAACAACCTCGGCAGAACTACCAACAACCTCAACCCGGTTATCTGCAGCGCACGTTGAAAGAGCTTATAAATAGAGAATATCCATTCAAGAATGAGGCAGTGCCAAAGATGTTCCACAGTTTGATGAAGACTCCGGATTTTCAACTGCCATAACCCAAGAAGCCAGAAGAAGTCAATAAGAAAGACCATTCCATCTATTGCCCTTACCACCGAATCCATCTATTGCCCTTACCACCGGATGCTCGGGCACAAGATAGAGGATTGCATTACCTTCAAGACTTGGCTCTACGACAATCTCCTAAAAGGGAACATAACGATTTCGAAGGAATACATGAAGGAACCCCAGAAAGGCGGTTCCGTCAATGTTATTTCAATGGATCCTATTATTCCTATAGATCCCTACACGACGAATGATGGATGGAGTACCGCTTGGACGAAGTCATCGAAGAAAATTTTGGATCGCATCCAAACCGCTTCGGTGCATGCTTCGATTCAAAGTTTGAAACCTGTCAAGCCGGCGCTATCACTTGCGATTGAAGAACCACCCCAGGAAGAAAATATCGTAGAAAAGAAGGAGATCGTAGAAGAAGAAAAGACCGAAGCTCTTAAAGCTAGACTAGGGGATGCTTATCCTAGGATGGTTGTTTCTGATTCGGGAGAAAAATTCCTCGAACCTTTGACTCTGTATGATTATTTGCTCGCTCCGGCGAGATCTTATAATGATAAGAGTTTTGGTGTTGGTTACGTTTTGACTGTTTCTAACGATTACGCAACTGACGACAACCAACCTAATCCGGATCTCGATTCCGATACAAATAACAATTCTCAAATCATACACAACCTCGACAATCACGATGACGAAGAAGACATTCACTAAGAAGGCTACGAAAGTTCAACAAGCAATGAATCTATTTATGAATTTCGAGGAACCCCAATCACAATAGAGTTAGAGCTTTCGGATTCTGAAGTGACTCCAGAAGAACCTGTCATGCCGATTCAAAAGGCGACACCAGTAAACTCAGTACCAGATTCAGAACAAGTCATAGAAGTCAATTTAAGGAGCGGAAGGGTTCTACCTCTGAGAATGGGTCCAAAAGACAAAGGAAAGCAGGTGGCTGTTCAGGAATAATCAACCCCAGCAGAAGAATTTCCCATTAGGGCAGAAACTGAAACACGTGGTAACAAAGTGGACTATAACGTGCTAGCCCATCTTAGGAAACTACCAGCCAAACTGAGTATCTACGACGCTCTTATCTTATCAAAAGAGATGAGGGAAGCTCTGATCAAGGCCTTACTTGATCCAGAGATTTGTTTAGCTCAGATGGCCGGAGATTCCTTGGACGAAATTTGCTCGTTAAAGGAACAGCGAGGTGTTACCTTCACAGACAGTGATCTATTACTTGGGACAGTCGATCACAACTGACCGTTGTACATTTTAGTTACAATCGGAAAGTTTACGCTCTCCAGAGTATTGGTGGATCCAGGAGCGTCAATCAACATAATGAATCTTCGGACGCTAGAATACTTGGAAATTGATGCTCACGAGCTTGAAGCGGACAAGATGTTACTAAGAGGATTCAACCGTAGAAGGAGAAAGAGCCCTCGGATCAATAAAGTCGTTGGTGAAGACCGGTGATTTAACAAAGACGACCGCAAAATTCCATATAATCGATTCGAAACATCATTCAACGCACTATCGGGCCGACTGTGGATTCATGAGAACCGGATGGTACCGTCGTCTCCGCATCGGTGCATAAAATACTACGATGGAGGAGAACGAGACATTAAAGGTGACTTCGCAACCTTTCTCCATACATGAAATTGGAATTCATGAAGATGCAGCTCTACTACGCGCCTCCAAAGAAAACAATCTTCTCCGTAAATACCATGTCAAATGAAGCAGAAGAAGTTCAAGATGACGAAGAACCTGAAGTTCTAGTCCAACAGTCACTCACCACTCCCTTACGGCGAGATGGTGAAGGTTTCTTCACAACTTGCACCCGAGGTCGAGGCCGGGGCCGGGGACGAGGTCGTGGCAGAAACGTTGGGACAGTTGGATAGAAAAAGTCAGTAATCAACGTGAATCGGGAGAACGACTCCGAAGAAGAAGAAGAAATCAAGAAAGAAGGCTGCTACAATAAACCGAAGGAACCACAATTCAAGATCTCTCTCGAAGATGAAAAGAATGAAGAATATAAATCAATGTACGAGAAGATTAACTACCATGTACACACTATGGCCCTGACCCCAATCCAGTCTAATAAGATCGAGGGTATGGTGGTCAAGGAAGTGCATGGCGGTGGTGCTAAACCAATCAAATTTTACCGTGGTACTCCTTCTTCCAATAATGAAAAAGATGTACAATTTGAAGATGTCGCTTCTTCCGAATTAATGGAATTACCTTTTGAGTGGTACTCTCCCGTGTTCAAAATTTAATTCAATGTGGTGTCTTACCTCAACAATGGACAAAGGGTCAATCACAACATTTTGAAAGACTATGGAACAATGCCGATCGACCTCCCAATTCAAAACATGGTCTCGATTCGACACGAGAGGTTCGATTGACAATGCAAAATTTTGCTTCGGTTGTCACTTGCGAGCCTAATAAGGACCGCTCGAAAGCTTCGTAGGACCTCGAAGATCTACCAATCGGAGATGCTCCACCAAAATTTGAAGAAGAAATCAAATCTACAATAGACGAGTTAATGGAAGTTAACTTAGGTACTAGCGAAAAGCCTAGACCAACCTTTGTTAGCACCTTACTCAATAAAGAAGATTACGAGAAAATGATCAAGCTATTAATGGAATTCAAGGACTGTTTTGCTTGGAGTTACGACGAAATGCCGGGATTAGCTCTCGAAGTCGCAGCTCACAAGTTAGGAGTAGATCCTACTTCGTTCCGATCGACAAGCTCCCTGAAGAATGCCTCTAGAAATTGAGCAACAAGTAATAGCCGAAGTTAAGAAGCTAATCGACGCTAAATTTGTCCGTGAAGAACAATACCCTACCTGGTAAGCCAACGTGGTACCAGTCAGAAAGAAAAATGGTCAGATCAGAATATGTGTAGACTTCAGGGATTTAAATAAAGCATGTCCAAAGGATGAAGTTCCACTGCCAATCCCAGAACTGATGATCGACATTGCTTTAACACATGAAATATTTTCATTCATGGATGGATCATCAGGATAAAGCCAGATAAAGATGGCACCGGAAGATGAAAAACTCACAGCTTTCAGAACGCCGGTCGGAGTGTATTGCTACACAGTAATGCCATTCGGACTAAAGAACGCAGGAGCAACATATCAAAGAGCAATGACAAAGATTTTTGATGATCTCATTCACAACCAAGTCGAGTGCTACATGGACGATGTGGTCATCAAAAGCAAACTGAAGGAAGATCACCTGTATGATTTGAGAATGGTTTTCGAGTGACTGAGGCAATACAACCTTAAGATGAATCCCTTAAAATGCGCCTTCGTCGTCACTTCCGGGAAATTCTTAGGATTTGTTGTTCAACATCCTGGAATCAAAATTGATCCGGAAAAGATTAAAACTATCTTAGAGATGCCGCCTCCCAAAACCTTAAAACAGCTACGATCCTTTCAAGGGAAGCTGGCATATCTTCGACGCTATATCTTGAACTTGTCAGGTAGGTGTCAGCCCTTCTCGGCATTAGTTAAAAAGGACGCCAAATTCATTTGGGAAGAGAAATGCCAACGGGCCTTCCAGGACATTAAGCAATATTTAATGACACCTCCAGTCTTAACGACCCCGATCTCGGGTAGATCGTTAATACTTTATACCGCGGCTTTAGACGACTCTCTCGAGCCCCGCTAGCCTGTGTCAATGACGAGGGAAAAGAAAATGCTCTTTATTACTTAAGTCGTCATCTATTGCCGACGGAAGTAAAGTATCCTCCGATCGAGAAGCATTGTTTGGTCCTCGATCTTTGCCGCTCAAAAGCTCGTGCACTACATGCTTTCTCATAAGATCAACCTCATTTCGAAAGTTAATCGCTTGCAATATTTGATGACCCGACCGACACTTTCACGGCGTACTTACCGGGTGGTCGATGATACTATTGCAATTTGATAAAACTTTCATTCCTCTTCGCGCCGTAAAGGGACAAATACTAGTCGACTTCCTTGCAAAGACATCCTTTACCTAGCAGATTCGCCTCTTGACGACAATTTGCCTGACGAGCAGATAATAAGCTTAGAAGACACCGATGATCAACGTTGGGAACTATACTTCGACGGAGCATCCTCAGCACAGAAAGACAAAGAATCGCAAACGATAGTGCCCAGTTAAGTAGGAATCGGACTAATCTTTATAACACCGGAGCGAGGGATGTTAAGATACTCCTACCACTTAACAGAACCATGCACAAACAACAAGGCAGAATACGAAGCCCTCATAACAGGACAGGAACTAACCATTCAAATGGGAATAACAGACATCAACATCTAAGGAGATTCTCAGTTGAACATTTAACAGGTCGCAGGACAATACAGAATCTTAAAGCCAAGACTCGAGCAATACTTTCAGTATGCCATGAAACTGTTGGAACAAATTCCGAATGTAACAATCTACAAGATCCCCAAAAGAGAAAATGCCCTCGCGGATGCGCTAACTCACCTTGCAAAAGAATTTGCCTGCTTACAAGATGAGTCGGCTGAAGTGTCGGCTCAAGGATGACGAGTCCTATCACGACTAGACATGATATAATACAGAAATCAGAAAAAGCAAAGCAATCAGTTGCAGCAGTGACGGAAAACACAAAAGATTGGCGTCAACCGCTAATAGACTACCTGCAAACAGGTAAATTACCGGACGATAAGTCATTAGCCCATCAAATCAAGAAAAGAACTCTATCTTATGCATTAATAAACAATACATTATACAGAAGGTCTTTTGATCAGATGTGGTTAAGATGCCTGAACGGGTTCGAGGCTCGTGAAATTGTCAAAGAGGTACACTCAGGACTTTGTGGCGCTCATCAGTCGGGTCCGAAAATGAAAATGAAGATTAAAAGACTAGGGTACTACTAGCCCTCTGTCGACACATTTTTAGGTTGTGTTGTATTTTAAAAAGGGGTCGCCTACAGAAATTGTCGGCGAATTTTTGAAATTTTAAATTTAGTTTAAATATATATAATTTGAAAAGTAGCATTTGATTTTGAAAATAATTTTAAATTTGAAAGTTTTTAAGATATGAAATCAAACTGATTTCACATCCCAAATAGTTCACATAAATGAGCGCCGCACCAAAACCGTGTATCTATCCCGAAGAATAGACACACTGCTTGATAATGGGGCTCGATTAGATAAACTAGAAAGGTTTGTGACATCCATTTGGTCTGCGAACCAATTTTATAAGCCGACAAATTCCCCGCTTAATATGAAAGCATTAAACAGGGTTTATATTACTCGGGTTCTTTAAAATTCCCTATAAGGGCAAGCCCCTATAGTTAATTACATCTTAAGTGACGGGAATCACTTAAGAAAACTCTCGATAATAATCGGCAATTCGCTCTCAAGAAGTTCAAAGTTTAAGTTTTCAAAGGATTGAATTTTGGAATTTTAATAGTGGAATGGATCAAATTTAGAAGACCATAACTCAAATATTTTCATATGAACTATAAATTGAAGATCCAAAAATGACATAGATTTAAGGTAAACTTATTATAGATTAAAATCATATTTCCAAGGTCAAGACTAAATTTTTTTTTTTTTTTTAAAAAAAAAAAAAAAAGGTTTAATACATTTTCTCAACTGACACACCGAATTAGGCTCTGCCGACGACGTTAAACCAAGCGCTTTATGAGGCAACCCATAGTAGTCTTTTATTTTAATTATCTACAAATTAGTGAGTCTATATTATTAAAACAAATCTTACTACTCAAATTTTTTATAAGAATCATCACAAAGCCGAACCTATACGATAAGATCGAAAATATTCAAACTCGCATCGAAATTGGACAATTTTACGAAATCTCGCAAACGGTGAGGTCGATTCTCGCCGACAACAGATCTCGTGCAAAATTTAAGTCGATTTATAACTAGCTCGCCGACGGCGAGAACCCCCGCCGACGGCGGTGTTGTTGAAAAGTTGGTTTCTTAAAGATTTTTCGTGCGATTTTGGACGGATCTAAGCCATTTCTGCTTCGTAGGAAACTATCCCAAATCCAAATTTTCACAATTTTCTTCCCTGTAGTACTAGAGACCAATCCTTTCTATCCAAATGGCCACCAAACTCTTAGAAATCACAAAAAACCGAAATTTTCAACTCGAAGAAAATTTGTCGGGCCGGAGTAGCGCAACAGATCTTCAATAAAGGTTCTACGAAGAAAAGACTTATTAAAGCAAAGTTATGATTTGTCAAGAGAGGAGTAGAAAATTCCACTACAAAAATCGAAGAAATGATTGCACAACAAAGACGGGAGGTTTTTCGTTATACAACATCCGCTTTAGCTATTCCGCAGCTGTTAGCCTTTACTCTAATTTACATGCGATCAACAATGGAAATGTCTACGCTTTATGAAGACGGTAACATTTACTCCTCGCCGCAAATGACGAATTATTTTCATGCATACCTCTCGTTTGTCATTATTCCAACTTTGTGCCTTCAAGATACAATATGAACGAAATATATAGATACCCGATCGACGAGCCCGATGATTTCGGGAGTTATGCGAAGACGGGTATGTCGCTTTTTCGCATCACTTTAACCCCGTCTCGAAGCATTGGCATTTCTTTATATCATCAAAATTATTACCTACTATGAGTAAATAAAGTTTCGAAGGAATGCGCTATATTAAACTACCGTATTCAAAATCGGATTACCTATCGATGTCAATCAATAATAGTAAAGTCCGCATCGATCGATTGCATGGGATAGTACATGGACTTGGACACCCATCAACTATATTTGCTTTATGCTCGCACTAAGTTTCTTATGAGGCTTGGGAAAGTACTTCTACCATGGAAACGACCGGATCCTCGATATGTTTCCAACTTTGGATAACAATGATGAGATTACCATTATTTCCGATGTAGCATCACAGAACAATCCTTTAGTAAGGCCCATTACCGATAAAACTAATTTCATTCTTAAGAAGATTAAAGGATTGAGAAAGAAATGCAAAATGTGATGAATTCCATAGACAATATCTCCGATATGTTGAATGAAGGAGCACTTCGATCATACTGACATCTGAGGCTGTATTTTATTCATCTACTAAGGCAGAAGATGGATTAATGAAGAATCTACTACAGAATTCCCTTTCAGGCCTTTCTACAATTTATTTGTTCAATTCGCGTCGCATCGGAAATATCGTAGAAGATGTTAGTTCAGCCACCGAAGAGTAGGAAAGATTTCTATGTTTATGTTATATATTCGTATATATGTAAGCGATTTGATTTAGGTTTTATTATGAGTCTAACTTTGATTTGATCATCTCAAATTTGATGAGATTATTTGTAATTGTTATGTCTCAAAGATTTAGAGTGTTGTGGTGTGGATTGCGATGCCGAGTAATATAGATTCGAACATTTAAGTTAAGTATGTGTTAAGTTGTTAGTGTGAAGTTCGTAAGTTTCATGGATTTCATATATAAAGTTATATTGTTTGTGTTGTGTGAAGTTTTTGTGAGTTTTAATATCTAATCTTCAAACTATTATTAAATTAAGTGATCGTAAGATTGATTAAAGGCAAATCGAGGTTGAAAATGATCGACGAATTTCAAAATTTAAAAAAAATTCCTTGGGATCCGCGACAACAGAAAACCCGCCGATGTAGGAGACCGGAGCCTCCGCCGACTGCGCATTTTCCAAACTTTTGCCTTATCAAATTAATTAGCTCGCCGACGGCGAGAAAAATCTCACCGACAGCGAGATTGCGAAAAGACCTATTCGAGTCATTAACCGACACGATTCATCATCCCTTTCCTTAAATTTTTGAAAACCGACCTAGGGCTTGGAGAGATCTCGGGATTCAAGTGATTTCAAGAATTTTTGACACCGGATTTCATCTTCTCTCGGTAAGAGCTTCAATTCCCGTGCAAAAACTTTGATTTTCACCATTGATTTCTTCTACATTGGGAAATTTTGGAAAATTCGAAATGTTGGAGAAATTACTTGGAAGAAACTTGAGATTGATTTAAACCGACTTTAGATGTTGTAGGAAGCCATCTTATTAATATTTGGAAGTTTAGATAGATTTTTTTTGTGATTTTTATAGATCGAAAGAATGGCTCCTCTTAATAAAAATGAAGAGTGGATTACGACATCGACCGATTCATCAATGCACGAGCGCAAAATCGATATTTTGAAAATATTCAAGGAAGAAAGTGCATTGCGATCGAGTTTTCAAGAATCCAGGAGGAGAAGTGGAGCGAGTTATAAAGGAACGAGGATGGGAAACTTCGTTATGTTTCATATATAAGAGTGTGTGGAAGTAAGAAGAATTCTATGCAAATTCGACGGCAATCGAGGATGCACCGTAAAGGTACTAGGATTTATGGTTAAATTCAGCGCCGCAAGAATAAACTTGTTCTATGAAGTTCGTGATCTGCATACTAGCGAGTATTATACTTTCGGTAATCGCGGAAAGACCTCTCGGAAGAAGCCATGTGACTTTCTCACCGACGGAAAGGAGTTCGAAGATTGGAGCACCGAGATATGGTAAATTTCCCTCTTCTATGTTAAATGCAATCTTAAAGCCCGGCATTATTTTATTTGCTCTACATTGTTACCCACTTATCACCCTAGCGAGGTAACAAGAGATAGAGAAATTCTAAACTTCGTATCTCGGTAACAATAAGAGCATCAACATATGTAACATTATTTAAGGGGAATATTTTAGCCACTACTCGAAGTGAGAGTGGGAGGAGGATTGGGACATCCCTGGTTTGATTTCGTACCTCGCCAACTCTTCGGTGTTGAGGCAAGAGAAGATGAGGAATGTATAGCCCATGAAACCTATCACTCTCACCAATATTAAGACTTAAGGACCCGGTCAGCGAGGGATGGAGATCAGAAAGAGGAGTTACATTAGCCTTCATCAAGTAACGCAGATATCCCTCTACCAGTTATGATCCTCCCCGCCTACCACCCCTACCCTTCAAGATCCGATGAATGAGTTAACCTCGAGTGTACAGTTTCGAGTATTGAGAGACTATGGAGAGTAAGATTTGATCATCCGGACTGCGTAATCGATGGATCGGAAAGGAGACATGATTAACATAATGAATATCTCCAGCGTCATTCAGAATATGAATTTGCCTACTACGAAGCCGAACGTCGCTATAAGAGTGGTGATTTAGATGTTGTCTTTCGAGTGCCCCCGCTATTCACAGCATCAAACA
Source organism: Papilionanthe hookeriana x Papilionanthe teres (assembly GCA_022702705.1). NCBI lineage: Eukaryota > Viridiplantae > Streptophyta > Magnoliopsida > Asparagales > Orchidaceae > Papilionanthe > Papilionanthe hookeriana x Papilionanthe teres. The sequence continues at coordinate 138,378,992 of CM040425.1, read as the reverse complement.
AGCCACCTTCTCAAATTTCGAGATCGTGTGAGATGACATAGTTTGGGATTTGCTTCTAAGATTAGAGCTTTTGTTTAGTTTACTTAGTTTGTTTAAATTTGTTGTTTTGAAAACTTTATTATTCCGTGTGTAATATTTCAAGATTTTCTCATACGTTATTGACTTGGTATGTTTCCGTTTGTTCGTCTGGAAATGTGATATTGCATTTCTTATTCGTGTTAAGTTAGTTTGCAATTTTTTATATATACAGTGGATGTTAGTTTAAGTTTTTATAAGTTATGAATGTTAACATTGTTTAGATTGTTTTAATATGTTTTAAAGTAGATTATTGGATTGTATGTGTAGTAATGGGGATACCCTTCTAATTGTTATGTTTCGATACTTATTTTAAAAAAATTTTCACCTAAAGATTTCTTTAAAATATTATATGTGTGGAAGAATACTAACAAGACAGTGCTCAGAGAACGAAAAGCTCGCAAAAACTTCAAAGAAAAAGAAATACCTAAAGCTCAAAGGTATGATGAATTTTACTAGTATACTTTCCCGTCTAAGATATTTTTGGTGTGCTTTGTGCGTCGTATTTTGAAATGGCGTCGCCTACGTAAATTGTCAGCGAAATTTAAATTTTTAAATTTAATTTAAATATATATAATTTAGAAAGTAGTGTTTGATTTGAAAATAATTTTAAATTTGAAAAATTTAAGATATGAAATCAAACCGATTCGTATCTCCAAATAAGCTTATATAAACGAGCACCACATCACAACCGTGTATCTACTCCCGAAGAATAGATACATCGCTTAATGATAGGGCTCGATTAAATAAACTAAAAGATTTGTGACATCCGTTTGGTCTCGCGAACCAATTTTATAAGCCGAGTTATGCTCCCCCGTTTAATACAAAAAAATTAAGCAAAGTTTATATTATAATATGTTCTTAAAGTTCCCTATAAGGGCAAGCCCCTATACTTAATTACATCTTAAATGACAAGAAATCATTTAAGAAACTCTCGATAATGATCGTTGGTTTTGCTCTCAAGACTTCAAAGTTTAAGGTTTTCAAAGGATTGAATTTTGGAAATTTCAATGAGTGGAATTCGATCAAATTGGGAATGTAGCTTTATTTTAGAGTCCAAAGGAAGAGAAGTGTGGAGAAGCCGAGGATCCAAGAGGTATCTTGGCAACTTCCCGACTATCCCATTTGCTTTCGCTTCAATTTGGAAATTTACTTAGTGTTTCCATCCCCGCCAATTTTAATTAATTAAAGACTTATATTAGTATGACATAATCATACAAATAAATTTCAAGATGATTTCGCTTACGTCGTACCGAACCACTACCTCGGAATCCTAAGACCTCGTTAAGCGCTAATTTACATAATACGATTATGCAAATGCCTAACAAAAAAGTCGAGGATTTATGCCGCACTAAGCAAACTACCTCGAAATCCTATACTTTTATTAATTTAGGAATGTTTAAATTCGGCGTACCGTGTTTCGTCGATGACGGATGGCCATGCCGCCCACCATGCTCCGAGCTCATATCGCAGGTTTAGTTATAGAAGTCATAAATCGAGAGATGAGAAAAGTGTTTTCGTTTGCAGAAATTCTTAATTTCCAAGTGTTTTTTTTATGTTTTATTTAAAACAAATCTTAAAGCTTCGATTATAACAACACCTAAGCAAGATCCCACTTCGTTCCATCCCTTCCGGCATCGTTATTTTTATCGGATTCACTTAAACTTCCGCATGAATTTGCTAAACTTAACTAAATGAGTTACACACTTTCATTTTAATCGCTGAAATCCCGTTAAGAACACGTAGGTTACATCATCCGAGGTATTCCCGATCATCCAACAAGATGTTTTAATTTATTTCGTAATTTAGGCCGTGTTCCGTTTGTGATTAAATTTTGAGTTTTTTTATATTTCAAATGTTGTGGCGGTGAATTTTATCTTGCAATTACTTTTAATTTAGTTTTGGTTTCAGTTTTTAGTGGACTATCCTAAAAGTGTGGGTTTTCATGCAAATGCTTCGTTTATCATGCAAGAAAAAGTGAAGTGCGATGCAATTAAACAAATCGCAACAAAATAAAGCGTACTCGGAGGGTCTTCCCCGTCATCCCAAGCTGCACTTAAACACAATTTAGAATATTTAAGCAAGTTCTCAGTAAAGCTAAGGGAAGGGTTGCTATTTTCTACCAAATTCTTAATCCTATACGCTCATTTCCTACGACGTCTAGAAGTTCTTATGTTTCGTTCGATGACGATTTCTTTCATCAAAGAACAATTAAGTTCAATTGTTCTTATAAATTTTTATTTGACGTCACTCATATGTCAATAAAGACATGAGAGGAGAAAATGTGATTTTTCTCCGTATTTAATTTATTTATGTAATAATTTTTGGTAAATAGGGATTTCAAGAAAAATTTAATAATATGACTAAGGGAAAGTTTCTGTCCTTAAGAAAATTATGGGACATTCCTAATGACTAGAGGACCACTGGGACTCAATTTTGGTGATTTTTCAATTATATTCTTTTTATTATAATTATTTTGACTTTTCTAGTATTAATTAATTTAAAAATAAAATAAAGGTTGAAAATGAATTTTTATATTTTTGAAAATCTCTCTGATATCAAGGAAATAAGAGAATCAATTTTTACAATTTTTTGATTTTTCTTTTGATTTATTAGAATTATTTTAGTGGAAATGCTAAAAAATACATTTTTTTTAATTTTAAAAATTACCCTAGGGCTTTAAAATTTAATATCTCATTATAGAGACTTAAGAAAAATATGGGGTTTGTTCCTAAGTGATTAAAATTCAAAATAACATTTTGGTAAATTTTATTATTTTTGTGATTTTTATTATTTTTTAATTATTAAAAATATTAAAATAATGCAAAAAATCAACTTTTTTAGAAAATTGAAATTTTAATTTTCTTTAAATTCCCTAATATCAGAGAGGATCCAAAACCAATTTGGTGAATTTTTGAAAAGTATTTTGAAAGTTATGAATTTTTAAAGTTTAAATTGGCTAAATGGTTTAATCAACCCATTTGTGCAGGGTTAACCAAGTCCAATTGACTTCAAATTTTTATGGTGGGTTCCTCTGATCCTAAAGCGTCCGTGGAGAATTGATTTCAAGTCAATTTGATGTATGATTAGCTCTAATTAATTAAGGCCTATTTCTATTGCTAAACCCAATTGCATTATTCAAAGATTAACTCAAAACCTATTTTTTCTGTGTTCCTTCGGGTCATAATAAACATCACCAAATTTTCCTAGAATTTATTTCACAACATGCTAATTATTGAATTAAAATACTCAAAACAAAGAACATGAATTAAAAATCAATAAACTTCTCATAGATAGCCTTCCGAATTTGGAAAATCTGGTGGAATGTTCCCAAATTCGTAGGCTTCAAAAGCCCTATGGTCTCATGCCATGGGTGAATTGTATACATGCATGGAGAATTGAAAATGTGCAGAGAGTAAATAAATTATTAAAAAATAAAATACTTCGATGAAATTAAATGATTTCTTTTCCACATTATTCTCCCTCTCGTTCACCGAAGTAGTTGCGTATTTTTATTTTATTTTTCTCGATTTTCCAACACAAAGTTATGCATTTTTGAAGTTTAGGAAATTAAATAAATAGAAAAATAATTTATTTTTCTACTTATCCATGCTAGCGCCAACTCAACCTAAAGATCTCCGGCCGCCGCGCTGGGCCGTTCGATTCGGCGCCGCCATCCAACTCGCCGCTCCGGCCCGCCGTATCGTTCGTCTCCTCATCCGGCTGCATCCCCGGCCGTCCGTCCGCGCGTGTATTAAATGAACGGCATCCGTTCATCGTCCTTAAAGCCTCCTAAAATTGCGAGAACCGTCCACATTAAATCCCTAATATCTCACTCAATACTTAACGGATTTTCGCGTTTCGCGTTTTCCACATTCGTCTCAAGAGACGAATACATCTATACGGTGATCATGCATCGAAATTAAGGCATGAAATGGAGAATCTCCAGAAGCTCGGGATAAAGCAGTTGCTCTTACCTTCGCTCGAGAAGTGCGAAGCCTGTCCGAGGGTCGTTGGCTTACCTTCGATTGGGTCCAAGCAAGCTCTAGATTAGAAGTCCCTTGGCCTGGTGAATTATCTAGGTACGATTTCAACCAAGCCCAATCACAAAGCTTGAGTCCGAACAGCGGTGGCCCGAGAGGGGGTTTTTGCCGCTGACTTCTTCCTCGTCTCACAAGGTGGTGACCAATCAATTCGGGATCGGTCCACCGTGAAGAAGTGTCCCGGTTTTTGTGCTGAAATTCTCAACTCCAAAATCGAGCTCGCCAGAGGGAATCGGGGGTTGGAACTGGGAAGTGGGAATCAAGTGCTTATGTGTAGAGAGTGGTCCGGAATGATTTGGTAGAAGTTTCCTTAAGGTTGGTTCCGCACCTCTTCCATGGCCGAGAGAGGGGGTGTTTAAATAAAGAGAGGCGGAGGGCCTCCTGGTGGGGCTTAAGGCTTTCAGATCGCCTACTAGATCAAGGAAGAACAAACCTATGGTATTTACCGGGGCATGGTGGCGCCCCGCAAGGTGGAATTTCAATGCTTCGTTCCCGCCCATGTCTCGGCCATGGTGTTTTCCGGCAGCCTGTGTGGCTGGCCGGCAGTGCGGGTCACTCCTCAAGGTCAGGGAGGTCGTGGTCAAGTTGGTGAATTCAATTAAAGCCCATACGTGTAAAGTGGTCAGATCAAAATGGCATGGTGAGCAGGTGGCTTCTTTTGCACTTGGTTTGGTCAACCCATGGAAATGGCTTGTCTACCTCCCCATGGCTGATTTGGGCTGAGGGAGGATCGATGAACTGCCCAGAAAGGGTAGAGTAAGTCACCATCCATGAATATTTTGATTAACTGACAAGGTGAAGCATTAAAAGTGGTTAAACCTTTTTAAGGGGGCTTAAAAAGTGGGGCTCCTCATTTTGCCATTAATGGCTTCGGTCACATGTCAAAACTTCCATGGCTTCACGTGGCTTGTCCATGGCTTATGCGGCTTCATTTGGCTCATCCTCGACTAGAAAAGTGGATCCATTTATATGAAAAAGGAATTTTGGGATTTTGGCAATTTAGTGAAAAATTTAGATGAGGCTTGATTTAGGTTGATTTGATGATTGATTTGGGACTTAGGAATGATTTTAATTGAATGCATGATGAAGAAGAGTGTCATATGGACTTTGAATGAATTTTGGGCCTTTAAATTTAAGAAGATTACGCTTTTAAAATGGTTTAGAGAAGTGGGTTGGATTTTAAAATGGATTTTAGGATGAGAATTTGCAAAGGATTGGATCCAATAAGTGTTGAATTTAATTTAGGAATGTTTCATGAATGATTTGGAATAAATTTGAAGTGGTTTAGGTCAATCGGGTCGATTCGACCTCGTAAATGGGCCAATGTAGGTCAAATTAGGCTAACTTGGGCCAATATTGGGCTAGGGGTTCAAATTGATGTAAAATTAATGTTGGGAAATGTTTATGGGAGTGTTTCAAAGAGGTTTTGGCTTTGGTTGGGCTTCTTGATTTTGGGTTTTGGAAGCTATTCTTTGGGTTAGGTTCGGGTTTAGGTCAAAATTGGGCTTTTTGGCTTTCGTCAATTGAGTGGGGTTTGGGTCTAAATTTTGGGCAAATCATGTTAGTGTTTTGTTTTTGGGGATGTTAGGATGGTTTAGAAAAGGTTTGGGGTTAATTGGAGTTGAATTGGGTTAGTTCGATTAGGTTTGGGTCATGGGTCCAAATCTGGGCTTTAAGGCCAAAAGTGAAATTGATTCAAATGTCAATCAAATCGACTTCGATTTGGTCTAGCTTGGTGTCGGGAATGTTGAATGGAAGTTTGGAATTGAATTGGACCAGAATTTGGGTCAATTGGGTAGGTTTGGCTTGACATCGGGTTCACTTGGGTTAAACGGGGTCAAATCGGGGTTTTCACAAAAGTGGAGTAAATTGACAAAATTGGCCCATGGTGTAGTTGAACAAAATTAAATCGGGAATATTTGGGATTTTTTGGAATTTTCTGGGAATTTTCTGAATTTTTGGATTTTCGGGGTCAAGAGGGGTATTTCGGGGTATCGGGAGGCATTTTTGGAATTTTTGATATTTTTGGCTATGGATGATCAACTTTATTGGTGAGGAAATGTTCAAGGTTAATTTTGGAGAATTTTGGGTGATTTGGAAATTTTGAAAATTTTGGGTAATTTCAAGGGCTTCGGGGTGCTGGCATGTGCATGAGAGTCCCGTGTCAAAAATCGAAAATTTGGAAAATTGAAGACAGAGAATGTAAGTGGAATAAAATCATTTTTGGTTGAGCCATGAAGCCATATCAAGCCCACATGAGCCATGAAGGGACTCATTCGAGGCATCCACTATGTTGTTCCTAACCCTCTTGGCCTGGTGGCGCAAAGTTAAGAACCATCCATTGCTGAATCACCTTTGGCGAGTCGTGAGGTCAAGTTAGGTATGGGTGTGTTTTTAGGATGTGTGTGAAATTGTAGTGCATAGGTGTAGTGTGTGTGTAAGTCAGCTCTCTACCACCAAAGCCACCTGTATGGGCCTCTAAGGCCAAAGAGTCTCAGATAGAACTCATCTCAAACTTCCACATCTGATTTCAACCCTCTAGGTCATTAGGGGTCTACGTATCAAGTTTGTGAACTTGCGGTGGAGTTAAGAAGTGGTTTGAATTTCTAGGTGGTGGATCCCAATTCTAATCCTCTAAGATATCAAAGGAAAGCTTCAAGGCTGCCATCCAAGTACTAAAGAGAAGAAGAGAAGACCTCATCAAACAGGTCAACAAACGGGACTTGTCATGTGTGGTGTGCTAAACTAAGCACACCGCGTTTATTGGCGTTGACCGAAAAGATCAACAAAACCAACACAGATGTCCAAGTGAGACAAACTTAGGACGAAGTAGAAGAATTTCCGCCTCGGGAGTGTCAAGTATATCTCTGAGACCTGAGATCCCCGAACTCGCCTGGGGAAAGGAAAAGGAGGTGAATCCCAAATCACACTTAATTCGGGTGAATTTCAATTTAGATTTTATTTTGATTTAGTTTAAGTTTTGATGTGTGAGCTTAGATTTCAATTTGGAGTTTTAATTTAAATTGAAGTTCTTGTCAAAATTAATTCGCGACTAACTCGAAATGAAAACTGAATTTTGTGGTTTTAGATGTAACATCTTCAACCTCAAAAGAAAATCAATCGATCGGATTGAATCATTGCAACGAGGAGAGATCTCGCAGCAACGCGGTATCGGATGTAAAATCCTTAACTTCAAGAGAGTTTGATTTTTGATGTATTTCATCACATAGAAAGAATCCCAAAGCAATGCAGCTTCTGACAAAACTTAACCCCAAGAATTTGATTTTGATGTATTTCACCGCGATAGTGGGAAAGAACTTTGAAAGCAACGCAATTTCTGGATGTAAAATCCTTGACCCCAAGAATTTGATTTTGATGTATTTCATTGTGATATGGAAAGAATCCTAGCACACAATGGATAAAATCCTCAACCCCAAAAGTTTGATTTTCATGTATTTCATTGCGATGGTGAAAGAATCCTAAAGTAATGTAGTCTCGGATGTAAAATCCTCGACCCCAAGAATTTGAATTGGATGTATTTCATTGCGATAGGGAAGAATCCTAGCAATGCAAGCTCGGATGTAAAATCCTCAACCCCAAGAATTCGAATTTCGATGTATTTCATCGCGATAAAAGAATCTGAAGGAATGTAGTCTCGATGTAAAATCCTCGACCCCAAAAGTTTGATTTTGATGTATTTCACCGCGGTATGAAGGAATCCCAGCAATGCAAACTCGGATGTAAAATCCTCAACCCCAAAAGTTTGATTTTGATGTATTTCATTGCGACGGGAAAGTTAATCCTAAAGAATGCAAGCCTCACGTAAAATCCTCAACCCCAAGAATTTGAATTTCGATGTATTTCATTGAGATGGGGAAAGAACTTGGGGCATGGGCCGGGATGTAAAAATCCTCGACCCCAAAAGTTTGATTTTTTGATGTTAATTTGATTTTGCAAAGATCTGTAGTGTGAAATTTTCGTTTCGAGAATTTTATGAAAGTTGTAAAAGATTTTTTTGTGGAAAGAACAATTAGAGGGAATATAAATACTACATATCCCATTTAAAAGAGTTGATCGGAAGCGTTGGTTTGGATTGGATACAATTCGTCGCCATCAGATTCGATCCGTGTCAATGGAATCAACCGCTTCCATCCCGACAAGGGAGAGTAGAATCTGATTGATTTCGATTTGGAAGATTGAATTTCAATTTTATCAGATTTGATTTAAAATTTGCGTTCATTTTGTTTGTCTTTTAACGATTCAAATTTATTTTATCATTCATTTAATGTTCATGTGAATTTGGTGTTCATCATTTTTTAGTTTTTTAAGGAAATTTTTTTTATTCTTTTTTTTTGTTTCTTTTCTCATTTTCGTCTTCGGGTTCATTTAACTTTAATGGCGTTTCTCAAATAACTTGCACAAAGGAGGTGAAGGCCAAAAATGTGACACGGTCACTTTCATTCCAATCATGTTGAAGATACATCATACAACTCGATCCGGAATACATCTCATACAATCCATATACACTCAAAACGACTATGCATGATCTTTGTCGATCCATCCAAAAAAGGTATCCGTCGTAAATCCATGTCCGAATAGTGAGGTACATGGTCAATACCATCACCTTCCAAGCCATCCTTGGCAAGGATGTCGTATGGATGTACGTTGGAGGTGTGATATTTTCCATGTAACTCACAACAGAAGGACGGAGGCTTTCTAGCTCCGGTCTGGCCGGAAGTGGTAAGGTGCTTTCCGTCATCCATCCTTCCGAAAGTAACCGAGATCCGCTTCATTGTACCCGCATGCAATGTTTAGCGACGTCCGTCCGTTGCCCCTTCGCATCATGACGGAACTCACCGCAATGGTATCTTTACCGGCCCCTCGGAACTCACTCCGTCCGCTATCCGGAGGTCAGATCCGACCATGATATTACATTCGTTCTAAAAGAAACTATGCGTAAAGGTCGAACAAAGTCGTGGTGGACGGCGGTGCGGGGGGTATGCACACCCCGTCAGAATGTTAATGATGCAACCTGTATGCACTACGCAAAGTGACCTCCATGTTATCGTTCTCTTTACCATCCTTTTCGATGACTAATGGCATTGGATCCACCCTACCATGACTCGAGCATCCCCCGTGGGTTTCCCCTTTCCGTCTTCCGCGAAGTCAGAAAGATCCACATTGTATCAGAATTCTCCTTTCCCCGACATCCATCTCCGGGGTTCCGAGTGTTTTCTCTTAGGCGGCCCGCTCTCGCCCATTCTTTCAAATCCCTGGCGCGTCCACGATTTATCGTTGTTCGTATTCCGAGAACACGTCCGTATGTAGCTCGAGGCCTTCTACTATATCGATCCTCCCCGCCCTCCGATTCTCTCGAAGTATTCAAAGTTTTCTTCTCGACATTATGCATTCTTTCTAGCTCGTATTCTGGAATAATCCGCAAATGGCGAGGTCTCGTGACGACTCGGGATATGCCAATCCCTTCACGTCTTCCCGCATACCGGGCTCCTCTAGGATCGGTGTCCGTCGGGACATCCTCCGGCTGCTCTCGGCAACAAGGTTGCTGGCCACTGGTGGCTTTATCCGTGGCGTTGTAGCCTTCCTTCTTCTCGTTCTTCTTAAGATTTCCCTTGGTCTCTTCGTTATCCCCTGAGCCGGCCTCCTTCTTCGTGTTCCCGGTGAACCGGCGTCCTCAAGTATATGCAATCGTCCCTCGCTAGTTTAGTTAACATCTCGAGGATACGGCGATTTTTATTTCTTCGCCGACGAGCCGCGGAGTGTGCCCCTCTTCGTACATCCCGCACTTCGTGGGCGCGGCGCCAACAAGCCTGCCCTCTCGTTGTAGCGACGACAGACTTGATTCTCGTCTTCTTCGTTGCTTGTCTTCCTTTCGTCGTCGGATCGTGGCTCGGGGCCACCCACTTTCATTACCGTCCGACCGGCGCTTCCTCTCGGTCAACCGGGGACCCGGGCTCACTTTCCTCGTATCGTGTGCCCGGTGCGAAGTCCGAGTCAATCTCGATTATCGCTCCATCTTTCACCCTCTTTTCGTCGAGTGCAAGGCTTACGCCATTTCTAAAGTTCAGACCAACCGCCCGTTCGACATTTCCCCGCGAAAAGACAAGGAAAAGGATCGGGCTGTACTAAGAACAAGAACATTAAGAAAAATGTTTATTAAAGACAGTTTTTTTTATTACTTTTTGTATTTTTTACGAACGGAATGAAGGCTTTCGATAAGATCGGTGAAAGAGATTTTGATATGGAAGAGAAAACAAGAAAACTTTATTATCATGATTTTATTTATTTTTAAAGACATTTTTATTATTTTTGGGTTCGGACCCGCCCAGGTAACTACCGCCGCGCTTCTGTGGATGAAGAATTCGTTCCTTCGAAACATCGTGGGGCCGTAATACTCTTCACGCATCGTCCGCGGGGCATATGTCATTCTCCTTGACAATTCACTAGCCGGGGGTAGGAGCCTCCTTAGTAGATCGCCTCAACCACAACGCCCTTCCCAAGCGGGTTCAAATTTTTCCCTCCTATCTCGCGTGCGCAAGAATGTCTTTTCGAGAACGAGAACTAAGTCACCAACTTTCAAGGTTCTTGGGCGGACCCGCCTTGTCATGGGCTTGAACCATCTTAGCTTCGTATAATTCTAAATTCCCGCTCGCGCCGCAAGTCTTTCCCTTCCAGCTTTCCAATTCTTCAATGACTTCCGGCATTCTCTTCTCGTCGTGATTTTGTTTGCAACCGCAACTTGAGTGAAGGAAGCCGGACTCTAAAGGTAACACCGCTCGGACCCATACACCGCAGCGTAAGGTAGCTTGAGTAGGAGTTTTGAAGGTCAGTCCCGCAGCTCCATAAGGCTTTTAATAACTTCTCGTGCCAATTTCTTTCTTATTATCGTCCAAAGTTTTCTTTTTAAAATTAACGAGAGCTTTTATTAAAAGCCTCACCAGCCAAGCTACTGGGCAAAGAATTGTCGAATACCGCGCCGATTCGTGTCTCCCGACAAAATTGTTGATTTGTGTGCTTCCGAATGCTGACCCATTATCCGAGATGATCATGCGTGGCACTCCAAAACTAAGTAGACAACTTGGTTTTTAAAAATCGTAAAGACGTGGTGTGCTTTCACTTTCCGAGCGGAATTGCCTTCCGCCCACTCGGGAAAGTAATCCGTAGCTGCAAGAATGAAGCGATGTCCTTTTGAAGATGGTGGTTCTATCGGACCCACTATATCCGTACCCCAACATTCAAACGCGCCCCCGACGCACTATCTGATGTAGCACATTTTCGAGGCTGGTGCAGAACCACCCGCGCACTGCACGATGAGCGCCTCTTGGCGATTTTCAGCCGGTCATCATCGAGGGCCGTAGTACCCTAGTCTTAATCTCTCATTTTCATCTTCGACCCGACTACCGAGCGCCACGCAGTCCCGAACGCACCTCTTTAACAATTTCACGGGCTCCGGACCCGCTAGCACCTGGCCACATTCGATCGAAAGACCTTCTCGTATAACGTGTTGTTTATTAATGCGTAGGGACGAGTTCTTTTCTTGATCCTCGATGAAGCACGACCTATCGTCCGGTAGTTTTCCCCGTTCGTGTGTAGTCTGTCATCTACTGCCACCAATCTTCAGGTTTTCCGTCACCGCGTAACCGATTCTTCTTCTTTTTCATATTTGTGTATTGTGTCTATAAGCGAGCTGTGATAGGACCTTACGTCCGTGAACCGACACTCTACCGACTCATCTCGCAAACGTGCAAATTCTTTTGCGAGGCGAGCTAACGCATCCGCAAAGCATTTTCTTCTGGGAATTTTGTAGATCGTCACATTCGAACTGCTCCAACAACCGTATGGCATACCGGAAGTATTGCTCGAAATATTGGGTTTTAAAATTTCAGATCATTCATGATTCGTTGAATGATTAACTGCGAATCCCCGTAGATGTTGATGTCTGCTATCCCCATTCGAATAAGCTAATTCCAAAGGCTATTGCGGAGGCTTCATATTCTCGCCGTTGCTCGTACGCCCGTTAAGTGGTAGGAGTATCTTAACATCCCGCTCCGTGTTATAAAGATTAATCCGATCCCCGCCACGGCACTATCACTCGCGATTCTTCATCTTTGTGTGCTGAAGATGCTCCGTCGAAATATAATTCCCAACGTCGATCATCGTGGTCTTCGTGCTCATTATTCGTTCATCCGGCAAATCGTCATCGAGAGGAGATTCGTCGGCAAAGGGTGCCGGCGCAGAAATCCGCTAAGACTTGTCCCTTTACGACACGAAGAGTACCGAAAGTTATATCGAATCGTAACAATATCATCGACCATATGGCAAGTCCGCTTCGAAAGCGCTTTGGACGAGTCATCAAGTATTGCAATGGATTAAATTTCGAGATCAAAGTTGACCTTATGAGAAAGCATGTAGTGCTCGAGCTTTTAAGCGCGAAAATCAAAATAAACAATGTTTTTCAATCATGGGATACCTTATTTCCGTTGAAGTAAACGACTACTTGTAGTAAGAAAGAGCATTTTCTTTACCCTCATCATTGGCTCCGTCATCAAGGCTCCGAGAGAGTCGTCTAAAGCCGCGGTATAAAGTATCGCCGGTCTACCCGAGATCAGCCGCAAGACAGGAGGTGTCATTAAATATCGCTTAATGTCCTCGAAGGCTCGGCATTTCTCTTCCCAAATAAATTTGGCGTCCTTTTTAACTAGTGCCGAGAAAGGCTGACACCTACTCGACAAGCTCGAGATAAAGCGTTCGAAGATATGCCAGCCTTCCCTTGCAAAGATCGTAGTTGTTTTAAGGCTTGGGGAGGCGGCATTTCTAAGATACTTTAATCTTTTCCGGTCGATTTCAATTCCACGATGTCGGACAACGAATCCTAAGAATTTCCCCGGAGGTGACACCGAAGGCGCATTTTAAGGGATTCATCTTAAGGTTAAATTGTCTTAATCGTTTGAAAAACTATTCTCAAATCATACAAGTGCGTTTTTACTTTCGCTGATGACCACATCATCCACGTAAAGATTCGACTGGACGTGAATGAGATCATCAAAATTTCTCATTATCGCTCTCCGGTATGTTGCCTCGCGTTCTTCGGCCTGAATGGCATCATCGTGTAGCAATATACTCTGATCGGCTCTCACGTCGTAAGTTTTTCATCTTCCTGAGCTATTTTTATCTCGGTCAGATCTCGAAGATCCGTCCATGAATGAGGTCATTTCATGTGTCGAAGCAATGTCGATCATTGGGTTCCCGGATCGCAGGGAATTCATCTTTTGGGCACGCCTTGTTTAAATCCCCGAAATCCACACAAATTCCGATCCGACCATTCTTCTTTCCGACCGGCACCACATTGGCTAACCAAGTCGCATTGTTCTTCACGTGTACCCTACGTCTATTACCTTTTAACTTCAGCTATGACTTGTTGTTCGATTTCTAGACGCATTCTTCTGGGACCTTGTCCGACCGGGACGTGCGGATCCACTCCTAGCTTGCTAATCGCGACCTCTCGAGCTAAACCCGGCATCCATCGTAGCTCCAAGCAAAACAAGCCTTTAAAATGCCATTAATAACTCGATTATTTCTTCGAGTCTTTATCGAGTAAGGAGCTAACAAAGGTAGGTCTAGTGCTCTTCGCTAGCATTCCAAGTTAACTTCCGTTAACTCATCTATCAGATTTAATCTCTTCTCTTCGGGTCTCAGGAGCGTCTCCAATTTGTAAATCTTCAAATTTTCCGTAGTTTCCATGCGCTTTCATTAGACTCGCAAGTGACAAACTTAATAAAGTTCGCATCGTCAACCTGATCCTACCGTGCCGAATCCGAGACCATGCTTTGAATTGGGTGGACGACCTGAAAGTTATTCCATAATTTTTCAAAATGTTGTGATTGACCTTTTGTCCATTATCGAGGTAATAAACCACGCTGAATTAAATTTTGAACACAAGGAGAGTACCACTCAAAAGGTAATTCCATTAATTCTGATGAAGTGACATCTTCAAATTGTACATTATTCTCAGTTTTGGAGGAAGTAGCACCATGGTAGAATTTGATTGGCTTTGCACCGCCGCTACGTACCTCTTGACCACCATACCCTCGATCTTATTAGAATGGATCGGGGTCGTGGTCATAGTATGTACATAGTGGTTAATTTTCTCGTACATCGATTTGTATTCTTCGTTCTTCTCATCTTCGAGAGAGATCTTGAATTGCGGCTTCTTCCGACTTATTGTAGCTGCTTCTTGTTTGATTTCTTTTTCTTCTTCAGAACTATCTTCCCAATCAACATTGAGGGCTGGTTTCCTCTGTCCAATCGTCCTAACGTCTCTACCACGACCTCGTCCCCGGCCTCAACCTCGGATGCGAGTTGTGGAGAAACCTTCACCATCTCGCCGTAAGGGAGTGGTGAGTGACTGTTGGACTAGAACTTCAGGTTCTTCGTTGTCCCAAACTTTCTTTGCTTCATTTATTATGGTATCTCTGGAGAAGATTGTTTTCTTCGTGGTGCATAATAAGCCGCGTCTTCATGGATTCCAATCTCATGTACGGAGAATGGTTGTAAGTCACCTTTGATGCACCGTTCCCCTCCATCGTAGTATTTGATGCACCGATGTAGAGATGATGGTACCATCCTCGTTTTCATGTATCCATGGTCGGCCCAAGAGAGCGTTGAACGACGTTTCGAATCAATTATGTGAAATTTTGCGGTTGTCTTTGCTAAGTCACCGGTCTTCATTAGTAGTGTTATTGATCCAAGGGCTCTTTCTCCTTTCTGGTTGAATCCTCTTAATAACATTTTGTCGGCTTCGAACTCGTGGGAATCAATGTCCAAGTATGCTAGTGTTCGAAGACTCATTATATTGATTGATGCTCCTGGATCCATCAATACTCTGGAGAGCGTAAACTTCCCAATTGTAACTGAAATGTACAACGGTCGGTTGTGATCTCGTCGTCCCAAGTAGTAGGTCATTGTCCATGAAGGTAACACCTCGTCGTTCCTTTAACGAACAAACCTCATCTAAGGAATCTCTAGCCATTTGAGCTAAGCAAATTTCTAGATCAAGTAAGGCCTTGACCAGAGCTTCTCTCATCTCCTTTGAAAAGATGAGAGCGGCGTAAATGCTCAGTTTGGCTGGTAGATTCCTAAGATGGGCTAGCACGTTGTAGTCTACTTTGTTTTCATGTGTCTCGGCTTCTTCTCGAATAAGTATTTCTTCCGCCGGGTTGGTTCTTCCCGAACAACCACCCGCTTTCCTTTGTCCTTTGGACCCATTCTCGGAGGTAAAACTCTTCCACTTCTTAAGTTGACTTCGTAATTTCTTCCGAATCTAGTATTGCGTTTGCTCGGTGTTTCTTCCCGAATCGAAAAACAGGTTCCTCCGAATTAGCTTCAGAGTCTGAAGGCTCTAATTCTATTGTGACTGGAGCTCCTCGAAACTCGCAGATAGATTCATTGCTTGTTGAACTCTCGTAACCTCCTTTATGGATGTCTTCTTCATCATCGTGATCGTCAAGATTGTGTATGATTTGAGAATTGTCATTGGTATCGAAATCGATGTCCGGATCGTCTCTAGTTACGTAATCGTTAGAAACAGTCAAAACGTAGCCAACGCCATCACCCGTATCATTATAAGATCCCACCGAAGTGAGCAGATAATCATACAGAGTCAGAGGTTCTAGGGATTTCTCCCCCGAATCCGAAACAACTATCCTAGGATAAGCAGCCCCTAGTCTAGCCTTAGGAGCCTCGGTCCTCTCTTCTTCGTCGATTTTCTTCTTCTCTTCAATCGTCTCCGTTGCGGTGGTTCTTCTATCGCAAGTGATAAGTGCCGACTTGACAGTGTTTCGAACTTTGAATCTGAAGCTCGTCTAAAATCTTTTTCGAAGACCTCATCCAAGCGGTAGTCCATCCATCGTCGGCTGCATAGGATCTATCGAACAATGAGATCAGCTGAGACAACATCGACGGAACCTCCTTTCTAGGGTTCCTTCATGTACTCCTTCGGGATTGTTATATTCCCTTTTCGAAGGTTGTCGTCGAGCCAACTTTTCGAAGGTAATGCAATCTTCTATCTTGTGCCTAAGCATCCGTGGTAAGGGCAAAAGTCGGGATCTCCTTTCTTGTTAACTTCTTCGGTCTCTTAGGCTCCGGCAGACTTGAAATCCGGAGTCTTCATCGACTACGGAACATTTTTGGTATCGCCTCATTCTTGAATGGATATTCCCCGCTCAAAAGCTCCCTTAATGTACGTTGCGGACGAGGCGGTTGTTCATACCGTGGAGATGACTCGATAGCTAGGTCGGGGTTGTTGATAATCTCGTTGAGGTTATCGTGGCCGTTCGGACGATATTTGTATCGGCTGCTCGCCTTCGTCGACCGCCGCAACGATCCCGGATTTCTTTTCAAAAGTCTTCACAGTGCTTTTGCTTGTCCGTCTTGTCGGCGAAACTTAGTTGCTTCGCCTCCTTCGCAAGCTCCCGGCCTCGTTTAACAACTTCTCAAAAGTCTTAATAGTGAATCCTTTGAGGAGAAGTGCTATCGGGCCGTGAATGCTTTTAAGTAAGATGCAGATTGCATGTTGTTCTTGTAATTGTGGTTCACACTTCATACTTAAGTTCCTCCATCGAAGTATGTAATCCACCAAAGTTTCGTTCGGCTTCTGCTTCTCTACCACTAAATCACCTATGATGATGTGGTGCCGAGCTCCGACGAATCGCTCGATGAAGAGGTTTTCTAGTTCTAAGAACGTCTTCACCGAACCATTCGGTAATTCGCATACCAATCAAAGGCGATCCCCGACAGTGCCGCCGACGAACCGTCGGAAGAGTAATGCATCGCTCCCGCCGGCATTGCAACAACTGGCACGAAAGTGTGCAACATGCTGTCGGGGTTCCCTGTTCCATCAAAGGTCTTGAACAGAGGTGGTACGAAGCCTTTTGGGTATTGGACAGCGTCGAATTCTTCCGAGTAAGGTCTACCCGTTCGAATGGATGTCCCGCTCTTCGATTGTGCTAAGGCTTCTCGCACTCGCCGTTCCACCAAGCTCTTGATATCTTTTTCTCGGAATCATACTTTGTGTTGTATCTTTCTTTAGTCGATCATCCACGTTGATGGATGTAATCTCCTTTCCTCCGTCCACAATGTGAATGACCTCCGGGGGTGCTCTCTTCGAGGTCGCACTCGACTTTGGAGAGTGGCTAGGGCTACAGCCATCTCTTCCATCCTCATCGCCATTTGTGCGATCGTATTGTCTTTCTCTTGAAGCTGCCTCCTCATTACTTCCGACTCCTCTCTTTCTGCGGCTGCAGGAGCACCTTGTGAAGCTGACGAAGCTCGTGTTTCGACCATGTTGATTTCTGCATACTCATCGTCCATGAATTCCGAAGAATCAATCTCGTCTCCGAATTTCTCTTCTTTTTCTTTTGCTAGTCGTCGAATATCAGTCCTCAACTTTTCCATAGCGTCCTCTAGAGGTCTTTTCTGTGCATCCTCGCAGTTGTCCTGCGATAGCTGTCGGGATCCCTTCTCACGAGTCCCCTTTACTACAGTGGCACTTTCTTCGGATTCAAGTCTCCTGACGAGACTTTCCTTCTCGGGCTGTTGTTTCAACCTTAACTGTCTAGTAGTGGGATGCCATACCATCCTTCTAGCAGCAGAGGGTCTAGGACCAGATGGTCTGTCAGCCAAATGCTGGAAGGTGGTATCCTCTCTAATCTGTAATCCTGAAACGACGACAGGCGGACTAGCCTTCATCCTTTTATTTGGCTTTTCTGTAACGATGGCGGGTTCTACTCGTGGCCCAAGATGGGATTTGACTGGCACACGCCCTATCCTTCTCAGAATCTCTGATACGGGGCATTTCTCTTTCTTTGCTAGCTTCTCGATCACAAGTCGTAGTCGAGCAAATGGTGTGATCCTAGCCCTTTTCTTCCGTCATCATTGTAGTATGCGAGTCGAGGTAATGTAGAAACAATTCTCGCGGACATTTTCCTCGTCACTGCGGCGGAAAGGGGGTGGAATCTACTTCCTTCCAAAAGGGGTGTATCTTCGAGCAATGGTATGTATTCGAGTAGTGGTGTGTACTCAGGGATTTCTTCTAAGAAAGCGACTTCGGCAGCTCTGGCCTTCCTGGCAATCTTCCTACTTCTGTTCCTTCTTTGGGTCCGTGTAAGTGCGATGCGATCAAAGAAATTGCAATAAGATAAATTGCAATAAAGTAAATTGCAATAAAATAAAAGCGTACCTAGAGGGTCTTCCCGTCATCCCAAGCTGCACTTAAAACACAGTTAGAATATCTAAGCAAGTTCCTAGGTAAGGCTAATGGAAGGGTTATGGTTTTCTACCAAATTCCTAATCCTATAGCTAGTCATTTCCTATGACGTCTAGGTTCTTGTGTTTTGGTTTGAGGACGATTTTCTTCATCAAAGAACAATTAAATTTAGTTGTTCTTATAAACATCCTATCATATTGAGGAAGTGCTTAAGAAGAATCTCAAACATCTTTTCAATATTGCTAGAATCGTTTAAGTCCAAATGAATTTAATTATACAGATGAATTAATCGTCCAGGGATTCAATTTTTTGTTGTTATCTTACTCAGTGAACTAGGACATTTGAATATCCTATAAGTGGAGTAACATTTCATTTAATTTTCTATTTAGGAGTTATGATAATAAAAAGTTTTCGAGGGCAAATTGGTGTTCCAATGATTTGTGATTTAGTTTAACCTCAGTTAAAGGGTTTAAATTTGGAATAGTGTTCAAGTTGTTTTATATTTAATTTCTTTATGTCTTAGGTGATGTTATTTAATTCAATTTAATTTAACTTTAATTTAATTTAATTTAGTTTCGATTTAATATAAATTAATTTAATTTAATTTAACTTGATTTAATTTAATTTAATTTAATTTCCTTCAATTTAATTTAATTTGATTTAATTTTAATTTAATTTAATTTAATTTAATTATGATTTACTTTAATTTAATGTAATTTAATTTGATTTAATTTGATTTAATTTAATATGTTTTAATTAAATTTAATTTAATTTAATTATTTAATTTGTTTTTTTTAATTTAATTTAATTTAATTTAATTTAATTTATTTAATTTGTTTGATTTAATTTAATTTATTTAATTTGTTTGATTTAATTTAATTTAATCTTTAATTTAATTTTATTTTTAATTTTAGTTTAATTGAAAATTTAAAAAGAGTTTAATAATTTAACTTTTTAATTTAATTTTAATGATTAAGTCCTTTAACATTTTAAAACTTAAATTTGAATTATCATTTTTAATTAGGAATTAAATATTAATAAGATGATTAATTTAGGGATTTTTAAATTAAAGAATAAATCTCTTCCTAATAATATCCCTATCTTAATAATTCCAATTTTATTATTCTTCCAAATTTAATCAATTATTTAATTAAGGTTTATTTTAATTATCTTCAAATTGTTTAATAGGTTTCTACCCTTTAATTATTTAAATTTCAATCATCCAAATCAGATTAAGATCAAATATTTTATTTGTTAATTTTATTAAACCTAAAGTTTTAATTAAGGGTTAAAATTTTTTAATTACCATTTTGCCCTTCAAGCTTAATAATTCCATAACACACTAAATTGAGCTTAAATGAACTTGAAATCTTTATGTGACTTCACTCATATGTCAATAAAGACATGAGAGGAGAAAATGTGATTTTTCTGTATTTAATTTATTTATATAATTATTTTTGGTGAAAAATAGGAATTTCCAAGGAAAATTTAATAATATGACCAAGGGAAAGTTTCTGTCCTTAAGAAAATTATGGGACATTTCTAATGACCAGAGGACCACTTGGACCAATTTTGGTGATTTTTTGAATTATATTATTTTTATTATAATTATTTTAAGTTTTGGAGTGTTAATTAATTTAAAAATAAAATAAAGGTTGAAAAATGAAATTTATATTTTTCAAAAATCTCTTTGATATCAAGGAAATTAGAGAATCAATTTTTGCAATTTTCTGATTTTTCTTTGATTTATTATAATTATTTTAGTGAAAATGCTAGAATATACATTTTTTTAATTTTAAAATTACCTTAGGGCTTTAAAATTTAATATCTCATTAAATAGACCTAAGAAAAATATGGGATTTGTTCCTAAGTGATTAAAATTCAAAATGTGACATTTTGGTGAATTTTATTATTTTTGTGATTTTTATTATTTTTTAATTATTAAAATATTAAAATAATACAAAAAATCAACTTTTTTAGAAAATTGAAATTTTAATTTTCTTAAATTCCCCTGATATCAGAGAGGCTCCAATACCAATTTGGTGAATTTTTGAAAACATTTTGAAAGTTATGAATTTTTAAAGTTTAAATTGGCTAAATGACTTAATCAACCCATTTAGTAGGGCTAACCAAGTCCAATTGACCTGAAATTTTTATTGTGAACTCCTCTCGATCCTAAAGGTCAGTGGAGAATTGATTTCAAGTCAATTTGATGTATTATTAGCTCTAATTAATTAGGGACCTATTTTGGGTGTTTAAGCCAATTAGGGTTATTTTAAATGAATTAATCCAAAATCTATTTTTCCTAGGGTCCTCTGGTCATAAGAGACATCACCAAATTTTCCTAGAATTTATTTCACAACATGCTAATTATTGAAATTAAAATACTTAAAACAGCAACAAGAATTTGAAAAATCAATAACTTCTCATAGGGATGACCTCTGACTTTGGAAAATTCAGGGAATGTTCCCAAATTCAGAGGCTTCAAAAGCCCTATGGTCTCATGCCATGGTGAATTTCCTATATGCATGGAGAATTAAAACAATTCAAAAGGGAAATAAATCATTAAAAATAAAATACTTGATGAAATTGAATAATTTCTTTTCCACATTATTCTCCTCTGTTCAATGAGCAAGAGGGTATTTTTATTTTATTTTTTTGATTTTCCTACACAAAGTTATGGATTTTTGAAGTTTAGGGGAATTAAATAAATCAAAAATACCCTAATTTCCTATTTATCCACGCGGCGCCCTATCATCCTCGGTATCTCCGAACGGCCACACGGCGCACTCCCATTCGACGCCGCCACTTGAGTCAGCAGCCCGGGTCCCGCCTTCCGCGTATCATCTGTTGATCCGACCTAATCTGAGCCGTCCATCTGCTCGTGTATTAAATGAACGGCATCCATTCATCGTCCCCAAGCATCCTCACCCGAGAGCTGTCCACACTAAAACCCTATGAACTCACTCAATACTTAACGGATTTTCGTGTTCTTGTGCTCTATGGATTCGTCTTGAAGAGACGAACACATCTATACGGTGATCATGCATTGAAATTAAAGCATTTGAAATGGAGAATCTCCAGAAGCTCGGGATGAAGAATTAGCTCATACCTTTGCTCAGAGAAGTGTGGCTTCAATCTGAGGGTTGTGTCACCTTCGATTGGATCCCAGCAAGCTCCAGATGAAGTCTCCTGGTCTGGTGAATTGCCTAGGTAGGATTTCGACCACAGTGGGTGAGTTTGGGTTAGGTTTGGGTCCAAATGTCATGCGTCCAAATTGGGTGAGTTTGGGTCATGGGTCCAAATTTGAATTGGGTGAGTTTGGGTTAGGTTTGGGTCATGGGTCCAAATTGGGCTTTAAGGCCAAAAGTGGAATTGGATCCAAATGTCAATCAAATTTAACTTGAATTTGGTCTAGATTGGTGTTGGGGATGTTGAATTGAAGTTTAGAATTGAATTGGACCAGAATTTGGGTCAATTGGGTAGGTTTGGTTTGACATTGGGTTCACTTTGGGTAAAAAATGGGTCAAATTGGGGATTTTGACAAAAGTAGGGTAAATTGACAAAATTGGCCCATGGTGTAGTTGAACAAAATGAAATTGGGAATATTTGGGATTTTCTGGAAATTTCTGGGAATTTTCTGAATTTTTTGATTTTTGGGTCAAGAGGGGTATTTTGGGTATTTGGAGGGTATTGGGAGGTATTTTTGGAATTTTTTGATATTTTTGGCTATGGATGATCAATTTGAGTGGAGGGAAATGTTTAGGAATGATTTTGTGGAATTTTTGGGTGATTTGGATATTTTGCAAAAATTTGGGTAATTCAAGGGTTTTGGGTAGGTTAGGCGGGTCCGGGGTCCCGGGGGTCAAAAATTGAAAATTTGGGAAATTGAAGATTGGGTGAATGTAAGTGGAATAAAATCATTTTGGTTGAGCTATGAAGCCATATCAAGCCCAGATGAGCCATGAAGGGACTCATTTGAGGCATCCACTATGTTGTTCCTTACCCTCTTAGCCAAGGGCTTAGGGGTTAAGGACCATCCATGTGAATCACCTACATGAGTCAGGAGGTCAAGTTGGGTATAGGTGTGTGTAAGTCAGCCCTTCACCAGACCAGGCCACCCAGGGCAGTCCTAAGGCCAAAGAGTCCTATAGGAACTCATCCTTTAAACTTTCACATCTCATTTCAACCCTCTAGGTGATTAGGGGTCTACAGTCAAGTTTGTAGAGTTTGCAGGGAGTTAAGAAGTGGTTTGAATTTCTAAGTGGTGGGTCCCAATTCTAGTCCTCTAAGATAGTCAAAGGAAAAGCCTAAGGCTAGATCCTAAGTACTAAAAAGAAGAAGAGAAGACCTCATCAAAAATGAGGTCAACACTGATACAGAGCCAGAGCTCGCTGAGAAGCTCGAGCCAGTATAGGATTTGATGGAAGAGACTTTCACGGGATGCCCGACATGCAGCTCGGACTTCCCTAGACAGTTGAAAGCTTCATGGGCATTTTCAGTGTGCCCAGACTGCAATGTGCTTAGAAGAATATGAGACCTATGAGGCATATGTCATCGTCGAGCTGAGGAGGCAGCTTGGGGAGCGACCTGACGTCGATCCGTACATGCCGCAGTTTATCCTACTACCATCGCCGCTGTCAATACCAGACTAAATCATGACAAAGATCAGAAAAGTCTGGAGGGATAGGTTCAAGCACTACGAAATTATTCAAGGAAAGGTTGTCAACATTTTGGAAGGCCTCGAGCTTTGTACCAATGTCTTCTCGAGGGAAGATGAGCAGAAGATTTTGGCTTGTGTTCAGGCTCTGCAGGACTTGGGCAGGGCAGGCCGATTGAAGGAAAGAACTTATTCACATCCCAGAAAGTGGAAAAGAGGCAAGGGCAGAGTCACAATACATTGTGGCTGCTGCTACAACTTCGCAAAGGACAGACAGGGTAATCCCCCAAGGATTTTACCACATGATGAGGTGAATGAGATGCCACCAGAAATTAAATGGATGAAAAAAAGATTGATTTAATGACACATCCTCCCTACAGAATGTATCCGAACAACTGCATTATCAACATCTATGAGGACGAGGTCTGCATTCCCCCTATATAGATAATCATGATTTCTTGAGACCATTCTGTACAGTCTCATTTGTGAGAGAAAGTGACATCCTGTTAGACAAGAGATTCAGATAGTTGGGGCAGGAGAATTCAGAGGCACGCCAAAGATCGCTCTATCGGTAGGATCAATTTTGGTGCTCCATGGAAATGGAGCAAATCTGACAAAGCACTGTATCCCAGGGGTCCAAGGACAAAGGGTCTCAATCACGTTCAAAAGGATGGATGAAGATAAGATGCCATTTTCTACAAGCTAGATAAGAGCTAGAGAGCTAGCGCCCGTTACCGTTGTGACAGCAGTACCTCTGGGTGATCACGGGGGGACTTCTATTTTTGGAAGGTTGGCTTGTCCCCGGAGCAGTACAGCAGACATCATTAGATTTCTACCAGTTCCTACATAAGCTTACAACAGTTACTACTACTCCAGCATTAGTCTGCTGGATATTTCAGTTCCACTGCATTCAGACATGTGTACTTGATCAATTTTGAGATGCTCATCAGCACTTGATCAATTGTACCAATGTTTTCCGTAAAATCAATGAAGATTTATGTTTGAACTCACTCAGTTCGCAGAATGTTCCCCTTTGCGCAATGGTTGATAAGCCACAGGGCCATACTTGGGTCCCAAATTAAAGCGAACAAAGAACAATTAAAATGATAATAAATGGACATGTACGTAAAATTATGACTAAATAAATCAGAGTCAAAAGTAATTGAAATTAAGACATCTACAAACAAATTAAAGTGAAACACATGAATAAAAGGAAAATAACTTGATAAGGAAACCAATGGCATGAAAAATAAAATCGAAGTCAAGAGAACTTAAACAAATTTGAAAACTAAATTCTCTCTTTAAAATTCTACGCCTCTCACTCACTCTGAAAGTTCTGCATTTCGAATAGAGAACTTCGCAGATTATTGTATTTCACACATCATCATTCTTCATATATTTCAAGTCTTATCAAATCCGAGGAATCCTATAAATGACCGTATATCTTGCACAAATTGCACGATCTCTACTCAAATTCCTTCAAGATAGATTACATTTTCCTATATTTTCATACATTTTATATATTTCCTACGTGTCATACATTTTAGAATCGGTGCAGGGTCATCTGATTCATTACACTTACTTTACATTTCCCTACATTTTCCATACATTTCCTAAATATCACACATTCTAGGATTGGTGGAGGGTAGTCCGATTCCTTACACTTACCTTACATTTCTCTACATTTTCATACATTTCATACATTTCCTACATGTCATACATTCTAGGATCGTGCAGGGTCGTCTGATTCCTTACACTTACTTTACATTTCCCTACATTTTCCATACATTTTCATATATTTCTTACATGTCGTACATTGTAGGATCGGGGCTGGGTCATCTAATTCCTTACACTTACTTTACATTTCCCTACATTTCCCATACAGTTTCATACATTTCTTACATGTCGTACATTCTAGGATCGGTGCAGGGTCATCTGATTCCTTACACTTACTTTAAATTTCCCTACATTTTCCATACAGTTTCCATACATTTCCTACGTGTAATACATTCTAGGATCGGTGTAGGGTCATCCAATTCCTTACACTTACTTTACATTTCCCTACATTTTCCATACATTTCCTACGTGTTATACATTATAGGATCGGTGCAGGGTCATCCAATTCCTTACACTTACTTTACAGTTCCCTACATTTTCCATAAAGTTTCATACATTTCTTACATATCGTACATTTTAGGATCAATGCAGGGTCATCCGATTCCTTACACTTACCTTACATTTCCCTACATTTTCCACACAGCTTCCATACATTTCCTACATATCACACATTTTAGGATTATTGTAGGGTTGTTCGATTCCTTACACTTACTTTACATTCCCCTACATCTCCCATACAGTTTCCATAAACTTTCTATATGTCATATATCCCGTGAGTGATGCAAGGTTGTTCAATTACCTTCAACACTCTGAATCAAAATTCCCAGTTCGAAAAGATGATAATCCCATTCAAATTAAATTGAAATCACAAAATCAAATTCGAAAGCAAAACTTCAAAACTAAAATTATGAAAATTACTCCAAATCACTTCCTAAAAACCCAAACTCAAGTTCTCAAATCAAATCAAATTAGGTCCCCTTTAGAATGTGGAAGAGTGAATTCTTTGCTGCATTTTGAAGGATTTTGCCCACTATTCCTCAGTTGGAGTTTTCTCTTCCCCAGCGGATACTTTCTCACTTAATTCTACATCCTGTCTTGAGCTTTGGCTCATACAGTTGTGTTGGTTTTGTTGATCCCGTCGGTCAACACCAATACGTACGGTGTGCTCTTCTCGCACACCACACCTACTGGGGGTCTATTTGTTGACCTCACTTTTGGTTGAGGTTTAGTCTCTCCTTAGATAGCATGGGGTCTAGATATAGGACTCTCTTGGTGACTTTCTTAGAAGACTAAATGGAACTCTACCACATAGATATTCCACATGCTTGTTTCCCTCACTTAGAATTTTCATATGCTTAAGGCCTAACCTCCAGCTTTTGGGAGGAAGAGACCGAGCATAAGGAAGTCCAAGTGGGATTCCTATAGGTGGTTAGGCCTTAGGATAAAGCCTGGGAGGTATGGAGCACCTACATTTACACATACACATCAAACTTTATACTCATAATTCTAAACCAAACACATCCCATTTTGATTCCTTAACTCTTTGGAAACTCATATGGATGGTCCGACCAACTTTAAGCCCATGACTAAAATGGCTAGGACCAACAAATAGAGGACCAAAAAAGGGTCCTCGATCCATGACTTAGCCAGAATGTTCCTATTCCTCTTACCTTCAAGACATTTTAATTTCCCCAAAATATCATTTTTGACCTCAAATTACCAAAATGCCCCTGAAAAGGCCCCAATTTCCAAATTTTTCCAGAATCACCCAAGCTCTCTAAAAACCATTCCAAAACATTCCCCACATCACATTGAGAATTTTGACTGTAAACATGCCATACTTCCGAGCTATCTTTGGGCGCCTCGACACCAAAAATGATTGATACTTAGAAAACATTCCAGGATTCATAAAACCTTCCATATTGATCAAAAATACCCCAGGACACTGTCATTTGATTCCAAATTTCTTTTTGAACTACCCTAAACTTTTAGTTCGGCCTTTTGATCACTTACTCCAAAAATCCCCAAAATTACCAAAATACCCCTCCTAGCCCGAAATTTCAAAAATTAAAAAAAAATCCCAAAATTCCCAAAATCTTTCAAATACTTCACAATTTCTTAATAATGAAATCCATTTTTCAAAATTATCGATGACGAGCCAGAATTTCGAGATGAATTGAATGCGATGCACTTTTGACCGCCTCGATGAAAAAATTGGCCGAACGACCTCAGATTGCTAAAAAGACTATGTCGGTGTGTCTGGAACGTCAAAATTACTTGGAAAGGACATATATTTTGCTGCGGTTTTGAGTACAAGAAAATGGCTTAAAATTTGGTGCGCTTTTTATTAAATAATTAAATATTAAAATAAAACTTATTTTAAAAAAATACGAAAATCCTTAAAAACTCATGCACACGCCTAGGCCTTGCCGCCCCCTCTTCCTCATTTTCACGAATAGCCATGGCCGAACCCCCTCTCCCCTCTATTTCATGAAAAAATCCATGGCCTCCACCTACTCCCTGTGATTTCTACCTCCATGGCCTCCATCCCATCTCACGCAAGAGCCATCACCTCCTCCATGGAGTTGTCACCACTTTGCTGCTATTTTTCTTGTCACCATCACCTCCATGGCTGCACACCTCTTGTACCAATGGTTTTTACCCATAGGTAAGTTGGGGGCTTCTTCTTCTTCTTCTTCTTCTTCTTCCTTTTGGCTATAAAATAGCCCACCATTTTGTTGATTTTTTGGTTGGCCTAAATTTGCAAGGAGGAGATGAGGTGCTATCCAAATTTTCTTTGGTTCAAAGCTCAAAAGCTTATTTGTTCCCTGTTTGGGCTAAGTTCTTTGGCTTTTTCTGCTTGTCCCTTTGGCTTGGTTGTTCATTTTGGCCATTAAAGTATAAATTTCTTCTCCCATGGCTTAACTTTTGTTGTTTTTGGCTAAGGAATTACATGGAAAAAAAATTTGAGTTTATGGTTGGGCTTTGAAGTTATTCTTCATGACAAAAATTTGAGTTAAAGTTGGAGTTAATTTTGTTGTTCTTTTCTTTCTTTCCTACTTTAAGTTTCATGGCTACACTTGATGCCAATGTTTGAGGTAAGAAGACGAAAGAAAGAAAAGAAAGAAAGGAAAAAAAAGGGTGAAAAATAAAAGAAGGTGTGATAGCTGGATTGCATGGAATGTGATAGAATTGCTTTAACTATGTTTCTCCTAGGCTTGACACACTTTGTTTGGAAGATTTAGCTTTCTCTACCCATGCTCCTTCAAGCTTAATACATGTTAGTTGGAAAGTTTTACATGCTTGATTTATGATTATCAAACATGCTTTAGCCTTGGGGCTTTACATCTTGAAGCATGAAAGGATTTATTCATTATGTGCAATTTTTGGATCTTAAAATTACCACATGTATAATACTCAAATTTTGGAGATATGTGTGCCTCTTATTTTATTTATTTCATAAGGTCTTTACATATATAACACCCAAACATTGTTTTGTTTGCACATATTCCATCTTATCTTATGCATAAAAAGGTGTTTTCTTGGTAAGAACTTGAAAGTTTAGTGTGCTTGGCATTTGTTGGCTCACATGTAAATGATTTGATGAATTTTTTTGCAATTTTCGAATTCCAAAATATTCACTTATTTAATATCCAAAAGTGAAGCCATGGGTGCTTGTTTTTCACTTATTTCATCAAGTATTCACATGTATAACACCCAAGTGTTAATTTCACGCATATTCCACCTCATCCCCTGCATGAAAGGTGGGTTTTACTTGTAGGAACTTGAAGTCCTCCTTTTTTCATATAAGTTATTTGATGGTTAATAAATAGTCACATAAACCTCACTTTTCACATTCACTTCAT
Source organism: Papilionanthe hookeriana x Papilionanthe teres (assembly GCA_022702705.1). Lineage (NCBI taxonomy): Eukaryota > Viridiplantae > Streptophyta > Magnoliopsida > Asparagales > Orchidaceae > Papilionanthe > Papilionanthe hookeriana x Papilionanthe teres. The sequence goes on along the minus strand of CM040425.1, from coordinate 138,350,450 downwards.
TCAATTATAAAATATTCACATACATCTCACCTAAACTTCACTTTTCACATATACTCCACTCAATTTTGAAGTATCTACATGCTTCACATTTTATCTATTGTCATTATATGGTGATGTACTACACTTGAAGAGTTATGCATATATAGTTCCTCTTATGGTTGACATGCTTTGCGAGCTATTTTGAAACCTTTTCTTTATGTGTTTGACACTCTCTTAATTAGCCTTGGGCTGTTTCATATGTACATCTTTAATGTTGAATGCTTATGGGAATGTTTAGCATGAAGGGAAAAGTGGAAAAGCATGCTTGTTTGTTGGAAAGTTTAGACTCCATGTGTAGGCCTCATGAACACAAATGTGGTGCATTTTCTTTTCACTTGATACTTGTATATTTGAAGCTTGATGAGACACTTGTGGAAATAACTATTGACATCAAATACTTGTTGGAAGAGTTGGGCATTGTTACATGTATACTTGTAGCGCTTTTTTTTTGTTATGTTTAATACACTATGAGAAAGATTGCTTTGACTCCTTTGCCTCCCCTCATAAAAATCTGCATTGGCAGCCTTCTTATATGTTGGTTTACATTGTTTCTATGCTGCCCCTACATAAAAATCTGCATTGGTAGCCATCTTATATGTTGGTTTACATTGTTTCTATGCTGCCCCAACATAAAAATCTGCATTGGTAGCCATCTTATATGTTGGTTTACATTGTTTCTATGCTGCCCCAACATAAAAATCTGCATTGGTAGCCTTCTTATATGTTGGTTTACATTGTTTCTATGCTGCCCCTATGTCAATAATTGCATTGATGGCCACCTTACATGTTGTTTTAAATTGTTTCCTTGCTATCCTCACTTAAACTTTACATTGGTGGGCATTATTTGTGTTGCTTTAAAGTGAGAAAAAGAAAAGAGGAGAAGTGCCATACTTACTACTTCAAAGAGGAAGTTTTGAAATGTGATTCATCTTGGATTGCTTTAATTTTGCATGTTAATGTTGGGAGCCCTTTCATTTTCAAACTTTCTCTCTACACTACCTCAATGCACCTTCTACTTGTTTAATCCCTTCGTTGTGGCACACGATTTCAATGTACCTACTTATTTATTCTCTTTTTTATGGCATGTATGGGAGAGTATATGTTATTTAAAAGACATAGAAGCATGAGGGGGATTTGGTTGTTAGGAAGAACATTTCATGTAGCGATTTAGACTCTTCCCTTTTTCGGGCTTTCTATTTTTGTGGGTTACCCCTTGCACCAAGTTAGAGGGGCTTGTTTTCCTTGTCTTACATGTTTCACGGCCACCTCTCTACACAATGTTGGGAGAGGTTTGGTTCACCTGTTTTAGATGTTTTACGGTCACCCCTTTACAGTCACTTGTGGGGGTTTGTCTTTATGTGTTTACTTGCTCTGTGGCTACATCTTTTGCACCACATGTGGAACTTGCTTCTACTCTTACATCGGCTCATTCCTTTTACTTCCAATGACTCGAGTTAGCGGAATATTGGGTCGTTCATTTTATTCGATTTTCAAGGACGATCCGCCTCTGTTATGTCATTATTTTAGGCAGGATCATTTCCTCCTCTCTCTCTTCCTTGTCCCAAGTCCTTTGCTTCTTCTTGCTTGTTGGCCTAAGTCCCTTCTTTATGTATGATGCATAAGAGTACACGTTTAGCCTTTTGCTATATGTGGGGCTATCATGCAAGGCTGTAAGTAGGATGGTGATCTATAAAAAAATACCTATTTCTTCATCTCTTAATTCTTATCAATTAAGAATATTATACTTTAATGAAAGGTATTTTTTCTGTGTTTTTGGATGTAGGTGATGTAAAAAGGTACAAAAAGGAAAAAGAAGCAAAAAGGAGAAAAAAAGGAGCAAAATATAAAAAGTATAAAAAAATTATGGCCTAGCGCCTAGGCGCCAGAAGCTGGCGCCTAAGCGCCAGACTCGATACAAAAACTGTCAAGTTTTTGACAACGTTTGATCAGTTATTTTAACAGAATGAGCGGTTATTGGACATTCTAGAAGACTGTCAGTTGTTCTTGGATAATATGACATGTGATACATTGCATTTGGACGCTCCAAAACGGTTTTAAATGCGAAAAGGTGCGAGCCAAAGTGAAGAGGTGCGAAGAACTGGACGTGGTGTCCGGCGGCTAGGCGCCAGATTCCTGCGCCTAGGCGCCAGACCGACCTTCTAGAAGATTCACTGAATGTGGACATGTTTTGAAGAGGTGCCTCAAGGCAACCCTTGAAGCCTATAAATAGGGGTCCATTTCTTCAGAAAACGTGCCCCTCCCATTGTAACCCTTTCTTTTAACCACTTAGGACCTTTCATCCTTAGAGAGAGAAATAGAGAGAGAAATTTAGAGCCAACTTTTGTTTAGTTTAGTGAGTTTATTTTCAAGTTGTTGCATCTGGAGTTCATTACACTGTGGAGTCAGTAGGAATCAGAAGATCTGTAGAAGGAATATTTGAGATAAGTATTTTACATTTGATTCAAAGTTTATTTATTATGTATTGCTGTTTATTTTCAATGTGTTCAGAGTAGTTAGTTTACTTTCTTTCTTCAATTATGAAGAGATAGATAAGATAATATAAAGATTCGATGGATTATTGAAATTCAAAATATTTTTAAAACATTGTGATGACATTAATACCTGATCTTACTTTACTTTTTAAATTGGCCATTTAAATTGTTAAAACCTGTTGAAGAGTTTTGAGATCATGAAGGAGAAGAACTCCTAACTTGTAAGTGTCACATGAATCCTTGGTTAGTCGAAGGCCATGTGCGGGCTATTCAAGGTGAAGTGCAAATAAATAGGAAGATAATATTTAATGGGCGTAGAATTGATAAGTTTTTAGAGTGACAGACTAAATTCTTATAATTTGATTTATAGATTAGGAAAGGGTCACTAGTAGGGCCGACCATAGCCACCCTTTGGACATCTAGAAGTGTGAGCCTAGATATTCTACTAACAATACATCCTGACCTATTCTGTAAATTAGCCAATGTTCTTTGCGCCTGGATCAAAGGGTAAAGAATAGGAATGCTTCTATTTGACATAATACCATAAAGCAAATTCTCCAACGAATATTAAATTATCTTAAAAATTTTAGATTAATTGAAGGAAAGAAAGTTGTTTATTTTATAGTTTTCATAAATCATTTTATTATTGTTTTCTTTATTTTCATCTAATAAATTAATAGTAATTTATAGTTAATTTAGAGGATAAAAATATATTTTAGAAATATAATATTTAGAAAATTTATTACTATAATTTTTCCCCATGGGATCGATACTGGGGTTATTAAAGAAAATCCTATATTACTTGAAATGATACGTATACTTGCGTAGTACCCCTAGTGTGTAAAAAAATATTTTCTAAAAATTTACATCATTTTGATTTTATACACTAGACACTATTTATAAATTGGCTCAAGCTTTTGGCCATCTTTTGGAAGCTAATATTACTGCGTTATTTGCGGTCGGGTCAAGTTTTTGGCGCCGTTGCCGGGGAAAGAAATAAAATAGTTATAAATTTTTGTAAAAATAATATTATATTTCTAAAAATACAAAAATATAAAAAAAATTAAAAAATAGTAAAAATTAAAAAAAAGAAAGATATACATTTTTATTTCTTATTTTATGCAAAGATTTGGTTCTGAAGGATTAATACCTTTAGATTCTGAATTAGAAAGAACAATTAGAAAAATTAAAAAGGGAAAGCAAATTCAAAAATTTCAAGAAATGGCTACTTTACAAAATCCAATCGAACTTAATGATCAAAATGTTTATAAACCATTAAGTGGTTATGCTAACCCTACAGTTGATGAACTTCATAGTAGTATTCAAATACCCACTGTAGATGCTAATTCTTTTGAACTTAAACCGTCTATTATTCAAATGGTGCAAAACAATCAATTTGGTGGTTCACCAAATGAGGATCCAAATTTACATCTTGTTAGTTTTTTAGTACTTTGTGCTACCTTTAAATATAACAATGTTTCTGATGATGCTATTAAGCTTAGACTCTTTCCTTTTTCTTTAAGAGATAAAGCAAATATGTGGTTAAACTCATTAGCAACTCGTTCTATTAAAACATGTGCTGAAATGGCATAAAAATTCCTTGCTAAATATTTTCCTCCTTCTAAAACTGCTAAACTAAGAAATGATATTACTTCTTTTAGTCAATTTGACGGGGAGACAATGAATGAAACTTGGGAAAGATTTAAAGAACTATTAAGAAAATGTCCTCATCATGCTTTACCTCGATTGGTTGATTATTCAAACATTTTATAATGGATTAATTGGATCTTTAAAATCAATTATTGATGCTGCTTGTTGGAGGTTCTTTAATGTCAAAATCATTTGAAGAAGCTTACACTTTAATTGAAGAAATGGCTAATAACAATTTTCAATGGCCTTCGAAAGGATTAATCCTAAAAAGATGGCAAGTATTCATGATAATGAAGCCTTTCTATTTTAGCTTCATAAGTTGCAGCAATGTCTAAGAAATTAGATAACTTTGCAATTAATATTTCACATAATAACTCAGCTAATATTGAAGATTCTCAAACTATTGAAACTTTACAAGCTATTGCTAGTAAAAATAATCCTTATTCAAATTATTATAATCCTGGGTGGAAAAATCAACCTAATTTTAACTGGAATAATTCACAACAACAATGGGGTAATAATCAATCTCATCCCACTGGAAATGGGAATAATAAAGTTAATTCAAATTATAAACCTCCTGGATTTAATAATCAACAGAAAAAGTTATCAAGATAAGAATTAATTATGCAAATGAATAATCAATTACAAAATCAAAATACTGCTATTCGTAATATTGAAAATCAAATGGGGTAAATTGCTACTTTAATTAATAACAGACCTGTTGGAACACTTCCTATTAATGTTGAAATTAATCCAAAGGAAACTGAAAAAGAACATGAACAAGCTAAAGCTGTGTAACTTAGAAGTGGAAAGGAATTAAAAGAAAGAATGTAGAATGAAATTGAAAATGAGATTGAGGTTGAAGAAATTGAAAAACCTAAAGAAACTCTTTCTCCTAGTCAAGATCAGACTATTATACCTGTTAATGTGGAAGTTGAGAAACCACCACCAACTTTTCCTCAAAGACTGAAACAACAGAAACTCGATCATCAATTTTCTAAATTCTTTGACATTTTTAAGAAACTTACTATTAACATACCTTTTGCTGAAGCTTTGGAACAAATGCCAACTTACGCAAAATTTATGAAGGATATTTTAAGCAAAAAATGAAAATTTGAAGCTTTTGAAACTGTTGCATTAAGTGAAGAATGCGAGTGCAATAATTTAAAAGAAATTACCCGAAAAGCTTAAGGATACCTGGAAGTTTCACTATACCCCGTGCTATTGGAGAAATATTTTGTGGAAAAGCTTTATGTGATTTAGGAGCAAGTATTAATCTCATGCCATTTTCTATCTTTCGAAGATTAGATTTAGGAGATATTACTCCCACCACTGTAACTCTTTAGTTAGCTGATAGATCTATCACTTATCCCAAGGGAGTTATAGAGGATGTCCTTGTTAAAGTGGATAAATTTATCTTCCCTGTAGATTTCATAGTACTTGATATGGAAGAAGATAAGGAGATACCTATTATTTTAGGAAGACCTTTTCTAGCTACCAGACAAGCTATGATTGATGTGCAAAAAGGAGAATTAACCATGAGAGTTAATGATCAAGAAATTAAAATCAATGTTCTTAAATCAATGAAGTACCCTGATAAAGAGAAATGTTATCAAATGGATATAATTGATTATTTAATTGAAAAACATTATCAAGAAAAATGTAAAGTCATTTCTGAAGAAAAATTGAATTTTTAATTGATGAAAATGAAGAAGTAGAAGAAGAAGTGACTCATTTTATTAAAGATAATTGGGAAACTTTAGACATAACTCAAAATGAGATACTTTTACCCTCAATTAAAAGAGTCCCTGAACTAGAATTAAAAATGTTACCTTCCCATTTAAAATATGCTTTTCTTGGAAATTCATTAACTTTACCTGTTATTATTTCTTCTGAACTGAGTAAAGATCAAGAAGAAAAATTACTAGGTGTGTTAAAGAATTATAAGAAAACATTTGGTTGGACGATTGCTGATACAAGAGGAATAAGCCCTTCCATTTGCATTCATAGAATCTTAATGGAAGAAAATTTTAAACCTACTATAGAATCGTAAAGAAGATTAAATCCTATTATGAAAGAGGTTGATAAAAAAAATTATTATGTGGTTAGATGCTGGTATTATTTATCTTATTTCAGATAGTCAATGGGTAAGTACTATTCATTGTGTTCCAAAGAAAGGAGGTGTGACTGTCGTTGTTAATGATAAAAATGAACTAATTCCTACAAGATAAGTTACTGGATGACGAATTTGTATTAACTATAGGAAATTAAATAAAGCCACTAGAAAGGATCATTTTCCTTTACTTTTCTTGGATCAAATGCTCGATAAATTAGCTTGGACACTCATATTTCGTTTTCCGGATGGATATTCGGTTATCATCAATTACTTATTGCTCCCGAGGACCAAGAAAAGACAAGCATTTACAAGTCCTTATGGAACATTTGCTTTTAGAAGAATGCTTTTTGGTTTATGTAATGCACCTGCAACTTTTCAAAGATGTATGATGTCAATATTTTGTGATTTGATTGACAAAGTAATTAAACTATTCACGGACGATTTTTCAGTCTTTGGAGCTACTTTTGAATCTTATTTGGAAAACATAGCCAATGTTCTGAAAAGATGTGAAGAAACAAATTTAATTCTTAACTGGGAAAATTGTCAATTCATGGTCACAGAAGGCATTGTACTTGGTCACAAAGTGTCACAAAAAGGGATGGAAGTAGATCAAGCAAAAGTGAAAATTATTGCTAAATTGCAACCACCTACTATCATTATCGATGTGAGAAGTTTTCTAGGTCATGCTCGGATTTTATAGAAGATACATAAAGGATTTTTCTAAAATTGCTAAACCTCTTTGTTATTTATTAGAAAAAGATGCAAAATTTGAATTTAATAAAGAATGTATTAATGCTTTTAATATTCTAAAAGAAAAATTAATAACCGCACCTATCATTGTTGCACCTCGATTTGAATAAATCTTTTGAATTAATGTGTGATGCAAGTGATTTTGCAATTGGAGCTGTATTAGGACAAAAATATGAGAAAGTTTTCAAAGTTGTATATTATGCTAGTAAAACTCTCACTGAAACACAAAAAAATTACAATAACACTGAGAAAGAGCTTCTAGCTATAGTATATGCCTTTAATAAATTTAGACCTTATCTTCTTGGTACTAAATGTGTAGTTCATACTGATCATTCTGCTATTAAATATCTATTATCTAAGAAGGATTCTAAACCTAGACTTATAAGATGGATTTTACTTTTACAAGAATTTGATTTTGAAATAGTAGATAGAAAATGAACTGAAAACCAAATTGCTGATCATTTGTCTAGAATTAAAAAATGATATTATTTTGCAAGAAAATATAAATGAGAAATTCTCTGATGAATCTTTATATGTTATTAAAAGATGCAAAACACCTTGGTATGCTGATATTGTTAATTATTTAGTTAGAAATATTTTACCTTATGACATGGATAACAAATTTATTAAGAAATTTAAATATGATGCTAAATCATATATTTGGGAAGAATCTCATTTATTTAAAATTGGAAGAGATTCTATTATTCGAAGATGTGTACCGTATGAGGAAACTTTTGCTATTATTCAAAAATAGCATGATTCCGATTTTGGAGGACACTTTGGCATAGATAAAACTGCATTTGAAATTTTAAATTCTGGATTTTATTGGCCTACCTTATTTAAAGATGTGAGACAATATGTGAAAACATGTGATCGATGTCAAAGGATGGGAAATATATCTAGGAAAGATGAAATGCCTTTAAACTATATATTGGAAGTTGAAATTTTTGATATATGGGGTTTAGACTTTATGGGACCATGTTGACCTCATTTTTGATGAGGTCTTCTCTTCTTCTCTTTAGTACTTAGGATCTAGCCTTAAGCTTTTCCTTTGACTGTCTTAGAGGACTAGAATTGGGACCCACCTTTTAGAAATTCAAACCACTTCTTAACTCCCTGCAAACTCTACAAACTTGACTGTAGACCCCTAATCACCTAGAGGGTTGAAATCAAATGTGGAAGTTTAAAGGATGAGTTCTTATAGGACTCTTTGGCCTTAGGACTGCCCTGGGTGGCCTGGTCTGGTGAAGGGGCTGACTTACACACACATTACACTTATACACTACACCTACACACTACACTTTCACACACTTCCTAAAACTACACCCATACCTAACTTGACCTCCTGACTCATGTAGGTGATTCACATGGATGGTCCTTAACCCCTAAGCCCTTGGCTAAGAGGGTTAGGAACAACATAGTGAATGCCTCAAATGGGTCCCTTCATGGCTCATGTGGGCTTGATATGGCTTCATGGCTCAACCAAAATGACTTCTTTCCACTTACATCCACCCAATCTTCAATTTCCCAAATTTTCAATTTTGACCCACGGACCCTACACCCGCTACCTACCCAAAACCCCCGAAATTACCCAAATTTCTCAAAATTTCCAAATTATCCAAAATTCTCCAAAATCATTCCCAAACATTTCCACATCACTTAAATTGATCATCCATACCCAAAAATACCAAAAATTCCAAGAAAACCTCCCAATACCCTCCAAATACCCAAAATACCCCTCTTGACCTAAAAATCCAAAAAATTCAGAAAATTCCCAAAAAATTCCAAAAAATCCCAAATATTCCCAATTTCATTTTGTCCAACTACACCATGGGCCAATTTTGTCAATTTATCCTACTTTTGTCAAAACCCCCAATTTGACACATTTTAACCCTAAGTGAACCCAATGTCAAACCAAACCTACCCAATTGACCCCAATTTTGGTCCAATTCAATTCTAAACTTCAATTCAACATTTCCAACACCAATCTAGACCAAATCCAAGCCCAATTTGATTGACATTTGGATCCAATCTCACTTTTGGCCTTAAAGCCCAATTTGGACCCATGACCCAAACCTAACCCAAACTCACCCAATTCAATTCCAATTAACCCCAAATCTTTTCTAAATGTTCCTTAACATTCCCACAAACAAAATACTAACATGATTTGCCCAAAATTTAGACCCAAACCCCACTCAAACTCAACCCAAAGTTAAAAGGCCCTATTTTGACCCAAACCCAAACCTAACCCAAATGAGCCCAAACCCCAAAATCAAAGCCCAACCAAAGTCAAAACCTCTTTGAAACACTCCCATAAACATTTCTCAACATTGATTTTATATCAATTTCAACCCTAGCCCAACATTAGCCCAACTTAGCCCAATTTGACCTACATAGGCCCACTTACCAAATAAATCCAAATTCAAACCAATTCAACTCCAAATCACACCAAATTGATTCCAAGCCCTTCATAGAACATCCCTAAACCAATTATGACATTTATTTGAAAAAGTTCTTCACAAAATCTTTATCCAAATGCCCATCCTAAAATCAACAAAGCCCATTCCCCTTAAACTTTCCTAAAAGCCCACTTCACCACATTCAAAAGCCCAAATCCATCCAAAGCCCACGTGGCATTTCCCCTCATCATCCATTTAATCAAAATCACCCCTAAGTTTCAAAATCATCAATTAAACCATTCCAAATCAAGCTTCATGCAAATTTTCACCAAAATATCCAAAATTCTTAAAACCCATTTCCATGAAATTGACTCAACTTTCCCCAAGCCAAAGACAAGCCATGCAAGCCATGGATAAGCCACATGAAGCCATGGAAGGCTTGACATGTGACCATGCCATTAATGGTAAAAGGAGGAACCCCTTTCCTAATCCTCCTTAACCCCTTTTTTACCTTAAGCATGTCACACACTAAACCATGTTTAGCCACCTCATCATGGATAGAGACCACACCACTCTCCCTTGGTCGACCCAACCGATCCTCTCGGCCCAAAATCGAGGCCATGGGGAGGTGCACCCAACCCAAACCAATGGGTTGACCAAATTAAGGCCAAAATGACCCCCTCCCCATTCCATTTTAATTCAAAGCCTTTACACATGGCAATTGCCAATTGATTGCACAAACCTCCAACCCCGACCCACTGGACCCGAGGGTGACCCATGCCTGCCGGCCAGCCACCCGGATCGCCGAAAAACACCATGGCCGAGACCTCGGGAGGAGCCAAAGTTTGGAATTCCCACTTGCTGAGCTGCCCCATGCCAAATGGTCACTATGGTTGTTCTTCTCCTCACCAGAGCAGCTGATCCCATGCCTCAACTCCCCCTGGAAGGCTCTCCAGCCTCTCCTATTTAAACCCGTCACCCTCACGGCCATGGAAGAGAGTTGCAAAAAACCTTGCCGAAACTCTGCCAAAATTGTTCCAAACCCTTCTCCACCCTTAGAGCAGTTGATCCCCAGTGTCAATTTGCCCTAATCCCCACTGATAAAACACAATTTCCCAACTGAAATTCCACCCAAAACCAGGACACTTCTCCATAGTGAGCCAATCCCCAAATTGATTGGTTCTACACCTTCACCAGACCAAGGGAAGGTGTCCACCAGCAAAAGCCCCATCTCCAGGCCACCCAGTTGCTCCAGCCTCCAATCTTTGTGATCGGGCTTGGTCGAAATCACACCTAGACAATTCACCAGACCAGGAGACTTCATCTGGAGCTTGCTGGGACCCAATCGAAGGTGCAACAACTCTCAGATTGAAGCCACACTTCTCTGAGCAAAGGTATGAGCTAAATTTTTATCCCGAGCTTCTAGAGATTCTCCATTTCGAATGCTTTAATTTCAATGCATGATAGCCGTATAGATGTGTTCATCTCTTCAAGACGAATCCATAGAGCATAAGAACATGAAAATCCATTGAGTATCGAGTGAGATCTTAGGGATTTAGTGTGGACGGCTCTCGGATGAGGACGTTCGGGGACGATGAACGGATGCCGTCCATTCAATACACGCGCGGACGAACGGCTCAGATGGCGTCGGACCAGGAGATGGTACGAGAACCGCGGGGCCGGGCCGTCGACTCGGGTGGCGGCGTCGAATGGGAGCGCGACACGCGGCGTTTCGGAGATGCCGAGGATGAGTTGGCGCCGCTTGGATAAATAGAGAATTAGGGTATTTTTTGATTTATTTAATTCCCTAAACTTCGAAAATTCATAACTTCGTGTAGAAAAATCGGAAAATAAAATAAAAATACCCTCTTGCTCGAGTGAACGGGGGAGAATAATGTGGAAAAGAAATCATTTAATTTCATCAAGTATTTTATTTTTTATAATTTATTTACTCTCTGCATACTTTTAATTCTCCATGCATGTATACAATTCACCATGGCATGAGACCATAGGGCTTTTGAAGCCTCCGAATTTGGGAACATTCCCCGAATTTTCCAAAGTCGAGGCCATCCCTATAAAAAGTTATTGATTTTTTCAAATTCATGTTGCTTGTTTTGAGTATTTTAATTCCAATAAATAGCATGTTGTGAAATAAATTCTAGGAAAATTTGGTGATGTTTCTTATGACCGGAGAACCCTAGGAAAAATAGGTTTTGACTTAGTTCATTTAAAACAACCCTAATTGGCTTAAACACCCAAAATAGGTCTCTAATTAATTAGAGTTAACCATGCATCAAATTGACTTGAAATCAATTCTCCACTGACCTTTAGGATCAGAGGAATCCACCATAAAAGTTTGAGGTCAATTGGACTTGGTTAGCCCTACTAATTGGGTTGATTAAGCCACTTAGCCATTTTAAACTTTAAAAATTCATAACTTTTAAAATACCTTTCAAAAATTCACCAAATTAGTTTTGGAGCCTCTCTGATATCAGGGTAACCTAAGAAAATTAAAATTTCAATTTTCCAAAAAAGTTGATTTTAATAATATTTTAATATTTTTAATAATTAAAAAATAATAAAAATCACAAAAAATAATAAAATTCACCAAAATGTCACATTTTGAATTTTAATAACATAGGAACAAATCCCACATTTTTCTTAGGTCTATTTAGTGAGATATTAAATTTTAAAGCTTTAAGGTAATTTTAAAATTAAAAAAAATGTATTTTCTAGCATTTTCACTAAAATAATTATAATAAATCATAGAAAAATCAGAAAATTGCAAAATTTGCTTCTCTGATTTCCTTGATATCAGAGAGATTTTTGAAAAATATAAAATTCATTTTTCAACATTTATTTTATTTTTAAATTAATTAACACTCCAAAACTTAAAATAATTATAATAAAAATAATATAATTCAAAAAATCACCAAAATTGGTCCAAGTGATCCTCTAGTCATTTGGAATGTCCCCTAATTATCTTAAGGACAAAAACCTTCCCTTGGTCATGTTATTAAATTTTCCTTGAAAATCTCTATTTTCTACAAAAAATAATTATATAAATAAATTAAATACAGAAAAATCACATTTTCTCCTCTCATGTCTTTATTGACATATGAGTGAAGTCACATAAAAATTTCAAGTTCATTTGAGTTCAATTTAGTGAGTTATGAAATTATTAAGCTTAAAGGGTAAAGTGGTAATTAAATTTTTTAATCCTTAATTAAAACTTTAGGTTTAATAAAAAAATTAACAAGTAAAATATTTGATCCTAATCTGATTTGGATGATTGAAATTTAAATGATTAAAGGGTATAAACCCATTAAGCAATTTTAAAATGATTAAACTTTAATTAAATGATGGATTAAATTTGGAAGAATAATAAAATTGGAATTATTAAAATAGGGATATTATTAGGAAGAAATTTATTCTTTAATTTAAAAATCCCTAAATTAATTATCTCATTAATATTCAATTCTTAATTAAAATGATAACTCAAATTTAAAATATTAAAAGACTTAATCATTAAACTAAAATTAAATTATTAAACTCTTTTAAAAAAATTTCAATTAAAATTAAATATAAAATTAAATTAAGATTAAATTAAATTAAATAAATAAAATTAAATTAAATTAAATTAAATTAAGATTAAAAAAATTAAATTAAATTAAAAATTAAATTAAATTAAATCAAATCAAATTAAATTAAATTAAATAAATTAAATTAAATTAAACAAATTAAATTAAATTAAATCAAATTAAATTAAATTAAACAAATTAAATTAAATTAAATTAAATTAAATTAAATTAAATAAAATCAAATTAAATTAAATTAAATTAAATTAAATTAAATCAAATTAAATTAAAATTAAATCAAATCAAATTAATTAAACATCAAATCAAATTAAATTGAACTATATTGAATTAAATTAAATTAAATTAAAACTCAATTAAATTAAATTAAATTGAATTAAATATAACATCACCTAAAACAGAAAGAAATTAAATATAAAGCAACTTGAACACTATTCCAAATTTAAACCCATTAACTTAAATCAAATCATTTGAATACCAATTTACCCTTGAAAGTTTTAGTTATCATAACTCCTAAACGGAACATTAAATGAAATGTTACTTCACTTATAGGATATTCAAATATCCTAGTTCACTGAGCAAGATAACAACAAAACTTGAATTCTCGGACGATTAATTCATTTATATAATTAAATTCATTTGGACTTAAAACAATCCTAGAAATATTGAAAAGATGTTTAAGATTCTTCTTAAGCACTTCCTCAATATGATAGGACATTTATAAGAACAATTGAATTTAATTATTCTTTGATGAAGAAAATCGTCTTCAAACAAAAACACAAAGAACCTAGACGTCATAGGAAATGACTAGCTATAGGATTAGGAATTTGGTAGAAAACTATAACCCTTACCTTAGCTTTACCTAGGAACTTGCTTAAATATTCTAATTGTGTTTTAAGCGCAGCTTGGGATGACGAGAAGACCCTCCAGGTACGCTTTTATTTTATTGCAATTTACTTTCTTGCAATTTACATTATTGCAATTTATTTAATCGCATCGCACTTACTTTTCTTGCATGATAAACAACTGTTGCATGAAAACCCACACCTTTAGGATAGTCCCTAAACCTAAAACCAAAACTAAGTTAAAAGTCATTGCAAGATAAAATTCACCGCCACAACATTTCAAAATATAAAACAACTCAAAATTTAATCACAAAACGTGAACACAAAACTACAATTACAACTAAATTAAAACATCCCGTTGGATGATCGGGAATACCTCGGATGATGTAACCTACGTGTTGCTAACGGGATTTCCCACGGTCTAAATGAAAGTGTGGAACTCATTCGGTTGAGTTTAGCAAATTCATCCGGACTAAGTGAATCCGATAAAAATAATGATGCCGGAAGGATGGAACCGTGGGATCTTAACCGGTGTCGTTATAATCAACTTTAAGATTTGTTTTAATTAAAATATTGAAAACACTTGGAAATTAAGATTTTCTCTAAACCAAAACACTTTTCTCATCCCCTGATTTATAATTTCTAAAACTAAACCTCTGCAACAACAAGGAACTCGGAGCATGGTGGGCAGCACGGTCATCGTCATCAGCAAAACCTGAGTCTACTTCAGCAAAACTTTCCTAGAATTAAACAACAAAACCATAGGACTTCGAAGTAATTTGCCTAGTGCAACATAAATCCTCAACTCTTCGTTAGGCATTTGCATTGCAAATTAAGCCCTAACCGGTCTTAGGATTCCGAGGTAGTCGTTTGGGTACGACATAAACCTCACATCTTCAAGGCTATTTGTATGATTCTATCATATAAATATAAGCCCTAATTAATTAAAATTGGCAAAATCAAAACATTTAAATAAATAGTAGGACTTTCTTAAATCCAAGCCAAACAATAGGATAGTCGGGAAATTACCGAAGTTCGCTTCGAATCTGTGATTTCTCCTACTTTTCTTCCTTTGGATTCCCAAAACAAAATGTTCCAAATTTGATCCATTCCCTATTGAAATTCCAAATTTCAATCCCTTAAAAATCTTAAACTTTGAAATTCTTGAGAGCAGAATTATTGATTATTATCGAGAGTTTTCTTAGGTGATTCCCATCACTTAAGATGTAATTAACTATAGGGCTTGCCCTTATAGGGAATTTAAAGAACCTGAGTAATATAAACCCCGTTTAATGTTTTCATATTAAGCGAGGGAATTTTGTCGGCTTATAAAATTGGTTCGCAGACCAAACGGATGTCACAAATCTTCTAGTTTATTTAATCGAGCCCCACCGTCAAGCAGTGTGTTTATCCTTAGGGATAGATACACGGTTTGTGGTGCGGTGCTCGTTTATATAAACTACTTGGGATGTGAGATCGGTTTAATCTCATATCTTAAAACCTTCAAATTTAAAATTATTTTCAAAATCAAATACTACTTTTCAAATTATTTATTTTAATTAAATTAAAAATTCGCCGACAGCTTCTGTTAGGCGACCCCTCTTTTTTAAAATAACACACAACCTAAAAATATGCCGACAGACCATTTGTTCCATCATTTGAAAAAAATTAAATTTTATTAGCAATTGATTATGTTTCAAAGTGGATTGAAGCTGTTGCTTTACCAAACTGTGATTCCAAAAGTTTTTCAAAACTTTTAAAGAAAATGATATTTTCAAGATTTGGAATGTCTAAGGTAAATATCACTGATGGTGGAAGTCATTTCAGGAATATAAGAATTCAATCATTATTACAAAAATTTGGAATCAAACATAAAATTGCAACTGCTTATCACCCACAAACTAGTGGAATGGTTGAAGTATCAAACAGAGAAATTAAAAGAATCTTAGAAAAGACTGTTAATCCTAAAAGAACTGATTGGGTTGAGAGACTTTATTCTGCATTATGGGCTTATATAGCAGATTATAAGACACCAATCGGAGTGTCACCTTACCGGTTAATTTATGGTAAACATTGTCTCTTACCTGTAGAACTTGAACATAAAGCTTATTGGGCGATAAAGGAGTTCAATTTTAATTTAAATAAAGCAGAAGAAAAGCGATTATTGCAATTAAATGAGATGGAAGAAATAAGAAATAAAGCATATGAAAATGCGAGGATTTATAAAGAGAAAATGATGATGTTGCATGATAAGAAAATTTCAGGAAAAATTTTTGAACCTGGACAAAAAGTATTACTGTTTAATTCTTGTTTAAGTCTTTTTCCTGGATAATTAAGATCTAAATGGATTGCACCCTATTTAGTTGAGAAAGTATACCATTATGGAGCTTGTGGATATTAAATATCCCAATACAGGAAAATTTTTTAAGGTAAATGGAGTAAGATTGAAGCCTTATTTGGGAGATATTAAGAAGATTTATAAAGAGGCTTTGTGGGAGGCAACCCATAATTATCTTGTGTTTTGAGTGTTTTTATGTTTTAATGTAAGGTTATGCCTCGATCTTGATTAATTTTATATTACTTTAGAAAAATTTGATGCTCATAAGTCTTTGTTGACTTAGGCTGAAAATTATTTTGAAGTGTGTAAGATTTAAGAATTGGATCACTCTATTCTAAATATGAGTAAAAAGGAGATCAAGTTAACCTTCATTTTGATTGTATTTGAGTTTAAATTACTCTTACCAATATAATTTACCTATCTTGGAAAATGAAATTTTGAAATTTGATGATTAGGTGAAACGGAGTTGATCATAGTTCTGGCGCCTAGGCACCAGATTCAGCGCCTAAGCGCCGCGGTTATTGGGTCGTGCAAAAACCCAAAATTTTCAGTTTTTCACACAATTTTCCCCTTTAAATCAACCTATCTTCTTCCCTAACCATCAAGCAATCAAATTACATCCCTTGCACTTCATTCTTGAGAGATTTGAGAAATTTTGAAGAAATGGAAGGAAGAAATCATGGAGAAGAGGCTAGGGACAAGGTCTCAAGGGATCCTCAACCCTACTTCAATGGTTTCATCGCTGTAAGTTTGGAGAAAATTGCTAGTCGTTTGGATAAGTTTGAAACTGATTTTAAAAAAATTGGAGATCGCCCTCATGAGATGTTTCATCAAGTTGAACATCTAGAATGGCAAATGAAACTTCAATTTGATCATTTTGCGGCTTATCAAGATGCTCAAGTTGAAATGTATGCGAAGAACAAGTGGATTGACGAAAAGACGGCTATAGATTTCCCGAGAGCTTTAGTGTTCTTTCAAAGTGGAATACACAATTTCCCTTGTGAAGATTAGAATATTCTGGTAATGAGATAGTTATTATGGTTTGTTGAGTCAATGTATCGATTTAGAGAATCGATTGTGTTTGTGTATTTGCTTTCATGTTCAATGTGTGTTGTTTTTGCTTGGAAATTGTTATGTTTAAGTGTGTATTACGAACTTGAATCAAATATAGTACTTATCTGGAATGTATTGAGTCAATATTGAAGGTTTTAAATGGAAATTAGTGAGTTTGATTAAAACCTTATGTTTGATTGGTGGATTTAATATTTAAATTTTAAAAATTTTTGAAAAATGATGTGGAAGTTAGAAATTGAAGCCCTACTCTAATATGAGTAATTGGAAGTTGAATTTATGAATTTTGGTGGAAATTAAATTTTAAAATTTTTTTTTGTGAAAGGCGATTCTGGCGCTTAGGCACCAGCATTCGGCGCCTAAGCGCCAGTTCGGCCTGTACCCGAGAATTTACTTAAATAACCCCCAAAAGCCATTTTTGACGCCTAAGCTTCATCTTCTTCCCCATTTTCACAAAAATACATCCTCTAGATCCATTTTGAGGTCAAAACATCAAGGATTTGAGCGTGAAACCACTCGATTTCTTTGTCTTAAGGTCAGATCTACACTTTAAATCATTTATTCTCAATTTTCACCATAGATTTTCCTAGTTTTGCTAAGAACCGAAATTTTGAAAGAAATATTTTGATTCTTAGTAATTTCTTTGGGTTTTTAAACTTATTTTAAGTTTTATAAACTTAAAAAGAGTTTAAATCTTTGATTCCTAAATTTGTTCTTGTTTTCTTTCACGTTTAGATGGCTCCAAAATCTAAATGCGGGAAGGCACGAGATAACTTTGATACCAAAGAAATTTTCTACTGCGGCTGCGCATTTTCGCTTCCATGAATTTGCGAAATCCAGAAAGTTCATGTCTAAACGAAGTTTCTATCATCCTGGAGAAATGATCGAAAACACTATCGTTGCACACAACTGGCAATGATTCTGTTATTTTTCTGTTGTTGTTGTTATCCCGATTGTTTGAGAATTTTATGCAAATATTCTGGATGCTGAAGATTAAGAAGTCTTTGTCAGAGAGATCAGATTAGGATTTAGTCCAGAAAGAATCAACATATTTTATGGCCTACCACCGACTATTGAGTGTTATCATTCTGGATTATCACCATCTGAGGGAGATTTGGATATGATTATAGCTTATTTGACTGACGGTACTGGATCTTGGAAGATTAAGAACGGAAAAAGGGTAAACTTCAAATCCTCCAAATTAAATGGTATTTCTAAAGCATGACACTATTTTATTTCTGCAAGATTGTTACCTTCCAACCACCTAAGTAAAGCAAGTAGAGATCAAGATATCTTAAACTACTGCATTCAATAGAAGAAGCCTATTGATGCCGGGAGCATTATTTATGATTTTGTTGATTCTACTGCGAGGTCCAGCACTTCTGTTGGATTGGGATTTCCATCTTTGATCTACTCACTGTGTGTTAGTAATGGAGTCACTACTGATATTTCTGAGGAGAAGTTAAAGTCTACCAAGCGAATTGGGTAGGAGAGTGTTAGTATCTATGATCGTCTTCGAGGGAAGAGATTGACCACTCCTACTTCTGCACATACTTCAGGTAGACCTTCTACTTCTAAACCCTCTACTTCTGCTGAGCCACCATCAGATTTCTGGGAATCAATGCATGATCGGTTTTAGAGCGACAGCGAGGAGTTATTTCAAACTCATCTGCAGGATTGATACTATGGACAGAAACTAGATCATTTATCCGATTATACCGGAGGAAGAGTAGTTATGATGCTGAGTATGATGAAGCCCTAGTCAGATTTCTGAAGAGTGAACGAGATGTTAGTTTTTCTACTTTTCCTAGTTTCACACCATTTGTTGATCCTAAGGACGTAGAATTTTCCTTTGGTGACGACGATGATGATGATGAGGTTACAACTAGTGACTAGTAGTTATAGATCTTTATGTTGCGTTACTCTGTAAGTTTGTTTTATTTAGATTGTTTGTTTAGTTTTGTGTTTGATGTATGTTGACTGATTAGTGTTAGGATTCTATTGTGTTAAGACTGAAGTTAGAGTTAATTTATATGTTTGTTTTAGTCTACTGTTTAGTACTTAGTAATTTTGCTCTGTTTTAATTCTGTTTCAAATTTAGTATCATCATATAATTAGCCTGCTTACTTTTTATACATGCTTAAATTTTATTTTTAATTATTCATAAAAGCATGAGTAGAAGTAATTTTTCTTTTTAAGATTGTTTTTACATACTTATAAAAATTCTTATGATTTTCTTTCTCTCATACTTTCAAGTTATCATAGAATACAAAAACTTCAGTTTGGGGAAGGGAAAATCCATTCAAAATTAAATTTTATTTGTCCTTAAAGAATTAGTATTTTCATAAAAAAAAACTTTTTAACATAACTTAAGGAATGAAGAGTTTATTTGAGATCACTTTTATTTTTGAAATTATAAACAATTTAGTGAAAATTAACCAAAATTTTACTAACTTTGATTGATTTTAAGAATAGAATTATTTAACTTAAAGAAGAATAAGATAAAGAATTTTTCTATTCATGATAGAAATAATAAATTTTAGAAATATTAAGTAATAAAAAATTATCACTTGAAAAAGAAAAGATTGGAAATCTTTTTAAATTCTTATTTATGTTATAATAATTAAGTGGAAATGTATAAGTTTTGAAAATATAAGTTAAGGATAGTGAAGTTCAAAACCATTAACAGTTATCCAGATATAGTAATCTTCTCTCTCTCTATATATATATATATATATATATATATATATATATATATATATAAAAAAGA
Source organism: Papilionanthe hookeriana x Papilionanthe teres (assembly GCA_022702705.1). NCBI lineage: Eukaryota > Viridiplantae > Streptophyta > Magnoliopsida > Asparagales > Orchidaceae > Papilionanthe > Papilionanthe hookeriana x Papilionanthe teres. The sequence continues at coordinate 138,330,384 of CM040425.1, read as the reverse complement.
AAAGAAAAAAAAGAGAGGAGAAGCTTAAGGAAATGCCTAATCAAAAATTGGCTTCACTTGAATTATCTTATAGGGAGAAAACTAGTTACATACTTTACTTAATTTTTATACATAAATATTTATTTAGAAAAGATTTTTCAAGAAGATTTTTTTCTTGTAAATAATCTAAGAAAGCTTAATATAATAAGATTTCTATTATTTTCAAAATGAATGGAAAGTTTGAAATCTTATGATTTGGTAGTTAAATATTCTTTAAATTCTTAAAATTAAACCTAGTTAGTGAAATTGGGTTAATAATTTACTAAAGACTTTATAAAATAAAAAATTATAAGGAATCTCAAATATTTATCTTTTATTCCAAAGGTTATATATTTTATATAGTAGAAAGAGTTACTTGAGGACAAGTAACATTTAAGTTTGGGGGATTTTGATCTATAAAAAAATACTCATTTCTTCATGTCTTAATTCTTATCAATTAAGGATATTATGCTTTAATGAAAGGTATTTTTCTATGTTTTTGGATGTAGGTGATGTAAAAAGGTCCAAAAAGGAAAAATAAGCAAGAAGGAGCAAAAATGAAGCAAAATACAAAAAAGTATAAAAAAATTATGGCCTGGCGCCTAAGCACCAGACTCGATACAAAAAATGTCAAGTTTTTGACAACGTTGGATCAGTTATTTTGACGGAGTGAGCGGTTATTGGACATTCTAGAAGACTGGCAGTTGTTCCTGGATAATAAGAGATGTGATACATTGCATTTGGACGCTTCAAAACGGTTTTAAACGCGAAGAGGTGAGAGCCAAAGTGAAGAGGTGCGAAGAACTGGACACGGTGTCCGGCGCCTAGGCGCCAGATTCCGGCGCCTAGGTGCCAGACCGACCTTCTAGAAGATTCATTGAATGTGGACATGTTTTGAAGAGGTGCCTCAAGGCAACCCTTGAAGCCTATAAATAGGGGTTCATCTCTTCAGAGAACGTGCCCCTCCCATTGTAACCCTTTCTCTTATCCACTTAGGACCTCTCATCCTTAGAGAGAGAAATAGAGAGAGAAATTTAAGGCCACCTTTTGTTTAGTTTAGTGAGTTTATTTTCAAGTTGTTGCATCTGGAGTTCATTACACCGTGGAGTCAGTAGGAATCAGAAGATCTGTAGAAGTAATATTTGAGATAAGTATTTTACATTTGATTCAAAGTTTATTTATTATGTATTCTTCGTTTATTTTCAATGTGTTCTGAGTAGTTAGTTTACTTTCTTTCTTCAATTATGAAGAGATAGATAAGATAATATAAAGATTCGATGGAGAATTGAAATTCAAAATATTTTCAAAACATTGTGATGACATTAATACCTGATCTTACTTTACTTTTTAAATTGGCCATTTAAATTGTTAAAGCCTGTTCAAGAGTTTTGAGACCTTGAAGGAGAAGAACTCCTAACTTGTAAGTGTCACATGAATCCTTGGGTAGTCGAAGGCCATGTGCGGGCTATTCAAGGTGAAGTGCAAATAAATAGGAAGATAATATTTAAAGGGCGTAGAATTGATAAGTTTTTAGAGTGACAGACTAAATTCTTATAATTTGATTTATAGATTAGGAAAGGGTCACTAGTAGGGCCGACCATAGCCACCCTTGGACATCTAAAAGTGTGGTCATAGATTAACCCATTCTACTAACAATACATCCAGACCTATTCTGTAAATTTGCCAATGTTCTTTGCGCCTGGATCAAAGGGTAAAGAATATGAATGCTTCTATTTGGCACAATACCATAAATCAAATTCTCCAACGAATATTAAATTATCTTAAAAATCTTAGATTAATTGAAGGAAAGAAAGTTGTTTATTTTATAGTTTTCATAAATCATTTTATTATTGTTTTCTTTATTTGCATCTAGTAAATTAATAGCAATTTATATTTAATTTAGAAGATAAAAAGATATTTTAGAAATATAATATTTAGAAAATTTATTACTATAATTTTCCCCGTGGGATCGATACTGGGGTTATTAAAGAAAACTCTATATTACTTGAAACGATACTTATACTTGCGCAGTACCCCTAGTGTGTAAAAAAATATTTTCTAAAAATTTACATCATTTTGATTTTATACACTAGCTGCTATTTATAAATTGGGTCAAGCTTTTGGCCATCTTTTGGAAGCAAATATTACTGCGTTATTTGTGGTCGAGTTAGATGGTTAGGGGGGATGATTATCACATTGCTTAGAAGAGGGATACGAGGGATTTCTAGAATAGTATCTCCTGACTTAGAGACCCTGGAGAAGGTAGAGGAAAGGAATCGATGATACTATTCTCCCATCCTTGGGGATTTCTGCCACTGTCACTCTTAGGTTGCTAGCAGTCCTAGTTCGATTAAGGTAGTCAACCTGTGGATCGTATTATTTCATAAAAGAAAAACATACACACACATATGTTTATAAAAAAAAATGAAACTTCCTTCACAAAAAAATAGCCTCCCCACCCATAAATTCTCACATTCATGCGATCTAAATTGAAATGAATGAAAAATTTACAAAGGTCCATGGTTGACTACTTTGATCGAATTAGAACTGCCCTCCTTAGGGTGTCAGTTTGGTAGTTCTCGCTTAAGGTTGGGATACATATAGCACAGCTCTGAGTCCTCCGCGCCATCGTGCTTACGGTCCTCCTTGACTTGTACTCCATTTTTGTAGTTTTCTTACGTTTTCTTTTTCTACGGATTTCCTACAAATTTTCCATAGGATTGTTATAGGTTTACCTTACAGTTTCTTTTCTTTTTCCTATGAGTTTTGCCCACAGATTTTTTTTTCAGTTTTCTTACGTGACGTTCTTCTTCGAACTTTTGGTTTTCTTTCGTCTTTCTTTTGCTTTACCACATAGACTCTACATCTTGCCTTTCTTACATTCAATTCAGAACATACACACCTATTTAGTTTAGTTTGTTTACTTTACTTTTCAAAGAATATACACCTGTTTAGTTTAGTTTGCTTGCTTTACTTTTTAGAGCATACACACCTGTTTAGTTCAGTTTGCTTGCTTTACTTTTTAGAGCATACACACCTTTTTAGAATAGTTTGCTTGCTTTACTTTTCAGAACATATACACTTGTCTAGTTTAACTTGCTTACTTTGCTTTCCACACCATATACTTCTATTTTGCATAGCTTTCTCGCTTTACTTTCACGCATATTTTAAATTGTGAAAAATGATTGAACCCTGCATGTTAAAAAAAACTCAAAATTTAATCACCAACAATACAAAACTTGCAATTTTAACACAAATTAAGACGTCTCGCGGATGACCGGGAATCCTTCGAACGAAGTAACCAACGTGTTGCTAACAAGATTTCTCATGGTCTGGATGAAAGTATAGAATCAATTAAGTTGGATTTAGTAAATTCATCCGGACTAAGTGAATCCGATGAAAATGTGAGGCCATAATCAACTCAAACATTTGTTTTAATTAAAACACTAAGCTACCTCAATTTTCAACCAATTCTAGAACATGACACTTCCCTCATCCAACTGATTGTCACATCTTAAACTAAACATTCTCTAATAACAAGGAGCTCGGGGCATACACCGTGGGTAGCATGATCAAGGACATGGAAGAACATGTTTGAGAGAGCAAAAAATGGATATACAACGACAAATCTCTTACTTAGAAATAAACAAACAAGCTATAGGACTTGGAGGTAGCTGATGAACCAAAAATATATATGATTTTTGCTATATGATTTTACTCATTTTTGGTGATATTACACTTTAAAAGAAAGGTATTTTGTATGTTTTTTGGTTTTAGGTACAACAAATGGTGACTGGAGCAAAAAGAAGCAAAAATGGTGTAATTTGGAACCAAAATGAGCAAAAAAGCAAATTTTGGCTTGACACATTTCAATAAGTCTTTCTATGTTTAATCTCTTTTACACTTCTTGCATATTTTTGAATGAGATTACAATTTAAAGAAAGGTTATTTTTATGCTTATGTTGTAGAGCTATTTGTTAGGAACGTAACGCAACTAAAACAGAGCGAATCAGAGTTAAAACGGAGCAAAATTGAGGATCTGCGCAAAATTGGCACCGGGGGCACCTAAACCTGCGCCAGAAAACCGAGGGCACAATTTTTTAGTGCCTGCAGCACCCAAACACGGTGGCGGTGGCATCAGGAGCGGTTATTGTCCATATACATTGAACCTGGATGCTTTTTGGAAGGTTTCTTCATTATCTCTTGGGAAATTTGTCCCTACGCTATTTTAAACCGAATTTAAAGCCAAAAAATAGGAGAGATGATAAGAAAATGTGGAGAACGATTAGACATCTTAGAATAGGAGTAGAAATTTAGATTTCTATTTTTTTAGAGAGATTGGTGAGGGAATTTTGAGAGAATCTGTAAGAGATTGTTCTAGCATTGCATGGATCCGCGGGACACTTTATGGAAGAGATTTTCATCTTTCTTTCAAGGAAAAAAATCTAAGTATTGTGTTCTTCATTATCTTTTGATTTTGTAAACACTTAATTTGTGGATTTGCTTTGAAATAAAGTTTTTCGTTGTTTTTTCTTCATGCTTTGTGATGTCTTTCTCTTACTCTTTCTTCTTGTTTAAAAATAGTGGCATAAGAAAATTATGTCATTGTTTTCATTCTACTTTTCTTTTGCAATGAGTATGACTCATGTTTAGGATATTGGGACGCATGTAAGAAGAATTTTAATTATAAATGTGATGGTTTTTACTTGCGCTTCATTTACATTACAAAAAGAGCTCGTTGTAGTGATAAAATTTGTTGTAATTGCATTGACCCGAAACGGCGGTGTAATTCTCAACAAAGTGGAACCACATTCATTGTTCGTGAATGAATTCCATAGTTCATGGGGATTGAGTGAAAAAAATAAGGAAATATGGTTTCATGGGCATCGAATTGGAGGTTCAGGGTGACAGGCTTAGATCGCCAGTTTGGTCCTAAAGTTTGGTAACTAAAACTAGGGTTAGCCTTCAGGTGAAAGGAAGTGGGAGCTCTGAAGTGGGAGCCAGTATCCTCCCAGCCTTACCTTGGTTTTAGGGACTAAACCTAGGATTTGCCAATCTTCTTTATAGCACTCTGAAGAGGGGGTACTCGGAAGAGGGTAAAGAATAAGATTGTTCCTATTTGGCACATACAATATTTAATGCATCTCATTCCTATACATTATCCAATTCGTTACATGAGAATAATAGTTTTTATTATTTAAAAATTTATCCAACCAATTTCCCTAAACAGGGTTATCTTTAGTATTAATATTTGCATTAGAGAGTAGTTATTATTCTTACATATAAGCATCTACATTTAGGAGTAGTTGTTAGAAAAACCACTTATATCACCCTTCCAAACTAAGGCTGTTAGTAGTAAAATAGAATTTACTTAAGAACCTCTTACCTCGCTTCCCTGTGGGATCGATAAACGAGACTCCATTAGAGCCTGTATTACTTGATACGATACATATGCTTGTGTTAGATCATTGTGACTTTATAAAAAATACTATATATCTATTGTTAATAAATCCTTGCATATAAAAAAAAGTCGCATCAAGTTTTTGGTGCCGTTACCGGGGGAGCCTCAGTAAGAACTTTAGTAGAATTTTAGTTAAACCTATAAGACTTAGATTTGGAATTTATAGTGCTATATAGTGTGTTTAATTATTGTGTGTTTATTTTCAAGAAAAAAAATCCAAAATACCAAAAATATTTTTGATATCTATCCTATTAGTTAAGTCTTTAAATTTGTATGCGTAGTTCAGGAGCTCCAGACCTTGAATCTTACGACTCGGATTTAGAGAGAACTTTTAGGAGGATGATGAAACAGAAAATACTCCATGGATTTAATGTAGAAATGGCGGATTGTCAATATAATGAATATTAAGATTTGAATTATAATTCTAGTAGCTTTGAAAGAGTAAACTCCGAGAGAGTAATGAATTTTCAAGATGATATGCTTACTTTATTAAGTTCTCAGGTTGCTGATATTGACAGGAAGTTAGATTAATACATAAAGAGTTATCCTCAAGGTCCCCCAGTTATTAAGAAAAATTCATTTGGAGAATTTATTGAGCCTAACTATTTTGAAACTGGCCCTGAGATGCACAATCCTTATTCTGATTATTACAATCCAGGTTGGGAAGATTATTTAAACTTTAACTGGAATACTAATTTTGGAGGAGAAAACCAATTTTAGGAAGATAATCAATTTAATCAGATATGTGATTGTAATAATTAGGACGATTTTAGCGATGGAATTTCTTTTCCTTATAGATTTTAATCTAACCCACAAGATGAGGAAAAGGAATTACTATTAGAAACGAATGTGATTCAATTGACATGTGAGCTAGAAAGTCAAGGGGCCGCTATAAGGAATATAGAAAACCAGCTGGGGTAGATTATGAATGCAATTAACAGTTACCCCCAGGAGATTTTACCTAGTGACCCTGAGATACAACTTAAGCAGATGAATGATGAGCAAAATAAAGATATCAAATTAATACTTGGAAGAGAATTTGATGATATATTTTAAAAGAACTTTGAGTTAAAAGATGAGGATAAGGAGTTTGATAGAACAATGGAAAAAATTCCAAAGGACTTAGAAATATATATAGAAAGACCACCTCAACTCTTTACTCATTACCAAGGGGAAGAATTGGAAGATAATTTGAATCATAAGAGTAAGATAGAAGAATTTGATCCGAAATCTGAATTAGCTAGAGAGAATCTGATCCAAAATTTGGGAGATCTTGAATTATCATATACTGATCCATTTCTTATAAATTTCAAGGATGATATTAATATGCGGATTGAGAAAATCAATAGAAGAATATTGGATCTATAAAGAAATATGAGGAACAATGGTATGAATCAATTTGAAAAAGAAGAGCTAAAAGAGAAATTATAATTTGAGAATTTTGTAGGAATTCCTTGATCTGAAAAAGAGTGAGCGATTGATCGAGGATTACTTAATTGGAATTTTTATCCAGGAGGAATCATTTATCAGGCTGGCGACGTTAAACCAAGTGCTTTATGGGAGGCAAACCATAGTTATTAGTGTGCTTTAATTTAGTGTGCTTGAGAGTCATGATTGTTCGTGTTGTATAGTGTTTGCTTTAGAGTGGATTGACTTGATCTTTATGTGTCATTATGGATTGATAGGTTTGATTGTTGATTGGTAAATGTTTGGATTTTTAGTAGTTTGATTTGATCTTTGTGTGCCATGAGGGAGATGATTCCTTAACTTCTTATTATGGTTAGACTTGTATGTTCTCTTGTAGTAGTTGGATTGATGAGTTCACTATAACTCGGGTTTTACTCGGACTTGAGTTTTACAAGAGATATCATGAATTTGAACAATGACAGCTTCATCTCAATTTTATTACATCTTGTCTCTAACTTTGTTTTCATTTGATATGAGACATGAACCTATTTGATGAATAACTTGTGGATGATCTTACACAACGATTTATAATAGTTAGAGGTGCTTAATTATAGGGATTAGATGATGCCTGAGATTGGTGCCTAGGAACCATTTTATCAGGGATAATCTTATCTTTGGGATTATAATCTATAAAATCATTTGAAAGTACCTAATTTACTAGTGTAGTGATTCCATTAGAAATTGGAGGTAAGGTAGCAAGTAGATGAGTTAAAGGATGAATTAACCTCATTTATCATATGTTTGTTTATGTTTGTGTTACAACTTTATTTAAAACTTGAAGAACATTTTTATATTCCCTTGCTGAAACCTGTTATGCTCATTAAACTTTTATTTAATGAATTTTATTTTGACATGATTAGTTTATATTAACTTTTTGTTGCATATTGTTCTGTCCTAATGAATACTTGTAAATGTTTTTGATAGACATGTGTGGTCGAGAGAATTTCTGAACAATTTTCTTCCTGCTTATATTTTTGTACTAAATGTTATACATGTTAAAAATCAAGTTTAGGGGTAGGAAGAAAAATAAATTTTTATAGTGAAAATACTTCCTTTTAGTGTAATTTTATTACAAGCATGTTTTAGGTTAGATTTACTTTCTCTTACAGTCATTCTATCCTAATTATGCATGTATATGAATTTGATAGGATGTTGTAGTAGTAAGTAGATTCAACATTTACTTTTTCTTCCTGCTACATTTTATGAAATTAATTGCAAAATATTTTAAAATTTAAGTTTGGGTGGAAGGATAAAATTTTAAAGTGTAACTTTATTTGTCCTCAGAAGCCTATATTTAATTTGATATCACTTTTAAAATGACTTGTGGTATGTACTGTTACCTTTAGGTTACTATAATTTTGATTTTAGGAATGTTAGAAAAATAACTTAGTTGAAATCCTATGTGAAGAAACTGTTCTAGAGTAAGATATTTTGTAGGAAACATTGAGAAAATAATTTTGTTATTTATGGTAGAATAGAGTTGAATATTTGAAAAGCAAAAATTCTTAGATTTATACTTAATGAGAATTGAGCCTTTATTGAAAACCTTTTTCGAACTAATACTTACACTTATAAAAAGTGAGGGAAAGTTTTGAGTTTTGGATTTTAGAGAGAGAATAGTGAAATTCAAAATTATTAAAAGCCTATCCATATATAGTAATCCTCACACAAAAAAAAAGTAAAAAAAAGGGATTAAAATAATCTCGAATGAAAGAAAAAAAAAGAAGTGAAAAAAGGGGGATTGAAAATGATCCCAAAAGAAAAGAAAAAAAGAAAAGAAAATAAGTGAGGAGAAGCTTAAGGGGAAGCCTAATCAAAAATTGGTTTCACTTAAATCTTTTTAAATGAAAAGACTTAAAAACAAGCCTAAGCTTATTCTTATTTTGAAAGGTGTTGGTTAAATTGAAATAGATAAGTTGCTTAAATTCCATTTTTATACTTTATATGAATCTTTAGTTTGACAATTTTTAATAAATTTTGAAGTAAATAGAAAATCAGGATTCTTAACTTGAATATGGGATATTCTTACTCTCTAGTTCTAGGTTGATTTGCATAAATTTCTCCTATGTTATACTATAATATTTCTATGATGAAATTATAGGAAACTCTATTAAAACCCACAACCATAAGTCAACATATTTTATTTTTAAAGTTATAATGTTACTTGAGGACAAGCAACAGTTAAGTTTGGGGGATTTTGATGGACCAAAAATATATATGATTTTTGCTATATGATTTTACTCATTTTTGTGATATTACACTTTAAAAGAAATGGTGATTGGAGCAAAAAGAAGCAAAAATGGTGCAATTTGGAGCAAAAATGAGCAAGAAAGCAAATTTTGGCCTGACACATTTCGATAAGTCTTACTATGTTTAATCTCTTTTACACATCTTGCATATTTTTGAATGAGATTATACTTTAAAGAAAGGTTATTTTTATGCTTATTTTGTAAGGCTATCTATTAGGAACGTAACACAACTGAAACGGGGCGAATCAAGGCTAAAAAGGAGCCAAACGGAGCAAAATGGGTGTCGGAGGCACCCAAACCGGCGCTGGCAGTACTAGAAACCCGAGGGCACAATTTTTAGGCATCGGCAGCACTAAAACACGGTGTCGGCGGCGCTATGAGCGGTTATTGGCCATATACATTGAACTTGAACACTTTTTGGAAGGTTTCTTCATGCACCTCTTGGAAATCAGTCCCTACACTATTTTAAACTGAATTTGAAGCCATAAAAATGGGGGAGATGATAGGGAAAATGTGGAGAATGATTAGATATCTTAGAATAGGAGTAGAAATGTAGATTTATATCTTTTTGGAGAGATTTGTGAGGGGATTTTGAGAGAATCTGTAAGAGAATGTTCTAGGATTGCATGGATCCGCGATACACTTTATGGGAGAGATTTTTATCTTTCTTTCAAGGGAAAAAAAGCTAAGTATTATGTTCTTCATTATCTTATGATTTTGTAAACACTTATTTTATGGATTTTCTTTGAAATAAAGTTTTCTGTTGTGTTTTCTTTATGCTTTTTGATGTCTTTCTCTTACTCTTTCTTCTTGTTTGAAAATAGTGGCATAAGAAAATTATGTCATTGTTTTCATTCTACATTTCTTTCATAATGAGTAGGACTCAAATTTAAGATATTGGGATGCATGTAAGAAGAAGTTTAATTATAAATGTGATGGTTTTTACTTGCGCTTCATTTACATTACAAAAAAAAGCTCGTTGTAGTGTTAAAGTATGTTGTAATTGCATTGACCCTAATGGGCAGTGTAATTCTCAACAAAGTGGAACCACATTCAATGTCCGTGAATGAAATGCGTAGTTTATGGAGATTGAGTGCAAGTAAATAGGGAAATATGGTTTCATGGGCGTCAAATTAAAGATTTCAGGGTCACAGGCTGAGATCCCCAATTTGGTCCTAAAATTTGGTAACTAAAGCTAGGGTTAGCCTTCAGGTGAAGGGAAGTGGGAGCTCTGAAGTGGCAGCCAGTATCCTCTCAGCCTAACCTTGGATTTAAGGACTAAGCCTAGGATTTGCCAATGTTCTTTATAACACTCTAAAGAGGGGTACCCGGAAGAGGGTAAAGAATATGATTGCTCCTATTTGGCACATATAATATTTAATACATCTCATTCCTATACATTATCCAATTTGTTACATGAGGATAGTAGTTTTTATTATCTCAAAATTCACCAAACCAATTTTCTCAAAAAGGATTTTCTTTAGTATTAATATTTGCATTAGGTAGTAGTTATTATTCTTACATATAATCATCTGCATTTAGGAGTAGTTGTTAGAAAAACCACTTATATCACCCTTCCAAACTAAGGTTGTTAGTAGTAGACTAGAATTTAACTAAGAACCTCTTACCTCGCTTCCCTGTGGGATCGATAAACGGGACTCCATTAGAGCCCAGTATTACTTGGTACGATACGTATACTTGTGTTGGATCATTGTGACTTTATAAAAATTATTATATATCTATTGTTCATAAATCTTTGCATATAGAAAAAGTCGCATTAGTAGCCTGCCTAGTGTGACATAAATCCTCATCTTATTTTTTGGGCTTTTGCACTTAGTACAATATAAGCCCCAACTCGCCTTATGTTTCTGAGGTTGTCATCTGATATGACATAAATCCTCCCAAATTCTAGGTTATTTACATGATCGATATCAAGTAAATGTAAACCCTAAATAAATAAATTTACAGTATGAAACATATAATAAAGCAAACAATAGGATACATCAGAAAGTTACCAAGATTTCCCCTTGGATCCATGACATCCCCTAGTTCTTCCTCCTTTGGATTCCTACAATCAATTATTCCAAAATTTAAACCTTTCACCCATTGGATTCCCATCACCACAATTTTGTTGAAAAATCCTTACCCCCTTGAAGTCGTAAAAATATCTTTCCTGATTATTATCAAAAGCTTTTTTAGGTAATTTCGGCTATTTAAGATGTAATTAACTATAGGGGCTTGCCCTTATAGGAACCTTAAACAAACTCAGTATTAATATAAACTCTATTTAGTTCTTTTTCGTATTAAATATGGGAATCTATCGGTCAAAATATAGTTTTCGCAGACCAAATGGATGGCATTGATTTTTTAGTTTATTTAATCGAGCCACACTATTGAGCAACATTCCAATCTTTCGTGATAGATGCATAGCTTAATGTGTAGTGCTCGATTGTTTAAACTATAATGGATATGATATCAATTTGACTTCATATGTTTTCCCCAAACTAAATATATACTTAAATTAAAAGTCCTTCCGAAGCGGGCGACGAGATTTCGATTCCGGCGGCTGACAACTTCTACTGGGTAACTCCTAAAACATAAAAATGCACCGACAAGTATTAGCGACATAAAAAAACTTGACGATGACATTCGTTCCAAGATGGGTAGGTGAGCAGTGCCTGTGACTGGGTCCAACAAAAAATAAACTTTGTAATAAAATTAATTGAAATAAAATAAATTTTCTGTGAAATAAAATGCCTACATTGAAATTTTTTTTTAATAATTACAACTTCATAAAGTAATATTAAATAAGAAAATGACATATATATAATTTGAAATTTACTAAATAATAATTTTTTTATTGTTCTTGTTTGTGCAAAGTACCATCCCACTAACGTTTCCCCTGTTTTATGTAGGATAATGTCAGAACGAAAGCTAGTTTTTACATTTAAAGAAGGCTTAAATCTTACGCTAAATGAAGAGAAGGCACCAGAAGGAGGTGTGACAAACTTTGTCTTGGATTTTTCCCAAGTCAATGTTGACTACGAAAACCCTTTAATGGACTTGGTCAGTAACAATAACGTTGCGGGCTTGCAGTCCATGATTAGAATCAGACTTCGAGAGGAAATGCTAGTTACTGGCCACATACAATCAATGAACACTACGCCAGAAGGAAAGCTAGTTACTGGCACCACAGAAAGAGCTCCATACACGCCGCTGAGGCATACTAAAAGAAGAAATACTAATCGCCGCAAAATTCGAGTCTTGTATGTGTTTGCGAAGAGACAAGCTAGGGAGACAGTTGCCAAGCTTCCCCCAATTTCAAAAGAAGATAATTATGATTTAGAGATGAAAGAAATTAACACCAGTCTACTAGCTACAGAGGAAGAGCTAGAGCATACGATAGAGCCTGATCTGTTATAGGATCCACTTGAAGAGATCTTCATCAGGTGCCCAACATGCAGCTTAAGTTTACGTAGAAAGCTATCAGTCACAGGAGCATTTTCAGAATGGTCAGATTGCAATGTTCTGCATCTAGAAGAATAGGGGACTTTCAAGGCATACGTAGCTGCCTCGTTATTGTTAAGAAGCAGGTATCACCCCGAGGAGGAACCATACATACATCAGTTCGTAGAGCCTCAATTATAGCAGGAGGTTTCAGACTACATAATGGCCATAATTCATACAGTTAGAAAGAAATAATTTGAGCACTATAAAGAGATCCAGGGAAGGTTTGCCAACATACTGAAATGATCAGAGCTGTATAGCAATGTATTCTTAATAAATGATAAAGAAAGGATATTTGACTCTGTCTTCAGTCTCGGGGACTTAGGCCGAGCAGATCACCTGAGGGAAAGAATCTACTCAGAGCTACAGAAATGGAAAAGAGGGAAGGGCAAAATCAAGATTCAGTGTGGTTGCTGTGAAAAATTTGCAAAGGATAGACAAGGAAATCCTCCAGGGATTTTACAAAATGATTAAGTGGCCATGCAATCCCCAATAAAGAAAATGATCAAGAGAATGGCGGAGTAGCACATACTGCCAATAGACTGTACTCCGAACAGATGCATTATTAACATATATGAAGAAGGGGATTGCATTCTGCATCATATAGACTACCATGATTACATCAGACCATTCTACATAGTCTCATTCATGAGCGAGAGCGATATTCTACTTGGAAGGAAAATACAGATTGTTGGACCTGGAGAGTTCAGAGGCTCACTATAGATCCCAATATTGTTCAGATCAGTTCTGGTCTTCTAAGGAAATAGAGCATATTGTTCTAAGCATTGCATGCCTAGAGTTGCACTCCCAAGAGTTTCAGTTACCTTTCACAGGATGGATGAAGATAAAGCACCATATGGATACAAGCCAGACCCAGACTTGGAGAGTCTTCGACCACTAAAGCTATGAGATAACTGTACCTCTAAATGTACGTGTGGGGACTTCCGTCCCGGAGAGAAGCTTAGAAGGATAGCTCGATCACAGGGCGACCTCGCAGGACAGATATTTGTCACCTTTTTGTATTATATTAGGATAGACAACATGTGATGTTTTTCAATTTCTACTCAGATGTACTTCCGATATTTTAGGATGCTTGTCAGCATACGATTAGTTGTATTGCATTTTCAACCGAATTAATGACGATATTTCAGTTCAAAGTGTATTATTTGAATGTGTCGTAGTTGCGCAATGGATGAAAAGCTGCGGAACCATGCGTTGGTCCCAAATTCTAAATGCAAAAAGAACGATACAAAAGAAACATAAAAATAAATGAATTAAAATTAAGAGGCAAAAAGTGAAATAAAAGAAAAATAAAATTGAGGAATTCTCTCGATAAGAAGAAAAGAGATACAATAATGAAAAGAAAATAAATAAGAAAAGAAATGATAAATAAACTCTTCTGTGATCTCGAGTTCCTCACTCGTTGCACAAATCTGTGTTCCTCGTACACTTCACAAATCTTGCATTTGCTTTTTCACCACGTCACTTCCCACTAATACGAAAATCTAATAAACTTCTATAATTCCCAAAAAATTCACACAAATTGCAAATCTTCCCCTTTTCTTAAAATTCCACAAAATTAAACATCAATTGTCCCCCAAAGTCAAAACACTAAATTATAGAGGTTGAATATTTTACATCAGATGTCGCGTTGCTTTAGGGACCATCCCCGATGGCAATCCTTCAAATTCGATATTCGAGCATCGGTACAAAGATTTTAATTCCTTAAACTTTCCATATATTTTTCACCTTATATCCAAGATATTTTTTGCATTCACGATATTCGAGGATCGGCGCAAGTATTCTGATAGTTTAGGGTCTCCACATATTTTCTACTTTTTATCCGAGATATTTTCTGAACTCACAATATTCGAGGATCGGTACAAGGATTCTGATTCCTTAAAGTTTCTACATATTGTCTACCTTCCATCTGATATATTTTCCACATTCATGATATTTTGAGGATCGGTAGAAAGACTCTAATTCCTTAAACTCTCCACATTTTTTCCTCCTCCTATCCAATATATTTTCCTCATTCACGATATTCAATGATCGGTACAAAGATTCTGATTCCATAAGTCTTCCATTTATTTTCCACCTTCTATCTGAGATAATTTCCACAATCACGATATTAGAGGATTGGTACAAGGATTTTGATTCCTTAAACTATCCACATATTTTTGACCTTCTATCCGAGATATTTTCCGCATTCACAATATTCGAGGATCGTTGTAAGGATTTTGATACCTTAGATTCTCCACATATTTTCCAGCTTCTACCTGAGATATTTTCTGCATTCATTATATTCAAGGATCAATGTAAGGATTCTGATACCTTAAAGTTTCCATATGTTTTCCACCTCCTATCTGAGATATTTTCTGCATTCACAATATTTAAGGATCGGTGTAACGATTCTGATACCCTAAAGTTTCCATATATTTTTCACATCCTATCCAAGATATTTTCTACGCTCATGATATTTAGGATAGGTACAAGGATTTTGATTCCATAAAGTTTCCACATATTCTCACATCCTTTTCACAAGTTTCTAGCTCACATAATATTTTCGGGATCAATGCAAGGATTTCAATTCCCACTCATGATGTTTTTGGGTAGATGCTAGGATTTTGATTCCTACACACATGAAATTTTTGAGATTGATATGAGGATTTTGATGCCCACACACATGACATTTAAGAGTCGATACAATGATTTCAATGTATCTTCTATTTCTTACATTCTCGATATTTTGAGATCAGCATAAGAATTTTGATTCTCACTCCGACACTAGTACCTAAATTCTAGTTCTCATCCATCAAGGTCAATACCTAAGTTATAATTCCCATCCTTCGAGATCGGTTCCAATAATCTGATTCTCTTTTCGACACTCAATTAAATTTAAATCTTTCACAAAGTCAAAATTTCAAATCAAATTAAACTCAATCAAAATCAAATAGAACTCAAAAGTCAAAATTAAAATGGAATTTAAAATTCAAATCAAAATCGGACTGGGTCCCCTTCAGAGTTGGGAAGCTTGGAATTCATAGCTCCTAGATGAAGGTCTTCCATCTATTCATTCCCAGTGAGAGTTCTGAGATTTGAAGGATTTCACCAGATAATCCCCAGCATATACTTTCTTGCTAAATTCTATGTTCTAATTTGAGTATGGTGATTCAGCAGGTCGTCTTGGTTTTGTTGATCTCGTCGGTCAACTCCAATATGTGCGGTGTGCTCATCCAGCACTCCACACCTATTGGGGTCCATTTGTTGACCTCACTTTGTTTGAGGTCTAACTTTTCTTTAGGAGCTTAGGATCTAGCCATAGGATTTTATACTTACTATCTTAGAGGACTAGCAATGGAACCCACCCAACTAGAAATTCAAAATACTTCTTTTCTTCACTTAGATTTTCATATGCTTGCTACCAACCTCTACCTCTTAGTAGGATGGAGTCAGGCATAAGGAAACTCAAGAGGAGTCCCCTATAGGATGGTCAAGCCTTAGGACTAACCCTCGATGGTCTTGTCTGGCTCAGACTTGCACAAACACACACACACACACACACACACTTGAACCTCATACTTTCCCTCTTAACTCAAAACCATAAACCAAACATGCCTAACCTTGGCTCCTTATTCTTTTGGAAACTCATGTGGGTGGTTTCCCCAAACCCTTAGCCTTAAGCTAGGGTTTGGCTAAGAACAACACATGGAGGGTCCAAGGTGGGACTTTTCTTTGGTCCAAGGGTCAAATAGGTTAATATCATGATTGAAATCTTTAACTAATCCTAATTCACAAAAATCACCAACTTTAACCTTTTAGCCCCAAAATTCACCAAAATTTCCAAAATACCCCTAAAACCTAATTCTTTCCAAAATTCTTAAAAATTTTCCAAATTCCCTAATTTCCTTTAAAAATCATTTCAAAACATTTCTCAACATTCAAATTGACCAAAATCCACCAAAATATCCTAAATTCCCAATATACCTCTAAATTAGCCAAAATTACCAAAATGCCCCTCAAATTTCAAAAATTTCAAAATTCCCAAAATCTCTAACAACATTCCAAATGATCCCAAAACTAATTAAAACCTCTCCACTGAGCCCAATTTGACCAATTGACACATTTCACCAAAATCCCTAAATCGCACCCTAAAGCCCAAATTACCTAAGTCACCTCCAATCTCAACCCAATTGACTTCAATCTTTCCCAATTTCAGTTATAAATTCAAATAAATCATACCTAATCACAATCCAAACCAAGTCCAAGCCCAATTGAACCCAATTTCAAGGCTAATTCCAAGCCCAATTTAAAAGCTTCAATTTTGACCATATACTTAAATCCCATCAAATTAGACCTCTCATAACCTATTCAATTCACCCAAATTAATATCCAAACTCTTCATAACATTTCTTTAAACCAGATTGAGCCACCAATTAAACTAAATTTATACTCAAGCCTCACTCAATCCAACCCAAGCTAAAATCCCCAATTTTGAGCCATAGTAGCCATATACTCAAATGTCACCAAATTGAATGCCATGACCCTAAAATTTCTACCCCATTAGTGTTCAAAACTCTTCATGAAATTCTTATAAACCATTTCAAAATTTTATTTGAACCTCAACCAAACTCTAGCCTAACCTAAACCCAAGCATATCCCACATACTCCAAAATTGATCCCAAGCCAAACTCCATTAAATTAACCTTCAAAATCAATTTAAAATCACTCACATCCTCTTCCAAACTCTTCATGAAAATTACCCACATAAGATTGACCAATCACTTAATCCCAAGTCAAGCTCAAACCCAACCTAAAATTAAGTACAAGACCATGGCCCAATTTTGAATCCAGGACCCAAGCTCACGCAAATCAAGCCAAATTAGTCAACCCAAGCCCACCATAACCACCTCATGGACCCTAGGGACTGGTCTAGATCAACCTAGCCCAACCTACATGAGCCATGGACCAAGGGTCCCCTAAATTAAGGGATATCCTTCCTTAAATGGATAAATTAAGTAGATCTTTACCCAAAGCCATCACTAGCTAGATTAATCACAACTTAGACCTCCCCTCTGGCTCAACTGATCACCCTAGCCTGAGCACCACCTTAGATGACCGACATAGTCACCGAAGACGCCAAAATTGAGGGGGCCATGCACATGTGGTGAACCCAATTGCACCCATCTAATGTGTCTAGCTCTGATTAGTCACTTGCAATGTTCATCATTCCAACTAAGCATCACCCTAAACCCAAATTGAAGCTCTGAGCTCCACCCATCAGTAATGGCTATAAATTGATCTTTCATGGCCAAAGCGGATAAAGTACTGAATCTTTGAAAAGCCATACAAAAATTCTTCCAGAGCTTCTCTGAACTTCCCTAACTCCAATCCCACTATTCTCGAGTCGTAACTCCCACTATCTAGAGCCAATTTCCCCAATAAACATTCAATTGAAACTAGGACAAATTTCACCAATCCATCACAGTGCACAAAATACAAATTAACTTTACCCACACCATCACTAGAGAAAATGAAGATAATCCCTACCAAAATCCTCATCACAGAGCACATCTAACCTAGACTTTCATCAAGGCACCCAAATCGTTCTGATCAAATTATTACCTAGAATATTCACCAGAGCCCAGCAAAACTTCCAGGAGGTTCATAAGAGTCTTCTGAAGCTTCCGTAAGAACCCAATCAAGGCCTCACCTCTTGGGCAAATGTATTAACTCTCCCCCCAAACCAATCTTATTTTCAACGTTTATGGAAATCCACTTGATTTCATATTGCATAAACAGTAAAGATGTGTTCTTCTAAGCTAGATGCATCTGTAGGATCAAACCCAAAGTGATTTGGTAAAGACTAGCTCGAGATCTTAGGGTTTTAATATTGGTGGTATGCAAAATGAGCTAGTTCGGGATGAAGACAGGGAGCTATTGGATCGAGCGTGTATTGCTTGGACGACTCACGCCAGATGAGCTAAAATAAAATAATCCACAGACCTGTGGCTACTGAGTCATAAGGTGTCGTTGAATGGCGGAGCGACACGTGGGGCCTTCGGAGCTATTAGGATAAACAAAAAAAATAGATTTTTTTATTTAATTAATTTAGCAACCTTAGAAATTTCATAACTTGGTGTAGAAAAATCACAAAAATAAAATAAAAGTACCTTGTTTCTCAATGAACAGAGGAGAACAATGTGGAAATAAATTAGTGTTATTTGAATTTTATTTGTTTTTGAATTAATTAAATATAGTAAATCATCTTTAAGCCATAACTTGTCACAAACATTTCACCAAAGCATGAGGTTTAGAGGGATTGTAGGCTTTTATGTTAGGGATCCTCCCTCAATTTTCCAAGCTTAGGGGCTATCTCTAGATAGAGATCCCTATTTTTCAAGCTAATCTACTCTGTTTTGGTTTAAAATATATAATAATTAAAATATAAGTCAGAACGATATAAAAATACCTTTGGTAGGTGATACACCTAAAATATATAGTATTTTTATGCACATCTTATACCTATTTTTGATGATATTACACTTTAATAGAAAGTATTTTTGTGTTTTTATTGCAGGTATGATGAAAATGACTAATTATGATGAAAATGACTGATTATGATGAAAATGAGCAAAAGAGGATCAAATTTGGAGCAAAAATGGGTTATATGAAAATTTGACCTGTGGCGACTAAGCGCCGCATGGTTGGCGCATAGGCGCGGCAATTTAAACATAAAAATTAAATTAAATTTGATGCCATTTTCAAGGGATGTTTGAAGCAACTTTTTGTGGTAACATCCTCAGCTTAGTTTGGGTAGCAGATTTGAATAAAGAGATCCAATCTTTAGTGGATATATTGAATTTGGACATGATTTGAAGAGACACTAAAATACCTTTTGGAGAATTATTAAAATGAAGACATGGAATCAGTTTAGAAGCTTTTTCTAGTCCTTCTTAGTTTTCTTCTTATTGTTTAGAGTCAGTTAGTTATTCTTTTTTAGTTTAAGACAGTTTTTAGGATAAAGGGGTTGGTGTGAAGCCTTCTTCTCACCAAATTTTTTTCATCCATTTATCTAGTTTGTATTAGAGTCTAAAGTCAGAGTTGGAGTCAACATAGTTGGGCGCCAACCTCTATGGAGTATTTTAGTGGAAAGCAAAATTTTAGAGGGACTTGCAGAGTCTTGTGGAGAGGATTTTCAGATAATTGTTTATCTTTGTTTTTACATTTAGTTTTTTAGTAAAACTTGTTGTGTTTTCACTATGATTTCTACATTCAAATCAAGTTGTGTTTGTGTTTTCTCCATGAGTTCTTAGTTTTCTTTATCTTTTTCCTTTGAAATGATGAAGAAATTAAATTATGGAAGGAAGTTGTGTGAAGTATATAAGTTTAATGTTGGAAGAAGTTGTGAAGACTTTTTTCCTTGCACTTAATTTACTACTTGATTTGGCCAATTAAGATGTTAAAATTTGTTGTGAGATTATGTAAGATCCAATATAGCATTGTCTCAATCATCAAATGGAAAGAATCACATTTGTTTGGATAAGAATTGTAGTCCATATAATTGAATGCAAATAAATAGGGAGATATGTTTTTTATAGGGGAGTAAATTTAGAGGACTTTAGAGTGATAGGCTAAAGCCCCCTAATTCTGTTTGAGGTGAAAAATTTTGCTATGAGATGTTAGCCCCCAGGTAGAGGGAATCGAGGGATCTCTAGAGTTAGAGCCGGTATCTTCTCTGCCTAACCCATCTACAAAATTTCAAAGCTTCAAATTAACCAATTTTCTTTATAGAACCAAGTAAGGGTAAAGAATATAATTGCTCATATTTTGTACAACACATTTAAATACTTCCACAACAAAATTCCATAATTATAACTGATTCATTAAAAGAGGAAAATAATATTTTATTCTCATTGCTTCTGTTTCTATATTTAGATTTTCAGATAAGTGTTTACTTCTATTTCTATATTTAGTTTGTCTTGTTGTGTTTTCTTTATGATTTCTATTTTCAAATCAATTTGTGCTTGTGTTTTCTCCATGAATTCTGAGTAGTTTTCTTTATGTTTTTCTTTATTAAATGAAGAAGTAATTAAATTATGTAGGATTGTTGTGGAATGTATAAGTGTTTAAAGTTGGAATAAGTTGTGAAGATTTAATGCCATGAACTTAATCTACTTATTAATTTGGCCAGTTAAGATGTTAAATTTTGTTGTGAAATTATGTAAGATCCAATGCGGTATTGTCTCAAACAACAATTGGTAAAAATTACATGCAATTATATGGATGAGA
Source organism: Papilionanthe hookeriana x Papilionanthe teres (assembly GCA_022702705.1). Taxonomy (NCBI): domain Eukaryota; kingdom Viridiplantae; phylum Streptophyta; class Magnoliopsida; order Asparagales; family Orchidaceae; genus Papilionanthe; species Papilionanthe hookeriana x Papilionanthe teres. The sequence goes on along the minus strand of CM040425.1, from coordinate 138,309,390 downwards.
ATTATTATCCAAATAATTGTATGAAATATATTAGGAGATATGATTTTAATGGGGATTAAAATTAAAGGTCTTTAGAGTGACAGGCTAAAGCCCCCTAATTTAGTTTGATATTTTAAATTTTGTTATGAGAAGTTAGCCCCCAGGTGGAGGGAATTGAGGGAACTCTAGAGTGAGAGCTGATATGTTCCCTGCCTAACCATGTTCAAGATTTTAAAATTTCAAATTAACTTATGTTCTTTATAGAACCAAGTAAGGGTAAAGAATAAATTTTCTCCTATTTATCACAACACATTTAAATAATTCCACAATAATACTTTCATAATTATTACTACTTTAAAAGAGAAAGAAAAAGTTATTTTTGTCCTAGTGTTTTATACCACATTTAAAAGTTCTGATAATTTTCATTTCCTGCTTAGCTTTTATGAAAAATAACAAAAAAAATTTTCAAGCTTTTCAAATCAAAACATACTTTACAAAGTCATTAAAAAAAGTAAAAATATAATTTTCTTAATTCTTTGAAAAGTTTAAACATTTCCCTATGGGTTCGATATCTCTGGGCTTAATCAGAAAGTCCTATTTTACTTGATAAACGATATTTATGCTTGCTTAACATCCTATATTTTAAAATCATAATTTTGATATCTAAATCATTAGTACATATATTCGGTGTGGAATCATGTTTTTGGTTCACATATATTTATCGGGGATCAACCATTCAGTGCAGATATTGATACAACTTTGTTGAGGACAAAAAGGACAATCCCTCAAGTATCATGAGAAATGATGAGGTTGATCATCTAACGCTAGTAATAAAGAAGATGATAAAGCGGTTGGTTTCTGATGCGACTTTTTTTATATGTAAGATTTTATAAACAATAAATATATAATAATTTTTATAAAGTCACAATTATCCAACGCAAGTATGCGTATCATATCAAGTAATAAAGGGCTCTAATGGAGTCTCATTTATCGATCCAACAAGGAAGCAAGGTAAGATGTTCTTAGTCAAATTCTAGTCTACTACTAACAACCTTAGTTTGGAAGGGTGATATAAGTGGTTTTTCTAACAACTACTCTTAAATGCAGATGATTATATGTAAGAATAATAACTGCTCCCTAATGCAAATATTAATACTAAAGATAACCCTTTTTGGTGAAATTGGTTTAGTGAATTTTAAGATAATAAAACCTACTATTCTCATGTAACAAAATGGATAATGTATAGGAATGAAATGCATTAAATATTGTATGTGCCAAAAAAGAACAATCCTATTCTTTACCCTCTTCTGAGTACCCCTCTTCAGAGTGCTATAAAGAACATTGGAAAATCCTAGACTTAGTCCCTAAATCCATGGTTAGGCTGGGAGAATACTGGCTTTCACTTCAGAGTTCCCATTGCCCTTCACCTGAAGGCTAACCCTAACTTTAGTTACCAAATTTTAAGACCAAATTGGGGATCTCTGCCTCTCACCTTGAAACCTCCAATTTGACGCCCATGAAACCATATTTCTCCATTTATTTACACTCAATCACAATGAACTACATAACTTATTCATGGACATTGAATGTGGTTCTACTTTGTTGTGAATTACACCACTCTTTTTGGACAATGCAATTATAACAAATTTTAACAATGCAATTGGCTCTTTTTGTAATGTAAATGAAGTGAAAGTAAAAACCATCACATTTATAATTAAATTTCTTTTAAAAAGCATCCCAATATCCTAAACATGAATCCTACTCATTGCAAAAGAAAAGTTGAATGAAAACAATGACATAATTTTCTTATGCCACTATTTCTAAACCAGAAGAAAGAGTAAGAGAAAGACATCACAAAACACGAAGAAAAGACAACAGAAAACTTCATTTCAAAACAAATCCATAAAATAAGTGTTTACAAAATCATAAGATAATGAAGAACACAATACTTTACTTATTCCCCTTTACAGAAGATGAAAATCTGTCTCATAAAGTCTTCCGCGGATCCATGCAATGCTAGAACATTTCCTTACAGATTCTCCTAAATCCCCTCAGTAATTTCTCCAAAAAGGTAGAAATTTACATTTCTACTCCTATTCTAAGATCTCTAAGCATTCTCCACATTTTCCCTATCATCTCCCCCATTTTTTGGCTTCAAATTCGGTTTAAAATAGTATAGGGATGAATTTCCCAAGCCGTGCAAGAAGAAATCTTCCAAAAAGTGTCCAGATTCGATGTATATGGCCAAAAACCACCCAATATCACATCTCAACCGTCCAGAGCGCCACCGATGCTGAATAGGGCCCTGCCGACACCCTATTTTTGTGGCTGTAGGATTCTAGCCCCACCGGCGCTGGTTTGGGCGTCCTCAGCGCCTATTATGTGCAACTCCACTATTTTGCTCTTTTTGGCTCCGTTTCAGCTCCGATTTACCCCGTTTCAGTTGCGTTGTGTTCCTAACAGATAGTCCTACAAAATAAGCATAAAAACAACCATTCTTTAAAGTGTAATCTAATTCAAAAATATGAAAGAAGTGTAAAATAGATTAAACATAGAATGACTTATCGAAAGGTGTCAAGTCAAAATTTGTTTTCTTGCTCGTTTTTTTCTCCAAATTTCACCATTTTTACTTCCTTTTGCTCCAATCACCATTTATTATACCTAAAACCAAAAACATAGAAAATACCTTCCTTTAAAGTGTAATATCATAAAAAATGAGTAAAATTATATAGCAAGAATCGTATATATTTTAGGCGTGTCAATACCCCCAAACTTAATATAACTTTAAAAATAAAATATGTTGACTTGTGGTTGTGGATTTCAATAGAGTTTTCTATAATTTCATCTTAGAAATATTATAGTATAACATTAGAGAAATTCTAGCAAATCAACCTAGGACTAGAGAAAGAATATCTCATATTCAATTTAGGAATCCTGATTTTCTATTTACTTTAAAAGTTATTGAAAATTGTCAAACTAAAGATTCATAGAAAGTATAAAAACATAATTTAAGCACCTTATCTATACTAATTTATCTAATACCTTTTGAAATAAGAATAAGCTTAGGATTTTTTTTAAGTCTTTTCATTTAAAAAGATTTAAGTGAAACCAATTTTTGATTATGCTTCCCCTCATTATTCTCCTCACTTATTTTCTTTTCTTTTTTTTTATTTTCTTTCAGGATCATTTTCAATCCCCTTTTTTTTCACTTTTTTTTTTCTTTTGGGATCATTTTTAATCCCTTTATTTTACATTTTTATGTGAGGATTACTATATCTGGATGGACCTTTAATAATTTTGAATTTCACTATCCTCTCTCTAAAATACAAAACTCAAAACTTTCCCTCACTTATTATAAGTGTAAGTATTAGTTCAAAAAAGGTTTTCAATAAAGCTCAATTCTCATTAAGTACAAATCTAAGAATTTTAGCTTTTCAAATATTCAACTCCTTTCTACCATAAATAGAAAAATCAATTTTCCAATGTTTCCTATAAAATATCTTAACTCTAGAACAGTTTCTTCACATAGGATTTCAGCTAAGTTATTTTTCTTTCCTAAAATTGAAATTATAGTAACCTAAAGGTATCACCACATACCACAAGTCATTTTAAAAGTAATATCAAATTAAATACAAGCTACAGAGGACAAATAAAGTTATATTTTAAAATTTTTTCTTCCCCCCAAACTTAAATTTTAAAATATTTTGCAATTAATTTTATAAAATGTTGCAGGAAGAAAATGTAAAGGTTGAATCTACTTACCACTACAAAATCCTATCAAATTCATATACATGCATAATCAGAATAGAATGACTGTATGAGAAAGGAAATCTAACTTAAAACATGCTTGTAATAAAATTACACATAAAGGAACTATTTTCACATTAAAATTTTATTTTTCCTCCTACCCCCAAACTTAATTTTTAACATATATATCATTTAGTACATAAAATATAAGCAGGAAGAAAAACAATTTAGAAATTCTATCTACCACAAATGTCTATCAAAACCATTTTCAAATATCCATTAAGACAGAACAATATGCAGCAGAAAGTAAATCTAAACTAATCATGCCAGAATGAAATTCACTAAATAAAAGTTTAACTAGCATAGCAGGTATTAGCAAAGGAATATAAAAATGTTCTTCAATTGTTATATAAAATTGTAAGACAAATATAAACACATATAAGATAAATGAGGTCAATTCTTCCATTAACTCATCACATCACACTGATTTACTTCCAATTTCTAACTGAATCACCACAATAATAAATTAGGTACATTTTAAAATGATTTTATAGATTATAATCCCAAAGATAAGATTATCCCTGATAAATGGGTTCCTAGGCACCAATCTCAGGTATCATCTAATCCCTAAAATTAAGCACCTCTAACTATTATAAATCGTAGTGTAAGATCATCTAAAAGTTATTCATCAAATAGGTTCATGACTCCTATCAAATGAAAACAAAGTTAGAGAAAGGATGTAACAAAATTTAGATAAAGCCGTCATTGTTCAATTCATGATATTTCTTGTAAAACTCAAGTCCGAGTAAGACTCCAGTTATAGTGAACTCATCAATCCAACTATTATAAGAGAACATATACGTCTAACCATAATAAGAAGTTAAGGAATCACCTCCGTCATGACACACAAAGATCAAATCAAACTACTAACAATCCAAACATCTACCAATCAACAATCAAACTTATCAATCCATAATGACACATAAAGATCAAGTCAATCCTCTCTAAAGCAAAAACCATACAACACTAAAAATCATGACTCTCAAGCACACTAAATCAAAGCACACTGATAACTATGGGTTGCCTTCCATAAAGCACTTGGTTTTAACGTCACAGGCCTGATAAATGATTCCTCCCAGATCAACATTCCAATTAAGTAATCCTTGATTAATCGCTCAATCCTTTTCAGATCCAGGGAATCCTACAAAATCCTCAAATTGTAATTTTTCATTCAGCTCTTCCATTTTAGATGGATTTATATCATTGTTTCTCATATTTCTTTCTAGATCCAATATTCTTCTATTGATTTTCTGAATTTGCATATTAATATCATCCTTGAAATTTATAAGAAATCGATCTTTACAAGATAATTCAAGATCTCCCAAATTTTAGATCGAATTCTCTCTAGATAATTCAGATTCGGGATTAAATTCTTCTTTATCACTCTTCTGTTTCAAGTTATCTTCCAATTCTTCCCCTTTATAATTATTAAATGATGGATGATCTATCTTAGTTGAGGAAATAGGTTTTTCTAATTTCTTAGGAATTTCTTCCACAAGTTTTCCAATATCCTTATCCTCTTTTCTCAACTCAAAGTTTTTTTGAAATTTATCCTCAAATTCTCTTCCAAGTCCTAGTTCAATAACTTTATATTGTTCATTATTGAATTCAGGTTTTTCTTGTGATTGAGTTGAATATGAAGATATAGAGACTGGTGGTGTAGGTGAATTCCCTAAATAGGCAGGCTTTAGAATTGTATGGGGTACATCCATTTTAAGTTCATGAGATTTTTTAACAAATGGAATTACGAGTTCACTATTTTTGGCAACTTCCATCATTTCACACCTCTCTTGAACATACATACAGTTATCTTTAGATAACATTTTCAACTCATCATGAAAATCCATTCTGACCTCATCTGTTATCTTACTTTCAAAACTTTCTTGGAAATGGTCTTTACTTAGAGAAAAAATTTCATCCATTCAAAAACAATCATCATCATATTTCATAGTCTTTAACACATCTAAAGTGACTCATAATCAACTCTCATTTTTGCACATCTATCATAGTTTTTCTAGTAATAAGGAATAGTTGTTCATTATCGTTCTCTTTAGGTTTGATCTCAGTGTTGCTAGGAAGTGTTCCTTTAGGTCTATTGCTAAGTGAATTAGCAATTTCTCCCAGTTGATTCTCTATGTTTCTAATCGCAGTATTTTGACTTTGCAACTGGTTTCCCATTTGCAATACCACTTTGTCTATAGACATCTTCTTATCCTCAAATTGTTGATAAATATTAGAGTCCAATGGATGTGAAGGCCTATATCTTGTGTTACCCTGCCTATTCCAACTTCCATTAGGATTTGTATGATTTTTTTCCCATTGTTGGTTTCCATCCTCAGTAGTATGATTCCAGTTAAAATTAAGATGGTTCTTCCAACATGGGTTGTAAAAGTTAGAATATTTGTTGTTTATGGTATTTAAAGTCTCATATAATAAGTTGGAATCAATCATACGCCCTAATGAACTTTCCTCACTTATAGGAGTAAATTGATATTGGTTCATTCCAAATTGGTCCAAATTCATTGATATTGCAGCAACCTGAGATGAAAGAATTACAATGCATCTGTATCATGAACACTAGCTACATTTTTATGATTTACCCTTGCAGAGGGCTATTGAAATTCATTTGTAGCCATTTCTTCAATTAATGCATACACTTCATCAAATGTTTTGAAATTAATGAACCACCAGAAGCAGCATCAATAATGGACCTAAGAAATCCTACTAACTCATTATAAAAAGTATGAATGATTAACCAATCTGGTATAACATGATGTGGACACTTTCTTAGGAGTTCCTTAAATCTTTCCAAGACATCATATATTGATTCCCCTTCATACTGACAAAATGAGATAATATCGTTTCTAAGTTTAGTAGTCCTTGAAGGTGGAAAATACTTAGCTAGGAATTTCTGAGTTAACTCCTCATTTTTAATAGAACCAGGTGCTAATGAGTATAACCACATTTTAGCCTTATCCCCTAGTGAGAAAAGAAAAAGCCTTAGCCTAACAGCATTATCTGACATGCCATTATAACAAAATGTAGCACAAAGTTCTAGAAAACTATATAAGTGTAAATATGGATCCTCCGAAGGAGTTCCCCAAACTGGTTGTTCTGCACAAGTTAGATAATCGCTGGATTTATTTCAAACAAGTCAGCTTCTGCAATAGGGTTTTGTAAACTTGAGTGAATTTTATCTATCATAGGATTTACATAATCCCTCAATGATTTAAGATGATTTTTCAAGTTATTATTTTGAATGTTTTCCATTTCTATTTCTAGTTTTTAAGTCCTTTCTATTTTTTTATTTTTTTTCCATTTTTCTAACTCGGGATCATAAGGAATAAGTCCTACAGGTCTTTTGTTTTGCATAATAAAACAAATAAAATGAAAAATACATTCAACACAATAAAATATTTTCACAAACACCTTATTTTTCACACAAACAGTTTTTTTTCACAAGACGTTTTCATAAAAAAAACACTTTCACACAAATACAGTTTTATGACACTAAAGTTTTCCAATTCTAAGCCTAATTACTTCAACAAAAATTCTCCTAAAATTCTAATCGAAGCTTCCCCGACAACGTTGCCAAAAACTTGATGCAACTTTTTTATATGCAAAGATTTGTGAACAATAGATATATAATAATTTTATAAAGTCACAATGATTCAACGCAAGTATACGTATCGTGTCAAGTAATACAGGGCTCTAATGGAGTCCCGCTCATCGATTCCACATGGAAGCAAGGCAAGAGGTTCTTAGTCAAATTCTAGTCTACTACTAACAACCTTAGTTTGGAAGGGTAATATAAGTGGTTTTTCTAAAAACTACTCCTAAATGTAGAAGATTATATGTAAGAATAATAACTACTCCTTAATCCAAATATTAATACTAAAGATAACCCTTTTTGGAAAAATTATTTTGGTGAATTTTGAGATAATAAAAAACTACTATTCTCATGTAACGAATTGGATAATGTATAGGAATGAGTTGCATTAAATATTGTATGTGCCAAATAAAAGCAATCCTATTCTTTACCCTCTTCCAAGTACCCCCTCTTCAGAGTGCTATAAAGAAAATAGGCAAATCCTAGGCTTAGTCCCTAAATACAAGGTTAGGCTGGGAGGATACTTTAGAGCTCCCACTTCCCTTCACCTGAAGGCTAACCCTAGCTTTAGTTACCAAACTTTAGGACTGAATTGGGGATCTCAGCCTGTTAGCCTGAAACCTTCAAATTGACGCCCATGAAACCATATTTTCCTTTTTATTTGCACTCAATCCCTATGAACTACGTAACTCATTCATGGACATTGAATGTGGTTCCACTTTGTTGAGAATTACACCACCCTTTTTGGACAGTGCAATTAGAACAAATTTTAACAATACAAGGGTCTCTTTTTGTAATGTAAATGAAGCGCAAGTAAAAACCATCACATTTATAATTAAACTTCTTTTACAAAGCATCCCAATATCTTAAACATGAATCCTACTCATTGCAAAAGAAAAGTAGAATAAAAACAATGACATAGTTTTCTTATGCCACTATTTCCGAACAAGAAGAAAGAGTAAGAGAAAGATATCATAAAGCACGAAGAAAACACAATAAAAAACTTCATTTCAAAGAATATCCATAAAATAAGTGTTTACAAAATCATAAGATAATGAAGAACATAATACTTAGCTTTTTCCCTTAAAAGAAAGATGAAAATCTCTCCCATAAAGTCTCCCGCGGATCCATGCAATGCTAGAATATTCCCTTACATATTCTCTTAAAATCCCCTCACCAATCTCTCCAAAAAGGTAGAAATCTACACTTCTACTCCTATTCTAAGATCTAAGCATTCTCCACATTTTCCCTATCATCTCCCCCATTTTTTGGCTTCAAATTTGGTTTAAAATAGTGTAGAGATGAATTTCCCAAGAGGTGCATGAAGAAACCTTCCAAAAAGCGTCCAAATTCGATGTATATGGCTAAAAACTACCCAATATCTCATCTTAACCATCAGGAGCGCCGTCGACACTAAATAGGGCACTGCTGGAGCCCTATTTTCGTGTCCTCGGGTTTCTGGTGCCGCCAGTACCGGTTTAGCCCCCCCCCTCCGGCGCCCATCCTACGTAGTTCCACCATTTTTCTCCTTTTGGCTCCGTTTCAGCTCCAATTCTCTCCGTTTCAGTTGTGTTGCATTCCTAATAGATAGCCCTACAAATAAGAATAAAAAAACATTTCTTTGAAGTGTAATCTCATTCAAAAATATGAAAGAATTGTAAAAGAGATCAAGGGTCTGTTTGGGGCAGCTGCAGCTTATGAATAATCTGCTGATAAACTAATTAAAAATAATCTCCTGATAAGCTAGGTGTGGTGGCTATTACAAATTTTTATCTTTTTGTAAAAGTCAGACTGCAGCCAGAAATCTCTTACCACACATAGGTGGGTGTGGTGTGAAAACACTGTTTTCAGCATTTTGAAAACGCATAAGCTTCTAAAACGCAGTTTACCCAAACAGTCTAGGTGCGTTTTCAAAACGCTACCGCACCAAATAAGCTTCCACAAATGGACCCTAAATATAGAAAGACTTATCGAAAGGTGTCAAGTAAAAATTTGCTTTCTTGCTCGTTTTTTCTCCAAATTGCACCATTTTTTCTTCCTTTTGCTCCAATCACCATTTCTTGTACCTAAAACTAAAAAACATACAAATTACCTTCCTTTAATATGTAATATCATAAAAAATGAGTAAAATTATATAGCAAAAAATGTACATATTTTAGGCGTGTCAGTTTCATGGAACATACTGCTAGCCAATTGTGTTCCTGACAACTGCATAATCAGTATCTACAAAGGTGATGATTGTATTCAGCCACATATGATCACCATAACTTTCTGAGACCCCTTAACGCTATCTTATTCATGAGCAAGTCCAATCTAATTTTTGGTAAAGAAATACAGATAGTTGTTCTGGGCGAGTTCAGAGGACTTATGGAGATACTGTTGCCAATTGGATCAGTACTAATACTTAAAAAAATGAATCAGACATCATGAAATATTGTATTCCGAAAGTTTCTTAAAGGAGAGTCTTAGTGACTCTCAGAAAGATGGATGAAAGAAAGATGTCGTATGGATACTAGCCCAACCCAGACATGGAGAGATTACGTCCGCTCAAGCTGTGAGGTAGTTATACCTCTAAGTATGCGCGAGGTAACTTTTTTTCGAAGCTTGGATTAGGTGGTTAGCTTGATCATGAAGTGACCTGAGATGATAGACTGATGCTTTCTACCCTTTTGCACTGCGCTAGAACAAAGATGACATGACATAGCATATTTTAGTTTCCACTTTGATGTACTTCTGATGTTTTGGATACCTTTTAGTATATGATATGTTGTACTACATTTTCAAAGTTGAATCAACAAAGTTTCTTTTTGGATTTCACATTCATTCTTAAATTTCCACATTTGTGCAATTGATAAACAACAGCAAAACCATAAGTTGGTCCCAAACTACAATGAATGAAAGACAAAATAAAATATAAATGAAAATAAAATTTGCAAAGTCAAGAAGATCTAAAATAAGTAAAAGAAAGAAAATCAAAACGAGAAAATTCTAAAGAAATGAAAGAAAATGATCAAAATGATAAACAAACTTTAAGGAAAGCGAATTTGAAATTTTGTACTCTCTGTAATCAAATTTCCACAAATTCTAAACCTTCTAAATCTTCACGATGCATCACATTCCCATCAAATTGTCCACTCTCTGCGCATGTTCCATCAATTACACCACTTCCCACAAATACTCAAGTTCCCTCAGAACAAATCTCGGGATTAGTACCTATATTTTGATTCCCCTATGTTACCTCTTAGGTTGGATGTCAGTTCCTAAGCTTTCCTTCCCAATGTAATGAAATTCCAAGTTCGGTGCATGGTTGTCCGATTCCTTCAAATTTCCACTAGTTTTTGCATCCTTTCCACAAGTTTTCCATCTCCATGAAATTCTAGTTTCGGTGCAAGGTCGTCTGATTCCTTCAAATTTCTACAAATTTTCACTCCTTTCCACAAGTTTTCCACCTCCATTAAAATTCAAGGGTCGGTGCAAGGTCTTCTGATTCCTTCAAATTCCCCAAATTTCTGCACTTTTTCCATAAGTTTTCCACCACTATCAAATTCTATGGTCGATGCAAGGTCATCTGATTCCTTCTAAATTTCCACAAATTTCGACATCCCTTCCACAATTATTCCTTCTCGATGAAATTTCGGGGTCGGTGCAAGGTCGTCCGATTCCTTCAAATTCCAAGGGCGGTGCAATGTTTTCTGATTCCTTCAAATTCTTGGGTCTATCAAAGTTGTCCGATTCCATCAAATTCTTAGGTCAGTGCAAGGTCATCTGATTCTTTAAAATTCTGGAGTCAGTGCAGGGTCTTTCAATTCCTTCAAATACTGGGTTGGAGCAAGGTCGTCTTATTCCTTCAAATTCTGTAGGTTTCCATATTGCTTTCAGTGAATTTTCCAAGAAACTCAAAATTAACAAGAAAAATCCAAACTCAAAGTTTAAAATTGACAGTTGAAATTAAAATTGAAATTCGAATCAAAATTATAAAATTGAATCTCCAAGTATTAAGCTCGCCTCGACTGTCAGGTTTTTGATAAGGGATCCTAATAGTTGCCTCTATATATTCTTAAAACATCTCTTCACAAAGATAATGAAAGAGAAAATCTCGACATAAATATGAAATTCATTTTAAAATTTTAAATTGAATTCACAACTATAATTTGATGACACTTTTGCTCTTTCCGCAGCACAAACTCTTCTCACTCGATTCTGCATTCAACTTTGAGCATGTTGGCTTAGGAATTTGTGATGGTTATGTTGATCTTTTCAATCAACGCCAATACATGCGGTGTGTTTGTCCGGAACACCACACCTATTGGGGGTCCAATTTTTTACCTCACTTTTGTTGAGGTCTAGTATTTCTTTCTTAGAAGCCTAGGATCTAGCCATAAGACTTTTCTGTTGATTATCCTTAACCCTACCTATTAGAAATTCTAAAACACTTCTTTACTCTTCTTGGAGTTTCATAGAATTGTCAGGCCTTAGGTTTAGCCTGGGTGGTGAGGCTTTGGCTAGTCTTACATACACACATAACTCCTTACTTTCACTAACAACCTAAAATCCTAAACCAATCACCCTTAATTTGCTTCCTCACTCTTTTGGAAACTCATGTGGGTGGTCCCCCAAACCCTTAGCCCAAGGCTAGGCTTTGGCGCTGACCAACACATGTAGAATTAAAAATAGGATTCCGTTGGTACTACGACTCAAAAAAGGGTAATCTTTTAATTAGCCTCCTCAATTTACCCCAATTTCACCAAAATTCCCAATTTTACCTTTTACCCATAAACATTTTCAAAAATTATCAAAATAACCCTGAAACCCTAATTTTCCCAAATTCCAAAATTCACTTTGAAAATCACTTAAATCATTCCAAAACACTCAAATTGCCCAAATAACCCCAAAATGCCCCCAAATTTGCCAAAATTACAAAAATAGCCCTCATGTCCCAAAAATTCCCAAAATCAAATTGATTTCAAACTTCCCCAATTTCAAATCTAAACTCAAATTCATCATGCCCAAGCTCAATGGAAACCAAACCTAAGCCTAATCAAACCCAATTTCAAACTTAAATTCCAAGCCCAACTTAAAATCCCCAATTTGACTATGCCCCTAAATTCCATCAAATTGAATTCCATAATCAATTCATTTCCCCCAAATTTGAATTCTAAATTCTTCATAACAATCCCCTAGAACAATTTGGACCCTAAACTAGATGTCACCCTAGCTCAAACTAAGTCTAAATCTAAACCAAATGAAAACCCCTAATTTTGCCCCAAAATTCAACATCTTCCAAGTTAAACCCCATAAAAACCCAATTTCAACCAATTGACATGCAAATTTCTCATATCAACATTCTACGCCAACTTGAACTCCTAATTGACTCAAATCCAAAACCTAGCCAAGACCAAACCTAACTCAAAGCTTAAGCTATGATTTTGAACCCAAGGCCAAAATAAACTCCAAAACACTTGGTCCACAATAACCCTGACCACCACAGTAGCCATTTGGACCCTAAGATCTAGTCTAGATCTACCTAGCCCACCCTTGGTGAGCCATGGACCAAAGGCCCCCTAATTTTGGTCATTTCTTCAAAAAATTACTAAACCAAAAGAATCTTTGCCACCAACCTTCCCAAGCCCCACAACCATAACCATTAAACTTCTCTAGCTACCTTGAATAAGCTAGCCACCAGCCCTACCCTCGCCGTTCAGCCTAGTCACCGAGAAACCCAAAACAGAGAGAGCCTTCCCCATGTTTCAACCCAATTAGACCCATCCAATGTGGCTCACTCCTATTGGTCACTTGCATCGTTCAACCATCCATCTAAGAAACCTTTTGCACTCTCTAGTTAGCCCAATTGACCACTCCTTCCCCTTATATTTAGACACCAACCCCTCATGGCCAAGAAAAAGAGATGATTCAATTCCTTGGGGAGACATTGCCAAACTCATTCCAAAGCTTCTCCAGGAGCTCCAAAGTTCAACCACGCTGTTTTCCAACCACCTCTCCCACTGAATGAGCTCAATTTTGCCACCTAAAATAACCCAAAAACATAACATTCTCTGTCACTCCACCAAACTCCTAAAACCACCAAATTAAACTACTCCTCACCATCCCCAGACCAAACGAAGAAGATCCCCATTGAAACCCTCATCTCTCTAGCTCTCTGAACCAGACTTTGATCAAGGCCGTGCTACTTATAGGAAGAAGTCTTACACAGCTCCAACCTCCGCTCAAATTAGCACTTAAAGGAGGTTCTCCAGATTCCACTGAAACTTCTACAAGCATTCAATTGAGGCTACACCTCTTGGACTCAGGTATAGACCTCCCCTCCTTAAATTGAGCTTGGTTTAAGCCTTTGTGAAGAAAGTTTACATTCCACACATGATTAATCATTTAGATGTGTTAAATAGAACTATATAAAGGTGTAGGAACAAACCCTATGAGGTTTGGCTGAGTATAGGGTGAGATCTAAGGTCTAGAAGTTGAACGGTTGATGCACCAAAAATATACTCTATTTTTTCTATATAATTTTACCCATTTTTTGGTGATATTGAACTTTAAAGAAAGTTATTTTTCAAGATTTATTACAGGTATGATGATTTTAGGTGATTTGAGCTAAAAGAAGCGAAAATGAACGAATTCAGTGCGAAAAAGAACAAAATGGAGGAAAATAGTTTCTAGCATCGCTGGTGCCAGAATGGGCACCGTCAACGCCATTTTCCTAAGAGCCCAGAGTTTATTTGATGAAATAGCGCCGCTAGCACCCTATCGGGTGCCGCCGCCGGCCAATGTCAGTTGACTTCAAATTTGAAGATTTTTTGCGACTTTTTAAAGGGATGCTTTAGGAAACTCATGGGAATTCATTTCTAACTTATAAGTAACTATTTTTGGACAAAAATGGTGTGGTATTTAGTGTGTGGCTGAAGTTCTAGTGTGGTTCTAGAGAGGGAGAGTATGTGTTGAGTGTTAGGGTGAGTGTAGAAGTGAGAATTTGAGAGGGGTTCTTCTCTAAGGAGTGAAGGAGAAGGAGTAAAGTGAGAGATTGCTTCTTCCATTCCATTCTAAAGAGGGAATTGAGTGTTGCAAAGAAGAGAGGAAATGATTTAAATGAACTTCAAGGGATTTGCATTGGGTAAGACAAAGAGATAAGTTGTATTTTCTTTTGTAGTTTGCATGACTTTTCTTTTAAATATAAAATCCATATTTTGTTGTGTCGTCTCCATGAATTTTGAATAGTCTACTTTATCTTTCTTCTTGCATAGAGATGTGATGATGTGATAATGTGATGATGTGGATTTGAAGTGCTTTTAAAGTAATGAAGAAATTGTGAAGGGTTTTTATTTTGAACTTAATTTACTTTTCAATCTGACCAACTGAATTGTTAAGATATGTTGTTGAACATTAACTCTGAAAGGATTTAGTGTCCTACAACAATAATGAAGAATCCATTCAATTTCCATGGATGAATTGCGTAGTTCATGTGAATTGAGTGCAAATAAATAAGGAAATGTGGTTTGATGGACTTCAAACTAGAGGTTTCAGGGTGACAAACTGAGTTCCCCAATTTGGTCCTAAGATTAGTAACTAAACTCGAAGGTTAGCTTTCAGGTGAAGGGTGAGTGGGAGCTCCGTAGTGACAGCCGATATCCTCCCAGCCTAGCCTTAGATTTAGTGACAGAACTTAGAATATGTTAATGTTCTTTTCATGCTTGGAAGAGGGGGTACTCTTTTGAGGATAAATAAAAAATTATGCTACTGTTTGGCATAATAAAATAAAATAATCATTACATATCATTCATACATCATATTCTCTTTGTAAGAGGAAAGATACTTTTCTTATATATCAAAACCTTTCAAATACATAGCTTAGTGTGTGTCTGTTAGTTAATTTTATTTTAAAAATATTAGAAATAATTGTTGTTTACTTAATTTTTACTATTTTCTGCATCCTGTTAGTAGAAGTAAACATTAAACTTTAATTGCAAATTAAGTATTGGATTTTAGTATTACGTTATCTATTATAAGAATCGTTACTTCCCAGTGGGATTGATAATCAGGACTCCATTAGAGCCCTGTATTAATTGATACGATACGTAAACCTGCATTGAATGTTTAGACTTTACGAAATCATTATAAATATATATAAATCTGAGTTCATAAGTTCTTACAATATTAAAAGTCCGCATCAAGTTTTTGGCACTGTTGCCGGGGATGTATAAACGGTATCTATCGATAATATAGTAACTAAAAACCTTTACTTTGTAGTGTGTAATTGTGTGTTTGTTTACTTTTTACAGTATTTGTGTGATCTTGTATGCGTAGTAGTGGATCTATATGTTTAGTACCTTACGATTCAGAGTTGGAGCGTACTGTTAGAAAATTTTGAAAACAAAAAAAAAACTGAAAATCCTTGTGAAATGGTGAATAATCAAGATAATCAGAGAAATGATATTGAAAAATTTCCAAGACCTTTAAGAGATTATGCTAACCCAACAGCAGATGAAATTCATGTGACTATTCAAAATCCTGATGTTGCTGCTAATTCATTTAAATTTAAATCTGCTATTATCCAAATGGTACAAAATAATCAATTTGGAGGAACACCTAATGAGGATCCAAATTTACATCTCGCTAGTTTTCTAGAACTGTGTGCTACATTTAAATATGACGGAGTATCGAATGATGCTGTCAGACTTAGACTTTTTCCTTTTTCATTAAGGGATAAAGCTAAGGCATGGTTAAATTCGTTAGCACCTGGATCTATTAGAACTTGGGGAGAACTTTCTCAAAAGTTTCTA
Organism: Papilionanthe hookeriana x Papilionanthe teres; assembly: GCA_022702705.1. Lineage (NCBI taxonomy): Eukaryota > Viridiplantae > Streptophyta > Magnoliopsida > Asparagales > Orchidaceae > Papilionanthe > Papilionanthe hookeriana x Papilionanthe teres. The sequence continues at coordinate 138,293,202 of CM040425.1, read as the reverse complement.
TCAAAATATTTCCCTCCATCAAAGACTGCTAAGCTAAGAAATGATATCACATCATTTAGTCAGATTGAAGGGGAATCAATATATGAATTTTTGGAAAGATTTAAAGATCATCTTAGGAAGTGCCCACATCATGCATTACCAGACTGGTTAATAATTCAAACATTTTAAAATGGATTAGTAGGATCATTGAGATTGATTATAGATGATGCTGGTGGTGGATCGTTAATGTCAAAACCTTTTGATGAAGCATACACATTAATTGAAGAAATGGCTACTAATAATTTTCAATTGCCCTTTGAACGGGTAAATCCTAAGAGAGTAGCTAGTGTTCATGATTCTGATATGATGACTATGGTAGTTTCTCAATTTACAGCCCTTTCTAAAAAAATAGATCAATATGGAATGAATTATTCTGAACCACCTTAAGCGTTGGTGAAAAATTCATTTGGACAGATAACAGAATCTCAAACATTTTATGAAACTTTGAATGCTATAAATAGACCTAACAATCCTTATTCAGATTAATATAATCCTGGCTGGAAGAATCACCCAAATTTTAATTGGAATAATAGCAATGCCAATGTTACGCCACATTGGGGTAACAGTTCTGTAAATCCAGTTGAAAATTCAAACTATCAAGGAAATACTAATTTTAGACCCTCTTATCCTCCTGGATTCATTAGTAACCCGCAATTTTAGGATAAGAAGTTGTCTACTTAAGAAATGATTCTGAATATGGGAAATCAATTACAAGCTCAAGGTGTTGTGAGGAAAAATATTGAAAATCAATTGGTGCATATTTTCACTACACTTAATAATAGACCTTCTGGAACACTTCCAAGCAATGTTGAGATCAATCCAAAAGATCAAAACAATAAACAACTTAAGGCTATTCTATTAAGAAGTGGAAAGGAATTGGAGGCAAGAGTATAAAAAGAAGTTAAAATAGAAAAGGAGAAGGTGGATATTGAAAAAGGTTAAACAAGATTTATCCAGACTTGGAATATCCTCTTGAATCAAAGAAGATTACTGTTGAAAAACCACCACCTACATTTTCTCAAAGATTGAAGAAATAAAATAGGATATTAGATTTAGAAAATTTTTGGAGATCCTTAGAAATTTAATGATAAATATTTCTTTTGTTGAAGCATTAGAACAGATGCCTGAATATGCTAAGTTTATGAAGGATATTCTTAAAAAGAAAAGAAAGTTCACAGATTATGAAACTGTTGCACTTAGCGGATAGTATAGTGCAATTATTCAGAAGAAGCTTCTGGGAAAACTTAAAGATCCTGGTAGTTTCACTATACCGTGTGCTATAGGTGAAATTTCTTTTGGAAAAGCCTTATGTGATATTAGAGCTAGTATTAATCTTATGCCTTTATCAACTTTCAAAAGTTTAAGAATTGGAGAAATTTCTCCTACATTTGTGACTCTTCAGTTGGCTGATTGTTCCATTACTTACCCTAAAGGAGTGGTGGAAGATGTGTTAGCGAAAGTGGATAAATTTATTTTCCCCGTGGATTTTATTGTACTTGATATGGAGGAAGATAAATAAATTCCAATCATTTTGGAAAGACCATTCCTTGCTATTGGAGAACAGTAATTGATGTTAAAAAAGGAGAATTAACTATGAGAGTTAATGGTCAAGAGGTGACCTTTAATATTTTGAAATCTATGAAGTATGCCTCAATGGAAAAAGATAATGAATGTTTTAGGATGGATGTCTGTGAATATTTAATAAATGATCATTTTGAAAATATATTTGGAAAAGAAGTATAGTATGAAAAATGTTTGAAGAAGGAATTGAAAATGAAGAAAACTCAGATAGTAAAAAGAATGAAGATTTGGAGTATGTTCAGGAGAGATTTGAAGTATTAGACACTATGGAAGGTGGAGATAAAAGCTTAATTCCTTCTATAATAAAACCTCTTGAACTAGAGATGAATATTCTCCCTAATCATTTGAAGTATATGTTTTTAGGAGAATCATATACCCTACCAGTTATTGTATCCTCGAAGCTAAATGAATATTAAGAACAAAAATTGTTGGAAATTTTAAAAAGATACAAAAAGGCTTTTGGATGGACTTTAGCGGATATTAAAGGAATCAGTCCTTCGATTTGTATGCACAAAATTTTATTAGATGAAGAACATAAACCGAGAGTTGATCCGCAGAGGAGATTGAATCCAATAATGAAAGAAGTAGTTAAGAAGGAGATTTTAAAATGGTTGGATGCTGGAATTATTTATCCTATTTCGGATAGTGCTTGCGTGAGTCCAATACATTGTGTACCGAAAAAAAGGAGGAGTGACTATTAAAGTGAATGAATGTAATGAAATTATATGTACGAGAAAAATTAATGGATGGTGAATTTGTATTGACTATTGGAAATTAAATGACGCCACCCGAAAAGATCTCTTTCCTCTTCCTTTTCTTGATCAAATGTTGGATATAATTGCTGGACACAAGTACTATTGCTTTCTGGATGGATATACTGATTACCATGAAATACCTATTGCTCCTGAGGATCAAGAAAAGACTACATTTACTAGCCCTTATGGAACCTTTTCTTTTCAAAGAATGCCTTTTGGACTGTGTAATGCACCTGCAACATTTCAGAGATGTATGATGTCTATCTTCAGTAGTATGATAGATAATGGAATAGAAGTTTTCATGGATAATTTCTCTGTATTTGGGACTTCATTTGAAATCTGTTTGGAAAACTTAGCAAAAGTTTAGGTGCTTTGTGAGAAAACAAATTTAGTTCTGAATTGGGAGAAACGCCAATCTATGGTTGAAGGAGGAATTATGCTTGGGCACAAAAATTCTGAATATGGTATGGAGGTCAACCCTGCTAAAAATAGAATGATTGAGAGATTACCACGACCCACTAGTGTGAGAGAGGTGAGGAGTTTCTTAGGACACACTAGATTTTATAGGCGATATATTAAAGATTTTTCTAAAATTACCAAACCTTTATGCCAACTTCTAGAAAATGATAGAAAGTTTGATTTTAATGATGAATATTTGCATGCTTTTGAATTATTGAAAAAGAAATTAATCACTGCACCTATAATTGTTTCACTAGATTGGGAGAAACCATTTGAACTTATTTGTGATGCTAGTGATTATGTGGTTGGAGTAGCGTTGGGGCAAAGGTATGATAAAGTTTTCAAAATCATTTACTATGCTAGTAAAACTCTTAATGAAACTCAAATTAATTATACCACTACTGAAAGAGAGTTAATAGCTATAGTATTTGCTTTTGAAAAATTTAGACCTTATTTAATTGGTGCTAAAAGTATTGTGCATACAGACCATTCAGCTATCAAATATTTAATACAAAAGAATGATGCAAAAACTAGATTGATTAGATGGATACTTCTTCTACAAAAATTTGATTTTGTGATAGTTGATAGGAAGAGATATGATAACCAAATAGCTGATCGTTTGTAGAGATTAGAATATGATAAACTATCTGAATTTGAGAAGGAAGTTACATAAACTTTCCCTGATGAACAACTTTATACTATGATGGGAAGAAATTTTCCTTCGTATGCTGATATTGTGAATTATTTTGTGAGTGATATTATACCACCTGATTTAACAAGGAAACAACAAAAGAAGTTTAAATATGATGCAAAATTTTATTTTTGGGATGAGCCCTATCTATATAAAAAGTGTAAGGATCTGATTATTAGATTATGTGTGCCACAGAAAGAAACTAATTTAATTATTCAACGATGTCATGATTCTGAATTTGGAGATCATTTCGATGTTGATAAAAATAGCTTTTAAGATTTTTCAATCTGGATTTTATTGGCCTACTCTTTTTAAGAATGTATACAAATATATTAAATCATGTGATTGATGTCAGAGAGTAGGTAATATTTCTAGAAGAAATGAAATGCCTCTAAACTATAATTTCGAAGTTGAAATTTTTTATGTATAGGGATTAGATTTTATGGGACCATTTACTCCTTCATTTGTAAATTTATATATATTGGTTACAGTTGATTATGTCTCGAAATGGAATGAAGCTATTGCTTTACTTAGATGTGATGCTAATCCATGAAAAAAATACCTACTTTTATGCCTTGATTTTTATCAAATTTTTAAGGATATTATGCTTTAATGAAAGGTATTTTTGTGTTTTGGATGTAGGTGATGCAAAAATGTTCAAGAAGGAAAAAAGGATGAAAAATGAGCAAAAAGGAGCAAAAATGGAGCCAAAATGCAAAATTGTCAAAATAATTGGCCTGGCGCCTAGGCGCCAGAATCCGGCGCCTAAGAACCAGTTTGATACAGAATTCTGTAAGATTTTTGACGACTTTTGGACTGTTATTTTGACGGTGTTAGCGATTATCGGACCGTCTAGAAGATTGGCAGTTATTCCTAGATTATAGGACATGTGATACATTATATTTGGACGCTTGGAAACAGTTAGGATCGAGAAGAGGTACGATCCAAAGTGAAGAGGTGCAAAGAACTGGACGCAGAGTCCGACGCCTAGGCTCCAGAATCCGGCGCCTAAGTGCTAGACACACCATCTAGAAGATTCATTGAACATGGATACAGTTTGATGAGGTGCCTCAAGGCAACCCTTAAAGCCTATAAATAGGAGGCTACTCCTTTAGAGAAAAACGCCCAGGCCCACGCCCATGCCCACGCCCACGCCCAGGCCCAAGCCCAAAAACCACCAACACCCAACCTAGTCCCCTAGCCCCATAGTTCCATTTAGAGAGAGAAATTAGAGAAATATTTTAAGGGCCATATTTATAGTTTCATTTATTAATTAATGAGTTTATTTTATAGTTTATATTAAGAGTATTTGAAGAGTCGGTGCTTTTAAAGTCTATTTACTTTGTAGTCAGAAGGATTCAGAGGTTCAGTTGGAGAAATACTTGAGATAAGTATTTGTATTTTGATTCAAAGTTTTATTTATATGTTTTGTTGATTAAATTCAATGTGTTCTGAGTAGTTACGTTACTTTCTTCTTTCAATTATGAAAAGATAAATAAGATAATATAAAATTCGTTGGACAATTAAAATATATATATATTTTTAAACATTGTGATGATTTTAATACCAGATCTTAATTTACTATTTAAATTGGCCATTTAAATTGTTAAAATCTGTTGAAGAGTTTTGAGACCTAGAAGGAGATGAATTCTTAAGTAGTAGATATCACATGAATCCTTGGGTAGTCGAAGGTCTTGCGCGGGTTATTCAAGGTGAAGTGCAAATAAATAGGAAGATATTTTTTAATGGGCATAGACTTGATAGGTTTTTAGAGTGACAGGTTAAATTCTTGTAATTTGGTTTATAGAGAAGGAAAGGGTCAGTAGTAGGGCCGACCATAGCCACCCTTGGACATCTAGTAGTGTGAGCCTAGATTAACCCATTCTACTAACAATACATCCAGACCTGATCTATAGATTAGCCAATATTCTTTATACTATCGAGCGAAGGTAAAGAATAGGAATGCTTCTATTTGGCACAATACCATAAATTTAGATTCTCCACGAATATTACATTATCTAAAAAGTCTTGGATTAATTGAAAGGAAGAAAGTTGTTTGCTTATTTTTATTTACATCAATCATTACTTTATTACTTCTTTATTTCTACATCTAATAAATTAAATATCAACTTTTTAACTTTAAAAGAAATACTTAAAAATAAAATCAAAATATTTTAAAAAAAATCTATAATCCTCCTCGTGGGATCGATACTGGGATCTTTATTTAAAGCCCTATATTACTTGAAGCGATACGTATACTTGCATAGTACCCCTAATGTGTAAAATATTTTCCATAAAATTATATTTATATACACTAGCCACTATTATTATTTGAGTCAAAGTATTGGCTATAACATATTTTTGATAGCATAAATTACTGCATTGTTTGGTGATTGCAAACCAAGTTTTTTGTGCATTGCTGCGGATCGAGGGTCAAGTTTTTTGGCGTCGTTGCCGGGGAGGCAAAATTTATAGATTTTAAATATTTTATTTTATTTATTTCATTTATTGTCAAAAATATAAAATACAATAACATTTAAAAAACAACAAAAACAAAAAAATTAAAAATAATAATAATTTTATTTCTTGCTATTTTACTTTTTATTTACTTTTTATGCGTAGTTTTGGATCTGAAGGATTATTAACTTTAGATTCTAAATTAGAAAGAACTGTTAGAAGAATTAAAAAAGGAAAATAAATTCAAAAATATCAAGAGATGGCTAATTTACATAATAATTTACAAAATCCAATTGAAATTAATGAACAAAATTTTTACAAACCATTAAGGGATTATGCTATCCCTACAGTTGATGAACTTCATAGTAGTATTTAAATACCTACTGTAGATGCTAATTATTTTGAGCTTAAACCATCTATTATTCAAATGGTTCAAAATAATCAATTTGGGGGAACACCAAATGAGGATCCAAAGTTACACCTTGCTAGTTTTTTTAGAATTTTGTGCTACCTTTAAATATAACAATATTTCTGATGCTGCTATTAGACTTAGACTCTTTCCTTTTTCTTTAAGAGATAAAGTAAAGATGTGGTTGAACTCATTACCAACATGTTCTATTTAAACATGGGCTGAAATGGCATAAAAATTCCTTGCTAAATATTTTCCTACTTCTAAAATTGCTAAATTGAGAAATGATATTACTTCATTTAGTTAATTTAACGGGGAGACAGTTTATGAAACTAGTGAAAGATTTAAAGAACTATTAAGAAAATGTCCTCATCATGCTTTACCTGATTGGATAATTATTCAAACATTTTATAACAGACTAATTGGATCACTTAAATCAATTATTGATGCTACTGCTGGAGGTTCTTTAATGGCTAAATCATTTGAAGAAGCTTATACATTAATTGAAGAAATGGCTAATAATAATTTTTAATGGCCTTCTGAAAGGATTAATCCTAAAAGAATGGCAAGTATTTATGATAACGAAGCCTTTTCTATCATAGCTTCACAAGTAGCTGCTATATCTAAGAAATTAGATAATTTTGATATCAATATGACACATAACACCTCTGTTAATATTGAAGATTCTCAAACTATTAAAACTTTACAAGCTATTGCTAGTAAAAATAACCCTTATTCCAATTATTATAATCCTGGATGGAAAAATCACCCTAATTTTAACTGGAATAATTCACAACAACAATGGGGTAATAATCTATCCCATCCAACTGGAAATTGGAACAATCAAGTAAAATCAAACTATAAACCACCTTGATTTAATAATCAACAGTAAAAGTTATCTATAGAAGAATTAATTTTACAACTAAGTAATCAATTACAAAATCAAAACACTGCTACTCATATTATTGAGAATCAAATGAGAGAAATTGCTAATTAATTAATTATAGACCCTCAGGAACACTTCCCAGTAATGCTGAAGTCAATCCAAAAGAAACTGGAAAAGAACATGAACATGTTAAAGCTGTGCAACTTAGAAGTGGAAAGGAATTAAAAGAAAGAATGCAGAATGAAATTGAAAAAGAGATTGAGGTTGAAGAGATTTAAAAACCTCAAGAAACTCCTTCTCCTAGTTAAGATCAGACTGTTATTCCTATTAATGTGGAAGTTGAAAAACCACCACCACCTTTTCCTCAAAGACTAAAACAACAGAAGCTTGATCATCAATTTTCTATGTTCTTTGAAATTTTAAAGAAACTTACCAATAACATACCTTTTGCTGAAGCTTTAGAACAAAAGTCAACTTATGCAAAATTTATGAAGGATATTTTAAGTAAGAAATGAAAATTTGAAGCTTTTGAAACTGTTGCATTAAGTGAAGAATGTAGTGCAATAATTCAAAAGAAATTACCTTAGAAACTTAAAGATCCTTGAAGTTTTAATATACCTTGTGTTATTGGAGAAAAATTTTGTGGAAAAGCTTTATGTGATTTAGGAGCAAGTATTAATCTCATACCATTTTCTATTTTTCGAAGGTTGAATTTAGGAGAGAATACTCCCACCACTGTAACCCTTCAGTTAGCTGATAGATCTATCAACTACCCTAAAGGAGTTATAGAGTATGTTCTTGTTACAGTGGATAAATTTATTTTCCCTGTGGATTTCATTGTACTTGATGTGGAAGAAGATAAATAAATAAAAATTATTTTAGGGAGACCTTTTCTAGCTATTGGACGAGCTATGATTGATGTGCAAAAAGGAGAATTAACCATGAGAGTTAATGATCAAGAGATTAAATTCAATGTTCTTAAATCAATGAAGTACCCTGATAAAGAAAAATTCTATCGAATGGATATTATTGATTATATAATTGAAAAACATTATCAAGAAAGATGTAAAGTCATTTCGAAGAAAAAATTGAATTATTAACCGATGAAAATGAAGAACTAGAAGAAGAAGAATTATCTAAAAAACTCATTATATTAAAGATAACCTGGAAATTTTGGACGTAACACAAAATGATATACTTTTACCCTCAATTAAAAAAGCCCCCGAACCGAAATTAAAAATGATACCCGCACATTTAAAGTATGCTTTTCTTGGAAATTCATTAACTTTACCTGTTATTATTTCTTCTAAACTAAGTTTAGATCAAGAAGAAAAACTGATAGGAGTGTTAAAGAATTATAAGAAAGCTTTTGGTTTGACTATTGCTAATATAAGAGGAATAAGCCTTTTCATCTGTATGCATAGAATTTTAATGGAAGAAGATTTTAAACCTACTATTGAACCTCAAAGTAGATTAAATCCTATCATGAAAGAGGTTGTTAAAAAAGAAATTTTAAAATGGTTAGATGCTGGAATTATTTATCTTATTTCGGATAGCCAATGGGTAAGTCCTATTCATTGTGTTCCGAAGAAAGGAGGAGTAACTGTCATTGTCAATGAAAAAAACTGAACTAATTCCTACAAGACAAGTTACTGGATGATGAATTTGCATTGATTATCGGAAATTAAATGACGCCACTAGAAAAGATCATTTTCCTTTACCTTTCTTGGATCATATGCTTGATAAATTAGCTGGACAATCATATGTATGTTTTCTAGATGGATATTCTGGTTATCATCAATTACCCGTCGCTCCTGAGGACCAAGAGAAAACAACATTTACAATCCTTTATGGAACATTTGTGTTTAGAAGAATGCCTTTCGGTTTATGTAATGCACCTGCAACTTTTCAAAGATGTATGATGTCAATATTTTGTGATTTAATTGACAAAGGAATTGAAATATTTATGGACAATTTTTCAGTCTTTGGAACGTCTTTTGAATCTTGTTTGGAAAATATTTCCAAAGTTCTTAAAAGATGAGAAGAAACAAATTTAGTTCTGAACTGGAAAAAATGTCAAGTTATGGTCACAGAAGGAATTGTACTTTGTCAGAAAATTTCACAAAAAGGGATGAAAGTTGATCAAGCAAAAGTGAAAATTATTGCTGAACTGCAACCACCTACTACTGTTACTGATGTGAGAAGTTTTCTAGGTCATGCTGGATTTTATAGAAGATATATAAAGGATTTTCTAAAATTTCTAAACCTCTTAGTCATTTATTAGAAAAAGAAGCTAAATTTGAATTTAATGAAAACTGTATTAATGCTTTCAATATTTTAAAAGAAAAATTAATAACTGCACCTATAATTATTGCACCTAATTGGAATAAACCCTTTGAATTAATGTGTGATGCAAGTGATTTTGCAATTGGAGCCGTATTGGGACAAAAATATGAGAAAATTTTCAAAGTTATATATTATGCTAGTAAAACTTTTTCTGAAACTCAAAGAAATTACACTACTTTTGAGAAAGAGCTTTTAGCTATAGTCTATGCCTTTGATAAATTTAGATCATATCTTCTTGGTACCAAATGCATAGTTCATATTGATCATTCCTCTATTAAATATTCAATGACAAAAAAAGATGCTAAGCCTAGACTGATAAGATGGGTTTTACTTCTACAAGAATTTGATTTTCAAATAGTGGATAGAAAAGGAACTGATAACCAAATTGCTGATCATTTATCTAGAATTAAGAATGATGTTATTACTTAGGAAATATAAATGAGAAGTTTCCTGATGAACATTTATATATTATTCAAGGATGCCAAACACCTTGGTATGTAGATATAGTTAACTATTTAGTTAGCAATATTCTACCTTATGGATTAAATTACAAATATATTAAGAAATTTAAAAATGAGGCTAAATCTTATATTTGGGAAGATCCTCATTTATTTAAATTAGGAAGAGATTCTGTAATTCAAAGATGTGTATCTTATGAAGAAACTTTTGCTATTATTCAAAAATGTCATGATTTCGATTTTGGAGGACACTTTGGAGTAGATAAAACTACATTTAAAATTTTAAATTCAGGATTTTATTGGCTTGCCTTGTTCAAAGATGTGAGACATTATGTGAAAACATGTGATCGATGTCAAAGGATGGGAAATATATCTACAAAAGATGAAATTCCTTTAAACTATATATTGGAAGTTGAAATTTTTGATATATGGGGTTTAGACTTTATGGGACCATTTGTACCATCATCTGGAAAGATTTATATTTTATTAGAAGTTGATTATGTTTCAAAGTGGATTGAAGCTGTAGCTTTACCTAACTGTGATTCCAAAAGTGTTTCAAAATTTTTAAAGAAAATGATTTTTTTAAGATTTGGAATGCCTAAGGTAATTATCACAGATGGTGGAAGTCATTTTAGAAATATAAGAATTCAATTATTACTGGACAAATTTGGAATCAAACATAGAATTGCAACTGCGTATCACCCTCAAACAAGTGAAATGGCTGAAGTATCAAACAGAGAAATTAAAAGAATTTTAGAGAAGACTGTTAATCCTAAAAGAACTGATTGGGTTGATAGACTTGATTCTGCATTATGGGCTTATAGAACAACTTATAAGACACCAATCAGAATGTCACCTTACCGGTTAATATATGGTAAACATTGTCACTTACCTGTTGAACTTGAAAATAAAGCTTATTGGGCGATAAAGGAGTTTAATTTTGATTTGAATACTGCAAGAGACAAATGATTATTACAATTTAATGAGATGGATGAAATAAGAAATGAATCATATGAAAATGCAAAAATTTATAAAGAGAAAATGAAGATGTTACATGATAGAAAGATTTCAGGGAAAATATTCGAGCCTGGACAAGAAGTATTATTATTTAATACTTGTTTAAGACTTTTTCCTGGAAAATTAAAATCTAAATGGATGGGACCATATATAATTGAGAAAGTATACCATTATGGAGCTGTAGATATTAAAGACCCCAAAAAAGGAAAAATATTTAAAGTTAACGGATTAAGACCGAAGCCTTATTTTGGAGACATTATAATGATTTATAAAGAGGCTTACGAGTTGAGTCTACCTGATTAAAGACTTAATTAGGTCGGGCTGACGACGTTAAACCAAGCGCTTTATGGGAGGCAACCTCTAATTATTTTTGTGTGTTTTTATATTTTAATGAAAGGTTATGGCTCGGTCTTGACTAATTTTATATAACTTTAGAAATGTGGACGCTAACAAGTCTTCATTGACTTTAGCTAAAAATTATCTCGAAGTATATAAAGTTTAGACTTTGGATCACTCCATTTCATATGTGAGTAAAAAGGAGATCAAGTTAACCTTCATTATGATAGTTTATAATTTGTGTTACTATGTATATATTGATCTTACCATTCTAATTTACCTATTTTAGAGAATGAAACTTTGAAATTTGAAGATAGGCGAAATGGAGTCGAACATGGTTCCGGTGCCTAGGGGCTGAAATTTGGCGCCTAAGCGCCAGAGTAAAACTGTGCATCGATTGGTCCGGCGCCTAGGCGCCAGATTTGACACCTAAGCGCCACAGTTACTGGATCATGTAAAAACAGAAAATTTTCAGTTTTTCACACAATTTTCTCCTTTAAATAACCCATCTTCATCCCCAATCCCTAAGCAATCAAAATTACGACCTAGACACTTCATTTTTGAGAGATTAGAGAGGATTTTTGAAGAAATGGAGAGAAAAAATCTTGGAGAAGAGGCTAGAGACAAAGGTTCAAAGGATCCTCAACCTTACTTCAATGGTTTTATCGCTGTAAGTTTGAATAAATTTCAAGTCGTCTAGATAAATTTGAAGCAGAATTCAAAAGTATTGGAGATCGCCTCCATGAGATGTATCATCAAATTGAATATCTGGAATGGCAGGCGAAGCTTCAATTTGATCATCTAGCGGCTTATCAAGATGCTCAAGTGGAGATGTATGCGAAGAACAAATGGATCGATGAGAAAACGGCTACGGATTTTCCGAGGGTGTTAGTATTCTTCTTAAGTAGGCCTAGTAAACTTCCTTGTGAAGAGAATGGAAATTTCTAATTTGAAGATTAGATAATTATTGTGGTGTGATATAGACTTTTATTAGTGTGTTGTTGTATCGATTTAGTAAATCGAATGTGTTGTTTGTGTGTTTGTTTTATTGTTCAATATGTGTTGTATTTGCTTTGAAATTATGTATTTTGATTATTTGTTAGGACTTAAATCATATTACTATACTTATCTGTATTGTATTGAGCAAAAATTGAAGATTATAAAGGAATTAGAAGAGTTTGATTTAAACCTTGTGTTTAATTGGTGAATTTAATTTTTAATTTTAAAATTTTTTGAAAAATATTTTGGAAGTTGGAAACTGAAGCACTACTATAATATGAGTAATTGGAAGTTGAATTTATGAGTTTTGGTGGAAAATAAATTTTTTAAAGTGATTTTTGTGAAAGGCGAGTCTGTTGCATAGGCGTCGGTTCAGCCGGCTTACCGAAAATTAGCATATAAATCTCATTAGCCATGGTTGACGCCTAAGCTTCATCCCCTTCCTCTTTTTCATGAAAATACACCCCCTAGATCCATCTTGAGGCCAATACATCAAGTTTTTGAGCCCGAAATCACTTGATTTCTTCATCTCGAGGTTAGATCTACCTTCTAATCCATTTATTTTTTATTCTTACCATATTTTTTTCCTATTTTTGCTAAAAACCGAAATTTTGAGAAAAATTGTGATTTTTAGAGTTTCTCCATGGATTTTAAACTCATTTTAAGTTTCTCAAGCTTAAAAAGAGTTTAAATATTTGATTCCTAAATTTATTTGTGTTTTCTTTCATGTTTAGATGACACAAAAATCTAAATGAGGCAAGGCACGAGAAAATTTCGACAACAGCAAGTTTTCGACTGCGGCAGCGCATTTTTGTTATCACAAATTTGCGACGTCAAGAAAGTTTTTCTCAGAGCGCAGTTTTTACATTCCTGGTGAAATGATCGAGAACACGATCGTTGCACACAACTGGCAACAATTCTGTTATTTCACTGTCATTGCCGTTATTCTTATTGTACGCGAGTTTTATGCCAACTTTTTGGATGCGGAAGACTACGAAGTCTTCGTTAGAGGTGTCGGAGTAGGATTTACTCTGGAACAGATCAATATTTTCTACGGCCTGCCATCTACCATCGAGTGCTACTATTCTGGTTTATCTCCATCTGAGGGAGATCTTGAGATGATTATATCATATCTGACTGATGGCACTGGAACTTGGAAGATCCGGAAAGGCAAAAGGGTAAAATTCAAATATTTTAAGCTGAATGGTATTTTAAAGGCATGGCATTATTTTATTTCTGCTAGACTTCTACCTTCCAACCACCTGAGTGAAGTTACCAGAGATCGAGCTATCCTGAACTACTGCATTCAGGAGAGGAAGCCGATAGATGTTGGCAGTATTATTTATGATTCAGTGGAATCGATTGCTAAATCCAGCACTTCTGTGGGATTAGGGTTCCCATCCTTGATTCATTCTTTACGCATGAGCAAGGGAGTTTCTGCTGATATATCAGAGGAGAAGTTGAAGACTACAAAGCCAATTGGGCAGGAGAGTGTTAGCATTTATGATCGTCTTCGAGGGAAGAGATATACCGGTCCTTCTACTTATGTACCTACTCCAGGTAGAGCTTCTACTTCTAGACCTTCTACTTCTACTGCTGAGCCACCATCTAGTTTCTGGGAATCGATGCATGATCAATTTCTAGAGCAGCATAATGAGTTATTTCTACCTCACTGCAGAGTAGATACTATAGACAAGAAGATTGATCATTTATCTAAGTTTACCCAAAGGAAAAGTGAGTATGATGCTGAGTATACAGAGTCTTTAGTGAGATTCTTAAAGGGTGAGCATGATGTTCAGTTTCATACCTGTCCTAAATTTTCACTGTATGTTGATCCAAAGGATGTGGAGTTTTCTTTTGGTGATGACGATGACGAGGCTACAAATAGTGATTAGTAGCTTGATTTACCTCTGAGATGTATTGATTCTGTTGTTAGTTTATTTCTTGTTTGCTAGTGTTGTTTGTTGTTCGTTGTTTATTAGTGTAGATTTGTTTATGAAACTTTGTGTGGATTGTTTGATGTTTAGATTGTTTTAAATATTTAGTGTATTGTGTTGAAGACTAAAATTTGGATGAATTAATATTTATTTCTGTTTCAGCCTATTGTTTAGTATTCTTAAATAATTAGTAATGTTGTTCAGTTTTTGACTTAACAAAAATTTTAATAACTTTGATTGAATTTAAGAATAGAATTATTCAACTTAAAGAAGAGTAAGATTAAGAAAATTTTCTATTCATAGTATAAATAATTGAATTTTATAAGTATTAAGAAATCAAAAATTATAACATGAAAAAGGTAAGATTGAAATTCTTTTTGAAATCTATTCATGTTATAATTTTAATGCCTTGATTTTTATCAAATTTTTAAGGGTATTATGCTTTAATGAAAGGTATTTTTGTGTTTTGGATGTAGGTGATGAAAAAATGTTCAAGAAGAAAAAAAGGATGAAAAAGGAGCAAAAAGGAGCAAAAAGGAGCAAAAATGGAGCCAAAATACAAAATTGTCAAAATAATTGGCCTGGCGCCTAGGTGCTAGAATTCGGCGCCTAAGCGCTAGTCTGATACAGAATTCTGTAAGATTTTTGATGACTTTTGGATAGTTATTTTGACGGTGTTAGTGGTTATTGGACCATCTAGAAGATTGGCAGTTATTCCTGGATTATAGGACATATGATACATTGTATTTGGACGCTTGGAAAACGTTAGGATCACGAAGAGGTGTGATCCAAAGTGAAGAGGTGTGAAGAACTGAACGCAGAGTCCGGCGCCTAGGCGCCAGATTCCGGCCTAAAAGTTGTCAAAAAATTTTACAAGCACAAAAACCACACCTAGGCCCAAGCACAAAAATCACCAACACCCAACCTAGTCCCCTAGGCCCAAGCACAAAAACAACGCCCACGCCCAGGCCCAAGCACAAAAACCACCAACGCCCAACCTAGTCCCCTAGCCTCATAGTTCCATTTAGAGAGAGAAATTAGAGAAATATTTTCAGGGCCATATTTATACTTTCTTTTATTAATTAGTTAGTTTATTTTAGAGTTTGTATTAAGAGTATTTGAAGAGTCAGTGCTTTTGAAGTCTATTTACTTTGGAGTCAGAAGGATTCAGAGGTTCAGTTGGAGAAACACTTAAGATAAGAATTTGTATTTTGATTCAAAGTTTTATTTCTATGTTTTGTTGTTTAAATTCAATGTGTTATGAGTAGTTACTTTACTTTCTTCTTTTAATTATGAAAAGATAAATAAGATAATATAAAATTCGTTGGAGAATTAAAATCTATATATATATTTTAAACATTGTGATGATATTAATACTGGTTCTTAATTTACTATTTAAATTGGCCATTTAAATTGTTAAAATATGTTTAAGAGTTTTGAGACCTAGAAGGAGATGAATTCTTAACTAGTAGATATCACATGAATCCTTGGGTAGTCGAAGGCCTTGCGCGGGTTATTCAAGGTGAAGTGCAAATAAATAGGAAGATATTATTTAATGGGCATAGAATTGATAAGTTTTTAGAGTGACGAGCTAAATTCTTGTAATTTGGTTTATAGAGAAGGAAATGGTCACTAGTAGGGCCGACCATAGCCACCCTTGGACATCTAATAGTGTGAGCCTAGATTAACCCATTCTACTAACAATACATCCAGACCTGATATATAGATTAGCCAATGTTCTTTATACTATCGAGCGAAGGTAAAGAATAGGAATGCTTCTATTTGGCACAATACCATAAATTTAGATTCTCCATGAATATTACATTATCTAAAAAGTCTTGGATTAATTGAAAGGAAGAAAGTTGTTTGCTTATTTTTATTTACATCAATCATTACTTTATTACTGCTTTATTTACGCATCTAGTAAATTAAATATCAACTTTTTAACTTTAAAAGAAATACATAAAAATAAAATCAAATATTTAAAAAAAAATCTATAATCCTCCTCTTGGGATCGATACTGGGGTCTTTATTTAAAGCCCTATATTACTTGAAGCAATACGTATACTTGCGTAGTACCCCTAGTGTGTAAAATATTTTCCATAAAATTTTATTTAAATACACTAGTCACTATTATTATTTGAGTCAAAGTATTAGCTATAACATACTTTTGATAGCATAAATTACTGCATTATTTGTCGATTGCAAACCAAGTTTTTGGTGCATTGCTGTGGATCGAGGGTCAGATGCTCAGAGTGTTTCAAAATTTTTAAAGAAAAATATATTTGCTAGATATGGAATGTCGAGAGTGATTATAACTGACGGTGGATCCCATTTCAGGAATAATCAAATTAAGAGATTGATTAAGAAATATAATATTATTCATAGAATCTCAACTACTTATCATCCCCAGACTAGTGGTTTAGCAGAACTGTCTAATCGTGAAATTAAAATAATTTTGGATAAAACTGTTAATATTCATAAATTAGATTGGTCTGCTCGATTAGATTCTGCATTATGGGCTTATAGGACTGCTTTTAAGACCCCTATTGGAATGTCTCCTTATAGACTAGTGTTTGGAAAGACTTTTCATTTACCGGTTGAATTGGAGCATAAAGCATATTAAGCGATAAAAGAGTTGAATTTTAATTTGAAAAATTCTAGAGAGAAGAGATTTATGCAATTGAATGAATTGGAAGAAATTAGAAATGTACTTATCAAAATGATATGATCAATAAAGAGAGAATGAAATTGTGGCATGCTCGGAAGATATTGATAAAGAAACTTGAACATGGACAAAAACTTTTGTTACACAACACAAGTTTGAAATTATTTCCTGGAAAGCTCAAGTCTAGATGGTTGGGACCTTTTACAGTTGTAAAAGTTCATTCTTTTGGAGCTGTTGATATTGTGGATCCTGATACTAGAAATATTTTCAAGGTTAATGGGCATCGATTAAAGCCTTACTTTGATGGGTTTTGACCTGATTTCAAAGAGGTTTTAATGCTGAGTTATCTCGATTAACTGAATGGTTTGTCGGGCTGATGATATTAAATCAAACACTTTATGGGAGGTAACCCATCTGTATCTTTGTGGTGTGTTTGCTTGTTTGTTGTATTTTTACTTTTTAGATAGTTATTTTAGAATCCTAATTGCTCCTAAATACTTTTAAAAATTGATAAATAATGGATCAAATTGAGATATGAGAATATTTTGGGAAAAACGAAGTTCGGTGAGATTTTTTACCACTGGCGCCGCCGATGCCCAATTTCTGAGAACATACTTAACTTCCAGGTTTGAGCGCCGCCGATGCCCAAAACCTGTTGACAGTTTTTGGAGTTTCAAAATAGAATTTTTGCCAATTTTGAGTGGGATCTTCTTCCTTATAACTCACTAAACTCCATTTTAAACTTCCAAACTCTAGAAAAACGAAAACTACCTTTCCCAATTCACATCCCATGGATTCCTACTCCATTGAAACCTCTCGATCTCGCATTTTCAACAAACAGAAGTTTATAAGTTTTGAGGCGTAGCGATTATTCAACAAGGTGATGATGAAGAGGAGGATTATCAAGGAAAGAGGATTTATTAATCAAGGTATGGATAATCCTACTACAAGAGTTGAAGAGATAATAAAGGAAAGACGTTGGGAAGTGTTATGTTACACTACCGCTGTCGTAGTCATTCCAGTTGTGAAGGAATTCTATGCAAATCTTCATGGGATCAACCAAGGATTCATCTTTGTGCGAGGCAGGTTTGTGCAATTCACTCCTACTAGAATTAATGATCTCTTTAAGACTAAGAATGTACCTATTTTGCCACTATTCCAATTTTAATGCCATAAGTGATAATATGAATGATGTGTATCATTATTTGATGGATGAAAATGAAGAATGGGAAGTTAGAGAAAATGGAAATATTAGTTTCCCTTCTACATCTTTAAATCCGGTGTTAAAGAAGTGGCATTACTTTATTTCAGCAAAGTTATTTCCAACATTGAAAACTTGTAAGGTAACCAAAGAAAGTACTATTTTGAATTTCAGTATTCAAACTGGAAGGCCGATTGATATTGGTATTATAATTATGAAATCAGTTTTGGGATTGATAGTTCATGGATCTAAATATGGGCTTGGACACCCGTCCACCATATTTATGCTATGTAGTCAATCATAAGTTCCATATGAGACTTGAGAAAAGGTTCTTCTTCCCTGGTGTCCTTTTAATCCAAGTAATCTTTATGATTACCACACAGTATGAGATGAAAGAGATATGGATCTGCTTGTTGATCAACCAACTCAGACTTCACAACCTATTCATCCTTATTTTCCTGAAAGTTCCAAAGTGATACTGAAGAGAATCAAGCAGTTGGAAAAAGAGGTACAAAATGTAATGAATGCCATTAATAATTTTTTTGATTTATTTGATCATATAGATTGAATGATGAAGGAACAATTTGATCACACTGGTTGAATTAAGATGGGCCTGATTAATCTGATGAAGAAGAACGATGTGACTGCTGAGGATTCATTTGATGAATTCCCATTTCATTCCTTCTATAATTTGTTCATGCATCAACAATCTATTGGAGATATTAGAGAGGAAGAAAGTTCTGAGACCGATGAGGAGTGATTATCTGGATTCTGTTTATGTTTGATATTTGTGTTTGCTTTACTTTGCGTAGTTGTATTTGGTGTGTTTAGTAGTTGCTTTGCTTTGCTTTGTAGTTTGAATTTGGATTTTCTAGCTTAATTTCATTGTGTGCTTAGGTTTTAGTATTTGCTTATCGTAGCGTACTTGCAACACTAAAAATCTAAGAGTTTTTTGTTTGATTTGATGAACATATTAGTGTTTATATGGTAATGTGGATTTTATATATAGAAGTATGTTTTTTGTTGTTTGTATAAAAATTGAGTTTATTATTGCTTGTGTGATGAAATAGATGCTTAATGAAGTGTTGAATGTCATTGTGAAGGACGAAACGATTGAAATTATGAAAAATTTTTGGAGCCAAAAAATTTTTAGACTGGCGCCACTGGCGCCCAAATCCAAAGAGTTTGGCATATTTAAAAAAATAGAGCGCCACCGGCGCCCTACCGAGAGTCGCCGGTGCCCTGAGTACAGAAAAAGTCTGAAAACCCTTTATTTCGTGATTTTGACCCTGGGACCCGAGGTTTTTTCCATTTCCTTCATCTTCCTCCTCCATCTTCATGATTTTGAAGACCTAGGGCATGTTAGATCTTGGATTTGAAGCAATTTCAAAGCTTTTAGAGACTGAATTTACCCTTCTCTTGGTAAGAGCTTCACTTTAAGTTAAACATTTTTTTTTCACCATAGGAATCTCTCACATTGCTTAGATTAGAATTTTTTGATTTTTGAAGAAATTTTGAGTTTCCTATGATGAAATTTGCTCTTACTTATTTAGAATAGTGTTTGGAGTTTGTTACATTGTGGATTTGAGATTTATTAGATTTTTCTTGCAATTTTTTAGAAATCCACATGGCTCCAAGGATGAGTAAAGGGAAGAGAAAATTGGATTTTGATGAAGAAAGATTTGTCAATGTTAAAGCACAGTTTCGATTTAACTCTTACCTTTACAATAATAAGTGTATTTAGGATCGAGCTTTTGATAACCTTGGTGGATTTGCGGAGCAGTTAATTACTGAGCGAAATTGGGAGTTATTTTGTTATTTTATTGTGAATGTTGTTATGAGTGTTGTTAGAGAGATTTATGCAAATGTGCCCTGGACTAAGACTGAGTATGTGCTAGTCAGAGGAAAAATGGTTGGGTTTACTCCTCGACATATTAAAGCATTTTATCAGACTTGGGAACCATTTGTTTGTCAATATGAAAACTTTGATACTCGAGAGGCGAATATGAAAGAAGTGTTTGCTTTTTTGACTGACGGAAGAGGGGAATGGAAAATAAGTCAAAAATAGATGATTAACTTCCCCGCTTCCAAGTTAAATTTTGCATCTAAAGCTTGGCACTATTTCATCTCTACAAGACTATTACCTTCTTATCACCACAGTGAAGTTACAAGGGATAGAGCAATTTTGAACTATTGTATTCAGAAGATGAAGAAGATTGATATTGGAACTATTGTCTTCAAGAACATTCAGACTATTGCTATAGACAAGGCCATTGGAGGATTAGGACATCCTGCCTTAGTTCATGCCTTGTGTTTAGTCTGGAGTTGAGTTCAACAGTTCTGAAGAAGTAGCTATACCACTGAGACCCATTACAAATACTATTATTTGTACTTATGAGTTTCATGTGGGAGCACGAGACGAGAGTAGGAGTACTGATATTCCTACTACGAGTTATGACGTTCTATATACATCTGAGCCCCCTACTTTATCTGATATTATGGAGCGGTTGAGATCACAGATTGCTAATGTGGATAAACTCCATGATAGGATGGATATGTATGAGGCCAGAAGTGATGTAAATAAAGATTATCTGAGGAGAATAGTTGAGTTCGATATTGCCTATTATGATGCTCAGGTCAGATTTATGACGGGGGAGACTGATTTGATATTTTCTACCTGCCCCAGCTATACACCGTATAGACCTGATCGTACTGACCCTGCTGATGATCCTGGTGATGGAGATTGGTAGTTTGTTTATTTCTATTTCTGTTTTTCTTGTTATGTGCTGTGTTGTATTATTGGGATGTAATAGTTATTTACTTTTCCATGTGATATGTAAAGCTGTTGAATGTACTGTTATGTTGTATTGAAAAATTGAAATTGTTAAATGGACTGTGTAGTGATGTGATAGTTTGTTTAGTAGTTATGGTATTTTGTTGGATATTTAGATGTTTAAATTTGTTATCTCTTTACCCTGAAAATATTTAAAAATTTTATATCACTGTTGTTAACTGTTTCATGCCTGCTAGTTGTAAATTTTAACTAATACCAGATAACTTTTGAAGATTTCAAGATCCCAACACAAAAAGGTTAGTTTCTTTTACTCTCTATTGTCTAAAATTTATTGAAAAATTTATGTTTGGGGTAGGGTAGAAAAATATTAACTCTTATTTGTTCTCAATTATTATATTTTAAAAAATTATTAGCATAACTTCTGGCAGTTGAACCTCGCTTGAGATAACTAAAACTTTTTATTTCAGTTGAATATTATGGAAGGATTGGATGAAAGTTTTTAGTGATAAAGGTTAATTTTATAAGGGTAAGATATTTGACATGAAAGGATTTGATTATAGTTAACTATTTAAAGTAAATAAAATTGTATTTTTGAAATGTTAAGAAACTTAAAGTATTGTGTGTTAAAAAGAGATTGTGACTTTATGATGAATAATAAATATCTAATTATAAAGTAAAGATGTGTTTCAAATTTGAACTTTAGAAAGAGGAGAGTGAAGTTCAAAATCATTACATGCTATCCAGATATAGTAATTCTCATTAAAAAAAGAAGAAAAGAGAGAAATAAAAGAAAAGAAGGATTGAAAAACAATCCCAAAAAGAAAATAAAAAGAAAAAAAATAAAATATTTATGAGGAGAAGCTTGAGGAGATGCCTAATCAAAAGTTAGTTTCAGTTGAGTCACCCTATTGATTTCACTTCTGAATTTATATTGAAAGCATTGGCCTACATTCTGATGAAGTTTGCATGAACTCCTTTTTCACAAAATCTTTCAAGGCACTCTTAATGTAACAAATTATTGTTTATCTTGAAATAAATAGAAGACTAGAACCCTTAGACTTGATTGCTGAATATTCCTATACCTGTAGTGTTAACCTGAGTTACTAAATTTCTTTCTAAAAGTCTAACCAATATATTATTTTCAATGAAAACTTTTAGTGATCTACAGGTGAAAAGTGCATTGCCTTGAGTTATAATTTTATGTAGTAGAAGGATTTCTTAAGGATAAGTAATAGTTAAAGATTGGGGGATTTTGATGCACCAAAATATATACTGTTTTTGCTTCATAAGTTTACCCATTTTTAGTGATATTGCACTTTAATGAAAGGTATTTTTCATTATTTGTTGCAGGTACAATGATTTTAGGTTATTGGAGCGAAAAAAGTGAAAAAGAATAAATTTAAAGCAAAAAGGAGCAAAATTGAGGAAAACAATATATAGAGCGTCGCCGGCGCCCAATGTCGGTGGATTTCAAATTTGAAGAGTTTTGGCGACTTTTTGAAGGGATGCTTTAGGAAACTCATGGGATTTCATTTCTAACTTATAAGTAACTATTTTTAGACAAAAATGGTGTGGTTTTTAGTGTTTTTCTGAAGTTCTAATGTGGTTCTGAGAGGGAGAGTGTGTGTTGAGTGTTAAGGTGAGTGTAGAAGTGAGAATTTGAGAGGGATTCTTCTCTAAGGAGTGAAGGATTGTCGGCATTATTTTTTAGGTTGGTGTATTTTATTTTGAAAAGGGGGTCGCCTAACAGAAATTGTCGGTGAATTTTATATTTTAAATTTAATTTAAATATATATATATATATATATATATATATATATATATATTTTAGAAAGTATCATTTGATTTTGAAAATAATTTTAAGTTTGAAAATCTTAAGATATGAAATCAAACTGATCTCACATCTCGAATAGTTTACATAAACGAGCACCGCACCACAAATCGTGTATCTACCCCGAAGAATAGACACACTGATTGGTAATGGGGCTCGATTAAGTAAACTAGAAAGGTTTGTGACATCCGTTTGGTCCGCGAACCAATTTTATAGGCCGACAAGTTCCCCGCTTAATATAAATGAATTAAGCAGGGTTTATATTACATGGGTTCTTAAAATTCCCTATAAGGGCAAGCCCCTATAGTTAATTACATCTTAAGTGACGGGAATCACCTAAGAAAACTCTCGATAATAATCAGTAGTTCTGCTCTAAAGAATTTCAAAGTTTAAGTTTTCAAGGGATTGAATTTTGAAATTTCAATAGGGAAAGGATCAAATTTGGAACGATTTATTTTGGGAATCCAAAGGAAGAAAGGTAGGAGAAATCACAGATTCGAAGCGAACTTTGGTAATTTCCTGACTATCCTATTGTTTGGCTTGGATTTAGGAAAGTTCTAATGTTTATTTAGTATTTCAATCTTGCCAATTTTAATTAATTTGGACTTATACTTGTATGATAAAATCATACAAATAGCCTTGAAGATGTGAGGGTTTATGTCGTATCAAACGACTACCTCGGAGTCCTAAGACCGGTTAGGGCTTAATTTACATGACATGATCATGCAAATGCCTAACGAAGAGTTGAGGATTTATGTTGCACTAGGCAAACTACCTCGAAATCCTATGGCTTAGTTATTTAATCCTAAGAAAGTTTTGCTGAAGTAGACTCAGGTTTTGCTGATGACGATGGCCGAGCTATCCACCATGCTCCGAGCTCCTTGTTGTTGCAGAGGTTTAGTTTTAGAAGTCATAAATCAGGAGATGAGAAAAGTGTTTTGGTTTAGAGAAATTCTTAATTTCCAAGTGTTTTTTATGTTTTAATTAAAACAAATCTTAAAGTTGATTATAACAACACCGGTTAAGATCCCACGGTTCCATCCTTCTGGCATCATATTTTTATCGGATTCACTTAGTCCAGATGAATTTGCTAAACTCAACTAAATGAGTTCCACACTTTCATTTAGACTGTGGGAAATTCTGTTAGCAACACGTAGGTTACATCATCCGAGGTATTCCAGATCATCCAACAAGACGTTTTAATTTAGTTGTAATTGTAGTTTTGTGTTCTGTTTGTGATTAAATTTTGAATTGTTTTATATTTTGAAATGTTGTGGTCGTGAATTTTATCTTGCAATGACTTTTAATTTAGTTTTGGTTTCAATTTTAGGGACTATCCTAAAAGTGTGGGTTTTCATGCAACAGTTGTTTATCATGCAAGAAAAGTAAGTGCGATGCGATTAAATAAATTACAATAAAGTAAATTGCAACAAAATAAAAGCGTACCTGGAGGGTCTTTCCGTCATCCCAAGCTACACTTAAACACAAATTAGAATATTTAAGCAAGTTCCTAGGTAAAGCTAAGGGAAGGGTTATGGTTTTCTACCAAATTCCTAATCCTATAGCTAGTCATTTCCTATGACGTCTAGGTTCTTGTATTTTGGTTTGAGGACGATTTTCTTCATCAAAGAACAATTAAGTTCAATCTTAAACATCTTTTCAATACTGATAGGATTGTTTTAAGTCCAAATGGATTTAATCAATCAGGTAAAGTAATCGTCTGAGGTTTAGTTAAGTTTTGTTATTATCTTACTCAGTGAACTAGGACATTTGAATATCCTATAAGTGAAGTAAAATTTCATTTAACGTTCTATTTAGGAGTTATGGTAACCAAAGCTTTCGAGAGCAAATTGGTGTTCAAATGGTTTGTGATTTAATTTAATTTCAGTTATCCGGTTTAAATTTGGAATAGTGTTCAAGTTGCTTTATTTTGAATTTCTTTATGTCTTAGGTGATGTTATTATTTTTTTTTAATTCAATTTAATTCAACTTTAATTTAATTTAATTTGGTTTAGCTTTAATTTTAATTTAATTTATTTAATTTAAATTAATTTTAATTTTAACTTGATTTTATTATTATTATTATTATTATTATTTTTATTTAATTTAATTCAATTTAGTTTGATTTGATATGCTTTAATTTAATTTAATTTAATTTGATTTGATTTAATTTGATTTAATTTAATTTAATTTAATTTAATTTAATTTAATTTAATTTAATTTTAATTTTAATTTAATATGTTTTAATTAAATTTTATTTAATTAATTTAGTTTAATTTGATTTAATTCAATATGTTTTAATTTAATTTTGTTTAATTTTATTCAATTTAAATTTTAATTTAATTTTACTTTAAATTTTAATTTAATTGAAATTTTAAAAGGGTTTAATTTAAATAATTTAACTTTAATTTAATTTAATGATTAAATTTTTTAACATTTTAAATCTTAAACTTGGATCATCATTTTAATTAGGAATTAAATATTATGGAGATGATTAATTTAGGGATTCTTAAATTAAAGAACAAATCTCTTCCTAATAATATCCCTATTTTAATAATTCCAATTTTATTATTCTCCCAAATTTAATCAATTATTTAATTAAGGTTTATTTTAATTATTTTCAGATTGTTTGGTAGGTTTCTACCCTTTAATTATTTAAATTTCAATCATCCAAATCAGATTAAGATCAAATATTTTACTCTTTAATTTTATTAAGCCTAAAGTTTTAATTAAAGGTTAAAATTTTAATTACCATTTTGCCCCTTCAAGCTTAATAATTTCATAACTCACTAAATTGAGCTTAAATGAACTTGAAATTTTTATGTGACTTCACTCATATGTCAATAAAGACATGAGATGAGAAAATGTGATTTTTCTGTATTTAATTTATTTATGTAATTATTTTTGGTGGAAAAAGGAGATTTCCAAGGAAAATTTAATAATATGAACAAGGGAAAGTTTCTGTCCTTAAGAAAATTATGGGACATTCTTAATGACCAGGGGACCACTTGGACCAATTTTGGTGATTTTTTGAATTATATTATTTTTATTATAATTATTTTAATTTTTGGAGTATTAATTAATTTAAAAATAAAATAAAGGTTGACAAATAAATTTTATATTTTTCAAAAATCTCTCTGATATCAAGGAAATCAGAGAATTAATTTTTACAATTTTCTGATTTTTCTTTAATTTATTAGAATTATTTTAGTGGAAATGCTAAAAAATACATTTTTTTAATTTTAAAATTACCCTAGGGCT
The DNA here is from genome assembly GCA_022702705.1 of Papilionanthe hookeriana x Papilionanthe teres. Lineage (NCBI taxonomy): Eukaryota > Viridiplantae > Streptophyta > Magnoliopsida > Asparagales > Orchidaceae > Papilionanthe > Papilionanthe hookeriana x Papilionanthe teres. The sequence continues at coordinate 138,267,077 of CM040425.1, read as the reverse complement.
TTAAAATTTAATATCTCATCATAGAGATCTAAGAAAAATATGGGGTTTGTTCCTAAATGATTAAAATTCAAAATATAACATCTTAGTGAATTTTATTATTTTTGTGATTTTTATTATTTTTTTTAATTATTAAAATATTAAAATAATATAAAAAATGAACTTTTTTAGAAAATTGAAATTTTAATTTTCTTAAATTCCCCGATATCGTAGAGGCTATAAAACCAATTTGGTGAATTTTTGAAAAGTATTTTGAAAGTTATGAATTTTTAAAGTTTAAATTGGCTAAATGGCTTAATCAACCCATTTAGTAGGGCTAACCAAGTCCAATTGACTTCAAATTTTTATGGTGGGTTCCTCTGATCCTAAAGGTCAATGGAGAATTGATTTCAAGCCAATTTGATGTATAATTAGCTCTAATTAATTAAGGACCTATTTTGGGTGTTTAGGCCAATTAGGGTTATTCCAAGTGAATTAATTCAAAACCTATTTTTCCTAGGGTCCTCTGGTCATAAGAAACATCACCAAATTTTTCTAGAATTTATTTCACAACATGCTAATTATTGGATTTAAAATACTCAAAACAGCAACATAAATTTGAAAAATCAACAACTTCTCATAAGGATGGCCTCTGACTTTGAAAAATTCAGGGAATGTTCCCAAATTCAGAGGCTTCAAAAGCCCTATGGTCTCATGCCATGGTGAATTTCCTATATGCATGGAGAATTAAAACAATGCAGAGGGTAAATAAATCATTAAAAATAAAATACTTGATGAAATTAAATGATTTTTTTTCCACATTATTCTCCTCTGTTCACTGAGCAAGAGGGTATTTTTATTTTATTTTTCTGATTTTTCTACACAAAGTTATGCATTTTTGAAGTTTAGGGAATTAAATAAATCAAAAAATACCCTAATTTCCTACTTATCCACGCGGCGCCACGCCATCCTCGGCGACTCCGAAACGCCGCGTGTCGCGCCGCCATTCGACGCCGCCATCCAACTCGGCTCTCCGGGGGCCCGCTGTATCGTTCCATCTCCCCATCCGGCGCGATCCTGGCCGTCCGTCCTCGCGTGTATGGAATGAACGGCATCCGTTCATCGTCCCCAAGCGTCCTCACCCGAGAGCCGTCCACACTAAAACCCTAAGAACTCACTCATTTCTCAACGGATTTTCGTGTTCTTGTGCTCTATGGATTCGTCTTGATGAGACGAATACATCTATATGGTGATCATGCATTGAAATTAAAGCATTTGAAATGGAGAATCTCCAGAAGCTAGGGATAAAGAGTTAGCTCATACCTTTGCTCAGAGAAGTGTGGTTTCAATCTGAGGGTTGTGTCACCTTCGATTGGATCCCAGCAAGCTCCAGATGAAGTCTCGTGGTCTGGTGAATCGCCTAGGTATGATTTCGACCACGCCCGATCACAAAGCTTGGAGTCTGGAACAGATGGGTGGCCTGGAAAGGGGGCTTTTGCTGGTGGACTCCTTCCCTTGGTCTGGTGAAGGTGTAGGACCAATCAATTTGAGGATTGATCCATCGTGGAGAAGTGTCCTAGTTTTGGGTGGAATTTTGGCTGAGAAATTGGGCTCCGTTGGTGGGGATTAGTGGCAAATTGTCACCGGGAATCAACTCGCTCTAAGTATGGAGAGTGTTCTGGAGCAATTTTGGCAGGGTTTCAGTAAGGTCTGGTTCAGCACCTCTCATGGTCGAGAGGGGGTGGTGTTTAAATAGGAGAGGGTGGAGGGCCTCCCAGGGGGAGTTAGGGCATGGGATCAGCTGCTCTTGGCAAGAGAAGAACAGCTACAATGGACACCGGGATGGGGCGGCTCGGCAGGTGAGAATTCCAAGTTTGGGCTCACATGCGAGCTCTCGGCCCGGTGGTTTCCGGCGGCTGTGGTGGCTGGCCGGCCGAGGTCGAGTCACCCTCAAGGTTAGGGAGGTCGTGGTTGGGGCTTAGTGCAGTCAATTGGCATTGGCCATGTGTAAAGGGCTTGATTTAGATGGAATGAGGGAGGAGCTAATTTTGGGTCCAAATGGGTCCAAGTCATGGATTTAGGTTTGGTTCACCCTCCAAGGCCTGATTTTTGGGCTAAGGGAATCAGGTAAGTCAGCTAGCTTAGTGGGGAGAAGTCACCATCTAAGTGCATTTATGTTTAATCAAGGTTTAGAAGAGTCATGAAAAGGCTTAATCACCCTTAAGGGAATCATTAAAGGACTCCCTCCCTTTGCCAAAAATGACATGGTGATGTGTAAAGTGGCTGCCATGGCTTGCATATGGCTTGTGCATGGCTTCATGGCTCCATTTGGCTTGGGGCAAAGCTTAGTCAATTTCATGGAAGTAGATTTTAGGAATCTTGGCATTTTTGGTGGAAATTTGGATGAAGCTTGATTTGGAATGGTTTAATGATGATTTTGAAACTTAGGGGTGATATTAATTAAAGGTATGATGAAAATAAATTGCCATGTGGGCTTTAGGGCCAATTTTGGGCTTTTGTATTTGGTGGAAATGGGCTTTTAGAATGGTTTAGGAAAGTGGGGCTTTAGATTTGAAAACAAATTGGTGGATGGAAATTTTGTGAAGGATTGGGCCAAACAAATGTTGGTTTTAGCTCATGGATGTGTTATGAGTGATTTGAAGCAAGTTGGGAGTGATTTGGGTTTGAATTGGGTTGAATTTGGGCTTCTTTGGTGAATGAGCCAATATAGGTCAAATTGGGCGAACTTGGGCCAATATTGGGCTAGGGTTGAAATTGATGTAAAATAAATGTTGTGAAATGTTTATGGGAGTGTTTCAAAGAAGTTTTGGCTTTGGTTGGGTTTTGATTTTGGGGTTTGGGTTTATTTGGGTTAGGTTTGGGTTTAAGTCAAAATTGGGCCTTTTAGCTTTGGGTTGAATTTGAGTGGGGTTTAGGTCTAAATTTTGGGTAAATCATGTTAGTGTTTTGTTTGTGGGGATGCTAAGGAAGGTTTAGAAAAGGTTTGGGGTTAATTGGAGTTGAATTGGGTTAGTTAGGATTAGGTTTGGGTCATGGGTCCAAATTGGGCTTTAAGGCCAAAAGTGAAATTGGATTCAAATGTCAATCAAATTGGACTTGAATTTGGTCTAGATTGGTGTTGGAAATGTTGAATTGAAGTTTAGAATTGAATTGGACCAGAATTTGGGTCAATTGGGTAGGTTTGGCTTGACATTGGGTTCATTTTGGGTTAAAATGGATCAATTTGGGGGTTTTGACAAAAGTAGGGTAAATTGACACAATTGGCCCATGGTGTAGTTGAACAAAATGAAATTGGGAATATTTGGAATTTTATGGAATTTTTTGGGAATTTTCTGAAATTTTGGATTTTTGGGTCAAGAGGGGTATTTTGGGTATTTGGAGGGTATTGGGAGGTATTTTTGGAATTTTTGGTATTTTTGGCTATGGATGGTCAATTTGAGTGATGTGAGAATGTTTGGGATTTTTTTTTGAGGAATTTTGGGTAATTTAGGTGATTTTTCAAATTTTGGGTAGTTTCAAGGGCTTTGGGTTGGCTAGGCGGGTGTTGGGTTCCCAGGGTTAAAAATTGAAAATTTGGAAAATTAAAGATTGGGTAAATGTAAGTGGAATGGAACCATTTTGGTTGGTCCATGAAGCCATATTAAGCCTATATGAGCCATGAGAGGACTCATTTGAGGCATTCACTATGTTGTTCCTAACCCTCTTAGCCAAGGGCTTAGGGGTTAAGGACCATCCATGTGAATCACCTACATGAGTCAGGAGGTCAAGTTGGGTATGGGTGTGGTTTTAGGAGGTGTGTGAAAGTGTAGTGTATAAGTGTAGTGTGTGTGTAAGTCGGCCCTCACCGGATCAGGGCCACACGGGGCGGTCCTAAGGCCGAAGAGTCCTACGAGAACTCATCCTTTAAACTTCCACATTTGATTTCAACCCTCTAGGTGATTAGGGGTCTACAATCAAGTTTGTGGAGTTTGCAGGGAGTTAAGAAGTGGTTTTAATTTCTAGGTGGTGGGTCCCAATTCTAATCCTCTAAGATAGTCAAAGGAAAAGCCTAAGGCTAGATCCTAAGTAATAAAGAGAAGAAGAGAAGACCTCATCAAAAATGAGGTCAACAAATGGACCTCCAATAGGTGTGGTGAGCTGAAGGAGCACACAGCGCGTATTGGTGTTGACCGAAGCGATCGAAAAAACCAACACAGATGTCCAAGTGACAAACTTAGGACAAAGTAGAAGAGTTTCGCCGGGAGTGTCAAGTATATCTCTGAGACTGGAGATCCCTGAACTCTCGCTGGGGAAAGGAAAAGGAGGTGAATCCCAAATCACATGACCTGGGGGAATCTCAATTTAGATTTTATTTTGTTTTAGTTTAAGTTTTGAAGTGTGATTTTAGATTTTAGCTTGAGTTTCAATTTAAATTGAAGTTTTGTCAAAATTAATTTGAAGGGATTTGAACTTGAAATGAAAATTGGAATTTTGTGGTTTTAGATGTAACATCTTCAACCTCAAAAGAAAATTGAATTGATTTGATTGAATCATTACAATGAGGAGAGATCTCAGAGCAATGTGGTATTGGATGTAAAATCCTTAACCTCAAGAGTTTTGATTTTGATTTATTTCATTGTGATAGGGAAAGAATCCTAAAGCAATGCAGTCTCGGATGTAAAATCCTCAACTCCAAGAATTTGATTTTTTGATGTATTTCATTGCGATAGGGAAAGAATCCTAAAGCAATGCAGTCTCGGATGTAAAATCCTCAACCCCAAGAATTTGACTTTGATGTATTTCATTGCGATAGGGAAAGAACCTAAAGCAATGCAGTATCGGATATAAAATTCTTAACCCCAAAAGTTTGAATTTTGATGTATTTCATTGCGATAGGGAAAGAACCTAAAGCAATGCAGTATCGGATATAAAATCCTCTACCCCAAGAATTTTATTTTGATGTATGTTTGATTTGAAATCTGGAAAGATTGAATTTGAAATTTGATTGAGATTTGATTTGAAATCTGGAAGGTTGAATTTGAAATTTGATTTAAAATTTGTGCTCATTTTGTTTGTCCTTTAACGATTCAAATTTTATTTTATCGTGAACTTGGAGTTCATCATTTTTTTATTTAGATTTTTAAGGAAAGTTTTCTTTTATTCTTTTTTTTGTTTCTTTTCTGTTCTTTGTTCGAAGTTCATTTAACTTTAATGGTGTTTCTCGACTAACTTGCACAAAAGAGGTGAAGGCCAAAAATGTGACATGGTCACTTTCATTCCAATCATGTTGAAGATACATCATACAACTCGATCTGGAATACATCTCATACAATCCATGTAGACTCAAAACGGACTATGTATGATCTTTGCCGATCCATCCAAAAAGGTATCTGTCAGAAATCCATGTCTGAATAGTGAGGTACATGGTCAATAACATCACCTTCCAAGCCATCCTTGGCAAGGATGCCGTATGGATGTACGTTGGAGGTGTGATATTTTCCATGTAACTCACGAGCTCGTAAGGCCGGAGGCTTTCTAGCTCCGGTCCGGGCTCGGAAGTGGTAAGGTGCTTTCCGTCATCCATCCTTCTAAAAGTAACTGAGATCCGCTTCACGGGTACTCCTGGTATGCAATGTTTAGCGACATCTGCTCCATTGCCCTTCAGTATCATGACGGAACCTACCCGTAATGGTATCTTTACTGGCCCTCCAAACTCACCTGGGCCTGCTATCAGGAGGTCAGATCCAAACATGATATTACACTTGTTCAGAAAAGAAACTGTGCGGAAAGGTCTGACAAAATCGTGGTGATCTATGTGAAGGGTATGCAGTCACCCTTCTTGTAAATGTTAATGATGCAACTGTTGGGTATGCAATCTGCCGGCAGTACCCTCCATGTTATCATTCTCTTTACCATCCTTTTGATGACTAATGGCATTGGATCCACCTGGCCATGACAGAGTATTCCTGGTGGGTTTCCCTTATTTTCTTCCGCGAAGTCGTAGCAGCATCCACATTGTATTGTAATTCTTCCTTTCCCTGGCATCCATCTCCGGGGTTTCGAGTAAGTGTTTTCTCTTAGGCGGCCTGCTCGGCCCATTCTTTTTAAATCCCGGATGCAGTCCACGATTTATTGTTGTTCGTATTCTGAGAACACGTCTGTATGTAGCTCGAGGCCTTCTAGTATATTGATCCTCCTCGCCTCTGATTCTCTCGAAGTATTCAAAAGTTTTCTTTTGGACATTATGCATTCTTTCTAGCTCGTATTCTGGAATAATCTGCAAATGGCGAGGCCTGGTGACGTATTGTGGGATATATGGCTCAATCCCTTCACGTTCTCCTGCATACCTCGGCTCCTCGGGGATGGTGTCCATCGGGACATCCTCCGGGGTTTCTTCTGCAACAAAGCTATGCATTACTGGTGGCTTTATCTGGTGGCGTGGTAGCCTTCCTTCTTCTAATCTCCTCGAGATTTCCCTGGTCTCTTCTGTTATCCTCGGAGCTGGCCTCCTTCCTTTAGGTACCTGGTGAACTGGCATCCTTGAAGTATATGTACTGGCAGTAGCAACTGCCTCGTCGCGCTGGTCCGCTGCTAGTTTAGTTAACATCTTGCGGATACGACAATTTTTATTTCTTCGCTGAGTTGCTGCGAGAGTAGCTCTTCCTACTTCCTGAATTTCTGTGGGCGCGGCGCTGACAAGACTGCCATCTGCTGTAGCAACTACAGACTTGATTTTCTTGTCTTCTTCAGTGTTTGTTTTCCTTTTCTTCTGCTTGGATTGGTGGCTTGGGCCACCCATTTTCATCACCTGTCGGCATCGGCGGTTCCTCTCGGTCAATCGGGACCCGATCACTTTCCTCGTATTGCGAGCTCGCCGGTGAGAAGTCTGAGTCAATCTCTATTATCGCTCCATCTTTCACCCTCTTTTCGTCGAGTGCAAGGCTTACGCCATTTCTAAAGTTCAGGACCAACCGCCCGTTCGACATTTCCCTGCAAAAAGATAAGGAAAAGGATCAGGGGTTGTACTAAGAACAAGAACATTAAGAAAATGTTTATTAAAGGCAGTTTTTTTTTATTACTTTTATATTTTTAAATTTAACAGGAATGAAGTGGGATAAGATCAGGAAAGAGATTTTGATATGGAAGAGAAAACAAGGAAAACTTTATTATCATGATTATATTTATTTTAGCACATTTTTTATTATTTTTGGGTTTGGACCCAGTCATAAGTAACTACTTCACCCGTGCTTCTAGGAATGAAGAATTCATTCCTTCAAAACATCAGGTAGCGTAATACTTTTTCAAGTATCGTCCATTGATCGGAAGCATATGTCGTTCTCCTTGGCAATTCACTAGCTGGTAGGAGCCTCCTAAGTAGACTGCCTTAACCACAAACGGTCCTTCCCAAGTGGGTTCAAATTTTCCTCCTATCTTGTGGTGTGCAAGGATAGGTCTCTTGAGAACAAGAACTAAGTCACCAACTTTGAAGGTTCTTGGGCGGACCAATCTGTCATGGGCTTGAACCATCTTAGCTAGGTATAGTTCTAAATTCTGCCGTGCTGCAAGTCTTTTCCTTCCAGGCTTTCTAATTCTTCTAGTCGTAATTTGGCATTTTCTTCCGTCGAGATTTTGTTTGCAACTGCAATTCGAGTGAAGGAAGCTCGGACCTCTAAGGGTAACACTCGCCTCGGACCCATTCACCGGAGCGTAAGGTGTAGCTTCGAGTAGGAGTTCGAAGGTTGTCCGGTAGGCCCATAAGGCTTCTAATAACTTCTCGTGCCAACTTCTCTTATTATCGTACAAGGTTTTCTTTAAGATTTGAACGAGAGTTTTATTAAAAGCCTCAGCTAGACAGTTTGCTCTTGGGTAGTAAATTGTTGAATACCACCAGTCGATTCCATGTCTCCTGACAAAATTGTTGATTTGTGTGCTTCTGAATGCTGACCCATTATCTGAGATGATCCTACGCGGCACTCCGAAATGGTAGACAACTTGGTTCTTAAAAACCGTAGCACGTGGTGTGCTTTCACTTCTCTAAGTGGAACTGCCTCTCGCCCACTTGGAAAAGTAATCTGTAGCTGCAAGAATAAAGCGATGTCCTTTTGAAGATGGTGGTTCTATCGGACCCACTATATCTGTGCCCCAACATTCAAATGGCCACGACGCAATTGTCGGATGTAACACATTTGGAGGTTGGTGTAGAACCACTCCGTGCACTTGGCATTGATGACAGCTCTTCGGCGATTTTCATGCGGTCGGTCATCATCGAGGGCCGATAGTACCCTAGTCTTTTAATTTTCATTTTCATCTTTAGACCCGACCGGTGAGCGCCGCGAGTCCCGAATGCACCTCTTTAACAATTTAACGGGCCTCGGACCCGCTTAGGCACCTTAGCAAATTTGCTCGAAAGACCTTCCGTATAACGTGTTGTTTATTAATGCGTAGGACGAGTTCTTTTCTTGATCCGATGGGCTAGCGACCTATCGTCCGGTAGTTTTCCTGTTTGCGGGTAGTTCGTTAATGGTCGTCGCCAATCTTCGTGTTTTCCGTCACTCGTTGCAACCGATTCTTCTCCTTTTTCCGATTTGTGTATTGTGTCTATGTCGAGCCGTGATAGGACCCGACATCCGTGAACTGACACTTCTACTGACTCATCTTGCAAACAGGCAAATTCTTTTGCGAGACGGGCTAACGCATCTCGCTAAAGCGTTTTCTTTTCGGGAATTTTGTAGATCGTCACATTTGGAATTTGTTCCAACAACTCGTATGGCATACTCGGAAGTATTGCTCGAGTCTTGGTTTTAAAATTTTGTACTCGTCCGGCGATCCGTTGAATGATTAACTGCGAATCCCCGTAGATATTGATGTCTCGTTATCCCCATTTGAATAGCTAATTCCGATCTCGTTATGAGGGCTTCGTATTACGCTTCGTTGTTTGTACACGGCTCCGTCAAGTGGTAGGAGTATCTTAACATCCCCCGCTCCGGTGTTATAATGATTAATTCGATTCCCGCCTTACCGTGCACTATCACTTGCGCTTCTTTGTCTTTGTGTGTCGAAGATGCTCCGTCGAAATATAATTCCCAACGTCGATCATCGGGGTCTTCTAGTCTCATTATTTGTTCATCCGGCAAGTCGTCATTGAGAGGAGATTCCGCCGCAAAGGGTGTGCTCGCGAGGAAGTCAGCTAGGACTTGTCCTTTTACGGCATGAAGAGGCACGAAAGTTATATTGAATTGCAATAATATCATTGACCATCTGGCAAGTCTGCCGGAAAGCGTTGGACAAGTCATCAAGTATTGCAATGGATTAAATTTTGAGATCGAGTCGACCTTATGAGAAAGCATGTAGTGCTCGAGCTTTTGAGCGGCAAAGATCGGGGCCAAACAATACTTTTCAATTGCGGGATACCTTATTTCCGTCGGAAGTAAACGACGGCTTAGGTAGTAAAGAGCATTTTCTTTACCCTCATCATCGACACCGGCTAACGGGGCTCCGAGTGAGTCGTCCAAAGCCGCGGTATAAAGTATCGATGGTCTACCCGAGACTCGGGGCTGCTAAGACAGGAGGTGTCATTAAATATTGTTTAATGTCCTCGAAGGCCTTTCGGCATTTCTCTTACCAAATAAATTTGGCATCCTTTTTAACTAATGCCGAGAAAGGCCGACACCTACTCGACAAGTTTGAGATAAAGCGTCGAAGATATGCCAGCTTCCCTTGAAAAGATCGTAGTTGCTTTAAGGTTTTGGGAGGCGGCATTTCTAAGATAGCTTTAATCTTTTCCGGGTCGATTTCAATTCCACGATGTCGGACAACGAATCCTAAGAATTTCTTGGAAGTGACGCCGAAGGTGCATTTTAAGGGATTCATCTTAAGGTTAAATTGTCTTAATCGTTTGAAAACAATCCTCAAATCATACAGGTGGTTTTCCTTTACTTTGCTTTTGATGACCACATCGTCCACGTAGCATTCGACTTGATTGTGGATAAGATCATAAAAAATTCTTGTCATTGCTCTCTGGTAGGTTGCTCCTGCGTTCTTCAGCCCGAATGGCATCACTGTGTAGCAATATACTCCGATCGGTGTTCTTAATGCTGTAAGTTTTTCATCTTCTTGAGCCATTTTTATCTGGTTGTATCCTGAAGATCCATCCATGAATGAGAATATTTCATTTGTCGAAGCAATGCCTATCATTAATTCTGGGATCGGTAGAGGGAATTCATCCTTTGGACATGCCTTGTTTAGATCTCTGAAATCCACACAAATTCTGATCCGACCATTCTTCTTCCCGATCGGTACCACATTGGCTAGCCAAGTCGGGTATTGTTCTTCACGGACAAATTTGGCGTCTATTTGCTTTTTAACTTCGGCTATGACTTGTTGTTCGATTTCTAGACGAATTCTTCCGGACCTTGTCCGACTCGGACTGAAGTAGGATCCACTCCTAGTTTATGGATCGCGACCTCCGGAGCTAATCCCGGCATCTCATCGTAGCTCCAAGCAAAACAGTCTTTAAATTCCATTAATAATTTGATTATTTCTTCGGAGTCTTCTTTATCGAGTAAGGAGCTAACAAAGGTAGGTCTAGGCTCTTCGCTAGTACCTAAGTTAACTTCCATTAACTCATCTATCGTAGATTTGATCTCTTCTTCGAATTCTGGTGGAGCGTCTCCAATTTTTAAATCTTCAAATTCTTCTGTAGTTTCCATGCAGTTTTCATTAGACTCGCAAGTGACAACTGTCGGCATATTTTTAGGTCGTGTTTTATTTTGAAGAGGGGTCGCCTAACAGAAATCTGTCGGCGAATTTTTAATTTAATTAAAATAAATAATTTGAAAAGTAGTATTTGATTTTGAAAATAATTTTAAATTTGAAGGTTTTAAGATATGAGATTAAACCGATCTCACATCCCAAATAGTTTATATAAACGAGCACCGCACCACAAGCCGTGTATCTATCCCTAAGGATAGACACACCGCTTGATGGTGGGGCTTGATTAAATAAACTAGAAGATTAGTGACATCCGTTTGGTCCGCGAACCAATTTTATAAGCCGACAAGTTTCCCCGCTTAATATGAAAACATTAAACGGGGTTTATATTACCTCGGGTTCTTTAAAATTCCCTATAAGGGCAAGCCCCTATAGTTAATTACATCTTAAGTGACGGGAATCACCTAAGAAAACTCTCGATAATAATCAATGATTCTGCTCTCAAGAATTTCAAAGTTTAAGGTTTTCAAAGATTGAATTTTGGAGTTTCAATAGGGAATGGATCAAATTTTTGGAACATTTTGTTTTGTGAATCCGAAGGAAGAGAGGTAGGAGAAATCACTGATTCGAAGTGAACTTCGATAATTTCCCGACTATCCTATTGTTTGTCTTGAATTTAGGAAAGTCCTAATGTTTATTTGATATTTCAATCTTGCCAATTTTAATTAATTAGGGCTTATATTTGTATGATAAAATCAAACAAATAACATTCAGAAGATGTGAGGGTTTATTGTCGTATTGGACGACTACCTCGGAATCCTAAGACCGGTTAGGGCTTAATTTGCAATGCAAATGCCTAACGAAGAGTCGAGGATTCATGTCGCACTAGTGCAAGCTACCTCGAAGTCCTATGGCTTGGTTGTTTTAATTCTAGGAAAGTTTTGCTGAAGTAGACTCGTGTTTTGCTGATGACGATGGTCGTGCCGCCCACCATGCTCCGAGCTCCTTGTTGTTGCAGAGGTTTAGTTTTAGAAATCATAAATCGGGAGTTGAGAAAAGTGTTTTGGTTTAGAGAAAATCTTAATTTCCAGTGTGTTTTTTATGTTTTATTTAAAACAAATCTTAAAGTTGATTATAACGACACCGGTTAAGATCCCACGGTTCCATCCTTCCGGCATCATTATTTTTATCGGATTCACTTAGTCCGGATGAATTTGCTAAACTCAACCGAATGAGTTCCACACTTTCATTTAGACCGTGGAAATCCCGTTAGCAACACGTAGGTTACATCATCCGAGGTATTCCCGATCATCCAACAGACGTTTTAATTTAGTTGTAATTGTAGTTTTGTGTTCCGTTTGTGATTAAATTTTGAGTTGTTTTATATTTTGAAATGTTGTGGCGGTGAATTTTATCTTGCAATGACTTTTAACTTAATTTTGGTTTCAGCTTTTAGGGTCTATCCTAAAGGTGTGGGTTTTCATGCAACAGCTTGTTTATCATGCAAGAAAAATTAATGCATTTGCAATAAAGTAAATTGCAATAATGTAAATTGTCGGAAAATGAATTGCAGTGAAAGTAAATTGCAATAGTACAAATGCGTACCTGGAGGGTCTTCCCGTCATCCCAAGCTGCACTTAAAACACAATTATAATATTTAAGCAAGTTCCTAGGTAAAGCTAAGGGAAAGGTTATGGTTTTCTACCAAATTCCTAATTCTATAGCTAGTCATCTCCTATGACGTCTAGTGTTCTTTGGGTTTTGGTTTAAGGACGATTTTCTTCATCAAAGAATAATCAAACTCAATTGTTCTTATAAATATCCTATCATATCGAGGAAGTGCTTAAGAAGGATCTTAAACATCTTTTCAATATTTCTAGGATTGTTTTAAGTCCAAATGAATTTAATTATATAGATGAATCGATCATCCGAGGTTTTCAAGTCTTCGTTAACTTGCTTCGGTGAACTAGGACATTTGAATATCCTATGAGCGAGATAACATTTCATTTGATGTTCTATTTAGAGTTATAATAATCAAAGCTTTCAAGGGTAAATTAGTATTCAAGTGATTTGATTTAATTTAAAGGGTTTAAATTTGGAATAGTTGTTCAAGTTGTTTTATATTTAGTTTAATTTAATTTAATTTGATTTGATGTTTAATTAATTTGATTTAATTTAATTTAATTTAATTATTTAATTTAATTTAATTTAATTTAATTTAATTTAATTATTTAATTTAATTTTAATTATTTAATTTAATTTAATTTAATTTTTAATTTAATTTAATTTAATTGTTTAATTTAATTTAATTTAATTTTAATTAATTTAATTTAATTATTAATCATTAATTTAATTTAACGTTATATCTTTAATTTACTTTATTTTTAATTTTAATTGAAATTTCAAAAGATTTTAATGATTTAATTAAGTCTTTAAATATTTTAAATTTGAGTTATCATTTTAATTAAAAATTGAGTATTAGTTGATATAATTAATTTAGGGATTTTTAAATTAAAGAATAAATCTCTTCCTAATAAAGATCCCTTATTTTAATAATTCCAATTCATTATTCCTCCAAATTTAATCTATTATTTAATTAAAGTTTAATCATTTTAAAATTATTTAATGGGTTGCTACCCTTTAATTATTTAAATTTCAATCATCCAAATCAGATTAGGATCAAATATTTTACTTGTTGACTTTTTATTAAACCTAAAGTTTTAATTAAGGATTAAAGATTTTAATTACCATTTTATCCTTTAAGCTTAATAATTTCATAACTCACTAAATTGAACTCAAATGAACTTGAAATTTTTATGTGACTTCACTCATATGTCAATAAAGACATGAGAGGAGAAAATGTGATTTTTCTGTATTTAATTTATTTATATAATTATTTTTGGTGGAAAATAGAGATTTTCAAGGAAAATTTGATAACATGACCAAAGGAAAGTTTCTATCCTTAAGAAAATTAGGGGACATTCCTAATGACCAGAGGAGCACTTGGACCAATTTTGGTGATTTTTTGAATTATATTATTTTTATTATAATTATTTTGAGTTTTGGAGTGTTAATTAATTTAAAAATAAAATAAATGTTGAAAAATGGATTTTATATTTTTCAAAAATCTCTCTGATATCAAGGAAACCAGAGAATCAAATTTTGCAATTTTCTGATTTTTCTATGATTTATAATAATTATTTTAGTGAAAATGCTAGAAAATGCATTTTTTTAATTTTAAAATTACCCTAGGGCTTTAAAATTTAATATCTCACTAAATAGACTTAGGAAAAATGTGGGATTTGTTCCTAAATGATTAAAATTCAAAATCTGACATTTTGGTGAATTTTATTATTTTTGTGATTTTTATTATTTTTTAATTATTAAAAATATTAAAATATTATTAAAAATCAACTTTTTTAGAAAATTGAAATTTTAATTTTCTTAGATTCCCCTGATATCAGAGAGGCTCCAAAACCAATTTGGTGAATTTTTAAAAAGTATTTTAAAAGTTATGAATTTTTAAAGTTTAAAATGGCTAAGTGACTTAATCAACCCAATTAGTGGGGCTAACCAAGTCCAATTGACTTCAAATTTTTATGGTGGATTCCTCTGATCCTAAAGGTCAGTGGAGAATTGATTTCAAGTCAATTTGATGCCTGGTTAACTCTAATTAATTAAAGACCTATTTTAGGTGTTTAAGCCAATTAGGGTTAATCTGAGTGAATTAACTCAAGTCCTATTTTTCCTAGTAGTTCTCTCGGTCATAAGGAACATCACCAAATATTTCTAGAATTTATTTCACAACATGCTAATTTTTGGAATTAAAATACTCAAAACAAGCAACATGCATTTGAAAAATAAATAACTTTTCACAGAGATGGCCTCCGACCTTGGAAAATTCGGGGAATGTTCCCAAGTTCGGAGGCTTCAAAAGCCCTATGGTCTCATGCCATGGTGAATTGTATACATGCATGGAGAATTAAATGTATGCAGAGAGTAAATAAATCATAAAAAATAAAATACCTAATGAAATTGAATGATTTCTTTTCCACATTATTCTCCTCTCGTTCACCGAGCAAGAGGGTATTTTTATTTTATTTTTGTGATTTTTCTACACAGAGATATGAATTTTGAAGTTTAGGAATTAAATAAATAGAAAAATACCCTAATTTTCTATTTATCCACGCGGCGCCGCGTCAACCCTCGGCAGCCTCCGAACGCACACGCGTCGCGCTCCCATTCGACGCCGCCACCCGAGTCAGCAGCCCGGGCCCCGCGGTTCTCGTACCGTCTCCCGGTCCGACGCAATCTCGGCCGTCCGTGCGCGCGTGTATCGAATGGACGCGCATCCGTTCATCGTCCCCAAGTGTTCTCACCCGAGAGCCGTCCACACTAAATCCCTAAGATCTCACTCGATTCTCAATGGATTTTCATGTTCTTATGCTCTATGGATTCGTCTTCGAAGAGACGAACACATCTATACGGCTAACATGCATTGAAACTAAGGCATTTGAAATGGAGAATCTCCGTAAGCTCGGGATGGATAGTTAACTCATACCTTAGCTCGCAGAAGTGTGGCTTCAATCCGAGAGTTGTTGCACCTTCGATCGGGTCCCGCGAAGCTCCGCATGAAGTCTCCCGGTCCGGTGAATCGCTCTAGCTATGAAAGTGACCACAGCACCGATCACAAAGCTTGGAGGCCGGAGCAACCGGGTGGCCTGGAGATGGGGCTTTCAGTGGGAAACTTCTCCTCTTGGTCCAGCTGAAGGTGTAGGACCAGTCAACTCGAGGATTGGCTCACCGCGGCAAAGTGTCCCGGTTTTGGGTGGAATTTCGGCTGAGAAATCGGGCTCGTTGGTGGGGATTAGTGGCAAATCGACACCTGGGATCAACCGCTCTAAGGATGGTGAAGGGTTTGGAACAATTTTGCGCAGTTTCGGCAAGGTTTGTGCTCGGCTCTCCTTATGGCCGAGAGGGGTGGAGTTTGAATCAGAGTCGGGCCGGGGCCTCCCGTGGAGAGTTAGGGCTTGGGATCAGCTGCTCTGGTGAGGAGAAGATCAGCCATGGTGACCACTAGGGATGGGGCAGCTCAGCAAGTGAGAATTTCAATGTTGGCTCACATGTGAGCTCTCGGCCATGGTGTTTTCCGGCGGCCTGGTGGCCGGCCGGCCATGCATGGGTCACCCTCGTGGTCAGTGGGTCGTGGTCGAGGTTTGTGCAATCAATCGCCATGGACATGTGTAAAGGCTTTGATCCAAAGTGGAATGGGGCATGGCTAGATTTGGACCTAAATGGGTCAACCCACCCATTTGGGCTAGGTGCACCACCCAAGGCCTGGTTTAGGCTGAGGAGAAAGTGATTTGGATCAGCTTGATTAGTGGGGTCAAGTCACAATCCAAGTACAATTAGGCTTAAGCATGGTTTAGTGGAATCATGTAAGTGGTTAACCACCTTTAGGAGTTAAGGAAAGAGCCTCCTCCTTTTGCCCAAAATGGCATGGTGACATGTAAAGAGGCTCTCATGGCTTGCATATGGCTTATGCATGGCTCCATGGCTCCATTTGGCTTCGGGAAAAGTAAAGTCAATTTCATGGAAATGGATTTAAGGAAAATTTTGGTATTTAGGGGTGATTTGGCATGAGGCTTGATTTGGAATTATTTGATGATGAATTTAGGACTTAGGGATGATTTTAATTGAAAGTATGATGAGGGGAAATGTCATATGGGCCTTGGAAGAATTTTGGGCTTTTTTGAAAGGGTTTTAGATGGGCTTTTAAGATGGATTAGGAAAGTGGGCTCTCGAATTTTAAAATGGATTTTGGGATGAAATTTTGTAAAGAGGTTGGGCCAAATAATTATTGGGTTTAGCTCATGGATGTGTCATGAGTGACTTGAAGCAAATTTGGGGTAGTTTGGACTTGAATTGGGTTGGATTTCAATTTTTCGATGAATGGGCCAATGTAGGTCAAATCGGGCTAACTTGGGCCAATGTTGGGCTAGGGTTGAAATTGATGTAAAATAAATATTAAGAAATGTTTATGGGAGTGTTTCAAAGAGGTTTTGGCTTTGGTTGGGTTTTGATTTTGAGGTTTGGGCCTATTTGGGTTAGATTTGGGTTTAGGTCAAAATTGGGCTTTTGATTTTGGGTTGAATTTGAGTGGGGTTTGGGTCAAAATCTTGGGCAAATCATGTTAGTGTTTTGTTTATGAGGATGTTAAGGAAGGTTTAGAAAAGATTTGGGGTTAATTGGAGTTGAATTGGGTGAGTTTGGGTTAAGTTTGGGTCATGGGTCCAAATTTGGGCTTTAAGGCCCAAAGTGAAATCGATCCAAATGTCAATCAAATTGGACTTGGATTTGGTCTAAATTGGTATTGGGAATGTTGAATTGAAGTTTAGAATTGAATTGGACCAAAATTGGGGTCAATTGGGTATGTTTGGTTTGACATCGGGTCCACTTTGGGTTAAAATGGGTCAATTTGGGGTTTTGACAAAAGTAGGGTAAATTGACAAAATTGGCCCATGGTGTAGTTGGACAAAATGAAATTGGGAATATTTGGGATTTTCTGGAATTTTCTGGGAATTTTCTGAATTTTTGGATTTTTAGGCCAAGAAGGGTATTTTGGGTATTTGGAGGGTATTGGGGGTATTTTTGGAATTTTTGGTATTTTTGGGTATGGATGATCAATTTGAGTGATGTGGAGGTGTTTGGGATTGATTTTGGAAAATTTTAGGTAATTTGGAGATTTTGCAAAAATTTGGGTAATTCAGGGCTTTGGGTAGGTTTAGTAGGTGTAGGGTCCCTGGGGTCAAAAATTGAAAATTTGGGAAATTGAAGATCGGGTGAATTTGGGTGGAAAGAAATCATTTTGGTTGAGCCATGAAGCCATTTCAAGCCCATATGAGCCATGAAAGGACTCATTTGAGGCATTCACTATGTTGTTCCTAACCCTGCTTAGCCAGGGCTTAGGGTTAAGGACCATCCATGTGAATCACCTACATGAGTCGGAGGTCAAGTTGGGTATGGGTGTGGTTTTAGGAAGTGTGTGGAAATGTAGTGTGTAGGTGTAGTGTATGTCAGCCCCTTCATCGACCGAGGCCACCTGTAGGCGGCCCTAAGGCCAAAGAGTCCTATAGGAACTCATCCTTTAAACTTCCATATTCGATTTCAACCCTCTAGGTGATTAGGGGTCTATAGTCAAGTTTGTGGAGTTTGCAGGGAGTTTAGAAGTGGTTTGAATTTCTAAAAGGCGGGTCCCAATTCTAGTCCTCTAAGATAGTCAAAGGAAAAGCCTAAGGCTAGATCCTAAGCACTAAAAAGAAGAAAAGGAAGACCTCATCAAAAATGAGGTCAACAACAACCAAGAAAAATTCAGTATCGTCAACTGATCCTACTGTGCCGAATCCGAGACCATGCTTTGAATTGGGTGGACGACCGGAGTTATTCCATAATTTGTCAAAAAGTTGTGATTGACCTTTTGTCCATTGTCAAGGTAAGAAACCATGCCGAATTAAATTTTGAACACAGGGAGAGTACCGCGCAAAAGGTAATTCCATTAATTCTGATGAAGTGACATCTTCAAATTGTACATTATTTTCAATTTTGGAGGAAGGAGCACCACGAAAGAATTTCATTGGCTTTGCACTGCCGCTATGTACCTCTTTGACCACCATACCCTCGATCTTATTAGAATGGATCGGGGTCAGGGTCATAGTATGTACATAGTGGTTAATCTTCTCGTACATTGATTTATATTCTTCATTCTTTTCATCTTCGAGCGGGATCCTCGAATTGCGGCTTCTTCCGACTTATTGTCGCCGCTTCTTGCTTGATTTCTCTTTCTTCTTCGAACTCGTCTTCCCAATCAACATTGATGGCCGGTTTCCTCCGTCCAACTGTCCTAACATCTCTACCACGACCTCGTCCCCGCCTCGACCTCGGATGCGAGTTGTGAAGAAACCTTCACCATCTCGCCGTAAGGGAGTGGTGAGTGATCGTTGGACTAGAACTTCGGGTTCTTCGTCATCCCGAACTTCTTCGCTTCATTCGTTATGGTATCTCCGGAGAAAATTGTTTTCTTCGGAGGTGCATAATAAGCCGCATCTTCATGGATTCCAATTTCATGTACGGAGAATGGTTGTAAGTCACCTTTGATGCATTGTTCCCCTCCATCGTAGTATTTGATGCACTGGTGTAGAGATGATGGTACCATCCGGTTTTCATGTATCCATGGTCGGCCTAGTAGAGCGTTGAACGACGTTTCTGAATCAATTATGTGAAATTTTGCGGTTGTCTTTGCTAAGTCACCGGTCTTCATTAGTAGTGTTATTGATCCGAGGGCTCTTTCTCCTTTCTGGTTGAATCCTCTTAATAACATTTTGTCTGTTTCAAGCTCGCGAGCATCAATTTCCAAGTATGCTAGCATTCGAAGATTCATTATATTGATTGATGCTCCCGGATCCACCAATACTCGGAGAGTGTAAACTTCCCTATCAGAATCGAAATGTACAACGGTCGGTTGTGGTCTCGTCGTCCTAAGTAGTAGGTCATTGTCCGTGAAGGTGACACCTCGTCGTTCCTTTAACGAACAAACCTCATCTAAGGAATCTCCGACCATTCGAGCTAAGCAAATTTCCGGATCAAGTAAGGCCTCGATCGAGCTTCTCTCATCTCCTTTGATAAGATGAGAGCGTCGTAGATGCTCGGCTCGTCGGTAGTTTCCTAAGATGGGCTAGCACGTTGTAGTCCACTTTATTTCCATGTGTCTCGACTTCTTCTCGAATGGGTAATTCTTCTACCGGGTTGGTTCTTCCCGAACAACCACTCGCTTTCCTTCGTCCTTCGGACCCATTCTCGGAGGTAGAACTCTTCCACTTCTTAAGTTGACTTTCGTAATTTCTCCCGAATCTACGTATTGAGTTTGCCGGTGTTTCTTCCCGAATCGGAATGACAGGTTCTTCCGGATTAGCTCCGGAGTCCGAAGGCTCTAACTCTATCGTGACCGGAGCGCCTCGAAACTCGCAAATAGATTCGTTGCTTGTTGAACTCTCGTAGCCTCCTCGATGGATGTCTTCTTCGTCATTGTGATCGTCGAGATTGTGTATGATTTGAGAATTGTCATTTGTATCGAAATCGATGTCCGGATTGTCGCTAGTTACGTAATCGTTAGAAATGAGTCAAAACGTAGCCAACGCCATAACCCTTATCATTATAAGATCCCACCGGAGTGAGCAGATAATCATACAGAGTCAGAGGTTCGAGGGATTTCTCCCCCGAATCGGAAACAACTATCCTAGGATAAGCAGCCCCTAGTCTAGCCTTAAGGAGCCTCGGTCTTCTCTTCTTCGTCGATTTTCTTCTTCTCTTCAATTGTCTCTTGTTGAGGTGGTTCTTCCATCGCAAGTGATAGTGTCGACTTAACAGGTTTCGAACTCTGAATTGAGGCTCGCACCGAAGCGGTTTGGATGTGATCCAAAATCTTTTTCGAAGACCTTGTCCAAGCGGTAGCCCATCCATCATCAGGCCGCATAGGGATCTATCGAACAATGAGATCGGCCGAGACAACATCGACGGAACCTCCTTTCGGGGTTCCTTCATGTATTCCTTCCGGATCGTTATATTCCCTTTCCGAAGATTGTCGTTGAGCCAACTTTTCGAAGGTAATACAATCTTCTATCTTATGCCCAAGCATCCGGTGGTAAGGGCAAAAGTCGGGATCACCTTCTTGTCGACTTCTTCTGGTCTCTTAGGTTCTGGCAGTTGGAAATCTGGAGTCTTCATCAGATTGTGGAACATTTTTGGCACTACCTCATTCTTGAACGGATACTCCCTGCTCAGAAGTTCCCTTAACGTACGTTGCGGACGAGGCGGTCGTTCATACTGTTGAGATGACTGATAGCTGGGTCGGGGTTGCTGGTAATTCTATTGAGGTTGCTGCAGCCGTTCTGACGATATTTGTATCGGTTGCTTGCCTTTATCGACAGCTGCAACGATCCCGGATTTCTTTTTAAAAGTCTTCACAGGCTTTTGCTTGTCTGTTTTGTCAGTGAAGCTTAATTGCTTCGCCTCCTCATGCAAGCTTCCAGCCTTGCTTAACAACTTCTCGAAAGTCTTAATAGTAAATCCCTTGAGGAGAAGTGCTATCGGGCCATGAATGCTCTTAAGTAAAATGCCGACCGCATGCTCGTTCTTGTAGTCGCGGCTCACACTTCATACTTAGATTCCTCCATCGAAGTATGTAGTCTACCAAGGTTTCGTTCGGTTTCGCTTTTCTACCACTAAATCACCTATAGTGATGTGGTGCTGAGCTCCGACAAATCGCTTGATGAAGAGGTTCTCTAGTTCTGAAAATGTCATCACCGAACCGTTTGGTAATTCTGCATACCAATCAAAGGCGATCCCTGACAGGCTGCTGACAAATTGTCTGAAGAGTAAAGCATCACTTCCGCCGGCATTGCAACAACTGGCACGAAAGTGTGCAACATGTTGTCGAGGGTTTCCGGTCCCATCAAAGGTCTCGAACGAGAGGTGGTACGAAGCCTTTCGGATATCGGACGACGTCGAACTCTTCGGGGTAAGGTCTACCCGTCCGAATGGATGTCCCGCTCTTCGATTGTGCCAAGGCTTCTCGCACTCCGCCGTTCCACCATGTTCTTAATATCCTTTTCCGAATCATGCTTTGTGTTGTATCTTTCTTTAACCGATCATCCCCGTTGACGGACGTAATCTCCTTTCCTCCGTCTACAATGTGAATGACCTCTGGGGTGTCTCTCTTCGGGGTTGCACTCGACTTCGGAGAGTGGCTAGGGCTACTGCCCATCTCTTCCATCCTTTTTGCCATTCGGGCGATCGTATCATCTTTCTCTCGAAGCCGCCTCCTCATTACTTCCGGCTCCTCTCTTCCGCGGCCGCAGGAGCACCTCGTGAAGCTGACGAAGCTCGTGTTTCAACCATGTTAATTTCTGCATATTCATCATCCATGAACTCTGACGAATCAATCTCATCTCCGAATTTCTCTTCTCTTTCCTTTGCTAATAGTCGAATATCAGTTCTCAGCGTTTCCATAGCATCTTCTAGTGGTCCTTTCTGTACATCCTTGCAGTTGTCATGTGATAACTGTAGGGTTTCTTTCTCATGAGTCCCCTTTACTGCAGTAGCACTTTCTTCGGATTCAAGTCTCCTGACGAGACTTTCCTTCTCGAGTCTGTTGTTTTAATCTTAATTGTCCGAGTAGTGGGACGCCATACCATCCTTCTAGCAGCAGAAGGTCTAGGACCGGATGGTTTGTCAGCCAAATGCTGGAAGTTGGTATCCTCCCTAATCTGTAGTCCTGAAACAACGACGGGCGGACTAGCTTTCATTCTCTTGTTTGGCTCTTCTGCAGCGATAGCAGGTTCTACTCGCGGCCCAAGACGAGATTTGACTGGCACCCGCCCTATCCTTCTTAAAATTTCTGATACGTGGCACCTTTCCTTCTTTGCTAACTTCTCTATCAAAGTTCGCAATCGAGCAAATGGTGTAGTTCTGGCCCTTTTCTTACGGCTATCGTTGTAATATACGGGCTGAGGCAATGCGGCAACAATCTTGCGAACACTTTCTTCATCCTCTACGGTGGAAAGGGGATGGAATCTACTTCCTCCCAAAAGTGGTATGTATTCAGCAACGTGTGTATACTCGGGCAGCTTCGGGATTTCCTCCAGAAAGCAACTTCGACAGCTCTAGCTTCTCTAGCTATCCTTCTACTTCGTTCCTTCTTCGAGTCCGTGTCGACGATGGAATTCTGGAGCCGGACCCGATTTTAAAAACGTAAGGTCTCACAGAAGGTTAGTACCCTCCACGGTAACGAGTTCACCATAGTTCCGAATTTCCTTCCCCTTTAGTTCTGGCAGAGCCGGGTAGGTGCGGAGACAACTAGACCAGATGGGGTAGTAACAACGGTCCTTCGTGGACAAGCAATACTCCTCTCGACTGGAATCTTTACGGAGGAGGGAATTCGTGAGTCGACTCGAGGTTGAACTCAATCAACGACTTCTCGCTTTCGGTACTTTGCTCGTGAGTGAAAATAGAGTGGCATCGGGGATTTTGATGCTCGGTGTTCCCGAATCCTTGTCCGAATCGAATAATTCCATTGTCGGCAGCTCGTCTCGAATATGGCCGAGTCGAGTCCATCGATGAAGGAGAAGATCGGCTTGGGGCTTCCATTTCGCAGTGCGCATTCCAAGTGTTAGTCCCCGAATCGTGCTTCTTCTTATCGTATAACTTATGATGAAAAGAAAGAGTCCGAACACATTTCTGTTTATCTTAGTGTATTTGTGGTATTAAAGGAAAATTGTCTTTTCGGAAAGATTTGTTCGTTAGGAGGAGAATTATTAAAAGAAGGAGAGTTGTAGGAAGGGTAAAAGGAATTGATTAGGAACCGGAAAAGGAAGAGAAAGTCTTGCAAAACTTCTCGACCCGCAAGACCGCTCCTAAACTAATGCTTATCGGGGGTCCACCCCACCTCGTAAATGAGGTAAAAGGATCTCGGAACCTCTCTTTTAGGGGTGTCTAAACAATGGCTCCTAAATCCGAGAGAATGTTGGGTATACTTGTTCAAGGTAGAAATGAACATAGTATTCCAACAGAAAGAAGGGTAGTTTGATCCACTAAGAACATGGATACACTACCGATTTTTGAAATCAGAATTGTCTGATTAAAATGGAGAGAGGAATTTTCCCCAGCGGATTCGCCAGAAATTGTCGGCATTATTTTTTAGGTTGGTGTATTTTATTTTGAAAAGGGGGTCGCTTAACAGAAATTGTCGGCGAATTTTATATTTTAAATTTAATTTAAATATATATATATAATTTAGAAAGTAGCATTTGATTTTGCAAAATAATTTTAAGTTTAAAAATCTTAAGATATGAAATCAAACTGATCTCACATCCCGAATAGTTTACATAAACGAGCACCGCACCACAAATCGTGTATCTACCCTGAAGAATAGACACACTGATTGGTAATGGGGCTCGATTAAGTAAACTAGAAAGGTTTGTGACATCCGTTTGGTCTGCGAACCAAATTTATAAGCCGATAAGTTCCCCTGCTTAATATAAATGAATTAAGCAGGGTTTATATTACTTGGGTTCTTAAAATTCCCTATAAGGGCAATCCCCTATAGTTAATTACATCTTAAGTGACGGGAATCACCTAAGAAAACTCTCGATAATAATCAGTAGTTCTGCTCTCAATAATTTCAAAGTTTAAGTTTTCAAGGGATTGAATTTTGGAATTTCAATAGGGAATGGATCAAATTTGGAACGATTTATTTTGGGAATCCAAAGGAAGAAAGGTAGGAGAAATCACAGATTCGAAGCGAACTTCGGTAATTTCCCGACTATCCTATTGTTTGGCTTGGATTTAGGAAAGTTCTAATGTTTATTTAGTATTTCAATCTTGCCAATTTTAATTAATTTGGACTTATACTTGTATGATAAAATCATACATATAGCCTTGAAGATGTGAGGGTTTATGTCGTATCAAACGACTACCTCGGAGTCCTAAGACCGGTTAGTGGCTTAATTTACATGACATGATCATGCAAATGCCTAACGAAGAGTTGAGGATTTATGTTGCACTAGGCAAACTACCTCGAAATCCTATGGCTTAGTTATTTAATCCTAAGAAAGTTTTGCTGAATTAGACTAAGGTTTTGCTGATGATGATTGCCGTGCTGCCCACCATGCTCCGAGCTCCTTGTTGTTGCAGAGGTTTAGTTTTAGAAGTCATAAATCAGAAGATGAGAAAAGTGTTTTGGTTTAGAGAAATTCTTAATTTTCAAGTGTTTTTTATTTTTTAATTAAAACAAATCTTAAAGTTGATTATAACAACACCGGTTAAGATCCCATGGTTCCATCCTTCCAGCATCATTATTTTTATCGGATTCACTTAGTCCAGATGAATTTGCTAAACTCAACTAAATGAGTTCCACACTTTCATTTAGACCGTGGGAAATCCCGTTAGCAATACGTAGGTTACATCATCCGAGGTATTCTCGATCATCCAACAAGACGTTTTAATTTAGTTGTAATTGTAGTTTTGTGTTCTGTTTGTGATTAAATTTTGAATTGTTTTATATTTTAAAATGTTGTGGCGGTGAATTTTATCTTGCAACGACTTTTTATTTAGTTTTGGTTTCAGTTTTAGGGACTATCCTAAAAGTGTGGGTTTTCATGCAACAATTGTTTATCATGCAAGAAAAGTAAGTGCGATGCGATTAAATAAATTGCAATAAAGTAAATTGCAACAAAATAAAAGCGTACCTGGAGGGTCTTCCCGTCATCCCAAGCTACACTTAAACACAAATTAGAATATTTAAGCAAGTTCCTAGGTAAAGCTAAGGGAAGGGTTATGGTTTTCTACCAAATTCCTAATCCTATAGCTAGTCATTTCCTATGACGTCTAGGTTCTTATATTTTGGTTTCGAGGACGATTTTCTTCATCAAAGAACAATTAAGTTCAATTGTTCTTATAAATATCCTATCATATTGAGAAAGTGCTTAAGAAGAATCTTAAACATCTTTTCAATACTGATAGGATTGTTTTAAGTCCAAATGGGTTTAATCAATCAGGTGAAGTAATCGTCCGAGGTTTAGTTAAGTTTTGTTGTTATCTTACTCAGTGAAATAGGACATTTGAATATCCTATAAGTGAAGTAACATTTCATTTAACGTTCTGTTTAGGAGTTATGGTAACCAAAGCTTTCGAGGGCAAATTGGTGTTCAAATGGTTTGTGATTTAATTTAATTTCAATTATCGGGTTTAAATTTGGAATAGTGTTCAAGTTGCTTTATTTTGAATTTCTTTATGTCTTAGGTGATGTTATTATTTTTTTTTAATTCAATTTAATTTAACTTTAATTTAATTTAATTTGGTTTAGCTTTAATTTTAATTTAATTTATTTAATTTAAATTAATTTTAATTTTAACTTGATTTTATTATTATTATTTATTTATTTTTATTTTTTTTATTTAATTTAATTCAATTTAGTTTGATTTGATATGCTTTAATTTAATTTAATTTAATTTGATTTAATTTAATTTGATTTGATTTAATTTAATTTAATTTAATTTTAATTTTAATTTAATATGTTTTAATTTAATTTTATTTAATTAATTTAGTTTAATTTGATTTAATTCAATATGTTTTAATTTAATTTTATTTAATTTTATTCAATTTAAATTTTAATTTAATTTTACTTTTAATTTTAATTTAATTGAAATTTTAAAAGGGTTTAATTTAAATAATTTAACTTTAATTTAATTTAATGATTAAATTTTTTAACATTTTAAATCTTAAACTTGGATTATCATTTTAATTAGGAATTAAATATTATGGAGATGATTAATTTAGGGATTCTTAAATTAAAGAACAAATCTCTTCTTATTAATATCCCTATTTTAATAATTTCAATTTTATTTTTCTCCCAAATTTAATCAATTATTTAATTAAGGTTTATTTTAATTATTTTCACATTGTTTGGTAGGTTTCTACCCTTTAATTATTTAAATTTCAATCATCCAAATCAGATTAAGATCAAATATTTTACTCTTTAATTTTATTAAGCCTAAAGTTTTAATTAAAGGTTAAAATTTCAATTACCATTTTGCCCCTTCAAGCTTAATAATTTCATAACTCACTAAATTGAGCTTAAATGAACTTGAAATTTTTATTTGACTTCACTCATATGTCAATAAAGACATGAGAGGAGAAAATGTGATTTTTCTGTATTTAATTTATTTATGTAATTATTTTTGGTGGAAAATGGGGATTTTCAAGAAAAATTTAATAATATAACCAAGGGAAAGTTTCTGTCCTTAAGAAATTTATGGGACATTCTTAATGACCAGAGGACCACTTGGACCAATTTTGGTGATTTTTTGAATTATATTATTTTTATTATAATTATTTTGAGTTTTGGAGTATTAATTAATTTAAAAATAAAATAAAGGTTGAAAAATATATTTTATATTTTTAAAAAATCTCTCTGATATCAAGGAAATCAGAGAATCAATTTTTACAATTTTCTAATTTTTCTTTGATTTATTAGAATTATTTTAGTGGAAATGCTAAAAAATACATTTTTTTAATTTTAAAATTACCTTAGGGCTTTAAAATTTAATATCTCATCATAGAGATCTAAGAAAAATATGGGGTTTGTTCCTAAGTGATTAAAATTCAAAATATAACATCTTAGTGAATTTTATTATTTTTGTGATTTTTATTATTTTTTTAATTATTAAAATATTAAAATAATATAAAAAATGAACTTTTTTAGAAAATTGAAATTTTAATTTTCTTAAATTCCCCTGATATCAGAGAGGATCTAAAACCAATTTGGTGAATTTTTGAAAAGTATTTTGAAAGTTATGAATTTTTAAAGTTTAAATTGGCTAAATGGCTTAATCAACACATTTAGTAGGGCTAACCAAGTCCAATTGACTTCAAATTTTTATGGTGGGTTCCTCTGATCCTAAAGGTCAGTGGAGAATTGATTTCAAGTCACTTTGATGTATGATTAGCTCTAATTAATTAAGGACCTATTTTGGGTGTTTAGGCCAATTAGGGTTATTCCAAGTGAATTAATTCAAAACCTATTTTTCCTAGGGTCCTCTAGTCATAAGAAACAACACCAAATTTTTCTAGAACTTATTTCACAACATGCTAATTATTGGATTTAAAATACTCAAAACAGCAACATAAATTTGAAAAATCAACAACTTCTCATAGGGATGGCCTCTGACTTTGGAAAATTCAGGGAATGTTCCCAAATTCAGAGGCTTCAAAAGCCCTATGGTCTCATGCCATGGTGAATTTCCTATATGCATGAAGAATTAAAACAATGCAGAGGGTAAATAAATCATTAAAAATAAAATACTTGATGAAATTAAATGATTTTTTTTCCAAATTATTCTCCTCTGTTCACTGAGCAAGAGGGTATTTTTATTTTATTTTTCTGATTTTTCTACACAAAGTTATGCATTTTTGAAGTTTAGGGAATTAAATAAATCAAAAAATACCCTAATTTCCTACTTATCCACGCGGCGCCACGCCATCCTCGGCAGCTCCGAAACGCCGCGTGTCGCGCTGCCATTCGACGCCGCCATCCAACTCGGCACTCCGGGGCCCGCCGTATCGTTCCATCTCCCCGATCCGCGCGATCCCGGCCGTCCGTCCGTGCGTGTATGGAATGAACGGCATCCGTTCATCGTCCCCAAGCGTCCTCACCCGAGAGCCGTCCACACCTAAAACCCTAAGAACTCACTCATTTCTCAACGGATTTTCGTGTTCTTAGTGCTCTATGGATTATTCTTCAAGAGACGAATACATCTATATCGTGATCATGCATTGAAATTAAAGCATTTGAAATGAAGAATCTCCGAAGCTCGGGATAAAGAGTTAGCTCATACCTTTGCTCGGAGAAGTGTGGCTTCGATCCGAGGGTCGTGTCACCTTCGATTGGATCCCAGACAAGCTCCGGATGAAGTCTCCCGGTCCAGTGAATCGCCTAGGTATGATTTCGACCAAGCCCGATCACAAAGCTTGGAGTCCGGAACGGATG
The DNA here is from genome assembly GCA_022702705.1 of Papilionanthe hookeriana x Papilionanthe teres. Classification (NCBI taxonomy): domain Eukaryota; kingdom Viridiplantae; phylum Streptophyta; class Magnoliopsida; order Asparagales; family Orchidaceae; genus Papilionanthe; species Papilionanthe hookeriana x Papilionanthe teres. The sequence continues at coordinate 138,238,792 of CM040425.1, read as the reverse complement.
GGTGGCTCGGAGAGGGGACTTTTGCTGGTGGACTCCTTCCCTCGGTCCGGTGAAGGTGTAGGACCAATCAATTTGAGGATTGATCCACTGCGGAGAAGTGTCCCGGTTTTGGGTGGAATTTCGGTCGAGAAATCGGGCTCGTTGCAGTGGAGATTAGGGCAAATTGTCACTTGGGATTAAGCTGCTCTAAGTATGGAGAGTGTTCGGAGCAATTTTGGCGGTGGTTTCGCATAGGTCCGGTTCGAGCACCTCTCATGGCCGAGAGGGGGTGGTGTTTAAATAGGAGAGGGTGGAGGGCCTCCCGTGGGGAGTTAGGGCTCGGGATCAGCCGCTTCGGCAAGAGAAGAACATACCATGATGGCCACTAGGGATGGGGCAGCTCGGCAGGTGAGAATTCCAAGCTTCGGCTCACATGCGAGCTCTCGGCTTGGTGGTTTCCGGTGGCCGTGGATGCTGGCCGGCCAGTGCCGAGTCACCCTCGAGGTCAGGGAGGTCAGGGCTGGGGCTTAGTGCAGTCAATTGGCATTGGCCATGTGTAAAGGGCTTGATTTAGAAGGATTGAGGGAGGAGCTAATTTTGGGTCCAAATGGGTCCAAGTCATGGATTTAGGTTTGGTTCACCCTCCAAGGCTCGATTTTGGGCTAAGGGAATCGTGTAAGTCGACTAGCTTAGTGGGGAGAAGTCACCATCTAAGTACATTTATGTTTAATCAATGTTTAGAAGAGTCATGAAAAGGCTTAATCACCCTTAATGGAATCATTAAAGGACTCCCTCCCTTTGCCAAAAATGACATGGTGATGTGTAAAGTGGCTGCCATGGCTTGCATATGGCTTGTGCATGGCTACATGGCTCCATTTGGCTTCGGCAAAGCTTAGTCAATTTCATGGAAGTAGATTTTAGGAATCTTGGCATTTTTGGTGGAAATTTGGATGAAGCTTGATTTGGAATGGTTTAATGATGATTTTGAAACTTAGGATGATATCAATTAAAGGTATGATGAAAAGAAATTGCCATGTGGGCTTTAGGGCCAATTTTGGGCTTTTGTATTTGGTGGAAATGGGCTTTTAGAATGGTTTAGGAAAGTGGGCCTTTAGGTTTGAAAACAAATTGGTGGATGGAAATTCTATGAAGGATTGGGCCAAACGAATGTTGGTTTGAAGCAAGTTGGGAGTGATTTGGGTTTGAATTGGGTTGAATTTGGGCTTCTTTGGTGAATGGGCCAATATACGTCAAATTGGACTAACTTGGGCCAATGTTGGGCTAGGGTTGAAATTGATGTAAAATAAATGTTGGGAAATGTTTATGGGAGTGTTTCAAAGAAGTTTTGGCTTTGGTTGGGTTTTGATTTTGGGGTTTGGGTTTATTTGGGTTAGCTTTGGGTTTAGGTCAAAATTGGGCCTTTTAGCTTTGGGTTGAATTTGAGTGGGGTTTGGGTCTAAATTTTGGGTAAATCATGTTAGTGTTTTGTTTGTTGGGATGCTAAGGAAGGTTTAGAAAAGGTTTGGGGTTAATTGGAGTTGAATTGGGTTAGTTAGGATTAGGTTTGGGTCATGGGTTAAGGCCAAAAGTGAAATTGGATTCAAATGTCAATCAAATTGGACTTGAATTTGGTCTATATTGGTGTTGGGAATGTTGAATTGATGTTTAGAATTGAATTGGACCAGAATTTGGGTCAATTGGGTAGGTTTGGCTTGACATTGGGTTCATTTTGGGTTAAAATTGATCAAATTGGGGGTTTTGACAAAAGTTGAGTAAATTGACAAAATTGGCCCATGGTTTAGTTGAACAAAATAAAATTAGGAATATTTGGGGTTTTTTGGAATTTTCTGGGAATTTTCTGAATTTTTGGATTTTTGGGTCAAGAGGGGTATTTTGGGTATTTGGAGGGTATTGGGAGGTATTTTTGGAATTTTTGGTATTTTTAGCTATGGATGGTCAATTTGAGTGATGTGCGAGTTTTTGGGATTAGTTTTGAGGAATTTTGGGTAATTTAGGTGATTTTGCAAATTTTGGGTAGTTTCAAGGGCTTTGGGTAGGCTAGGCGGGTGTAGGGTTCCCGGGGTTAAAAATTGAAAATTTGGAAAATTGAAGATTGGGTAAATGTAAGTGGAATGGAACCATTTTGGTTGGGCCATGAAGCCATATTAAGCCTATATGAGCCATGAGAGGACTCATTTGAGGCATTCACTATGTTGTTCCTAACCCTCTTAGCCAAGGGCTTAGGGGTTAAGGACCATCCATGTGAATCACCTACATGAGTTAGGAGGTCAAGTTGGGTATGGGTGTGGTTTTAGGAGGTGTGTGAAAGTGTAGTGTATAAGTGTAGTGTGTGTGTAAGTCAGCCCTCACTGCACTGTGCCACCTGTGGGCGCTCCTAAGGCCAAAGAGTCCTACGAGAACTCATCCTTTAAACTTCCACATTTGATTTCAACCCTCTAGGTGATTAGGGGTCTACAATCAAGTTTGTGGAGTTTTCAGGGATTTAAGAAGTGGTTAGAATTTCTAGGTGGTGGGTCCCAATTCTAATCCTCTAAGATAGTCAAAGGAAAAGCCTAAGGCTAGATCCTAAGTACTAAAGAGAAGAAGAGAAGACCTCATCAAAAATGAGGTCAACAAGGATAAGGAGTAAAGTGAGAGACTACTGCTTCCTTTCCATTCTAAAGAGAGAATTGAGTGTTGCAAAGAAGCGAGAAAGGGATTCAAAGGAACTTCAAGGGATTTGCATTGAGGAAGAGAAAGAGATAAGTTGTATTTTCTTTTGTGATTTTTATGACTTTTCTTTTATTCATAAAATTCATGTTTTATTGTCTCTTCTCCAAGAATTCCGAGTAGTCTACTTTGTTTTTCTTCTTGCATAGTGATTTGATGATGTGATTATGTGGATTTAAAGTCATTTAAAGTAATCAAGAAATTGTGACGGTTTTTCATTTTGAACTTAATTTACTTTTCAATCTGGTCAATGTTGACCTCATTTTTGATGAGGTCTTCCTTTCTTCTTTTGAGTGCTTAGGATCTAGCCTTAAGCTTTTCCTTTGACTATCTTAGAGGACTAGAATTGGGACCCGCCTTTTAGAAATTCAAACCACTTCTAAACTCCCCGCAAACTCCACAAGCTCGACTATAGACCCCTAATCACCTAGAGGGTCGAAATCAAATGCGGAAGTTTAAAGGATGAGTTCCTATAGGACTCTTTCGCCTCAGGATCGCCCCGGGTGGCCCGGTCTCGGTGAAGGGGCCGACTTACACTACACTTACACACTACATTTCCACACACTTCCTAAAACCACACCCATACCCAACTTAACCTCCCGACTCATGTGAGTGATTCACATGGATGGTCCTTAACCCCTAAGCCCTCGCTAAGAGGGTTAGGAACAACATAGTCGAATGCCTCAAATGAGTCCTTTCATGGCTCATATGGGCTTGAATGGCTTCATGGCTCAACCAAAATGATTTCACCCCACTCAAATTCACCCAATCTTCAATTTCCCAAATTTTCAATTTTTGACCCCGGACCCTACACCTACTAAACCTACCCAAAACCCTCGAAATTACCCAAATTTTTGCAAAATTTCCAAATTACCTAAAATTTTCCAAAATCAATCCCAAACACCTCCACATCACTCAAATTGATCATCCATACCCAAAAATACCAAAAATTCCAAGAAAACCTCCCAATACCCTCCAAATAACCCAAAATACCCTTCTTGGCCTAAAAATCCAAAAATTCAAAAAATTCCCAGAAAATTCCAGAAAATCCCAAATATTCCCAATTTCATTTTGTCCAACTACACCATGGGCCAATTTTGTCAATTTACCCTACTTTTGTCAAAACCCCCAATTCGACCCATTTTAATCCAAAGTGAACCCAATGTCAAACCAAACCTATCCAATTGACCCCAATTTTGGTCCAATTCAATTCTAAACTTCAATTCAACATTCCTAATACTAATTTAGACCAAATCCAAGTCCAATTTGATTGACATTTGGATCCAATTCCACTTTTGACCTTAAGGCCCATTTTTCGACCTAAGCCCAAACCTAACCCAAATGAACCCAAACCCCAAAATCAAAGCCCAACCAAAGTCAAAACCTCTTTGAAACACTCTCATAAACACTTCTCAACAATAATTCTACATAAATTTCAACCCTAGCCCAACATTGGCCCAACTTGGCCCATTTGGACCTATATCGGCCCATTCACCAAAAGAATCCAAATCCAACCCAATTCAAGCCCAAACTACCCCAAATTTGCTTCAAGTTATTCATGAAACATCCCTAAACCAAAACCAACAACTATTTGGCCCAAACTTCTACAAAAATTCCCATCCATGAACACATCCTTAAACTTAAAAGCCCACTTCCCTTAAACCTTCTTAAAAGCCCATTTCCTTCAAAATTCAAAAGCCCAAATCTACCCTAAAGCCCACATGACATCTCCATTTGTCATCCATTTAATTAAATCCATTACCTAAGTCCTAAAATCATCATTGAATTATCCCAAATGAAGCTTCATCCAAATTCCCATCAAATTACCAAAAATTTCTTAAAACCCTTTTCATGAAACAAATCAACCTTTTCCCAAGCCAAATGAAGCCATGAACAAGCCATTCTCAAGCCACATGAAGCCATGAGGGCTTTGACTTGTCATTAGTCCATTTATGGCAAGAAGAGGGGTTCTTTCTTAAACCTCCTTTAACCCTTTTTTACCTTAATCATGTCACACACTAAACCATGTTTAGCCACCTCATCATGGATGGAGACTTCACCACTCCTTCTAAGCCGACCTAAATGATTCCCTCAGCTCAAAATCGAGCTTGGAAGGGTGCACCAAGCCCAAAATGGTGGGTCGACCCAAACCAAGCCAAAGTGAGTCTTCTCCCATTCCATTTAAATCAAACTTCTTTACACATGTCAAACCTCAATCGCCTACACTAAACCCTGACCCCGACCCACCCGACCAAGATGGTGACCATCGCTCGGCCGGCCGCCACCGTGCCGCCGGAAAACACCATGGCCGAGAGCTCACATGTGAGCCAACATTGAAATTCTCACTCGCCGAGCCGCCCCATGCCTAGTGGTCACCATGGCCGATCTTCTCCTCACCGCAGCAACTCGATCCCAAGCCCTAACTCCTCCCGAGAGGCCTTCCACCCTCTCCTATTTAAACTCCACCCCTCTCGGCCATGAGGAGGTGCTCGAAACAAAACCTTAAGGAAACTCGCCAAAATCACTCCGCATCACTCTCTACACATAGAGCACCCGATCCCCACCGAATTCCGACTCCAATTCCTTCTAGCCGAGCCCAATTTCGAGCTCAAACTTTAGCCCAAAACCAGGACACTTCTCCACAGGTGAGCCAATTCCCAAATTGATTGGCTCTACACCTTCACCGCGACCAAGGGAAGGTGTCCACCACCAAAAGCCCCATCTCCAAAGCCACCCGGGCTTGCTCCAGACCTCCAAGCTTTGTGATCGGGCTTGGTCGAAATCATATCCGGACAATTCACTGCACTGTGAGACTTCATCCGGAGCTTGCTGGGACCCAATCGAAGGTGCAACAACTCTCGGATCGAAGCCACACTTCTCCGAGCCAAGGTATGAGCTAACTCTCCATCCCGAGCTTCCGGAGATTCTTCATTTCGAATGCCTTAGTTTCAATGCATGTTAACCGTATAGATGTGTTCGTCTCTTCGAGACGAATCCATGTAGTATAAGAACGTAAAAATCCATCGAGAGTCGAGCGAGATCTTAGGGATTTAGTGTGGACGGCTCTCGGCGAGAACACTCGGGGACGATGAACGGATGCCGTCCATTCGATACACGCGCGCACGGACGGCCGAGATCGCGTCGGACCGGGAGACGGTACGAGAACCGCGGGGCCCGGGCCGCCGACTCGGGTGGCGGCGTCGAACGGGAGCGCGACGCGTGTGCGTTCGGAGTCGCCGAGGTCGACGCGGCGCCGCGTGGATAAATAGATAAATAGGGTATTTTCTTATTTATTTAATTCCCTAAACTTCAAAAATCCATATCTTTGTGTAGAAAAATCACAAAAATAAAATAAAAATACCCTCTTGCTCGGTGAACAGAGGAGAATAATGTGAAAAAGAAATCACTTAATTTCATCAAATATTTTATTTTTTATGATTTATTTACTCTCTGCATTGTTTTAATTCTCCATGCATGCATACAATTCACCATGGCATGAGACCATAGGGCTTTTAAGCCTCTGAATTTGGGAACATTCCCTGAATTTTCCAAAGTCGAGGCCATCCCTATGAAGAAGTTCTTGATTTTTCAAGTTCATGTCACCGTTTTGAGTATTTTAATTCCAATAAATAGCATGTTGTGAAATAAATTCTAGGAAAATTTGGTGATGTTCCTTATGACCAGAGAACCCTAGGAAAAATAGATTTTGGCTTAGTTCATTCGTAACAACTCTAATCGGCTTAAACACCCAAAATAGGTCTTTAATTAATTAGAGTTAACCAAGCATCAAATTGACTTGAAATCAATTCTCCACTGACCTTTAGGATCAGAGGAATCCACCATAAAAATTTGAGGTCAATTGGACTTGGTTAGCCCCACTAATTGGGTTGATTAAGTCACTTAGCCATTTTAAACTTTAAAAATTCATAACTTTTAAAATACTTTTCAAAAAATTCACCAAATTGGTTTTGGAGCCTCTCTGATACCAGGGGAACCTAAGAAAATTAAAATTTCAATTTTCTAAAAAAGTTGATTTTTAATAATATTTTAATATTTTTAATAATTAAAAAATAATAAAAATCACAAAAATAATAAAATTCACCAAAATGTCACATTTTGAATTTTAATCACTTAGGAACAAATCCCACATTTTTCTTAGGTCTATTTAGTGAGATATTGAATTTTAAAGCCCTAAGGTAATTTTAAAAATTAAAAAATGTATTTTCTAGCATTTTCACTAAAATAATTATAATAAATCATAGAAAAATCAGAAAATTGCAAAACTTGATTCTCTGGTTTCCTTGATATCAGAGAGATTTTTGAAAAATATAAAATTCATTTTTCAACATTTATTTTATTTTTAAATTAATTAACACTCCAAAACTCAAAATAATTATAATAAAAATAATATAATTCAAAAAATCACCAAAATTGGTCCAAGTGCTTCTCTGGTCATTAGGAATGTCCCCTAATTTTCTTAAGGACAGAAACTTTCTTTTGGTCATGTTATCAAATTTTCCTTGAAAATCTCTATTTTCCACCAAAAATAATTATATAAATAAATTAAATACAGAAAAATCACATTTTCTCCTCTCATGTCTTTATTGACATATGAGTGAAGTTACATAAAAATTTCAAATTCATTTAAGTTTAATTTAGTGAGTTATGAAATTATTAAACTTAAAGGGTAAAATGGTAATTAAACTTTCAACCCTTAATTAAAACTTTAGGTTTAATAAAAATTAACAAGTAAAATATTTGATCTTAATCTAATTTGGATGATTGAAATTAAAATAATTAAAGGGTAGAAACCCATTAAATAATTTTAAAATGATTAAACTTTAATTAAATAATGGATTAAATTTGGAAGAATAATAAAATCGAATCCTTAAAATAAGGGATATTTATTAGGAAGAGATTTATTCTTTAATTTAAAAATCCCTAAATTAATCATCTCATTAATATTCAACTCTTAATTAAAATGATAATTCAAATTCAAAATATTAAAAGACTTAATCATTAAACTAAAGTCAAATTATTAAACTCTTTCAAAAATTTCAATTAAAATTAAAAATAAAGTAAATTAAAGATAAATTAAATTAAAATTAAATTAAATTTAATAATTAAATTAAATTAAGACAAATTAAATTAAATTAAATTAAATTAAAATTAAATTAAATTAAATTAAATAATTAAATTAAATTAAATTAAATTAAATTAAAATTAAATTAAATTAAATTAAACAATTAAATTAAATTAAATTAAATTAAATTAAATTAAACAATTAAATTAAATTAAATTAAATTAAATAATTAAATTAAATTAAATCAAATCAAATTAATTAAACGCCAAATCATTGAACTATGTTAAACTAAATTAAAACTCAATTAAATTAAATTGAATTAAATATAACATCACCTAAGACATAAAAGAAATTAAATATAAAACAACTTGAACACTATTCCAAATTTAAACTCTTTAATTTAAACCAAATCATTTGAATACTAATTTACCCTCGAAAGCTTTGATTATTATAACTCCTAAATTAAACGTCAAATGAAATGTTACTTCACTCATAGGATATTCAAATGTCCTAGTTCACCGAGCAAGTTAACAAAACTTGAAAACCTCTGGACGATTGATTCATTTATATAATTAAATTCATTTGTACTTAAAACAATCCCGGAAATATTGAAAAGATGTTTAAGATTCTTCTTAAGCACTTCCTCAATATGATAGGATATTTATAAGAACAATCGGACTTAATTGTCCTTCGATGATGAAAATCGTCCTCAAACAACAAAAAACCCAAAGAACCTAGACGTCATAGGAGATGACTAGCTATAGGATTAGGAATTTGGTAGAAAACCATAACCTTTCCCTTAGCTTTACCTAGGAACTTGCTTAAATATTCTAATTGTGTTTTAAGTGCAGCTTGGGATGACGGGAAGACCCTCCAGGTACGCTTTTATTTTATTGCAATTTACTTTCTTGCAATTTACTTTCTTGCAATTTACTTTATTGCAAATGCATTTTACTTTTCTCGTATGATAAAACAACAGTTGCATGAAAACCCACACCTTTAGGATAGTCCCTAAAACTGAAACCAAAATTAAGTTAAAAGTCATTGCAAGATAAAATTCACCGCCACAACATTTCAAAATATAAAACAACTCAAAATTTAATCACAAACGAACACAAAACTACAATTACAACTAAATTAAAACGTCCTGTTGGATGATCGGGAATACCTCGGATGATGTAACCTACGTGTTGCTAACGGGATTTCCCACGGTCTAAATGAAAGTGTGGAACTCATTCAACTGAGTTTAGCAAATTCATCCGGACTAAGTGAATCCGATAAAAATAATGATGCCGAAGGATGGAACCGCGGGATCTTAACCGGTGTCGTTATAATCAACTTTAAGATTTGTTTTAAATAAAACATAAAAAACACCTGGAAATTAAGATTTTCTCTAAACCAAAACACCTTTCTCAACTCCCGATTTATGATTTCTAAAACTAAACCTCTCGCAACAACAAGGAGCTCGGAGCATGATGGGCAAAGACGACCATCGTCATCACAGAAACCTCGAGTCTACTTCAAAGAAACTTTCCTAGAATTAAACAACCAAGCCATAGGACTTCGAGGTAGCTTCGCCTAAGTGCAACATAAATCCTCAACTCTTCGTTAGGCATTCGCATTGCAAATTAAGCCCTAACCGGTCTTAGGATTTCGAGGTAGTCGTCCGATACGACAATAAACCCTCACATCTTCTAGTGCTATTTGTTTGATTTTATCATACAAATATAAGCCCTAATTAATTGAAATCGGCAAGATCGAAATATCAAATAAACATTAGGACTTTCCTAAATTCAAGCCAAACGATAGGATAGCTGGAAATTATCGAAGTTCACTTCGAATCAATGATTTCTCCTACCTTTCTTCCTTTGGATTCACAAAACAAAATGTTCCAAAAATTTGATCCATTCCCTATTGAAACTTCAAAATTCAATCTTTCGAAAACCTTAAACTTTCAAATTCTTGAGAGCAGTAATCATCGATTATTATCGAGAGTTTTCTTAGGTGATTCCCGTCACTTAAGATGTAATTAACTATAGGGGCTTGCCCTTATAGGGAATTTTAAAGAACCTGGTAATATAAACCCCGTTTAATGTTTTCATATTAAGCATGGGAAACTTGTCGGCTTATAAAATTGGTTCGCATACCAAACGGATGTCACTAATCTTCTAGTTTATTTAATCAAGCCCCACCATCAAGCGCTGTGTCTATCCTTAGGGATAGATACACGGTCCATGGTGCGGTGCTCGTTTATATAAACTATTTGGGATGCGAGGCTCGGTTTAATCTCATATCTTAAAACTTTCAAATTTAAAAATTATTTTCAAAATCAAATACTACTTTTCAAATTATTTATTTTAATTAAATTAAAAATTCGCCGACAGATTTCTGTTAGGTGACCCCTCTTCAAAATAAAACACGACCTAAAAATATGCCGACAGGATTTCTGGCGACTCCGCTGGGGAATATTCCTCTCTCCATTATAATCAAATAATTCTCGTTTTCAAAAATCGGTAGTGTATCCATGTCCCTAATGGATCAAACTACCCTTCTTTCCGTTGGAATACTATGTTCATTTCTATCTCGAACAAGTATAGCCAACATTCTCTCGGATTTAGGAGCCACTGCTTAGACACCCCTAAACGTAGAGGTTCCGAGATCCTTTTACCTCATTTCCGAGGAAGGGTGGACCCCTCAATAAGTGTTAGTTTAGGAGTGATCCTTCGAGTCGGGAAGTCTTGCTTAAGACTTTCTTTTCCTTTCCGAATCGGATTCCTTACCTTCTCTACACCTTCGAACATTCCGTTCTAAATAAACAAACCCTCTAATAAGTGATTCTTTTAACAAATGATAAATACATGAACAAAGAATGAGTTCGCACTCTTTTCAATTCCTTTCTTTTCGTCCCGAAGAAAAGAAGCATAACTCGGGACCGACAACCGAATCTACCTCGCGTAAATGGAAGCCCCGAAACCGATTTTCTCCTTCACCAACGGACCGGACTTCGCCGTCTATAAGGATGAACCGCCCGACAATGGGGTCATCCGATTTGGACGAGGATTTGAAAACACGAACGTCAAAGTCACCGACGTCTCCCTCTTTGCACCGACGAACAAGGTATCCGAAGCTAAGGAATCACCGCTCGAGTTCAACCTTAGGTCGACCCAAGAGTTTCCTCCCCGCAAAGGGTCCCGACTAGGAGGAGTACCGCCGTCCGCAGGAGGACCGTTCTCACTACCCCCACCGGTCTAGTTGTTTCCGCACCTACCCCGACTTCTACCAAATCAAAGGGGAAAGAAATCCGTAACTATGGTAAACCCGTTACCGCGGAGGGTACGGATCTTCCCGTAAGACCTTCGTCTTCGAAATCGGGTCCGAGCTCGAAGATTCCTTCGCCGACAAAGACCCAAAGAAGAAATAGAAATAGAAGGATCGCTGTGGAAGCCGTAGCCGCCGAGATCGCCTTCCCGAGGAAATTCCGCAGTTACCGTAATATACACCGCTACCGTAATATACACCACCGCCCGACTACATACCACTTTTGGGAGGAAGCAGGTTCCATCCCCTCTCCGCCGCAGAGGATGAGGAGAATGTTCGCAAGATCGCCGCCACATTACCTCGGCCCGCATACTACAACGATAGCCGCAAGAAAAGAACCGAACTACGCCGTTTCGCTCGACCGCAAACTTTGGTAGAAAAGCTAAGCAAAGAAGGAAAACCGCCCCGTGTCGGAAATTCTACGAAGGATGTGGCGGGTGCCGGTCAAATCCCGTCTCGGGCCCCGAGTAGAACCCGCCGTCATAATAGAAAAGCCAAGCAAGAGAATGAAGGCTAGCCCGCCCGTCGTAGTATCGTGGTTACGGATTAGGGAGGATACCACCTTCCAACATTCGGTCGATGCGACCATCCGGTCATAGACCTTCCGCCGCTAGAAGGATGGTGTGGCGTCCCACTACGGGGCGATCGAGACCGAAACAAGCAGCCTCGAGAAAGAAAGTCTCGCCAGAGGCCGGAATCCGAAGAAAGTGCTACCGCGATGGAGGGGACTCGTGAAAAGGGACCCGGCAACCATCGCATGACAACCACAAAGATACACGAAAGCTCCGCTAGAAGATGCCATGGAAAAGTTGAGAACCGACATCCGACGGTTGGCAAAAGAAAGAGAAGAAAGGTTCGGAGATGAGATCGACTCATCGGAATTCATGGACAACGAATATGCAGAAATCAACATGGTTGAGACACGAGCTTCATCATCTTCTCAAGGTGCTCCTGCAGCTCGCGAAAGAGAGGAGCCGGAACCGATGAAGAGACAGCCTTCGAGAAAAGGACGACACGATCGCTCAAATGGCGAAGAGGATGGAAGAGATGGCCGTAGCTCTAGCCACTCTCCAAAGTCAAGTACAACCACATGTAGAGACACCCCGTAAGTCATTCACATCGTAGACGGAGGAAAGGAGATTACATCCGTCAATGGGGATGACCAATCGAAAAGGATACAACACAAAGTATGATCCCCGAAAAGGATATCAAGAACTCGGTAGAACAGCAGAGTGCGAGAAGCCCTAGCACAATCGAAGAACGGGACATCTATTCGGACGGTAGACCTTACCCGAAGAATTCGACGCCGTCCAATACCCAAAGGGCTTCGTACCACCTCTCGTTTAAGACCTTCGACGGAACCGGAACCCCCGACAAGCATGTCGCACACTTTCGTGCCGCTTGTTGCAATGCCGGCGGGAGCGATGCGCTACTCTTCCGACGCTTCGTTAGCAGCTCCGTCGGAATCGCCTTCGACCGGTATGCGAATTACCCAACGGATCCGTAAAGACATTCTCGTAGCTAGAGAGCCTCTTCATTAAGCGATTTGTCGGAGCTCAGCACCACATCACTATAGGTGATTTAGTGATAGAGAAACAAAGGCCGAATGAAACTCTAGTGGATTACATACTTCGATGGAGAAATTTAAGTATGAAGTGTGAACCACAACCGCAAGAACAACATGCAATCAGATCTTGCTTAAAAGCATTCACGGCCCGATAAGCACTTCTCCTCAAGGGATTCACTATTAAGACTTTTGAGAAGTTGTTAAGCAAGGCCGGAAGCTTGCAAGAAGAGGCGAAGCAATTAAGTTTTGCCGACAAGACGGACAAGCGTAGCCGGTGAAGACTTTCGAAAAGAAATCCGTGGTCGCTGCAGCAGTTGACAAAGGCAAACAACCGATGCAAATACCACCGTAACGGCCGCAAAGCAACCACAACAAAATTACCAAGAACCCCGGTCCAAACTATCACCGTCTCCGCAAAGTATGAACAACCGTCTCGTCCGCAACGTACATCGAGGGAGCTTCCGAGCGGAGAATATCCGTTCAAAAATGAAGCAAGATCAAAGATGTTCCGTAGCTTAATAAAAACTCCGGATTTCCAACTGCCGCAGCCCAAAAGACCGGAGGAAGTCAACAAGAAAGGTGATCCCAACTTTTGCCCCTACCATCGAATGCTTCGGGCACAAGATGAAGACCGCATTACCTTCAAAAGTTGGCTCAACGACAACCTTCTGAAAGGAAATATAACAATCCCGAAGGAGTACATGAAGGAACCCCGTAAAGGAGGTTCCGTCAATGTTATCTCAACCGATCCCGTCATTCCGATAGATCCCTATGCAACCAACGATGGATGGACTACCGCCTCGACGAGATCTTCGAAGAAGATTTTAGACAACATCCGAACCGCTTCGTGCGAGCTTCAATTCGAGTTCGAGACCCGTTAAACCGTACTATCACTCGCGATAGAAGAACCACCTCGACAGGAGACAATCGAAGAGAAGAAGAAAATCGACGAAGAAGAGGGACCGAGACTCCTAAGGCTGGACTAGGGGCCGCTTATCCTAGGATAGTTGTTTCCGATTCGGGGAGAAATCCCTCGAACCTCTCGATTTTGTATGATTATCCGCTCACTTCGGTGGGATCATATAATGATAAGGGTGATGGCGTTGGCTACGTTTTGACTGTTTCTAACGATTACGTAACTAGCGACAATCCGGGCGTCGATTTCGATACCAACAACAATTCTCAAATCATACAAGATCTCGACGATCAAAATGATGAAGAAGGCATCCATCAAGGAGGCTACGAGAGTTCAACAAGCAACGGATCTATCTGTGAGTTTCGAGGAGCTCCAGCATACGATAGAGTTAGAGCCTTCGTATTTTGAAGATAATCCGAAGAGCTCGTCATTCCGATTCGGGAGGAGACACCGACAAACTCAACACTAGATTCAGAAGAAATTACAGAAGTCAACCTAAGAAATGGAAAAGTTCTACCTCCAAGAATGGGTCCAAAAGACAAAGGAAAGCAGGTGGTTGTTCAAGAAGAACCAACCCCAGCAGAAGACATACCCATTCGAGAAGAAGCCGAGACACAGGAGAACAAAGTGGACTACAACGTGCTAGCCCATCTTAGGAAACTACCGACCAACCGAGCATCTACGATGCTCTCATCTTATCAAAGGAGATGAGAGAAGCTCGATCAAGGCCTTACTTGATCCGGAAATTCGCTTAGCTCAAATGGCCGGAGATTCCTTAGATGAGGTTTGCTCGTTAAAGGAACAGCCGAGGTGTTACCTTCACGTACAATGACCTACTACTTGGGACAGCTAGATCACAACCGACCGTTGTACATTTCAGCTACAATCGGGAAGTTTACGCTCTCCGCAGTTTTGGTGGATCCAGGAGCATCAATCAATATAATGAGTCTTCGAACACTAGCATACTTGGAAATTGATGCTCGCGAGCTCGAGGCCGACAAAATGTTATTAAGAGGATTCAACCGTAAAGGAGAAAGAGCCCTCGGGTCAATAACGCTACCGATGAAGACCGGTGATTTAGCAAAGACAACCGCAAAATTTCATATAATCGATTCGAAACGTCGTTCAACGCTCTACTCGGGCCGACCATGGATACATGAAAACAGGATGGTACCATCATCTCGCATCGCTGCATCAAATATTACGATGGAGGGGAACAAGTGCATCAAAGGAGACTTACAACCATTCTCCGTACATGAAATTGGAATCCATGAAGATGCAACTTATTATGCACCGCCAAAGAAAACAATCTTCTCCGGAGATACCATAACAAATGAAGCAAAGAAAGTTCGAGACAACGAAGAACCCGAAGTCCTAGTCCAACCAGCTCACTCACCACTCCCTTCCGGCGAGATGGTGAAGGTTTCTCCACAACTCGCATCCGAGGTCGAGGCCGGGACGAGGCCGTGGTAGAGACACTAGGACAATTGGACAGAAGAAGCCAACCATCAATGTTGATTGGGATGATAGTTCCGAAGAGGAAAAAGAAATCAAGCAAGAAGCAGCAACAATAAGTCGAAAGAAGCCGCAATACAAGATCTCCCTCGAAGATGAAAAGAACGAAGAATACAAATCAATGTACGAGAAGATTAACCACTACGTACATACTATGACCCTAACTCCGATCCATTCTAATAAGATCGAGGGTATGGAGGTCAAAGAGGTACGTAGTGACGGTGCAAAGCCGATCAAATTCTACCGTGGTGCTTCTTCCTCCAAAACCGAAAATAATGTACAATTCGAAGATGTCACTTCATCGAATTAATGGAACTACCTTTTCGGGTGGTACTCTCCTCGTGTTCAAAATTTAATTCAACGTGGTTTCTTACCTCGACAATGGACAAAAGGCCAATCACAACATTTTGAAAAGTTATGGAATAACTCCGCCGTCCTCCCAATTCAAAGTATGGACTCGGATTCGGCACAGTAGGGTCATTCGACGATACCGAATTTTGCTTGGTTGTCACTCGCAAATCCAATGAAAACTCGCATGGAAACTACAAACGAACTCGAAGATTTACAAATCGGAGACGCTCCACCGAATTCGAAGAAGAAATCAAATCTACAATAAGATGAGTTAATGGAAGTTAACTTAGGTACTAGCGAAGAGCCTAGACCTACCTTTGTTAGCTCCTTACTCAACAAAGAAGACTCCGGAGAAATAATCAAGTTATTAATGGAATTTAAAGATCGTTTTGCTTCGGAGCTACGATGAAATGCCGAGATTAGCTCCGGAGGTCGCAGTCCATAAGCTAAGAGTAGATCCTACTTCGTCCCAGCCGTACAAGGTCCCGTAAGAATGCGTCTGGAAATCGAACAACAAGTCATAGCCGAAGTTAAAAAGCTAATAGACGCTAAATTTGTCCGTGAAGAACAATACCCGACCCGGTTAGCCAATGTGGTGCCAGCCGAAAGAAGAATGGTCGATCGTAATTTGTGTGGACTTCGCAGATTTAAACAAGGCATGTCCAAAAGATGAATTCCTCTACCGATTCCGTAACCGATGATCGATATTGCTTCGACACATGAAATATTCTCATTCACGGATGGATCTTCGTGATACAACCGGATAAAAATGGCTCCGTAAGATGAAAAGCTTACAGCATTCGTAACGCCGATCGGAGTATTTTGCTACACGGTGATGCCATTCGGATCGAAGAACGCAGGAGCAACTTACCAAAGAGCAATGACAAGAATTTTTGATGATCTCATCCACAATCAAGTCGAATGCTACGTGGACGATGTCGTCATCAAAAGCAAAGTAAAGGAAAACCACTTCGTATGATTCGAGAATTGTTTTCGAACGATTAAGACAATTTAACCTTAAGATGAATCCCTTAAAATGCGCCTTCGGCGTCACCTCCGGAAATTCTTAGGATTCGTTGTCCGACATCGTGGAATTGAAATCGATCCGGAGAAGATTAAAGCTATCTTAGAAATGCCGCCTCCCAAAACCTTAAAACAACTACGATCTTTTCAAGGGAAGCTCGGCATATCTTCGACGCTTTATCTCAAACCTCGTCGTAGGTGTCAGCCTTTCTCGGCACTAGTTAAAAAGGACGCCAAATTTATTTGGGAAGAGAAATGCTAGAAGGCCTTCGAAGACATTAAACGATATTTAATGACACCTCCCGTCTTAGCAGCCCCGGCCTCGTGTAGACCGTCGATACTTTACACCGCGGCTCTAGACGACTCTCTCGGAGCCCCGTTAGCCTGTGTCAATGATGAGGGTAAAGAAAATGCTCTTTACTACTTAAGCCGTCGTTTACTTCCGACGGAAGTAAGGTATCCCGCAATTGAAAAGCATTGTTTGGCCCCGATCTTCGCCGCTCAAAAGCTCGTGCACTACATGCTTTCTCATAAGGTCAACTCGATCTCGAAGTTTAATCCATTGCAATACTTCGATGACTCGTCCAACACTTTCCTACAGACTTGCCGTATGGTCAATGATATTATCGCAATTCGATATAACTTTCGTGCCTCTCGCGTGCCGTAAAGGGACAAGTCTTAGCAGACTTCCTCGCAAAGACACCCTTTCGCCGGCCGAATCTCCTCTCAATGACGATCTCGCCGATGAACAAATAATGAACCTAGAAGACCTCGACGATCGACGTTGGGAATTGTATTTCGACGGAGCATCTTCAAGCACACAAAGACGAAGAATCACAAGTGATAGTGCCCGGTAAGGCAGAATCGGCTAATCTTTATAACACCGGAGCGGGGGATGTTAAGATACTCCTACCACTTGGCGGAACCGTGTACAAACAACGGCTGAATACGAAGCCCTCATAACGGGATTGGAATTAACCATTCAAATGGGGATAACGGACATCAACATCTACGGGGATTCACAGCTTAATCATTCAACGGATCGCGGACAAGACAGAATTCTAAAGCCAAGACTCGAACAATACTTCCAAGTATGCCATACAAATTGCCGAACGCATTCCAAATGTGACAATCTACAAAATTCCTAGAAAAGAGAATGCTTTAAGCAGATGCTTTAGCCCGTCTCGCAAAAGAATTTGCCTCGTTTGCAAGATGAATCGATGGAAGTGTCGGCTCACTGACGTCGGTCCTATCACAGCTTGACATAGACATGATACACAAATCGAAAAAGAAAAAGAATCAGCTGCAAAGAAGTGATGTAAAACACGAAGATCGGCGACAGCCTATCGATGGACTACCCGCAAACAGAAAGCTACCGGACGATAGGTCGCTAGCCCATCGTATCAAGAAAAGAACTCGTCCTACGCATTAATAAACAACACATTATACGAAGGTCTTTTGATCAAATGTGGCTAAGGTGCCTAAGCTGGTCCGAGGCCCGTGAAATCGTTAAAGAGGTGCATTCGGGACTCCGTGGCGCTCACCGACGGGTCCAAAAATGAAGATGAAAATTAAAAGACTAGGGTACTACCGGCCCTCGATGATGACCGACCGCATGAAAATCGCCAAGAGCCGTCACCAATGCCAAGTGCACGGAGTGGTTCTACACCAACCTCCAAATGTGCTACACCCGACAACTGCGTCGTGGCCGTTCGAATGTCGGGGCACGTGATATAGTGGGTCCGATAGAACCACCATCTTCGAAAGGACATCGCTTTATTCTTGCGGCTACGCATTACTTTTCCAAGCGGCGTGCGGCTCCACTTAGAGAAGTGAAAGCACACCACGTGCTACGCTTTTCAAGAACCAAGTTGTCTCACCGTTTCGGAGTGCCGCGCAGATCATCTCGTATACTGGGTCAGCATTCGAAGCACACAAATCAACAATTTTGTCGTGAGACACGGAATCGACCGGCGATACTCAACAATTTACTACCCAAGAGCAAACGGCCTCGCCGAGGCTTTTAATAAAACTCTCGTTCAAATCTTAAAGAAAACCTCGGACGATAATAAGAGAAATTGGCACGAGAAATTGTTAGAAGCCTTATGGGCCTACCGGACGACCTTCGAACCCCTACTCAAGCTACACCTTACGCTCCGGTGTATGGGTCCGAGGCAAGTGTTACCTTTAGAGGTTCAACTTCCTTCACTCGTAATTGCAGTTGCAAACAAGATCACGACGTAAGAAAACGCCGTACTACGACTCGAAGAATTAGAAAGCTTGAAGGGAAAAGACTTGCAGCGCAACGAATTTAGAACTATACCAAGCTAAGATGGTTCAAGCCCATGACAAACCGGTCCGCCCAAGAACCTTCAAAGTTGGTGACTTAGTTCTCGTTCTCAAGAGACCTATTCTCGCACACCGCAAGATAGGAGGAAAATTGAACCCACTCGGGAAGGACCGTTTCGTGGTCGAAGCAAGATACTCGTGGAGGTTCCTACCAGCCTAGTGAATCGCTGTGGAGAACGACATATGCTTCCGATCAACGGACGATACTTGAAAAAGTATTACGCTACCCGATGTTTCGAAGGAATGAATTCTTCATCCCTAAGAAACACGGTGAAGTAATTACTCGTGATCGGGTCCGAACCCAAAAATAATAAAATGTGCTAAGATAAATAAAATCATGATAATAAAGTTTTCCTTGTTTTCCTTTCCAAATCAAGATCTCTTTCCGCATCTTATCCTACTTCATTCCCGTTAAATTCGAAAATATAAAAAAAAAATCCGAAAATGACAAACACTAAGTTCACATGAACATTAAATAAACAATAAAATAAAATTTGAACCATTAAAAGATAAACGAAATAAACTCCAAAATCAAATTCCATCCTTCCAAACTTCAAAATCAAATTCCATCCTTCCAAACTTCAAAATCAAATTCTCAATCAAATTCCAAATCCACTCTCGATCAAATTTCAAATTTGATCTTCCCAAATCTCAAATCAAATTCTCAATCAAAATCCAAATCCAATCTCGATCAAGTTTCAAACTTGATCTTTCAAATTTCAAATCAAATCTTAAATCAAATTTCAATCGAGTTCAAACTCATCCTTCCAAATCTCAAATTCAATCTTTCCAGGCTTCAAGTCTCAATCAAATTCAAATTCAATCTCTATCAAATCTCAAATCCGATCTTCTAGATCTCACATCAAAATTCAAAACTTTTGGGTCGAGGATTTTACATCCAAGACCGCACCGCTTTAGGATCCTTTTCCTATCGCACCGAAATACATCAAATTCAAAACTTTCGAGTCGAGGATTTTACATCCAAGACCGCACCGCTTTAGGATTCTCTTCCTATCGCACCGAAATACATCAAAATTCAAAACTTTTGGGTCGAGGATTTTACATCCAAGACCGCACCGCTTTAGGATTCTCTTCCTATCGCACCGAAATACACCAAAATTCAAAACTTTTGGGTCGAGGATTTTACCTCCAAGACCGCACTCGCTTTAGGATTCTCTTCCTATCGCACCGAAATACATCAAAATTCAAACTTTTGGGTCGAGGATTTTACATCCAAGACCGCACCGCTTTAGGATTCTCTTCCTATCGCACCGAAATACATCAAAATTCAAACCTTTTGGGTCGAGGATTTTACATCCAAGACCGCACCGCTTTAGGATTCTTTTCCTATCAGCACCGAAGTACATCAAATTCAAACTTTTGGGTCGAGGATTTTACATCCAAGACCGCACCGCTTTAGGATTCTCTTCCTATCGCACCGAAATACATCAAAATTCAAAACTTTTGGGTCGAGGATTTTTCATCCAAAACCGCACCGCCTTAGGATTCTCTTCCTATCGCACCGAAATACATCAAAATTCAAAACTTTTGGGTCGAGGATTTTACATCCAAGCATCGCACCGCTTTAGGATTCTCTTCCTATCGCACCGAAATACATCAAAATTCAAACCTTTTGGGTCGAGGATTTTACATCCAAGACCGCACTCGCTTTAGGATTCTTTTCCTATTGCACCGAAGTACATCAAATTCAAACTTTTGGGTCGAGGATTTTACATCCAAGACTCGCACCGCTTTAGGATTCTTTTCCTATCAGACCGAAGTACATCAAAATTCAAACTTTTGGGTCGAGGATTTTACATCCAAGACCGCACCGCTTTAGGATTCTTTTCCTATCGCACCGAAATACATCAAAATTCAAACTTTTGGGTCAAGGATTTTACATCCAAGACCGCATCGCTTTAGGATTCTTTCCCTATCGCACCGAAATACATCAAATCGAATTCCCGGGTTAAGGAATTTACATCCGAGACCGCATTGCTTTAGGATCATTTCCCTATCGCAATGAAATACATCAAAATCAAACTCTCGAGGTTAAGGATTTTACATCCAACACCACTTTGCTCCGAGATATCTTCTCATCGCAACGATTCAATCTAATCAATTCAATTTTCTTTCGAGGTCGGAGATGTTACATCTAAAACCTCAAAATCCTAATTTTCATTTCAAATCAAATCCCTCAAATTAATTTCGACAAAACTTCAATCTAAATCGAAACTCCAAACTAAAATTTAAACTCACACATCAAAACATAAATTGAAGCAAAATAAAATCTAAATCGAAATTCCCTCGCATCATGTGATTTGGGATTTACCTCCTTTTCCTTTCCCAGCCGAGAGTTCAAGAATCTCCGGTTCCAGCAGATATACTTGACACTCCCCAGCTAGAACTCTTCTACTTCGTCCTAAGTTCGTCACTGGACATCCGTGTTGGTTTTGTTGATCGCTTCGGTCAACACCAATACGCGCGGTGTGCTCCGTCACCACCACACCTATCGGGGTCCATTTGTCGACCTCATTTTCGATGAGGTCTTCCTTTCTTCTTTCGAGTGCTTAGGATCTAGCCTTAAGCTTTTCCTTTCGACTATCTTAGAGGACTAGAATTGGGACCCGCCTTTTAGAAATTCAAACCACTTCTAAACTCCCCGCAAACTCCACAAGCTTCGACTATAGACCCCTAATCACTCTGTAGGGTCGAAATCAAATGTGGAAGTTTAAAGGATGAGTTCCTATAGACTCTTCTGGCCTTAGGATCGCCCGGCGGCCTCGGTCTCAGTGAAGGGGCCGACTTACACTACACTTACACACTACATTTCCACACACTTCCTAAAACCACACCCATACCCAACTTAACCTCCCGACTCATGTGAGTGATTCACATGGATGGTCCTTAACCCCTAAGCCCTCGCTAAGCAGGGTTAGAACAACATAGCTGAATGCCTCAAATGAGTCCTTTCATGGCTCATATGGGCTTGAATGGCTTCATGGCTCAACCAAAATGATTTCACCCCACTCAAATTCACCCAATCTTCAATTTCCCAAATTTTCAATTTTTGACCCCTGGACCCTACACCTACTAAACCTACCCAAAACCCTCGAAATTACCCAAATTTTTGCAAAATTTCCAAATTACCTAAAATTTTCCAAAATCAATCCCAAACACCTCCACATCACTCAAATTGATCATCCATACCCAAAAATACCAAAAATTCCAAGAAAACCTCCCAATACCCTCCAAATAACCCAAAATACCCTTCTTGCCTAAAAATCCAAAAATTCAAAAAATTCCCAGAAAATTCCAGAAAATCCCAAATATTCCCAATTTCATTTTGTCCAACTACACCATGGGCCAATTTTGTCAATTTACCCTACTTTTGTCAAAACCCCCAATTCGACCCATTTTAATCCAAAGTGAACCCAATGTCAAACCAAACCTATCCAATTGACCCCAATTTTGGTCCAATTCAATTCTAAACTTCAATTCAACATTCCTAATACTAATTTAGACCAAATCCAAGTCCAATTTGATTGACATTTGGATCCAATTCCACTTTTGACCTTAAGGCCCATTTTTCGACCTAAGCCCAAACCTAACCCAAATGAACCCAAACCCCAAAAATCAAAGCCCAACCAAAGTCAAAACCTCTTTGAAACACTCCCATAAACACTTCTCAACAATAATTCTACATAAATTTCAACCCTAGCCCAACATTGGCCCAACTTGGCCCATTTGGACCTATATTGGCCCATTCACCAAAAGAATCCAAATCCAACCCAATTCAAGCCCAAACTACCCCAAATTTGCTTCAAGTTATTCATGAAACATCCCTAAACCAAAACCAACAGCTATTTGGCCCAAACTTCTACAAAAATTCCCATCCATGAACACATCCTTAAACTTAAAAGCCCACTTCCCTTAAACCTTCTTAAAAGCCCATTTCCTTCAAAATTCAAAAGCCCAAATCTACCCTAAAGCCCACATGACATCTCCATTTGTCATCCATTTAATTAAATCCATTACCTAAGTCCTAAAATCATCATTGAATTATCCCAAATGAAGCTTCATCCAAATTCCCATCAAATTACCAAAAAATTTCTTAAAACCCTTTTCATGAAACAAATCAACCTTTTCCCAAGCCAAATGAAGCCATGAACAAGCCATTCACAAGCCACATGAAGCCATGAGGGCTTTGACTTGTCATTAGTCCATTTATGGCAAGAAGAGGGGGTTCTTTCTTAAACCTCCTTTAACCCTTTTTACCTTAATCATGTCACACACTAAACCATGTTTAGCCACCTCATCATGGATGGAGACTTCACCACTCCTTCTAAGCCGACCTAAATGATTCCTCAACTCAAAATCGAGCTTGAAGGGTGCACCAAGCCCAAAATGGTGGGTTGACCCAAACCAAGCCAAAGTGAGTCTTCTCCCATTCCATTTAAATCAAACTCCTTTACACATGTCAAACCTCAATCGCCTACACTAAACCCCGCCCCGACCCACCCGACCAAGATGGTGACCATCGTCGGCCGGCCGGCCACTGGCCGCCGGAAAACACCATGGCCGAGAGCTCACATGTGAGCCAACATTGAAATTCTCACTTGCTGAGCCGCCCCATGCCTAGTGGTCACCATGGCCGATCTTCTCCTCACCGCGAGCAGCTCGATCCCAAGCCCTAACTCCTCCGAGAGGCCTTCCACCCTCTCCTATTTAAACTCCACCCCTCTCGGCCACGAGAGGTGCCGAAACAAAACCTTAAGGAAACTCGCTAAAATCACTCTAGATCACTCTCTACAAATAGAGCACCCGATCCCCACCGAATTCCAGCTTCCAATTCCTTCTAGCCGAGCCCAATTTCGAGCTCAAACTTTAGCCCAAAAACCGAGACACTTCTCCACAGCGAGCCAATTCCCAAATCGATCGGCTCTACACCTTCACTGCATCAGGGAAGGTGTCCACCACCAAAAGCCCCATCTCCGAAGCCACCCACTGCTCCAGACTCTCCAAGCTTTGTGATCGGGCTTGGTCGAAATCATATCCAGTACAATTCACTGCACCAGAGACTTCATCCGGAGCTTCACGGGACCCAATCGAAGGTGCAACAACTCTCGATCGAGCCACACTTCTCCGAGCCAAGGTATGAGCTAACTCTCCATCCCGAGCTTCGGAGATTCTTCATTTCGAATGCCTTAGCTTCAATGCATGTTAACCGTATAGATGTGTTCGTCTCTTCGAGACGAATCCATGAGAGTATAAGAACGTAAAAATCCATCGAGAGTCGAGTGAGATCTTGTGGATTTAGCGTGGACGGCTCTCGGCGAGAACACTCGGGGACGATGAACGGATGCCGTCCATTCGATACACGCGCGCACGGACGGCCAGGATCGTGCGCCGGACCAGGAGACCGGTACGAGAACCGCGGGCCCGGCCGCCGACTCGTGTGGCGGCGTCGAATGGGAGCGCGACGCGTGTGCGTTCGGAGTCGCCGAGGTCGACGCGGCGCCGCGTGGATAAATAGATAAATAGGGTATTTTCTTATTTATTTAATTCCCTAAACTTCAAAAATCCATATCTTTGTGTAGAAAAATCACAAAAATAAAATAAAAATACCCTTCGCTCAGTTGAACGGAGGAGAATAATGTGAAAAAGAAATCACTTAATTTCATCAAATATTTTATTTTTTATGATTTATTTACTCTCTGCATTGTTTTAATTCTCCATGCATGCATACAATTCACCATGGCATGAGACCATAGGGCTTTTGAAGCCTCCGAATTTGGGAACATTCCCCGAATTTTCCAAAGTCGAGGCCATCCCTATGAAGAGTTCTCGATTTTTCAAGTTCAGTGTCACTGTTTTGAGTATTTTAATTCCAATAGAATAAGCATGTTGTGAAATAAATTCTAGGAAAATTTGGTGATATTCCTTATGACCAGAGAACCCTAGGAAAAATAGATTTTGGCTTAGTTCATTCGAACAACTCTAATCGGCTTAAACACCCAAAATAGGTCTTTAATTAATTAGAGTTAACCAAGCATCAAATTGACTTGAAATCAATTCTCCACTGACCTTTAGGATCAGAGGAATCCACCATAAAAATTTGAGGTCAATTGGACTTGGTTAGCCCCACTAATTGGGTTGATTAAGTCACTTAGCCATTTTAAACTTTAAAAATTCATAACTTTTAAAATACTTTTCAAAAATTCACCAAATTGGTTTTGGAGCCTCTCTGATATCAGGGGAACCTAAGAAAATTAAAATTTCAATTTTCTAAAAAAGTTGATTTTTAATAATATTTTAATATTTTTAATAATTAAAAAATAATAAAAATCACAAAAATAATAAAATTCACCAAAATGTCACATTTTGAATTTTAATCACTTAGGAACAAATCCCACATTTTTCCTAGGTCTATTTAGTGAGATATTGAATTTTAAAGCCCTAAGGTAATTTTAAAAATTAAAAAATGTATTTTCTAGCATTTTCACTAAAATAATTATAATAAATCATAGAAAAATCAGAAAATTGCAAAACTTGATTCTCTGGTTTCCTTGATATCAGAGAGATTTTTGAAAAATATAAAATTCATTTTTCAACATTTATTTTATTTTTAAATTAATTAACACTCCAAAACTCAAAATAATTATAATAAAAATAATATAATTCAAAAAATCACCAAAATTGGTCCAAGTGCTTCTCTGGTCATTAGGAATGTCCCCTAATTTTCTTAAGGACAGAAACTTTCTTTTGGTCATGTTATCAAATTTTCCTTGAAAATCTCTATTTTCCACCAAAAATAATTATATAAATAAATTAAATACAGAAAAATCACATTTTCTCCTCTCATGTCTTTATTGACATATGAGTGAAGTTACATAAAAATTTCAAATTCATTTAAGTTTAATTTAGTGAGTTATGAAATTATTAAACTTAAAGGGTAAAATGTTAATTAAACTTTCAACCCTTAATTAAAACTTTAGGTTTAATAAAAATTAACAAGTAAAATATTTGATCTTAATCTAATTTGGATGATTGAAATTAAAATAATTAAAGGGTAGAAACCCATTAAATAATTTTAAAATGATTAAACTTTAATTAAATAATGGATTAAATTTGGAAGAATAATAAAATTGAATCCTTAAAATAAGGGATATTTATTAGGAAGAGATTTATTCTTTAATTTAAAAATCCCTAAATTAATCATCTCATTAATATTCAACTCTTAATTAAAATGATAATTCAAATTCAAAATATTAAAAGACTTAATCATTAAACTAAAGTCAAATTATTAAACTCTTTCAAAAATTTCAATTAAAATTAAAAATAAAGTAAATTAAAGATAAATTAAATTAAAATTAAATTAAATTTAATAATTAAATTAAATTAAGACAAATTAAATTAAATTAAATTAAATTAAAATTAAATTAAATTAAATTAAACAATTAAATTAAATTAAATTAAATTAAATTAAAATTAAATTAAATTAAATTAAACAATTAAATTAAATTAAATTAAATAATTAAAATTAAATTAAATTAAATTAAACAATTAAATTAAATTAAATTAAATTAAATAATTAAATTAAATTAAATCAAATCAAATTAATTAAACGCCAAATCATTCAACTATGTTAAACTAAATTAAAACTCAATTAAATTAAATTGAATTAAATATAACATCACCTAAGACATAAAAGAAATTAAATATAAAACAACTTGAACACTATTCCAAATTTAAACTCTTTAATTTAAACCAAATCATTTGAATACTAATTTACCCTCAAAGCTTTGATTATTATAACTCCTAAATTAAACGTCAAATGAAATGTTACTTCACTCATAGGATATTCAAATGTCCTAGTTAATCGAGCAAGTTAACAAAACTTGAAAACCTCGGACGATTGATTCATTTATATAATTAAATTCATTTGTACTTAAAACAATCCCGGAAATATTGAAAAGATGTTTAAGATTCTTCTTAAGCACTTCCTCAATATGATAGGATATTTATAAGAACAATTGGACTTAATTGTCCTTCGATGATGAAAATCGTCCTCAAACAACAAAAATCCCAAAGAACCTAGACGTCATAGGAGATGACTAGCTATAGGATTAGGAATTTGGTAGAAAACCATAACCTTTCCCTTAGCTTTACCTAGGAACTCGCTTAAATATTCTAATCGTGTTTTAAGTGCAGCTTGGGATGACGGGAAGACCCTCCAGGTACGCTTTTATTTTATCGCAATTTACTTTCTTGCAATTTACTTTCTTGCAATTTACTTTATTGCAAATGCATTTTACTTTTCTTGCATGATAAAACAACGGTTGCATGAAAACCCACACCTTTAGGATAGTCCCTAAAACCGAAACCAAAATTAAGTTAAAAGTCATCGCAAGATAAAATTCACCGCCACAACATTTCAAAATATAAAACAACTCAAAATTTAATCACAAACGTAACACAAAACTACAATTACAACTAAATTAAAACGTCCCGTTGGATGATCGGGAATACCTCGGATGATGTAACCTACGTGTTGCTAACGGGATTTCCCACGGTCTAAATGAAAGTGTGGAACTCATTCGACTGAGTTTAGCAAATTCATCCGGACTAAGTGAATCCGATAAAAATAATGATGCCTGAAGGATGGAACCGCGGGATCTTAACCGGTGTCGTTATAATCAACTTTAAGATTTGTTTTAAATAAAACATAAAAAACACCTGGAAATTAAGATTTTCTCTAAACCAAAACACCTTTCTCAACTCCCGATTTATGATTTCTAAAACTAAACCTCTCGCAACAACAAGGAGCTCGGAGCATGGTGGGCAAGCACGACCATCGTCATCAGCAAAACTCCGAGTCTACTTCAAGAAAACTTTCCTAGAATTAAACAACCAAGCCATAGGACTTCGAGGTAGCTTCGCCTAGTGCAACATAAATCCTCAACTCTTCGTTAGGCATTTGCATTGCAAATTAAGCCCTAACCGGTCTTAGGATTTCGAGGTAGTCGTCCGATACGACAATAAACCCTCACATCTTCTGAAGGCTATTTGTTTGATTTTATCATACAAATATAAGCCCTAATTAATTGAAATTGGCAAGATTGAAATATCAAATAAACATTAGGACTTTCCTAAATTCAAGCCAAACGATAGGATAGTCGGGAAATTATCGAAGTTCACTTCGAATCAGTGATTTCTCCTACCTTTCTTCCTTTGGATTCACAAAACAAAATGTTCCAAAAATTTGATCCATTCCCTATTGAAACTTCAAAATTCAATCTTCGAAAACCTTAAACTTTGAAATTCTTGAGAGCGAGTAATCATTGATTATTATCGAGAGTTTTCTTAGGTGATTCCCGTCACTTAAGATGTAATTAACTATAGGGGCTTGCCCTTATAGGGAATTTTAAAGAACCTGAGTAATATAAACCCCGTTTAATGTTTTCATATTAAGCAGGGGAAACTTGCTTGGCTTATAAAATTGGTTCGCGGACCAAACGGATGTCACTAATCTTCTAGTTTATTTAATCAAGCCCCACCATCAAGCGATGGTGTCTATCCTTAGGGATAGATACACGGTTTATGGTGCGGTGCTCGTTTATATAAACTATTTGGGATGTGAGGTCGGCTTAATCTCATATCTTAAAACTTTCAAATTTAAAAATTATTTTCAAAATCAAATACTACTTTTCAAATTATTTATTTTAATTAAATTAAAAATTCGCCGACAGATTTCTGTTAGGTGACCCCTCTTCAAAATAAAACACGACCTAAAAATATGCCGACAGTCAATTGAATTGTTAAAATATGTTGTTGAACATTAACTCTGAAAGGATTTAGTATCCTACAATAATAATGAAGAATCCATTCAATTTCCATGGATGAATTGCATATTTCATGGGAATTGAGTGCAAATAGATAGGGAAATGTGGTTTGATGGACTTCAAATTGGAGGTTTCAGGGTGACAGGCTGAGATTAGTAACTAAACTCGAAGGTTAGCCTTTAGGTGAAGGGTGAGTGGGAGCTCCGTAGTGACAGCTGGTATCCTCCCAGCCTAGCCTTAGATTTAGTGACTGAACCTAAGATATGTCAATTTTCTTTTCATGTTTGGAAGAGGGGTACTCTTTTGAGGGTAAAGAAACAATTATGCTCCTCTTTGACATAATAAAATAAAATAATCATTCCATATCATTCACACATCATATTCTCGTTGTAGGAGGAAAGCAACTTTTCTTATATATCAAAACCTTTCAAATACATAGCTTAGTGCGTCTCTGTTAGTTAATTCTATTTTAAAAATATTAGAAGTAATTGTAGTTTTCTTAATTGTTACTATTTTCTGCATCTTGTTAGTAGAAGAAAACATTAAACATTAATTGCAAATTAAGTACTGAATTTCAGTATTATGTAATCTATTGTAAGAATCGTCGCTTCCCTGTGGGATTAATAACCAAGACTCCATTAGAGCCTTGTATTAGTTGATACGATACGTATACTTGCGTTGAATATTTGGACTTTACAAAATCATTATAAAAATATATAAATCTGAGTTCATAAGTTCTTGCAATATTAAAAGTCCACATCAATGGTCTACGAGTTACACTAGTTGGGGACGAATATGGAGAGTTGTCCATTCGCGCGTGTATCCAATGGATGCTTCAGATTGCACTGGACGAAGAGATGATGCGTGAATAAGTAGGAAAATAGCCTCTTTTTTATTTAAATTAATTCAGAAATTTGGAAAATTCATAACTTGTTGTAGAAAATTCATAAAAATAAAATAAAAATACCCCTGTGCTAAATAAATAGAGTAAAATTATTGACTAAAAATTTAAATTTTCTTTTCAGCTTATTTTAATTTAAAATTTTACATTTAATTAATTAAACACTCAAAACCTTAGTTTAATTTAAAATAACTAAATATTACTCAGAGAAATGAAGAATTTGGAAATCTTGTTTCCATTGAGCTTAGGGATCTTATATGATTTTTTGAAGGTCAGAGGACATCCATATGGTCAAAAGAACTAATTTTCAAAGTATTTGGCATGTTTTCACTTCATAAAATTATAAAAAATAAAATAGAGGTTAGAAAATTATGAGAGTTAGTTTTGGTAGGTGATACACCTAAAAAAGTATTACTTTTTATGCCATATTTTATAATGATATTGCACTTTAAATGTATGTTTTCTTGTGTTTTTGGTTGCAGGTGCATAAAATTGAAGAATTTGGAGTAATTTGAGCAAAAGGAACAAAAATGGACCAAAATGGAGCATACTGGAGCAAAACGAATCAAACTGGAGCATATCGGGCTAAAACAGATCAAATTGGACACTTATGTACCTGTGTCTGGCGCTTAAGCGCCAAATTTGGCACTTAGCCGCCAGACACTGGTGCTTAAGCGCCAACCCGACAGTGCTTAGGCACCAATGATAGTTTTGGGCGTAAAGTCTTCAATATAACTCGAATTTAGACAATTTTCGATGCGTTGTGAAGCTTATTTTGAGGGGAATTCATTAGAAATAATAAAATGGACTATCTAGAAGATTTTGAGTTGGTTATAAAGTGTTATTATTGAAGGGATGTGTCTCTTGGAGTGAAAAGGCACTTGAGGCACCCTTTAGAAGATTCATTGAACTTGGACTATTTTGAAGAGGCACTTAAGCTTCTTTTGAGATATTATAAATATGGATTTGAGATATTTTAAGAAATCTCTTGAAATATCTTGACTCTTAAGTGGAAGAAGATTTAGAAGGACTAGAAGAGAAGAAAACTTGGTGGAAAAGAAGATCACTTGGGCTTGAGCTGCAAGTGGGGCGACAAGGTAAGAGAGAAAGACAGAGTGTGAGAATTTCTTCTTTCCTTTTCACTTTATTCTTGGATAAGATTACAAGGAGATTAATTTTTCTATAGTAGGAGAGTTTGATTCTAATCAGAGATAAGTATTTTCATTGTATTTTGATTTGGATTTAGTAGTTTGTTTGTGTAATTTTAAAGACTTGTGCAATGAAAAGTTCTTGTTGTTTCTCCAAGTGTAGTGAGTAGTTTTCTTTACTCTTTCCTCTTATAATAAAATAGTATGCATGTGTAGGATATAAAATTGAGTAGAGTGAGAATATGTTGTGATGATTTTACTTTGTTCTTCATTTACAAGTAAACTTGATCAACTTGCATGTTTAAATCTGTTGTGAGAACATGTAAGAACCAATGTGGTATTGTCTCAATCAATTATTGGTAAGAATCACATGAGATTATATGGGTAAGAATGTAGTCCATATAATTGAATTCAAATAAATAGGGAGATATACATGTTTAAGAGGTGTAGAATTAGAGGACTTTAGGATGACATACTAAAGCCCCTAATTTAGTTTGATGTGAAATGTTTTGTTATGAGATGTTAGCCCCCAAGTGGAGGGAGAAGAGGGAACTCTAGAGTGAGAGCTAGTATCTTCCCTACCTAACCCATCTACAAGATTTAAAATCATTAAATTAACCTATGTTCTTTGTAGAACCAAGGGTAAAGAATAAAATTACTCTTATTTACCACAATCTCTCTCACTACTTGTTTTACTTTTACACATGTCTCTCACTTGTTTGTGAAAATGTTTTCTTGTGTTGAAATTATCATTTGTTTAATTGTTAATATATTATTTTTTGTGTTATGTATGCAAACAAAAGGATCGGCAGGACATGTGCCTTATGATCCCGGGTTAGAAAAAAATAAAATAATCAAAAAATAAAAAGGACTTGAAAAACTAAATATGAAAATGGAAAACATTCAAAATAATAACTTGGAAAATCATCATAAAATTTTGAGGGATTATATAAATCCTACGATAGTGAAATTCACTCACGTATACCAAACCTTTTCATAGAAGATGACTCGCTTGAACTTAATCTAGAGATTATCCAACTGGTGTAGAACAACCAGTATGGGGGAACTCTTTTGGAGGATCCCTATTTACACTTATCAAATTTTCTAGAACTTAGTTCTACATTTCGTTATAACGTCATGTCAGACGATGTTGTTAGACTAAGACTTTTTTTCTTTGTCACTAAGGGATAAGGCTAAAATATGGTTATACTCATTAGCAAGTGGCTCTATTAAAAATTGGGAGGAGTTAACTCAGAAATTCCTAGCTAAGTATTTTCCACCTTCAAGGACTATTAAACTTAGAAATGATATTATCTCATTTTTTCAGTATGAAGGGGAATCAATATACAAGTCTGGGAAAGATTTAAGGAACTCCTAAGAAAGTGTCCACACCATGCTTTGCCTTAGTGGTTAATCATTCAATTTTTTTACAATGGGTTAGTAGGATCCCATAGGTTTATAATTGACGCTGCTGCTGGTGGATCATTAATGTCAAAACCATATGATGAAGCGTATGCTTTAATTAAAAATGGCCACAAATGAATTTCAATGGCCCTCTACATAGGTAAATTCTAAAAAGGTAGCAAGTGTTCATGGTACAAATGCTATTTCAATTCTTGCATCTCAGATTGTTGCAATATCAAGGAAGTTGGACCAATTTGGAATGAACCAGCCTCAATTTACTCCAGTAAGTGAGGAAAGTTCATTAGGCCATATGATTGATTCTAACTTATCATATGAGACTTTAAATACCATAAATAACCCGTATTCTAACTTTTACAACCCAGATTGGAAGAACCATCCTAATTTTAACTGGAATCATACTACTGGGGGTGGAAACCAACAATGGGAAAATAATCATGCAAATCCTAGTGGTAGTTGGATTAATCGGGGGACACAAACTATAGACCTTCATATCCACTGGACTCTAACAATGATCAACAAATAGAGGATAAGAAGATGTCCATAGAAGAAGTAGTATTGCAAAGGGGAAACCAGATGCAAAGTCAAAATGTTGTGATCATAAATATAGAGAATCAACTAAGACAAATTCCTCATTCACTTAGCAATATACCCCAAGGAACACTTCCTAGAAACATTGAGATCAATCCTAAAGAGAATGTTGACCTCATTTTTAATGAGGTCTTCTTTTCTCTCTTTAGTACTTTGGAGCTAGCCTTAGGCTTTTCCTTTGACTATCCTAGAGGATTAGAATTGGAAACCACCACCTAGAATTTCAAACCACTTCTTAACTCCCTGCAAACTCCACAAACTTGACTGTAGATCCCTAATTACCTGTGAGGGTCGAAATCAAATGTGGAAGTTTAAAGGATGGGTTCCTACGGGACTCTTCGGCCTTAGGATCGCCCCGGGTGGCCTCGGTCCGGTGAGGGCCGACTTACACACACCTTACACTTGTACACTACACTTTCACACACCTCCTAAACCACACCTATACCCAACTTGACTTCCCGACTCATAGAGTTGATTCACATGGATGGTCCTTAACCCCTAAGCCCTTGGCTAAGAGGGTTAGGAACAACATAGTGAATGCCTCAAACGAGTCCCTTCATGACTCATGTGGGCTTGATATGGTTTCGTGGCTCAACCAAAATTATTTCATTCCACTTACATTCACCAAATCTTCAATTTTCCAAATTTTCAATTTTTGACCCCCAGGACCCCGTACCCGCCTAGCTACCCAAAACCCTTGAAATTACCCAAATTTTTCCAAAAATCTCCAAATCACCCAAAATTCCTCAAGACCAATCCCAAACATTCCCACATCACTCAAATTGATCATCCATAGCCAAATATACTCAAAATTCCAAAAATACCTCCCAATACCCTCCAAATACCCAAAACGCCCCTCTTGACCAAAAAATCCAAAAATTCAGAAAATTTCCAGAAAATTCCAGAATATCCCAAATATTCCTAATTTTATTTTGTTCAACTACACCATGGGTCAATTTCATCAATTTACCCCACTTTTGTCAAAACCCCTAATTTGATCCATTTTAACCCAAAGTGAACCCAATGTCAAACCAAACCTATCCAATTGACCCAAATTCTGATCCAATTCAATTCTAAACTTCAATTCAACATTCCCAACACCAATCTAGACCAAATCCAAGTCCAATTTGATTGACATTTGAATCCAATTTCACTTTTGGCCTTAAAGCCCAATTTGGACCCATGACCCAAACCTAGCCCAAACCAAACCAATTCAACTCCAATTAACCCCAAATCTTTTCTAAACCTTCCCTAACATCCCCACAAACAAAACACTAACATGATTTGCTCAAAAGTTTGATCCAAACCCCACTCAAATTCAACCTAAAACCAAAAGGCCCAATTTTGACCTAAATCCACCCCTAACCCAAATGAGCCCAAATCCCAAAATCAAAATCCAACCAAAGTTGGAACCTCTTTCAAACACTCCCATAAACATTTCCCAACATCAATTTTACATCAATTTCAACCCTAGACCAACATTAGCCCAATTTGGACCCATGACCCACACCTTTAGGGTAGCCCCTAAAACTGAAACCAAAACTAAATTAAAAGTCATTACAAGATAAAATTCACCGCCACAATATTTCAAAATATAAAACAACTCAAAATTTAATCACAAACAAAACAACAAAACCACAACTACAACTAAATCAAAATGTCTTGTTGGATGATCGGGAATACTCTCGGATGATGTAACCTACGTGTTGCTAACTGGATTTCCCACTGGTCTAAATGAAAGTGTGGAACTCATTTAGTTGAGTTTAGAAAATTCATCTGGACTAAGTGAATCCGATAAAAATAACGATGCCGGAAGGATGGAACCGTGGGATCTTAACCGGTGTTGTTATAATCAACTTTAAGATTTGTTTTAACTAAAACACTAAAAAACACTTGAACTTTAAGATTTCTAAAACCAAACCTCTCTCTTCTCTTTTGATTACAATCTTCTAAAACTAAACCCTCTGCAACAACAAGAAGCTCGAAGCATGGTGGGCAGCATGGTCATCGTCATCAGCAAAATCTAAGTCTACTTCAGCAAAACTTTCTTAGAATTAAATAACTAAGCCATAGGATTTCGAGGTAGTTTGCCTAGTGCAACATAAATCCTCAAATTTTTGTTAGGCATTTGCATTGCAAATTAAGCCCTAACCAGTCTTAGGATTCCGAGGTAGTCATCCGATATGACATAAACCCTCACATCTCCGAGATTATTTGTATGGTCATGTCATACGAATATAAGTCCTAATTAATTAAAATTGGCAAGATCAAAACATTAAATAATATTAGGATTTTCTTAAATCTGAGCCAAACAATAGGATAGTTTGGGAAGTGGCCAAGATTCTTCTTGGATCCTCAACTTCTCCTACTTCCCTTCCTTTTGGACTCCCGAAAATAAATGTTCCAAACTTGATCCATTCCCTATTGAAATTCTAAAATTTGATCCCTTGAAAACTTAAACTTTGAGATTCTTGAGAGCAGAACTACTGATTATTATCGAGAGTTTTCTTAAGTGATTCCCATCACTTAAGATGTAATTAACTATAGGGGCTTGCCCTTATAGGGAATTTTAAGAACCCATGTAATATAAACCCTGCTTAATTCATTTATATTAAGCAGGGGAACTTGTCGGCTTATAAAATAGGTTCGCAGACCAAACGGATGTCACAAATCTTCTAGTTTATTTAATCGAGCCCCATCGTCAAGCAGTGTGTTTGTCCTTCGAGATAGATACACGGTTTGTGATGTGGTGCTCGTTTATATAAACTATTCGGGATGTGTGATCAGTTTAATTTCATATTTTAACTTAAAATTATTTTCAAAATCAAATGCTACTTTCTAAATTATATATATATATTTAAATCAAATTTAAAATCTAAAATTTGCCGACAATTTCTGTTAGGCGACCCCCTTTTTAAAATAAAACACTCAACCTTAAAATAAGCCGTACAG
The DNA here is from genome assembly GCA_022702705.1 of Papilionanthe hookeriana x Papilionanthe teres. Lineage (NCBI taxonomy): Eukaryota > Viridiplantae > Streptophyta > Magnoliopsida > Asparagales > Orchidaceae > Papilionanthe > Papilionanthe hookeriana x Papilionanthe teres. The sequence goes on along the minus strand of CM040425.1, from coordinate 138,203,102 downwards.
AGAACAATAATGAATAATTAGAAGTTGTCCAATTAAGAAGTGAAAGAGAAATAGAGGATGTGGTTAGAAAAGAGACAGAAGTTTTGAGAGAACCAAAGGAAACAAAAATACTTGAAGAACATGATTCTAAGGATCTGGAAAAATTCATATCTCCAACTAAAATCAATTTAGAAAGACCACCACCTTCATTTCCTCAAAGACTTAGAAAATAAGAGTTGGATAAACAATTTTCAAAATTCTTGAAAGTACTTAAAAAGTTAACGATATATATTCCTTTCGCTGAAGCTTTGAAACAAATGCCAAGTTATGCAAAGTTTATGAAGGAGATATTAAACAAGAAAAAGAAACTTGGGGATTACGAGACAGTTGCATTAAGTGAGGAGTGCAGCGCTATACTTCAGAAAAAGCTTCCTTAGAAACTTAAAGATCCTTGTAGCTTTACAATTCCTTGTCTAATTGGAGAAAAATTATGTGGAAAAGCTTTATTTGATTTAGGAGTGAGCATTAATGTGATGCATATATCTATAATTAGAAGGTTAGGTTTAGCCAATATTTCACCCACTACTGTAACTCTTCAGTTAGCTGATCATTCTATCATTTACTCAAAAGGGGTTATAGAAGATGTGCTTGTTAAAGTTGATCATTTTATCTTTCCTTTAGACTTTATTGTATAAGATATGAAGGAAGATAAAGGTAACCCAATTATTTTGGGGAGACCTTTCTTGTTACTGGACAAGCTATGATAGATGTGCAAAAAGGAGAGTTGACTTTGAATATTAATGACCAGAAAGTAACTTTTGATGTACTAAAGACTATGAAATATCCAACTGAGAGAAAAGCTGATGATTATTTTTGGATGGATGAAATTGCTTATCTAAGTAAAGACCATTTCCAAAAATGTTTTGAGAGTAAGATAATAGATGAGATCGAAATGGACTTTCATGATGAGTTGAAAACGTTTTTTAAAGAAGACTGTATGTATGTTCAGGAGAGATGTAAAATGATGGACATTACCAAAAATAGTAAACTTCTAATTCCATTTGTTGAAAAATCTCATGAACTTAAGATGAATGTACCCCATACAATTTTAAAGCATACCTAATTAGGGAATTCATCTACACCACCAATCTTTATATCTTAAGATTTGACTCAATCACAAGAAGAACTTGAATTGAATGATGAACATGATAAAGTTATCAAATTAAGTCTTGGAAGAGAATTTGAGGATATATTTCAAAAGAATTTTAGTTGAGAAAAGAGGATAAGGATTCTGAAAGACCATTAGAAGATAACATGAGACATAAGAATATCCTAGAAGAGTTTGATCCAGAATCTGAATTATCTAGAGATAATCTGATCCAAAATTTAGGAGATCTTGAAGTGTCTTATAAAGATCCATTTCTTATAAGTTTCAAGGAAGATATTAATATGTAAATTAAGAAAATCATTAGAAGAATATTGGATCTAGAAAGAAATATATGGAACAATGATATGAATCAATCCGAAAAGGAAGAGCTAAAAAAAAATATAATTTGAGGATGTTGTAGGAATCTCTGGATCTGAAAAAGATTGGGCGATTGATCAATGATTACTTAAATGAAATTTTGATCCAGGAGGAATCATTTGTCGGGCTAGCGACGTTAAACCTAGTGCATGGGAGGCAACCCAAAGTTATCAGTGTGGTTTGGTTTAGTGTGCTTGAGAGTTAAGATTGTTAGTGTTATATTGTGTTTACTTTAGTATGGATTGATCAGATTGATTAATGTTTGATGAATGTTTGGATTAAGAATAGTTTGGGTCAACGTTGTGAGGTTATGCCTTGGTCATGATCAAATTTGTTTATGACTTCTGGTAGTAGCAGACTAACGAGTTTGTTACAACTTAGTTTCTGGAGCTGAGCAATACCTTGAAGTATGTAAAGTTTAGACTTAGACCACTCTATGTCAACTCTATTACTTCCTTTATCTGACTTTGTCTTTACTGAATAAGATCACAAACTTACTTAGTGAACAACATCTGGATAAACTGCACTACTTTTATTTACCAAATTGCGTATACCTTAGACTTAGAGTAAACCTGAAATTGGAAACACATGAGTTTTTGTAATAGAGGAATTCTGGTTTAAGGGAGATAACCATATAAAAAAACTTATAATACACCCATGTTATTAATGTAGTTTCTTCCGTTAGAAATTGAAAGTAAGGCGGGGAAAAGTTAGTAGAAAGGAGATCAAATTAACCTCAGTTGTTTGTTTACGAAATCTATGAGTCTATGTAATGGAGTTTGTGTGTCCATGTTTGTGAGTCAAGTAAAATGTGTCATTGGAGACAACAAAACTTATCTTAATATTTTAAACTTGTTAGCATTCATCAAACCCTTTATAAAATTTAAAATGTGTTCCTGTTTAATCTTTAGTATGTACAGGTTCTACTATTTAAAATAACTTTATAGTGTTATGTCAAGCATGTTTAGGCTAGATTTACTTTCTACTGCAATATTCTACCATGTGTTATTTGTTGATATTTTTTATGATGTGTAGTAAATTGTAAAAGTGATCTTTCCCTACCGTATATTTCTGTACTTTATTGTTAAATTTGGTGGGGGGGAAGAAAAAAATGTTTCAAATTTAAACCTTACTTGTTTACAAAAATACTGCAAAAAAATTTGTATTTTATTTCTAATGATTATTGTTACGTGGAGTCATCATAAGAATGTTAAAACTTTAAGTATTTAAATGGAGTAGAAAAACTTAGTTGATATTTTTAGTGAAAATGGTGAACCTAGAGTTAAGGATATTTAGTGGAGAACATGGCTAAATGAATAACTATCTTTATTAGGAATAAATGTATTTTTGGAAAACTAAGGATTCTTAGAAATTTTATTTTACAAAAATTTAAGGCTCTTTTAGAAAGTATTTAAAAAAAATATATGTACATCTTTTTAAGTAAAGGAAAGTAATAAGTTTTAACTTTTGAGGAGGATAGTGGAATTAAAAATCATTTAAGGATTTCTCCAGATATAGTAATCCTAACATAAAAAAAAAAAGAAAAGAGCAAAAATAAATGGATCAAAAAGATCCTGAAAAAAAAAAGAGAAAAAAATTGTGAGGAGAAGCTTGAGGAGAGGTCCTAATCAAAAATTAGTTTCACTTGAGTTTTTCCATAGTAAAGAACTTAGAACAATCCTAAGCTTGCTTTTTCTACATATAATAGTTAAATTATTTTTAAGAGAGTTCTTAAGATAAGCAAGTAAAGTTCATAGGATCCGAAGTTTGAAAATCTGCATATTTTTCTGAATTAGATAGAAAAACAAAGTCCCAAGTTTGATGTAAATATTTTAGACCCTGGGCTAGACTAATTCACTAGAAGTTCTTCTAAGTTGAACTATCGCATTTTTAGAACAAAATTTTAACAATTATAATGGGTGACCCATTAACTCTAATCTACAAAATTTATCTTAAAAGTGTAGTATTACTTTAGGACAAGTAATATTTAAGTTTGGGGGATTTTGATACACCTAAAAAACTACTAAATTTTATGCCATATTTTATAATGATATTGCACATTAAAGGTATGTTTTCTAATGTTTTTGGTTGCAGGTGCATAAAATTGAAGAATTTGGAGTAATTTGAGCAAAAGGAACAAAAATGGACCAAAATGGAGCATACTGGAGCAAAACTAGTCAAACCTGAGCATACTGGGCTAAAACAGGTCGAATTGGAGACTTATGTACCTGCGTATGGCGCTTAAGTGCCAAATTTGGTGCTTAGCCACCAGACACTGGAGCTTAAGCGCCAACCCAATGGCACTTAGGCGCTAGTGATGGTTTTGGGCTTTATTTCTTCAATATAACTTAAATTTTGATGATTTCGATGTGTTACGAAGCTTATTTCAAGGGGAGATCATTAGAAATGATAAAATGGATAGTCTAGAAGAGTTTGGGTTGGTTAAAAGGAGTTATTATGGAAGGGATGTGTCTCTTGGAGTGAAAAGACACTTGAGGCACCCTTTGGAAGATTCATTGAACATGGACTATTTTGAAAAGACGCTTAAGCTTCTCTTGGGATATTATAAATATGGATTTGAGATATTTTAAGAACTCTCTTAAATCTCTTGAATCTTAAGAGGAAGAAGATTTAGAAGGATTAGAAGAGAAGAAGAATTGGAGGAAAAGAAGATCACTTAGGCGTGAGCCCCATGTGGGGCGACAAGGTGAGAGAGAAAGAGAGAGTGTGAGAATTTCTTCTATTCTTTTCAGTTTGTTCATAGAGTGGATTACAAAGAGATTAATTTTGCTATACGGGGAGAGTTCGATTTTCATCAGAGATAAGTATTTTCATTGTATTTTGATTTGGATTTAGTAGTTTGTTTGTGTAGTTTTAAAGACTTGTACAAGGAAAAGTTCTTGTTGTTTCTCCATGTGTAGTAAGTTATTTTCTTTACTCTTTCCTCTTATAATGAATTAGTATGCATGTGTAGGATATAAAATTGAGTAGAGTGAGAAGATGTTGTTTCGATTTTACTTTGTTCTTCATTTACATGTAAACTTGATCAACTTGCATATTAAAATCTATTGTGAGAACATGTAAGAACCAATGCAGTATTGTCTCAGTCAACTATTGGTAAGATTCACATGAGATTATATGGGCGAGAATGTAGTCCATATAATTAAATGCAAATAAATAAAGAGATATACAAGTTTAAGAGGTGTAGAATTAGAGGACTTTAGGGTGACAGACTAAAGCCTCTAATTTGGTTTGATGTGAAATGTTTTGTTATGAGATGTTAGCTCCTAGGTGGAGGGAGAAGAGGGAACTCTAGAGTGAGAGCTAGTATCTTCCCTGCCTAACCCATCTACAAGATTTAAAATCATCAAATTAACCTATGTTCTTTATAGAACTTAGTAAGGGTAAAGAATATAATTGCTCCTATTTGTCACAATCTCTCTCGCTACTTGTTTTACCTTTACACATGTCACTAATTTCATTGTACGAGGAAGAGTACTTTTAATATATTTAAACCCCACTTTCTGATTTTCATTAAGTAGTTTAGCATTAGAAGTAGTATTATAGTGATAATTGTAGGATTTAATCAAAACCAAACTTTTATCGACCTTCCAAGCTAAGGCGTGTTATTGTAGATTAGAACTTCTCCTGAATGCCATTGTGATTAACTGCGATCTCCGTGGGATTGATATTCCAGGCTTAATCAGAAAGCTCTACTTCACTTGATAATGATATGTATACTTGCGTCGAATCCCTTTAAAGATATCAACTAAACTCTCATTTGCATCAGCATTAAGTTTTTGGCGTCGTTGTAAAGAAAGAGATATAATTGAAATGAAATATAAAGTATAGAAAACGTAGGCATAAATATTTGGGATCAGTAGGTTAACTGTGTTCAGAGGAACTTAAGAAAAATAAAAATCAAGTTTTAAAAAAATACAAGATCTATTTTTCTAATTTAAAAAAGTGAAAAAAATCTAAAAAATTTAGAAAATATAAAATGATTCAAATAAGTATCAAATTGGGCCAAAGTGAAGCTTGTCACTTTATAAGGCTTCTGTAAAAATCTCAGGGCCATTAAAAATGTTTTTGACATTAAAATGAATTTTCTAAGTAAATGTGAATTTTTCTTAAATTAATTTTTTACATTAAATTAAAAATGAGAAAAATATAAAAATTGGTTTGGAGTGACCCTTCTAACCCGGAGCACCCAAGAAAAAAAAAATCACATTTTAAACAAATAATTTATTTTAAAGCTATTTTAAAAATCTAAATAATTAAAAAATATCAAAAGATCTTAAAAATATAAAAATGCACCAAAATGTCAGAAATTGTTTCCTGACCAATTAGGAACACTTAAAATATTTTTCCTGATTTTCAAAATATAGTTATGTTTTTTTTAATGCCTAAAAATATATTTTCCCCTAATTTTACATTAAAATAATTATAAAAATGAAATAAAAAATATAAAAATATAATGTTCGTGTCTTTGAGTTTTCTGAACTCAAAGGGATTAATGAAAAATATAAAAAGGCATTTTATAAGACTAAAAACATATTTTCCATTTAATTAACCCCTAAAACCAACAAATGATTATAATGATTAAAATATTATTCAAAAAATCATGGAACTTATTCATAGAAGTCCTCTGACCTGTGTGAATCTCCTAAAGTTTTTCTAAGGACATAATTTTTTTTGTTGATTAAATGAGTTAATTTGGAATAAAATAATTATTATATAAAAATTAAAAATAAAAAATATAATTTCCTAACTAATATTTTTTTTGGACCATGAGTAGGGAATTTTTAAAATCATTTGGTTAAATTTAAGGAATTATGAAGTGGAAAGTCATTAAGGGTAAAATGCTAATTATGAAATTTAAACCTTTAATCAATATTTAGGTCAAATTAAAGGGTAAATGGGTAATTGTGATTTTAACTATCTATCTTTAATGATTAAAACATGAGGGATTGAGAGGTAGAAACTAACTCACCACTTTTTCATAACATGGGTAAAATTATAATTTCCTGATTTATTATAACTTGGAAGTTAATTAAAGTGGAATGATCCTGAGGTGAGTGCTTTGGTCTTGGAAAATTTTAATTCATTAACACAATTCCCCTATTCAATGGTTACATGATAATACAATCTTTTAATGAATCATTTTCACCCTAATTAATATTCCCATAATTATAAACTTACCCAGAGAAGCTTAAGGGCTTGGTAGTGAACCATATTTGATCTAACTTGCTTAATGAGTTTTAGGAAAGAAAACATAATTGATTGTGAAAATTTTGGATACACTACAAGCCCAATTCAAAAAGAGTTTAAGAATCTCAAACAGCTCCACTTGACCCTAAGGGCTCCCACCCACATAATTCTTAAATGAAACGTCAAGTGAATTTCTAGTTACCTCACTAAGGGGAAAATTCAAAACATTATAGTTCATTGGGCACAGAATAAAACATACTCATTAAGTCTTGATCCACTTATGGATGAATGATTTAGCAACATTATAATTTCAGAAGAACTCAGGACGTTCCAAGGGATTTTAAAAGGTTGTATGGAGTCATGCTCCGAACCCTTTCATAGTATTTTGGATATCTTGAACGACAATTGAACTTATTATGCCTTTGCTTAAGAAAATCATCCTCAAATAAATGAATAGGAAACCACCAAGTTATAATTCAAAACCTAGTAAGAATAGCTCGAACTTTCTCTCCTGCTTTCTTTCCCACAATTTACATAAGTTTCCTGAAAAATTATATTTTACCACTAAAAATGTTAACATTTTAGCTGATTCATGAGAAGATGCAGGTACGCATTTACACTTTTGTATCACCATTCCACTTTAGCCTAATTTACTGCACTTTCCTACTTGCATTAGTTTACTTTACTTGTAAAACTCAAAACAACTCTGCATGTAAAATCAATATCAAAACCAAAATTAAAAAAAAACACACTTTCAATATTAAAATTAAATTTTCAAAAACAACCAAATAACATAATACACCACTTTTGGATTATTGAAATCTCATGGAGGAGGCAACCAACGGCTGCTAACGAGATTTCCCTGGTTTGGATGAGTTTAATAAATAGTTTAGATTAAGTAGATCCGAAAGTTAATATTGGTATCGAAATGAGGGAACCGTGGGATCCTAACCGGTGTCTCTCAAACCATTTTAAATTTCCCCCTAAATAAAGCATTCAAACAACAACAAAAATAAAACTAAACATTGTAACACACTCGCTAAAACATTTGAATCAAAGACATTATGAATGCTACTTTGGAAAGGAGCTTTGAGAATCCATCGTGGGTAGCATGACGAGGACATATATAGGAACATATTTGAGAAAGTAAACAAATCTATAACAGCAAATCTCCTTTCCTAGAATTAAACAACAAGCCAAAGGACTTCAAGATAGTTTGCATAGTGCAACAAAAACCCTCAACTCATCTTTAGGCTCCTGCACAGTCATGCTGAGCAGTACAAGTCCTAACTCTTTTAGGACTTCGAGGTCATCGTTCGATACCCCTCATATATTCCAAGCTATTTGTCTGATCGGTGTCATGCAAATTTATGTCATAAATAATAAAATTGGCAGGATGAAACATTAAGTAATTCCCTCGAAATTGAAGCCAAATCATAGGATAGTTTGGGAAGCCATCAGGGTTCTCCACAGATCCGTGACGTCCCCTAGCTCTCATACCTTTAGATTCCAAAAATAAATGTTCCTACTCATACCATTCCCATTTGAAATTCTCAATGTCTAGCCTCGAAAACCTTGAAACATTGAAATTCACAAAGACAATACCTCTGATCTAAATCGAGAGTTTTCTTAGGTGACTTCGATCGCCTAAGATAAAATTAACTATAGGGGCTTGTGCTTATAGTGAACTTTAAGAACCCATTTTAATATAAACCTTATTTAATCTTTCATATTATATAGGGCAACTTTTAGGTCAAAATAAAAGGTTTAGCAGACCAAAATGGATGTCATTGATTCATTATTTTATTAAATCAAGCCTCATCATTTTGTAATTTGTCTATTCCTTGGGGTAGATGCATAGCTTGTAATGATCAATTTGATTTCATATTTTCAAAACAAAGAATATACTTTCCAATATATATACATATATTAAATTAAATCATATTTTAAAGAAATCGACAACATTCACATTTGACAACCAACACCACCCCTACATATCGCTGCCCCGACCCCTATTTCGATTCCCATTTTAACTTCTGACACACGTGGACTTTAATTTAATATATTTATATACAAGAATTTGTTACCATTGTAAGAAGATTTTAAGCTTCAGCAACGACACCAAAAACTTGATCGTGAGGGGCTTATATATATGTAAAAATTTATGAACTTAAATTTATATTTCTATAATGATTTTGTAAAGTCCGTGTACTCAACACAAGTATATGTATCGTATCAAGTAATACAGGGCTCGAATGGAGTCCTGGTTATCGATCCCACAGGGAGGTTTTAAGTTGAAGTAAAGTTAAAAAGATTCACAAGTTATAATAAAGCACCTAAATCTTATACTTTAATTACGATTAAAGTTCAACTCTTACTTCTACTACTACTATGCAGAAAACAGTAACAACTAACTAAAATACAATTACTTCTAATTACTTGAAAACAAAATTATCTAAAAAACACACTAAACTAAATATTTGAAAGGTTTTTAATATATATGAGAAAAGTATCTTTCTTTTTGCAATGAGAATATGATGTGTGGATTTATATGGATCATTTATCTAATTTATTGTGCCAAATAGGAGCATAAATGATTCTTTACCTTTAGAAGAGTACCCTCTCCTCTAAATAAGAAAAGAACATTGACATATTCTAGGTATAGTCATTAACTCTAAGGCTAGGCTGGGAGGATACCGTCTCTCACTTCGGAGCTCCCACTCACCCTTCACCCGAAGGCTAACCTTAGATATTAATTACTAATCTTAGAACCAATTTGGGGATTTTTGCCTGTCACCCTGAAATCTCCACATTGAAGTCCTTCAAAACTCATTTCCCTATTTATTTGCACGCAATTCTCATGAACTACGTAATTCATCCATGAAAATTGAATGGATCTTTCATTATTGTTGTAGGACATTAAATACTTAAAAACTTAATATTCAACAACATATTTTAAAATTTCAATTGGCCAAATTAAAAGTAAATTAAGTTCTAAATGACAAACCATCACAATCTCTTCAATACATTAAAAGCACATCAAATCCACATCAAACAATCATCACATCTTTATGCCAGAAGAAAGACAAAGAAGACTACTCAAAATTCATGGTGAAGATATAATAAAACATGGATTTTATATATAAAAGAAAAGTCATATAAACCACAAAAGAAAATACAACATTTCTCTTTCTCTTCCTCAATGCAATCCCTTTGAATTTCCTTTGAATCCTCTTCTTTCTTCTTTACAACACTTGATTCTGTCTTTAGAATGGAAAGGAAGAAGCAATATCTCACTTTACATCTTCTCTTTCACTCTTTAGAGAATAATTCCTCTCAAATCCTCTCTTCTACACACTACTCTGCAAAACCCTAACATTTAACACACACTAAATCACTAAGAGAAAGCAATAGAATGCAAGAGAGCCCCTTTCTCTCTTCCAAAATCAGTTATTTAAGAGTTAGGGATGAAATCCCAATAGATTCCATAGGCATCCCTTCGAAATTTCACCAAAACTCTCAAATTTTGAATTCCACCGACTTTGGGCGCCGGCGGCGCTAGATAGGGCGCCAGCAGTGCTCTATCGTGCCAATTAATTCTGGAGTCTCTTGATTTGGTGTAGGCGGTGCCCATTCTGGTACCGGTGGTGCCAGACCACTTTTTCACCATTTTTCTCCTTTTTGCTCCGTATTTATTCCTTTTTGCATCTTTTCGTACCAATCACCTAAAATCATCATACCTGCAAAAAATCATAAAAAATACCTTTCTTTAAAATGTAATATCACCAACAATGGGTAAAATTAGATAGCAAAAACCGTATATATTTTTGGTGCATCAAAATTCCCAAAACTTAAACTATTACTTGTCCTCAAGTAATCCTTTTACTACATAAAATATAACTCTAGGCAATGTACTTTTCAACTGTAAGACACTAAAATTTTCATTCAAAAAAATATATTGGTTAGATTTTCAGAAAAAGTTTAGTAACTTAGGTCAACATTAGAGGTATAAGAATATTCAGCAATCAAGTCTAAGAGTTCTAGTCTTCTATTTATTTCAAGATAAACCATAATTTGTCATATTAAGAGTGCCTTAAAAGAATATGTGAAAAAGGAGTTCACGCAAACTTTACTAGAATGTAGGCTAGTACTTAAAATATAAATTCAGAAATGAAATCAAGTTTTCCCTTTAGGGTGATTCAGGTGAAGCCAATTTTTGATTAGACATCTCCTCAAGCTTCTCCTTATAATCATTTTTCTTTCTTTTTTTTTCTTTTCTCTTTTTATTTTCTCTTTCTTTTAGGGATTGTTTTTTGACCCACAATTTTATATTATGATATTTTTAATTTAATTGCAACGACGCCAAAAACTTGACCCCGCTATATTATATGTATATAATTGTAATTGTTTATGTTGTGGATGCTACGCAAGTATACATATCGTATCAAGTAATACAGGGCTCTAGTGGAGTCCTGGTTATCGATCCCACATGGAAATAGAAAATTAAATAACAACTAATTTTAAAATAATAATAATAATAATTTTAAAATAGTATACGGAAATTTGGAATTCTAAATTTAAGCGCAATAAAGTAAACTAAGTATTTTAATTAGGTAACTTAAACTAAGTAGAAAATTAAAACGTATTGAAAGTGCAGGAAATTTAACTAATTCTCAACAAGTCTTAACTATTCGTAAAAAGTATCTTTTCCCTTGTTTAGAAATTTAAGTGATCGATGAATTTAAATAGATAATTTTAAGGTACCGCACAAATAAATGAGCATTCCTATTCTTTACCCTTTGGTCCAGGTAAAGAATATCGACTAACTTATGTCTGGACACGTAATCGCTACTAGGCCGGGAGGATACCGACCGCCACCGCAGCTCCCACATTCCCTCGCCCGGTGGCCAACATCTACACTTCGGGCCTTCAAACATCAGACCGAATTGAATATTTTAGTCTCGTCACACTAAAATGCTCAATTCTACGCCTGATATTATTTCCCTATTTATTTGCACCTTCCTTCCAAGGCTTTTAATTCCCCCATATCCTATGTAATTTTACTATAGTTGATATTCAACATATTTTAACAAATCAAATGGCCAGCTTGAAAGTAAATTAAGTTTTAAGTAAAAATTATCACAATTTACTAATATTTAAAAGTACTTCTATTTTTAGTTCATCTAGTCACTTAATTTCATAAACAAAGGGAGAAAGACTAATAAACTACTCAAAATAATGCATGGGAACTAAACTAAGCATGGATTTCATTTAAAGTTAAAACACAAATAAAAAATACTTATCTCGATTTATCCCTAAACACTCCTCGCAGCTCCTTTCGACTCTTCCTTCCTAGCGCATGCGAAGACTCACTAAAAACTCACTAACTCACTAAATACTCACTAATTACACTAATTACACCTCTAAAGGCTCAAATTGACACACAAAACACAAAATTAACACACTTAGAACAAATTAACACACTTAGAAGCTGAATTTTAGCTTCTATATATGGGGAGGTGAGCAAAGGACCAAGAGGTGTGTGTAAGCATCCATTCAAAAAGTGTCCGTGTTCAATGTATCCGCGCTCTATTTGAACTAGCTCGCCATCGGCGACGAACTACCCCACCGCGGCGAGGCTTCGAAGGTCTTCAAACCACTTATCTCGCCGTCGGCGGGCTCGGGCTCGCGTGCTCGTACGCTATAAACTTTCCGTAATTTTCTTCCTCGCACTTTCGCCGTCGCGGGCTCGATCTCGCCGTCGGCGACTCAAAGACAAATTGCATTATTTTCTTCCTTTTGCTCCAAATCCGCTCCTTTTTATGATTTTTGCTTTTATCACTAAATTCTACATTCCTGCAACAAAATAAAGAAAATACCTTTCTTTAAAGTGAAATTTCATCAAAATGTAATGAATTTCTTAATAAAATTTTCAAGGATCAAAATCCCAAACTTACTTATTACTCGTCTCTCAAGTAATTTTAGTACTACATAAAAATAATGAGTTCAATAATAAGATTCTTCAATTCTAAATAACTATGAATTAGATTAATTAATATCATAATAAAGTTAAATAAAAATAATTCATGTAATTTAATTAATCTTATAGAAATAAATTATTTAGTTACGTGTCTAAGATTTCTACTACTATTCATTTCAGAATGACTATATTTAAAAGTATCAACTACTTAAGATATTTATATGATAAGAAATTCAAGAAAACACTATTAGGTAAAATTTTAATCCATAAACATAAGTATGGAAATATCTAAGTTTTTCTCTTTAGGTTAATTTAAATGAAGACAATTTTGAGCAAGACACTGCTTCTCCTCATTTTTCTTTTTCTCTTTTTTTTTTTTTTTCTTTTTTCTAATGAGGATTACTATATCTGGAGAGCCTGTTAATAATTTTGAACTTTTTATTTTCGTCTTCCTAAATTTGAAACTTAAAATATTTCTTAGCTTATATATACTTATGTTTTTACTTCATTGATTTTCAATCTTTCTTTTCACTTCGAATATTTAGCACTTTAATTTTAGAATATAGTTTTCCTTTACAAAAATAGTTTACTATATTCTTATTCCCTTTAACCAAATATTTTATTCTATTTAATTAATTAAAGCACTAGGAATATTTCATTTAACCTTTATAATTATTAAATAAAATAATTCATATTAATTAAATTGAAAAATTTGCTATAAAATCATTTTATAATAATTTGAAAATGTGGGGAATTTGTGAATGTTATCAACTAAATTCGTATTTTACTCCCCCCCCCAAACTTAAATTTTTATATCTACTCTAAATAATGAAAGGTAAAGTAAATAAATCATACTCTCTAAGCTTGTGCATTTTTTTTTCTTTGAAATTTCGTTGTGCTTTTCATTTTCTCATCGAACCCGTGTTGTTAGTATTCTCCATATATATATAACAATTTAAAGAAAATGCAGGGATAAAATCTGAGATAAGTATTAAATATAACAATTAAAATTAACTCTCTACACTACACATATGAATTATTAACATATTAAAAACACCGATTAACAAACATTAACAATTTTAAAACTTAAAACAATACAAAATAAAATGAAAACATACTAAAGAAATGAATACATCCTATTTAACCATAAAAACAAATTCAATTAACTAACACAAAACTAAAACTAAACTACTATAACAATTCAAGCAAATAATCTAACAAAACATCCAATGTCTCACAACATAAAGTACCGAATATTACAAACATATAAAAGTTTCCAAAATAATTTAACATCAATCAAACAAAACAAATAAAGTCCTAATCTTCAATATTGAAATCCCAAACTATATTGTCATCCCCTCCTCGATCCGTAGGTCGAGAAGACTGGTGCGCGGTAATGATACCGAGTATACCCGGGGCACTTCCGGAAAGATGACATCTAAATCTCCACTCCCGTAACGACGTTCGGCCTTCATGATATGCTATCTCGTACTCGAATGTCTCCGCAGTACTCACTATCATAATCATGTCTCCTCTCCGTATTATCAATCTTTTCGATCAAAATGATCAAATCTTCTCCCATTGTCTCTCCAAACCGCACAAAACTCCTCCTATGGTCAGCTCATTCATTAGATCTTGTGGTGGGGGGTGGCAGTTCGTGAGGTTCATGGCTAGTAGAGGGTATATTCACTTGATCGAGAAAATAACTCCTTACACCGCATCTCCACCCTTCTGGCTGATTCATACTTCTTCGATATTAGTACCGTGATCGGATTCATGGGTTCCACCCATTCTTCATCGTCTCTAGCCTAACCCGCAGAGTCGCGGTAGCAAAATTAATCCGTGGTGTCCCAACTGGGCCCACCTTCATTTCGAGGAGTGGCCAGGATGTTTCGATAAATAATTCTCCCAATGTCGATGCTTCGCTTTTCCGAATACGTAAATTCGAATTGCTCTATCTCGTGTTACCTCACCGTGGTATACGTTGCACAGAGTAGAACAAATAAAGTAATGCCTCGGCTTCGAGACCGCATTTAATTTAGAAAGAGGAAAATTCACTCTTCCCGCCGCTTAATTTTCCAAACTCCGGCTTCTCCCATAAGCGAGAAAGTTAATGACTTCTCCATGGTCCTTCCATCGTTCCAAAAGTTTCATACTCGCTAAAGTGTGAGTCACGAACTTCATAGAACGAGTTAATTTTTGCAAGATTGAAATCTACAAAAAATCCTCGTACCTTTACTAGTGTATCTTTCACGGCAAATAAATCGGCATAAAATTCTTTAACCACTTCTACACCGCTCTATATCGAAACTATCGTAAATTCCTCCCAACCTCGTTCCTTAATAATTCGCTTCTTACTTCTCCTCCCGATTTTTGAAAACCCGATCCGTAATGCACTTCCTTCCTTGTATGTTTTCAAAATATTTGTACTCTCGTGCTCGTGCATCGATGAATCGGTCTTCATCGAATTCTACTCGACATTTTTGTCGTGGAGCCATACGAGATCGATTCGTGAAAAAATCGTGAAAATTTTCACAAAACTACCTAATATTACTAAGGAGGCTTCCTACAACATCTAAGATCAAATTAAACAAATTTTATGGATTTCTACCGAGTACTCCTTCCACATTTAGGATTTTTCAAAATTTTTCAAAATTTTTCAATGTGCAGAGAAAATACACAGAAAATCAAAAATTTTTTTGTGATGAGTGAAGCTCTTACCAAGAGAAATTGAAATCCGGTGTTTTTCGAGTCCTGAAATCATCTCCATAAGTAAGATCTAGCAAGCCCTAGTAAGCCAGGAAATGAGAGGTCAGATGAATAGCAGCCAATCGGTCAAAATATATGTTTTTTCACGACCTCGTCGTCGTCGAGATTTTCTCGCCGTCGGCGAGCTAATATTTTGATCCAAAACTCTCGGGAAAAATCCGCCTCGTCGGCGAGAAATTTTGCTCTATTCTTCACCTGCCTACGGATTTTCTTTCGTCATTTTAGCGACATTCCAAAAATTTAAATTTCGAAATTCGTCACTCATTTTCGTCCTTTGATTTGCCTTATATTATATTTCCGATCATATCATTTATTAATTACTATGAAGATTAGATACTTATACACAAACAAATTACACAATACAACAAATTAACTTTAATATTGAAATCCATGAGATGTACAAACTAACATAATTTTAAACTCTATAATCAAAACTTAAATTCTCCAATCCTTACTACTAATCAAAGATCGCAAACCAATCCACAACACAATTAAATGCCGATACAAAACTATGACGCATATCTCAATTAAGCTCAGATATTCAAATCATCACTCCACACATAATAAAATCTAAATCAAATCAAATAAAGATAAATACAAACATACTATGGAAATCTTTACTACTACTCTTCAATGTCGAATCTTCATCTTCTTCCGATATTTCCGATATGACGATTGTGCATGTAGTCGGTTATAGAAAGGCTCCTCAAGGGAAACTCCGCGTATTCTTCAAGGATCCAACCCTTCTATCTCAAATAAATGAAGAAAGCTAGCTTCCAAAGGTCTGTGACTATCAAAAGTGTTTCTTTAACTCTCCTTACCAATGTGGATCAAATAAATCGATATATTGTCGATTAAATCTCTACATTCTGCAGTTCTTTCTCCATTCCTTTAATTTTCTTCATAAGTAACTCCGTTTTATCCGAAATGTGCCCTGTTACAGATTATTCTTGTGAAGTCTATCGCAGATAAATGTAATTTCATCATTATCATTCAAAGTAGTAAACATATCTGTAGACCAAGCGGCTTCCAAGGTAACAGAACCTTTTCCCAAGCTTCATAAAAACCTAGTACTGACTCGCATAATGCAAAAATAGTAGATGGGTGTCCAGTCCTGTGAACCGACCCATGCACAATTAAATCCAATGCAGATTTCAACAATTATTGATCCAACATCATCAGGCAATCCATTTTGAATACAATAACTCAATATAAATACCGCATTCCTTCAAACCTCGTTACCTCATAAAAGAGGTAACAATTTAGATGAGATGAAAAATGCCAAGGTTGAGGCGGATTCAAAAGTGATGCGTAGAAATCCAATATCACGCATTTCCCAATCTTCCGTTTCATCAGTCGTATATCGAAATATCTCATTCATATTATATCGAGAAGGCACAAAATTTAAATAATGACATAATAAAAGGGTGCTTATAAGAGAATTATTCATTTGATTCTATGAGTAAACACTCCATCTTCCTGACGTTAGACATTCCCATTGTTGATCGCATGTAAGTTGAAAGTAAAATCTTTTCAACCGGAATAACAACAAATGCACGCAGTGTAACAAAATACCTCCTGAAGAAGGCCGCGCGATCGGCTTCTTCTTATCTTCAGAATGAATTCTCTAATCCTCGATCGACAAATCCCCGTTCCGATAACTCTTTTCTTTACCAAAACCTTCGTCAAGATCCGCTTCCCCCCGCACTCATAAATTTTCTCCGGTTAAACACTCCAAAATTAGAGGAATCTAAGAATTTGAGGTCATTGAGGAGAATGGAATGAATTGTAGTGAAGAAGGCGTATCTAGAATGATTTAAGAATGGGTTTTCATAAAGGAATCAGCCGAAACCGTCCAAATCGGCATTCAAATTATAAATAACTCATCTTTATAACTTCCGCCGGCCGCGCGAGAGTTTCGCCGTCGGCGACTCGCTATAAAACCGCCTCCCAAGTTCCCCGCCGTCGGCAGGACGTTTCGCCGTCGGCTGTAGGCTCACATAAATCAACCGAATTTATTCTAGCGCGAACTCGCTCGTCGGCGAGATTCCAAAATAATGTCCAAATTCGCTCTAAATCGAATAATTTCTTTCTCATCATAATGGTTTCGAATATGTGATGATTCTTAATAATAATCGAGTAGTAAAGTTTCAATAACATGTACCAACTATTAAGATACAAATAAAAATAGATAACTAATATGGGTTGCCTCCCATAAAGCGTCATTTAATGTCACCGACTTATTCTGTACTATTAATCAAAGCCGACTAAGCATTAAAACTCTTTTATAGTTAGGTCTTATACCTTCGAAATATGTATATTTTAATCTATGTCCATTAACTTTAAATTTATGTCCAGCTTTTTTTCTTCGATTTCTATAGTTCCGTATGAAAATATTTGAGTTATGGTGAAAGGTCCTAACCATTCGAGACTTCAATTTTCTCCAGAAATAATTTCAATCTAGTATTATATAGCAAAACTTCCCCGTCCTCGGTTCAAAATTTCTCCGATTAATCTTCCGATCATGCCATAATTTCACCTTCTTTATAATCCGATCATTATCATATGATTCATTTTTTAATTCTTCCAATTCATTTAATCGTAGCAATCTTTTTCTACCCGCCCTTCATATTATAATTAAATTTTTTAATCGCCTAATATGCTTTATGTTCAATTCAACTGGTAAGTAAGATGTTTTTCCATATGTTCGTAAGGAGTCATTCCAATCGGAGTTTTATAAGGGCCCTAGAAGCCCATAATGCAGTTGTCTAATCTAATGTACTCAATCTAACCTATTTGGCGACAAAGATTTTTCTAAAATACGTTTAATCTCACGATTAGATACTTCCGCCTAATCCGCTGGCTCCATGGATGATAAGCAAAGTGGATATCTTATTATAATATTGTGTTTTTTCACTAGTTTGTGAATGTATTTATTTCTAAAATGAGTTCCTCCGTCGTTGATAATCAATTTCGCATTCTAAATCTAGTAAAAATATTTTTCACGTAAATTTTCAAACACTCTTAAGATCACACCTGTGTAAAGTTATGCTTCAATCCATTTGGAAACATAATCAACAAATACTAATATATATGAGTTTCCAAATGAAGGAATAAAAGGTCTCATAAAATCTAATCCTCAAACATCAAAAATTTCAACTTCTAATATAAAATTCAGAGGCATTTCGTTTTCTAGATATATTTCCTACCACATTTATCGCAAGTTTTAATATATCCGTATACATCTCTAAAATAGAGTAGGCCAAAGAAATCCGCATTGTAGAATCTTATAAGCAAGCTTTTACGTCCCAAAATGTCCTCCAAAATCAACTACGACATTTTTAACACCTATTTCGTTTCTTCATAAGCAACATACATCTTCTAATAATTAACCTATATCGTTTATATAAATATGGTTCATCCTAAAATAAGTTTTCGTATCATGGATGAATTTTTTTTCGTTGTTGCAAAGTTAGCATAAAGAAATATTACTAACTATATAGCTTTTACTATATCAAGATACTGCATGGTATTTTCCACTATCGATATTATATAGTTGTTCATCGAGAAAACTGAGCCATAATTTCATATTTCTCATTATCGATAATTCATGATTTTCTAATCTTGATAAAATGATCCACAATTTGATTATCAGCCTTTTCTTATTAACGATCTTAAAATCGAATTCTTGCATTAATAAGATTCATCTAATTAATCTTGGGTTTCGAATCTTTCTTTGCATTAAATATTCGTATAACAGAATGATCAAAACATGCACGATACATTTTGTTCCAATCGTATAAGGTCTAAATTCTATTAAATCATATACTACCGCTAATAATTCTCTTTCTCAGAATCGTATAATTTATTTCAAAGATCATTTAGAGTTTTACTACATAATATATAACTTTAAAATCTTTTCATATCTTTCGCCTAAGAATCGCTTCTCCTACAAGATAATCACTAAGATCACACATAAGCTCAAATGGTTTCTCCTAGTTAGGTGAAAACCTATTATAAAGCTGTATATCAATTTTTCTTTTAAGAGTTCAAAAGCATTCAGCATTCGTTTGTAAATTCAAATTTCGTCCTTTTCAAGAAGTCGGCATGTAGGTTTAGTAATTTTTGAAAAGTCTTTTATATAGCGTTCGTAGAATCCAAGATGTCAAAGAAAACTTCTTACCCCTTTTACCGTAGTTGGAGGTGGTAATTTAGCTATAACTTGAATTTTGCAGTGGCCCACTTCCATGCCTTTTTCCGAAATTTTATGCCCTAATACAATGCCGCCCGCAACCATAAATTGACATTTCTCCCACTTAACTAAATTTATTTTCTCACATACTTCTAATACTTTTTCAAGATGAGTTAAGCATGTGTCAAATGATGTTCCAAATACAAGAGAAATCATCCATAAATACTTCTATTCCATTGTCAATTAACTTCCTAAATATAGACATCATACATCTCTCGAATGCTGGGTTTGCATTACATAATCTAAAAGGTATTCTTCGAAAAGCGAAAGTTCCATAAGGACTAGTAAATGTAGTTTTCGATCCTCGTATGTTTGTATTCGATGATAACCGGTATCCATCTAGAAAACAAAAATACTTATGTCCGGCTAATCTATCTAACATCTAGTCTAAATTATGAAAGGGAAGTGATCTTCCTGCGGCGATTTAATTTCCTATAATCAATACATATACGCTGTCCGCAACTTGTCTTATAAAATGAATAAGATCGTTATTTTCTTTACTGGGCAAAGTGATCGCTACTCCTCCCTTCTTAGGAACACATTGAATCGGCTTACCTAAGCACCGTCGTGTCAGATATATAATACCATTATCTAACTATTTTAAAATTTCTTTCTTAACTACTTCTTTCATTATCGGGTTTAATATCCTTTTCTGGGATCCGCTAGGTTTATGTTCATCATCTAAATAATTCTATGCATACAGATTGAAGGACTAATTCCTTTAATATCTGCTAAAGTCCAACCAAAAGTTTTCTTATATTTTTTAAAGTTTCTAAAAGTTTTTCGTTCTTGAGATTCGTTTAATGCAGATGAAATAATAACTGTAAAGTTGAAGAATTACCTAAATAAGTATATTTCAAATGACTGTGTAATATTTCTAGCTCAAGTTTAGGAGGTTTAATAATTGATGAAACGGTATTCTTGTCGTTGTTTTCGCATTATCCAAAAATTCAAATCTTTCCTGAATATATTCTAGTTCTTCATTATTATCTTCAATTAATTCGTGTTGCTTTCTTTTTCTAATTCTATCTTCGTAATATTCCTTAAAATGTTCTTGTTATAAATGTTCAAGTATTTCCATCCGAAAACATTCATCATCTTTTTCAGTCAGCAGATATTTCACGATTTTGCAATATTAAATGTAACTTTGGCTATTTACTCTCATAGTTAATTCTCCTTTTCGAACATCAATCATAGCTTTTCCAAGTAGGCCAAAAATGGTCTTCCTAAAATGATACCATGTAGGAATTTCTTTATCTTCCTCCATATCTAAAACAATAAAAATTCACTCAGAAGATAAATTTATCTACTTTTACTAACACATCTTCAATAACTCCCTTAGGATAAGTAACCGAACGATCAGTTGACCAAGGGTTATCAAGTAGGTGTAATTTTTTCCTAATCCTAATCTCTTAAAATCGATAGAGGCATTAGATTGATGCTTGCTCCTAAGTTACACAAAGCTTTTCCATAAAATTCTTCTCCTATAAATACAGGTATAGTGAAACTAACAGATCTTTCAATTTTTCAGAAGTTTTTTCGAATAATAACACTGCCACTTTCACTAAGTGCGACTATTTCATTATCAGTGAATTTTCTTTTCTTATTTAGAATATCTTTCATAAATTTTACATAATTGGCATCTGATCTGAAGTCAATAAAAGGTGGTATATCATTGTTAATTTTTTAATATTTCAAGGAATCGAGCAAATTTGCTTATCTTAATACAATTTCATGAGTAAATGGTGGTGGAGGTTTTTCAAATGAAATTTTCATAGGTATTAAAGGATGTTTTGGGTTTGAATCTTGTCAATCTGTTTCTTCAATTTCCACTTCCTCTTTTCGCTTTCTCAAGTTCTTTTGAATTCCGAGGTTCTAATTCTTTCCACTCCTTAGTCGTATTGTTTTAATTTGTTCTTTTCCTCTTGATCTTTAGGATTTATTTCACATTACTAGGAAATTTCTGTGTATTCGTTATTTGGCAAGAAGAATATGTCCAAGTTGCGTTTCGATATTTTTAATGTAGATGTTCGAATTTGTACCGATTTCCTTGATTTTAGCCGATTTCAAGATTTTGTAGTTGATGACCCATATTCAAAATTAATCCATCCATAGATAATTTCTTATTTTTGAATCGAGGGTTAATGTTATTAAATCCAAAGTGTAATCAGTTTATAGTTCGATTTCCGTTTCGATTATGTTGATTCATCTATCAGTTGATTAGATGTGTTATTCCAATTAAAATTTGATGAGTTTTCCAACCAGGATTATAATAGTTTGAATAAGGGTTATTAGTTCTATTATTAATAACATTTAAAGTTTCATAATTGGACAGAGATTCTATGATTTGTCCAAGATGAGTTTTCTTCTAAAGTATGAGAATAAGCTCATTCCAAAATGATCTAATTTCTTTATATAGCAAAGCACTCCAGAAGCTAACATAGATATTGCATTGTTTTCATGAATGCCGGCTATCTTTTTCGGATTTACTCTATCACAGTTACTGGAAATTATTTTGTCATTTCTTCTGACAAGGCATGCCTTCATCAAATGGTTTAGACATTAATGAACCTCGAGCAAGAAAGATCGATGATCGATCTTAAAGATCCTACTAATCCATTATAAAAGGTTTGAATAATCAAAATAACTGTACGCATGATGTGAGCATTTCCTAAGAAGTTCCTTAAATCTTCATATATTCATTCTCCATCTAACTCGACAAAAAAGAAGTTATATCATTTCTAAACTTAGCGCTTTTAGATGGTGGAAAATATTTGGATAGAAATTTTTGTGATAATTCTCCCAAGTTTTAATAGATCCAGGTGCTAACGAATTCAACTACATTTTGTGAAATTTTTATCCCTTAATGAAAAAGGAAAAAGTCTAAGTCTTATAAGATCGTCGTATACTCCTCGATATTTAAAAGTAGCACAATGTTCTAGAAAACTAAGCAAGATGTAAGTTAGGATCTTCAAATAGGTGAACCACTAAATTAATTGTTTTATACCATTTGGATAATTGCAGGTTTAAGCTCAAATGAGTTACAGCTACATCGTGTTTTGAATAAGCTAAATGAATTTCATCTGATGTGGTCGTTACAATCTCTTAATGGTCTTTGTTGGTTCATATTTTGAATTTCAGAATATTCGCTCATTAAATTTATAATTTGTTTCTTTTGTTTTCTAATCTTTAATTGTACGCTCTAATCTCGTAATCGTAAGGTAATAATTGCTTTCCAAATTTGCGCATACAATTTTTAGAATATATTAATTTATTTATTATGATTATTTTAAAATAGTCCGTTACTCTTAGTAAATTTATCTTACTTTCCTCAAAGAACGGCGCCAAAAAATCCCGAATCTACAATTTTATATTATGATATTTTTAATTTAATCGCAACGACGCCAAAACTTGACCGCTATATTATATGTATATAATTGTAATTGTTTATGTTGTGGATGCTACGCAAGTATACGCATCGTATCGCACAGTATTCTGTGTGGAGTTCCGTTATCGATCCCACAGAAATAGAAAAATAATAACAACTAATTTTAAAATAATAATAATAATAATAATTTTAAAATAAGATACGAAAATTTGGAATTCTAAATTAAGCGCAATAAAGTAAACTAAGTATTTTAATTGTGTAACTTAACTAAGTAGAAAATTAATAATAAAGTGGGTGAAATTTAACTAATTGCTAAATAAGTCTTAACTTTTCTAAAAAAGTACATTTCCCCATAGAAATTCTATGACTGATGAATTTAAATGTATAATTTTAAGGTATTGGTGACAAATAGAGCATTCCTATTCTTTACCCTTTGGTCCAGGTGTAAAGAATATCGACTAATCCTACGTTTGATTACATCGACCGCGGCTGGGGCCTCGATAGCCGACCGCCACTTCCCGAGCTCCCACGGCCTCTCGCCCGAGGGCCAACACCCACACTCAGCTCTCAACACATGACTAAATTGAATATTTTAGTCCGTCACACTAAAATGCTCAATTCTACGCCCAAAGGATATTATTTACCTATTTATTTGCACCTTCCTTCCAAGGCTTTCTTTAATTCCCGAATATCCGATGTAATTTTTACTATAGTCGATATTCAACATATTTTAACAAATCAAATGGCCAGCTTGAAAGTAAATTAAGTTTTAAGTAAAATTATCACAATTTCTATTAATATTTAAAAGTACTTCTATTTTTAGTTCATCTAGTCACTTAATTTCATAAACAGAGAAAGACTAATAAACTACTCAAAATGCATGGGAACTAAACTAAGAATGGATTTCATTTTAAAGCTAAACAATAAATACAAAATACTTATCTCGATTTATCCCCAAGCGTACTCCTCGGCAGCCTTCTTCGACTCTTCCTTCCAATACTGCAAGACTCACTAAAAACTCACTAACTCACTAAATACTCACTAATTACACTAATTAAGACTCTAAAGGCTCAAATTGACACACACAACACAAAATTAACACACTTAGAACAAATTAACACACTTAGGAAGCTCGACTTCTGCTTCTATATATGTGAGGTGGAGCAAAGGACCAAGAGGTGTGTAAGCATCCCTTCGAAAAGGCCCGTGTTCAATGTATCCGCACCATTTCAACTAGCTCCCGTCGGCGACGAACTACTCGCCGTCGGCGAGGCTTCTGGGTGTCTGGGCCCCATGGGCGATTCGCCGGCCGGGCGGGTTTCGCGTATGCCACAATAGCGAGACAGTTATAAATCGTTCAGAATTTTCTTTCCTTGTACCTCGCCGTCGGGCGGCTCGACTCCGCCGTCGGCGACTAAAGACAAATTGCATTATTTTCTTCCTTTTGCTCCAACCGCTCCTTTATGATTTTTGCTTTTATCACCTAAATTCTACATTCCCGCAACAAAATAAAGAAAATACCTTTCTTTAAAGTGAAATTTCATCAAAAATTGCGTATGAATTTCTTAATAAATTTTCAAGCCGATCATTTTTCAATCCTTCTTTTCTTTTCTTTTCTTGCTTGAGGATTACTATATCCGGATAGGCTTTAATGATTTTGAACTTCACTCTCTTTCTAAAGTTTAAATCAAACACCACCTTACTTTATACAGTACAAGCTTTATTATTTTTCATAAAGTCACAATCTCTTCTTAATACACAATACTTTAAGTCCCTTAACATTTCAAAATACAGTTTTCTTTACTTTAAATAGTTAACTATAATCAAATCCTTTCATACTAAATATCTTACTTATAAAATCAACTTTATTACCAAAATTTTTCCTCTTATCCTTCCATAATATTCAACTCGAATCAAAGTTTTAATTATCTTACAATGATGCTCAACTGCCCGAAGTTATGCTAATAACATTGAAAATATAATAGTTGAGAACAAGTAAAAGTTTAGTATTTCTCTACCCTCACCCAAACTTAAGTTTTTCAATAAATTTAAAATAAATAGAGAAGAAAACTAACCTCTTTGTGCCGGGATTCTCAAATCTTCAATGCCTATCTCGGTATTAATCAAAATTTACAACCAAGCAGTACGAAACAATTAGTAGCAAAACTTGATATAACAATTTTAAATATTTGCATGGGTAAAGATAAATTAACATTAAACATCCAAACATCTAATGTAACACTACAACATGAAACAAACAATCACACTACTAACGTACAACTAACAATTTTAAAATTTCGCACAACATAACAATACAACATGAAAAGTAAATACCACATCACACAAGACAACACAGGTTACATATTACATGAAAAGTAAATATCCACAAAATCACATCAGTACAACACAACACAACACAATAAGATCACCGTAAATAAAAACAAACAAACTATCTACTCGCCCCCCATCACCCCATTAGCAAACAGGTCATCGCCAGTGGTCAAGTCAATATGGTGTATAGCTTCTCTGCAAGTAGGAAAAATCACATTAGACTCCACCTCATCAACTGACCTAAGCATCATAATAATAAGAAATATCAAATTCCTCTCACTCTCGCATATAATCTGTTCACATCACTCCGCCTCAAATACATCCATCCGACGCTGAGTCTATCCATACTAGTACTATGTAGTCTCACCGCTCCATAATATCGCATAAGGTAGGCGGCCTGCATGTGTAGGTGGAACATCATAACTCGTAAGAGGAATATCAATACCCTACTAACCTCTGCTCCTACGAGACTTATAAGTATGAACAATATTCTTGTATTGTGTCTCAATGGTATAGTGACTTCCTCGAACTACCGAACTCCACTCCAGACCGAACACACAAGACATGGATTAAAGCAAGATGTCCTAATTATCCAAATTTCGCCTTCACAATCGTCCGAATATTCTTGTAACACAACCATTATCAATTTTTCATCTTATGTATACGTAGTTCAGAATCGTTCTATCTCTAGTAACTTCGCCTGTAAGGACATAAGATGGTAATACTACGTAATGAAATAATGCCCGATTTTTGAAGCAACATTCAAAGTATGCAAGGTGGGAAATTTATCATCTATTTTTTTACTTACTTTCCATTCTCCTCGCCCGTCACTAGAAAAGAAATAACTTCTCTCATATTCTCCCTTCCAAATTTCAAAGTTTTTGAGCTCACACACAAATGATTCCCGAGTCCGATAAAAAGTATTGATGCGTTGAGGAGTAAACTCAACCATCTTTCCTCTAACAACAACATACTCAAATTTCAACTGTGGTACGTTCACATAATTCTCGAATAACTCCCATAACAAACTTTTCGCAGTTGAAATAACAAAATCTTTCCAATTTTGCTCAGAATTAACTGCTCTACAAATCATCTAGGACTATCAAAAGCTCGATCCCGGATACACTTCTTGTCAGTGAAGGATGAGTTATAGCAAAAATTGGCTTCGATATCGACAAATCTTCCTCATCAAAAAATCCAATTTCCTCTTTCCTCGGGAGCTACGCGAATTTCTAAAATTTGCAAAAAATAATTCCAATAAATCTCAAATTCACAATGTATCAACTCCAAACACTATCTTAAACAAGTAAGAGCAAATTTCATCATGGAAATCTTAAAATCTCTTAAAACTCAAAAAATTCCAACATAAGCAATGCGAGAGATTTCATGGTGAAAATCCTAAAATTTTAATTTAAAGTGAAGCTCTAACCAAGAGAAGTGCAACTGTACAAAAGCCTTGAAAACTCCTTAAATTTTGATCTAAAGAAGCCCTGGGGATCTTCAAAATCATCAAAATGGAGCGAAGATAATAAAGAAAATGGAAAATTTGGCGGGTCCTGTGGAAAAATCCCGAAGTCGAGGATTTAAGACTCATTTCCGGGGTTTGGTCACCGGTGACGCTCGATAGGCTTGGCGGCGCCAGTCCAAAATTTTTTCCGGGTCCGAAAATTTTTTCGTAATTTCGATCAAGTTGACGTCCACAATGATGTTTAACACTTCAATAAGCATTTACATCATCCCATACGCAATAATTAACACATTACTTCACACAAACAACACGCAACAATCTTATATATATAAAATCTAAGTTACATCAAACACACCAAATAAGTTCATTCAAAACCAATTCATTTGGGATATTTACAAGGCAAGAAGTACTCTACGACAAAGACTAATATCTAAAAATAAAAAAAGCAAGCACATCCAAATCTAAGCTCAAAGCAAAGTAAATAGTACACAAACTAAACATAACTACAAAGAAACTAAACACACAACATACATAAGTGGAATCCATCAAATTACTCCTATGTCGCTTTAGAACTATCCTCTCTTCTAATGTCTCCAATTGATTGCTAATGCAATGCATAAGCTATAGAATGGACGAAATGGAAATTTATCAAATGATTCTTCGTAAATCACCGTGTTCTTTCTCTTCATCGATTGATCAATCCTATCTCAATTTGACCAAGCAGATTAAACTCAAGCATTTCATTCTCCAATCTATATGATCGAACAAATCAGAAATGTTATCGATTGCGTTCATAACATTTTGTGCCTCTTCTACAATTGCTTAATCCTCTCGCAATATAATTCTGGAACCTTCAGAAAGTAGGTTGAATCAGTTGCGAAGTCCGCATCGTCGATCAGCTAGTAGATTCATATCATCTTCATCTCCAACCGTCTCTGCAATGTGAGATCAAGCCGGATCAATAGGACTCCATGGAAGAATAACCTTTTCCAACTTTATCATGGAACCTCGTACGACTACATAACCGGAATATGGTGGACGGGGTGTCTGGCCCATACTAGATCCACGCACAATTAATCCAAGTATTACCACACAAGATTACCAACGCTAACCGGCCTTTCATTTTGAATGCAAATTCAAATGGCGCTTTCCTTGGTCACCTCGCTTATCTTCAACGTCGGAAGCAATTTTGCCAAAATGAAGTAATGCCACCGCTTCGATACCGAATCGAGAGATGAAGATGGAAACTAATATATCCATTCTCCTTTGATCTTCCATTCCTCATTCTCATCCGTTAAATACTCATACAAATCGCCTATATTATCCTTCGTGGTATCAAATTAGAATAATGACAAATAGAACGTTTTCAATCATGTATGAGATCAAGTGATTCGTACAGAGGAATCAGTACGAATCTACCACGCACAAATACAAACCTCTGGTTGATTCGTGAAGATTCACATGGAATTATTTCAATGACAGTGAACAACAATTTGAGTAGAAGTGAAACAAAGGACTTCCCAACGTCTCTCCTTAACAATTTCTTCGCCCTAGTTGTAGGATTATCCTATACCTCAATTTATGAAGCCCTTTCCTCGATAATCCGACTCCTTTTCATCATCACTTGCTGAACAAACGCCGTGTTTCAAACTTATGAACTTCCCTCGACAGAAATGCGAAATGGCATAGGAATCCACAAGAACCGAATCAGTATTGGTGGTTTTCATTTTTCTGAAGTTAAGAAGTAAAAAATGGAGTTTGGGGAGTTATAAGGACGATGATCCCACCAAAAACCACCAAAACTCGTGTTTTGAATATTAAAAACCGCTCGGCGTACCTCGGGGCACCTATGGTGCTCGATGTGGTGTGTCGCGGTGCTCGACAGGTGTCGGCGTGCTCAAACGTACAAGTTCAAGAGGTAAAAATGATAAAGGGCGCCATGGTAAAAATCCTCACCGAACTTCGTTTGATCGAAAATATTCCAATATCTCAATTCGATCCATCATTTATCAATTTTTTAAATATTGTGAGTAATTAGACTCCGAAACAACTATCTAAAAAGGCACCACAACGTACAACAAATACACCACACAAAGATACATATGGTTTGCTTCCATAAGCGCTTGGTTTATCGTCGTCAACCCAACAAAATCCATTCAAAGCAATCGAGAAGACTCATCATTAAAACCTCTTTGAAATCAAGTTGGAACCCATCAATGTAAGGCTTTAATCGATGCCCATTAACCTTAAAAATCTTTCCGCATTAGTATCTTTAATATCAATGTACTCTCCAAAAGAGTAAACTTTTATAACTATAAAGGGTCCTAACCATTTAGATTTTTGTTCTCTCCAGGAAATTAATATCAATCTGTTATATAATAAAACATTTTGTCCAAATTTAGAGTTCTTTTTTAATATTTTTTGATCATGCCATAATTTCATTTTCTCTTTATAAGTCCTATCATTGTGATAAGATGCATTTCTAACCTCTTCCAATTCATTTAATTGCATAAATCTTTTCTCTCCAAGCAATAACTAAATTAAAATTTAATTCTTTTATCACCCAATTACGTTTTATGCTCCAATTCAACTCGGTAAATGACAAGTCTTACCAAACACTAGTCTATAAGTAGGACATTCCGATAAGGGTTTTAAAAGTACTTATAAGCCCATAAAGCGCATCTAATCAAGCAAAGCAATCTAATTTACGATTATCCACAAGCTTTTCTCCAAAATTATCTTAATTTCATCGATTAGATACTTCGTTTAAACCATTAGTCTCTGAGATGATAAGAGAGATTCTATGAATAATATTAGTACTTCTCACTTAATCTCTTAATTTGATTATTCCTAAATGTGGGATCCATCATCCGCTATGCATCACTTTCGACATTTCATATCTTGTAAATATATTTTTAAAAATTTCTAAGCACTCCGAGCATCGTATCTTGTGCTAACAAGTTCAATCCATTTCAATACATAATCAACAACAACCAATATATATAGATTTCCAAATGAAGGAGTAAATGGTCCCATGAAATCTAATCCCCATAAATAAAAAATTTCAACTTCCAAATTATAACTTAGAGACATTTCATTTCTTCGTATATATTACCTACTCTCTCACATCAATCACATGATTTAATATATATATTAACACCCTAAATAGAGTAGGCCAATAAAATCCGCATTTTAAAAATTTAAAGTGCTTTATCAACACCAAAATGACCTCCAAATTAAAAATCATGACATTAGTCAATAATCAAATTTGTTTCTTCTCAGGCAATACATTTCCTAATAATCAGATCCTACACTGTTTATATAGATAAAGCTCATCCCAAAAACAGAATTTCCTGTATCATATTTAAACTTTTTTATTGTTGCCTTGTTTAAATCAAAGTGGTACAATATCACTTATAATATAATTCACAATATCAAAGATACTAAGGCAAATTTCTTTTCCATAATAAGATAAAGTTGCTCATCGCAGAAAGTTTCTATAACTTCTTTTTTTCAAATTCAGATAATTTATCATTTTCTATTCTGGATAAATGATCGCCTATTTGGTTATCGCTCCTTCCTATCAACTATCATAAAATCAAATTCCTCAAGAAGAAGTATCTATCTAATGAGTCTATGTTTTCGCATCCTTCTTTACATTAAATATTCGATACGAACGCATCTATACGCACAATAGTTTTAGTTACAATTGAATAAGGTCTAAATTTTTCAAAAAGCAAATACTATAGCTAATACCCTCTTTCTATTATGGTATAATTAATTGGTCTCATTAAGAGTTTTACTAGCATAAGAAATAACTTTGAAAACTTTATCATAAACTTCGCTTCCCCCACACATTCGACTGCATAATCACTACATCACATATCAGTTCAAATGGTTTCTCCTAATCGGGTGAAACAACTATAGGTGCAAGATTAACTTTTCTTTTAATAATTCTAAAGCTCTTAAGCATTCATCAATAAAATCAAACATTCTATCATTTTCTAAAAGTTGGTACAAAGGTTTAGTAATTTTAGAAAATCTTTAATATATCACCTGTAAACTGTGTGTCCTAAGACTCCTCACCTCACAAAGGGTGGGTGGTGGCAATCTCTCAATCACTTAATTTAGCAGATCGACTCCATACCATGTTTAAAAATTTTAAGCCTAAGCACAATTCCTCTTGCAACCATAAATTTATTTCTCTCAATTCAGAACTAGATTTTGCTTTCTTTTCTCACAAAGTCTCCAAACTTTTGCTAAGTTTTCCAAACAAATTTCAAATGAAGTCCCGAATATAGAGAAATCATCCATAAAAACTTCTATTCCATTATCTATCATACTACCGAAGATCGTACATCATACATCTTTAAAATGCTGTTAAAAGTAATACACAAATTAAAGACATTCTTCGGTGCTAAAAAGGTCTTAAGGGCTAGTAAAATGTTGTCTTTCTGATCCTCAAGAGTACACAAGTACTTAGTGGTAACCAAGATATCCATCCAAAATAGTAGTACTGTGTCCAAAGAAGTCTATCTAAAGATTCGAAATGATTCGCTTACCTTAAATCTATCTAATATTTTGAATATCTCCCGAATATACTCAAAATCTTTATTCTTCTCATTATCTAAATTTTCATCATCTTTAATTTCTTCTTCAAATACTTTTATATTTTTCTTCTTTTTCAACATATTTTTGAAATTATCATTTCTCGATAATCACAAACCTCCATCCTAAACATTCATTATCTTTTTCCACGTAGGATACTTCATATATTTTAAAATGACAGAAGTCACTTTTTGCACATTAACTCTCATAGTTAATTCTTGAACATCAATTACCACTCTTCCAAAGAGGCAAGGAATAGTCTTCCCAAAATGATTGAATTTCTTTATCTTCCCTCCATATCGAGTACAATAAAATCCACAGAAAGATAAATTTATCCACTTTCACCAACACATCTTCCAACACTCCTTTAGGGTAAGTAACGGAATGATCAGCCAACTGAAGAGTCACAGATGTAGGAGAAATTTCTCCTATTCCCAACCTTTTAAAAGTTGATAAAGGCATAAGATTAATACTCATCTTCGTATCACATAAAGCCTTTCCGAAATATTTTTTACCTATAGCAATACGTAATAATGAAACTACCAGATCTTTAAGTTCTTCAGAAGCTTCTTCTGAATTACCGCACTACACTCTCTCGCTGAGTGAAATAGTTTCATGATCTCAGAACTTTCTTTTTCCTCAAAATATCCTTCATAAACTTGGCATAGTCGACATCGCTCAAATGCTTCAACAAAAGAAATATTTATCATTAATTTCTTAAGGATTTCCAATAATTTTCCAAATCTGTTATCCCTATTTTGTTTCTTCAATCTTAATAAAACGGAGGTGGTGGTTTTTCAACAAATATCTTCATTGGCTCAGAGATAATCCAAGTCTCGGATAAATCTTGTTCGAACCTTTTTCAATTTCCACCTTCTCCTTTTTTATTTCAACTTTTGGCACTCTAGTTTCTAATTATTTTCCTACCCTTTAATTGAATAAAGATTAAGTTGTTCCTTGTTTTTATTTTCAGGATTGATCTCAATATCGTTTTCAGTGTCTCTATTATTCATTATTGCGTGAAAATATGTACTAATTGATTTTCAATATTTTTTATAAAGAACACTCGAGCTTGTAATCGATTTCCCATATTCAAAATCATTTCTTCAGTAAAATAAAACTTTATATCCTTAAATTATGGGTTACTATTAAATCCAAGTGGATAAGATGGTCTAAAATTAGTATTTTCTCGATTGTTTGAATTTACAATTTGATTCATGGAATTGTATAGCCCAACATGGGTTAACATTAGCATTGCTATTATTCTAATTGAAATTTGGGTGATTCTTCCAACCAGAATATAATAATCTAATACATCATTAGGTCTATTACCGCATTTATATTCTCATAAGGCGTTCGAGATTAAGTTATTCGTCCAAACGAATTTTCCTCCAACACTCGAGGTGGCCGAGAATAATTCATTCCATATTGATCTATTTTTTTAGAAAAGGATACAATTTGAGAAAATACCATAGTCATCATATCTAAATCATGAACACTATCTACTCTTAGGATTTACCCTTTGTGAGGGCTATCGAAAATTATTAGTAGCCATTTCTTCAATTAATGTGTATCTTCATCAAAAGGTTTTGACAACGATCCACCAAAGACAAAGCATAAGATCATAATAGATTCCAATGATCCCAAATTAATCCATTATAAAATGTTTAAACTATTAACTAACTGCAAAGCATGATGTGGGAACTTCCTAAGAAGATCTTTAAATCTCTCCTGCTTCATATATCGACTCTTCTTCAAACTCATTAAAAGATAAAATATCATTTCTAGTTTAAAGGTACTTTTGATAGTGGGAAATATTTTATAGAAATTTTGAGATAATTCTCCCCAAGTTCTAATAGATCGGTGCTAACGTAGCCAACCACGCCTGCAATTTTTTATCCTACAATGAGAAAGGAAAAAGTTCAAGTCCGATGTGCCGTCACTGGGACACTCCATCATATTTAAAAACAGATGTTCTAAAAACTAGCAAGATATAAATTTGGATCCTCACTAGTGTCTGTACAAATTGATTATATTGTACCATTTGATAATAGCAGTGTGTTTAAGTTCAAATAATTAGCAAAGCAACATCGTAGTTTTACTGCTTATACGAATTTCCTCTCGTTGTTGGGTTAGCATAATCTCTTAAAGGTCTTTGGCAAATTTCCAATATCATTCCTTTGATTATCTTGAATATTCACATTTTGCAATGATTTTTTATTTGTTTTTTTTTTCTAATCTTTCGACAAGATGTTATAACTTCCGAAATGTAAGGCACTAAACTTATAGATCCACTAAGTTACTACGCATATACAATAACTCAAATATTTTTTTTTACTTCTCACTTCATTACCTCCACGGCAAGGACACCAAAAACTTGACACACGTGGACTTTAATTTAATATATTTATATGCAAGAATTTGTTACCACAAAGAAGAAGATTTTAAGCTTCAAAGAACAACACTAAAAACTGATTCGAGGGGCTTATATATATGTAATAATTTATGAACTCAAATTTATGATTTTATAATGATTTGTAAAGTCCGTGTACTCAACACATGTATACATATCGTATCAAGTAATACAAAGCTCTAATTGAGTCCTCGGTTATCGATCCCATAGGGAGGTTTTAAGCTTCGATGTAAAAAGTAAAAAAGTTTCACAAGTTATAATAAGCGCCTAAATCTTATACTCTAATTACGATTAAAGTTCAATTTTTACTTCTACTATTACTATGCAGAAAATAGTAAATGCCTCTTAACTAAACTACAATTACTTCTAATTACTTGAAAACAGCACTATCTAATAAACACACTAAACTACATTTGAGCAAGTTGGATTTATAAGAGAAAAGATTTTTCTCGCAATTTGTTAATATGATGTGTGGATCGATATGGATCAGTTATCTAATTTATCAGGCCAAATAGAGCATAGATGATTCTTTACCTTTAGAAGAGTACCCCCTCCTCTAAATAAGAAAAGAACATTGACATATTCTAAGTTTAGTTATTAAATCTAAGTCAGTTTTATGACATCGGCTCTCACTTCGGAGCTTCCACTCACCCTTCATCCGAAGGCTAACCTTGATATTAATTTCTAATCTTAGAACCAATTTGGGGATTTCAGCATATCGCCCTGAAATCTCCACATTGAAGTCCTTCAAAACACATTTCAAAATTTATTCGTACATAATTCCCGCGAACTACGTAATTCATCTATTTAAATTGGAACGGATCTTTCATTATTGTCAGAGGACATTAAATCCTTTTCAAACTTAATGTTCAACAACATATTTTAACATTTCAATTACTAAATAGAAAGTAAATTAGTTCTAAATGAAAAAACCATCATAATCTCTTTAATACATTAAAAGTACATCAAATCCACATCAAACCATCATCACATCTCTAAGCAAAGAAGAAAGACAAAGAAGACTACTCATAATTCATGGAGATAATATAATAAAACATGGATTTTATATATAAAATAAACAAGATACAAACCACAAAGAAAAATACAACATATCTCTTTCTCTTTCCCCAATTCAATAATTTTCAAGTTATTTCTAATCCTTTTCTCTTCTTCTTTACAACACTTATTTCTTTAGATTGAAAAGAAGAAGCAATCTTCACTTTACTTCTTCTCCTTCACTACTTATAAAAGAATTCCTCTCAAATCCTCTCTTCTACACACTACTCTACTAAACCCTAACACTTAACACACACTAAATCACTAAGAGAGAGTAACATAATGCAAGAGAGCCCCTTTTGATCGTCCAAAATCAATTATTTAAGAGTTAGGATGAAATCCCAATAGATTCCATTCGCATCCCTTCAAAATTTTGCCAAAACTCTCAAATTTTGAATTCCACCGACTTTGGCCGCCGGCAATTCGTATAAGGCGTCGTACACCTCGTAACACTTTTTCACCATTTTGCTCCTTGCTCCAAATTTGTTCCTTTTTACATCTTTCATTCCAATCACCTAAAATTATCATACTCGCAACAAATCATGAAAAATACTTTTCTTTGTAAAAGTACACATCACAAAAATGGGGTAAAATTATTAAAAATCGCATATATTTTAGTGCATCAACTTCCAACCCATCCCCGATCCCCCGCCCTACCCGTTCCCCCCACCACTAACCCACTCCGAATGTTGCGTGGTTAAGTGTAGCTAAGGCTCTACACCGTCATTAATAGACAAGCAGACGGCAGCTTATTTAACGTATATGTTGCCAAAACGTAATTTTTTTAAGATATGGACAACAATCTTTTTTATTTTCTTTATTAAAAATAAACTAAAAATTTGTTGTTTTATGGTTCTACCTCGACCTAAAATATTTATAGCTACACCTAAAAATATATAGTATTTTTATACACATTTTCATACATATTTTTGATGATATTGTACTTTAATGGAAGATATTTTATATATTTTTCTTACACGTATGATTAAATGGATAAATGTGATGAAAGAAGTGAAAGTATTAAAATTGGAGAAAAAATGAAAAAAGGTTCAAAATTGATCTTGGCGGCTACGTTGAAACCGCGCTTACGCGTACCACCGCGGCTATGCGCCGTATCCGGAGCTTATATTCTAAGACACGCGGCTAAGCTCCGGACCTCACACTTACACACGAAAGTTATAAAAGAGGAGTCATTTAATTTTGGTGCCATTTTGAAGAGGTTTTTAAGGCATCTCTTGGTGACAATGGGTAACTCCCTATTGGCACCACATTTCTAGTTTAAATTACTCTAATGGATGCATCTCGTGAGGATTTAATAACTGGATGCATTTTGAAGAGATACAAAGACACCTGCTGGAAAAGTATAAAAAGAGGACTATTAGATCAGAAAAGTGGTTGATTTTGAAGAGTTTGATTTATACTTATTGTGTAAGAGAGTTATTTTAGAAACGGACCACTCGAATTCACTATTTTTAGTTTACTATGCTTTTGTATTATGATTAGATTAGAGAATTGGAGTCCCCAGTCAAGCACCAACCTCTAAGGTGCATTGTAAGGAAAACAAAAGCCAAAGGAAGTTCAAAGGTGTTGTGGAGAGGATTTTCAGATAAGCATTTATCTTTGTTATTACATCATTTTAATTTTATGACTTCGTGTTTTCACTTTGATTTCTACTTTTAAACCAAGTCATGGATTTTTTTCTCCATGAATCTCTCTAGAGTAGTTTTCTTTATCTTTTTCCTTAATATGATGAAGTAATAATGTTATGGAATTATATAGAAGTATAGGATTTCAATGTCAGAAGACGTTGTGATGATTCAAAACTTTGCTATTCATTTACTTCCCGATTCGTCAATTAAGATGCTAAAATATGTTGCGAGAACATATACAGTAACCAAGTATAAGATTGTCTCGCCAACAATTAGAACGAACTAAAATGGAGATTATATGGGTGAAAATGTAGTCCATATGCATTAGAAAGTGCAAAAAAATGTGAGATATATTTTGATGGGTGTGTAGAATTCGTAGAACTTTAGAGTTACGTACTCAAAGCCCCCAATTTAATTTATTAATTTTCATTTCGATACGAGATGTTACCAGTATATGGTCAGATAAACTCTAGAGTGAGAGCTAGTATGTTTCGCCTAATATGTCTTCAAGATTTATAAAACAATGTAGATGAACCTATGTTCTTTATAGCATCTCTAGTAAGAGTAAAGAATATAATCGTCTTTATTTGAAACAACATATTTTAGATACTTCCATAACAATAATTTCCAAGACTCGTTACTAATTCATAAAAAGGAAAAAGATATTTTCTTTCA
Source organism: Papilionanthe hookeriana x Papilionanthe teres (assembly GCA_022702705.1). NCBI lineage: Eukaryota > Viridiplantae > Streptophyta > Magnoliopsida > Asparagales > Orchidaceae > Papilionanthe > Papilionanthe hookeriana x Papilionanthe teres. The sequence goes on along the minus strand of CM040425.1, from coordinate 138,165,798 downwards.
TTTGCTTGCATATTTTAAAAATTTAGTTAAATAGTCGCTTACTTTCATTTTAAATTATAAAAATTAACAAAAACCCGAATTTTATTTCCTAATATATTGTCTTAATTTTGGGTAAGATTTTTTCTAAAAAAAAATAAAAAATTATTTTTCCGTTTTGCTAAAAATATAAATTTGTATTTAACACTTTCCTTGTGGGTTCGATATCTTGGTGCTTAATCAGAAAGTCATATATTACTTGACATGACTCCGTATAATTGTATCAATCCCATTTTAATATCATTAAAAGAAGTATCAATTTATATACAAAAACAAAAGCATAAATATCAAGGGATCAACTATTCATGCCATTCGAGATATCATAGTATGGCTAAGTGTACTTTTCATGAAAGGAGAACCCAATAGCCATTCAACAACTAAGGTTTTAGGTGTTTATGGTATGTATTATACACAAATATCTTAAGTTATTTTTATTCATTTATTAGACAAACATAATCCCTTTAATTTATAGAAACAGTTCGCATGGCGCCGAGGCATGCAACCAACATAATTTCAGATGCAATGACAGCGATCACCTTCGGGACATATTGGGTGATATTTAAAAATCATGAGCTAATCGCCCCTACTGCTCAAAGAGGATATTTTTACCATGTCGCTTATGGCCTAAGATTCCTCGACTACTCGTAAGAAGAGGGAGTAGGAAAAGAAGAATAGGAAGTCGAATAGTAGAGGCATGAGACCCTCCAAGCACACTAGTAGGGCGTCCCGACATATAGAAAATATGGGAGGATGATAAGATTTCATTCCTTGTTAAAGTATTTTATAGTTTAAAAATGGATTCAAAAATTTTGGTTTATGGAAAGTGTATGGAAATTGGATGATAGCCCTCCACCACTAATGTACATGAGTGACCCTTAGGAGGCATCGACCGGTCTCGGGATCGACTACGTATCCATCTAACCTAGATAATTTCGAGCTAAAGGAGTTTTTATGTTAATACTTGCTAGCTATAACTAACCGTAACTACTTATTTCGTAAGAGAAATTCCAACAACCGAAGGTGAGCCGATCCCAATCATCGGGAGCTATTATGATCCGCAAACGTGATCCTTCCGAGTACGATCCGTGGAGGGAGACATGAGGGAAGAAGAAGGGTAGATTCAATGGGCTTCGGGTCACAAGGTTTTGCCTACAATGCTCACCCTCCACTAGTGTACCTACTACTTATACCTTTGTCGCACTAGAAAAGGAGGTTTCCAAGCGTGTTGTCGCATTCTCTTTTGAATTGGAATTGGAGGCTTACATGGAGGCCAAACTAAAGGCCGAGTTGGGATTCATTTCGCAGCAAATGAGGCGTCATGGCAAGGAATCATTGGAGGGAGGAGAAAGAGGCGGAGGAAAAGAGTATAAAGATATAGAGGAGGATGATTGGGAATATATTTCTTTTTTTATGTTTATATTATAGATTTGAACACCCTTTTTTTTTTTGTGAATTGTGATTTTATAAAATTTAAATTATATATATATATATATATATATATATATATATATATATATATATATATATATATATATATATATATATATATATATATATATAACATACATACATACATATATCTATAGAAATGGGTGATCCGGATTTCCAGAAGTGTTCTTGAGAAGCATTTGCTTTTTCCGCTAAATTCTTCGTTTTTAGTTGGATTTGCTCCCGTTTCGATCCTTCTTTCTTGTTTCCTCGCTTAATTTTCGATGTTCGTGCAGTTTCCTTCAGATTTTGGATTGGAGGCTTTTTGTTTATCTTAATTTTTCCCGGGTTCTCAAATTCAAATCTTTTGAATTTTTCGTTCTTATCCGGCTCCTCTTTTCATGGCCGATTCTTCTCGCTTATTTCGTCCCCTGCAAGTCTTCTTTTGCGGATGTGGTGTAAACGCCGCCGCATTTGTTCGATAAATTGGTTTTTCCTAATTGCTACCATGAAACTGCCGGTAGAGGTAATTGCCCATTTATTAAACAAGTAAGGTAGTTATGTTCGCCTTAATCTTCACTAGATTCTCGAGCTTGTTTACGATTAAGTTCATAACATATTCTCATGAAATTTCAATAATGGGCATCCTAAGATGGAAAGAATAAGGAAATGTTTTGAAGATTTGAAATTGTCCGGTTCATGGAAGGTCAATGCTTTGATGGAAGACATATTATGATTAAGCTTTCTAAAGATGAGGATTATGCTAATTTGTTCTCTAAAAAGTTCTCGATGATGGATGGAAAATATATGAAAATTCTGAAATGGTCTCCCGATTTTGATTCTAATCAAGAAGCTCCTATTATTCCTGTTTGGTTTAGAATACCTAATCTGAAATTACAATATTTCAATCATCAAGTGATTCTGGCGCAATCGGTGTACCGCTCGGGGAAGCCTTGCACGTGATATATCTACTTTTAATTTGTCTAATCTTCTTTAGCAAGATTCTAGTTTGAAAAGAGATATTACTCTTTCCCGATGTTGAGGAAATTTGGCTTGGATCTCCACATAATGGTTATTGCGCCATTACTTATAGAACAAAGGCTCCGCATACCGTTGTAATTGCAAGATGTTTGGTCATTGTAAAGTGACAACCGTTATAGGATTCATCCGTAACTTAAGCCAACAAATGCTAAATTGGTTATTTCTACCGCTGATAACCCACACCAGGTAGTGCCCGCTGTAATGCCTCGTTGTCCCCGATGTAGTGCCCGCTGTACCCGAGGTAGTGCCCGCCGTAATGCCTCGTTTTTGTGCCCGATATAGAAGCTAAAGGATGGTTTCCTCATCACCGCATTCTTCCTTCAATTCCTTCTGTGTTCCAGAAATTACTTTATCTTTATCTAATCCTGCACTTATTTCTGATGATTCTAATTCAATCATGGTTCAAATTAAACAAGGAGTTGGCCATCGATAATGAGCCTGTTACAAACAATTTCGCTTTCATGGTAGTGATGGATCCTGGCGAGAATTCCCCGACTTTCAAATTTATGTAACGTTATTCCACCTGTAACTGTTTCTAATACCGTATGTTCCATCTATTATACCTTGAAACTTCTTTCCGATTTAATCATTTCGAGAAGGCACCGTTATAGAACATGGAAGTGATTTAAACTTTTCAAATAATATACAAGATAATTCATTTCAACTATCCCCAAACTCCGTTGATTATCCCATTTTTCAAATGTTACTCAAGATGGGTTAACTTCTTCTATTGGATAATCTCGATGCCGTCGCTAATGATCTTAAGGATGATTGGTTGATCAAGAAGCTTCAAAAAGAAAAAGAAAAATCAACATTTATCGTCTTTATCTCAAGCTAACATTATTCCTTCTACCCTCTTCTAGCTACTAGAAGTGGAAAAGCTTGCCCTTCATGATTAAGTTCATATGCCGGAATATTAGGGGAGTGGCCAATCCCGGCTCCCTTAATAGAATTCGAGTCTAAACAGATTCATAAGTTTTGGGTGATTGTGATTTTGGAACTTTCTGTGAAATCCACTTGATAAATACATCGAAAATTTCCCGGATTTTCTTTTTTACCAAATTGTTCTATTGCAAGATTTGGCTGCTCTATAGAAAGGAATTATTGGTGAATGTTCTTCTTGATCATCCCTGCATTTTACATTTTCATTTTCGCTAGACTATTTTCGTGGTTTTGCATCCTTTTGTGTATGTCAGTTTTCCCAATGACAAGATTGGAGCTTTGGAATAAAATTAGTGAGATTAGTTTTAACAATGTCGAAAGTTGGATGGTGGGTGGAGATTTCAATTGCATTGCTCATCCTAGTGAGAAGAAAGGAGGCAGGAATCAGCTTAATAGAGATGCTGAAATTTAATAATGATATACATTTCGCCAAGCTTGTCGATACGGCTTTCAAGGTTCTCCTTTTACTTGGAAGAGAGGATCTTTATATGAAAGGGGCTTGATAGAATATTAGTTAATCAATCTTGGATTAACATGTTCCCTATTTCCAAAGTTAAACATTTGGCTAGAATGGGTTCTGATCATTCTCCTTTGCTTGTTCTACGGCTCCTTTTCTCTGTGGTGAAATCTAATTCATTCGTATCTAAATGTTCGTCCGATCACCTCAATTTCAGTAAAGTAACTGAGAGGAATTGTGTGCTCCTATCACTGGTTTTACAAATCCTATTATCAAATTATGGCTTTTACATAAAAGACTAGCTAAGGAACTTAAAGTATGGAACCGGAATGTATTTGGTAATATACATCAAAAGGTCTCGTTCAAATCGAAGTTTTTGTGTCTCGTCAGAAAAAAGATGTTGAAGCCGGGAGTGCTTCGAACACAATTAGCTGCTGCTTATGCCAATTTAAATTCTGCTATTCATCAAGAAGAGTTATTTCTACAAAGCAGAAGTCACAAGAAATCGGGTTCCATCATGGAGACAACTAAATTTTTCATGCTCTGTTAAATATAAAAGATCAGCCAACACTATCCTCCAAATTAAGACAATTGACAACAGATATCTATTAAATACTAAGGATATTGCTGAGAATGTGTTGCCTCTTATTTTACTGAGTTGTTTAAGGTTCCGCACTACTGAATCTATTATGTTTTCTCGCTCCATATTTTCTTCTTCGGATTCATTAATCAATCATTAATTTAGCTACGCCCTAATGAACATGAGATTTCTATTGCCATTAACTCCATGGAAAGTGATAAGGCTGCAGGACCAGATGGGTTCACACCTGATTTTTATAAAAAATTTTGGCATATTATCAAACTGGAGACACGCGTCGTACAAAGTTACTTCCATGGTAATCAATCTGCCTAAATATTTTGCTTCTTCAACTATTATTCGATTCCTAAGAATACAATGAAGGCTTCTTGGTCTGATTTTAGACCTATTAGCTTAACTTCAACTTTTCCAAGATCATAAGCAAGACTTGTGGCTGACATAACCATTGCTGGAAGATTTAATTTCTTTAAAATCAAACCGGCTTTTCTTAAAAGGGAGAAGTAGAAGGCGGATAATGTGCTTTTGGCTCAAGAACTTTTAACTCGATCCGGATAGAAAGTGTAGAGGCTCCAACATTATTTTTAAATTGATTTGGCCAAAGCTTTTGGATGCTAATAAGTTGGAAATTCATTATTGATGTATTGGAGGCAAGGGGGTTCAAAGCTGATTTCGTAATTGATTGTTAGATGGCTTACCAATAATCATTATAGTGTTATGATCAATGGCAAGTGTCATGGTTTTTTCTCTTCTCGGTAGAGGTATCAAACAAGGTGATCCATTATCACCTTACATTTTCATTCTATCTTTTGATTATCTATCCAAGATGTTAAATCAAATTCAGCCTCATCCATATACCTGACTTCAAGATAGATCTTCACAACTAATTTCCCACCTTGCCTATGCCGATGATGTCATTGTATTCTCTAATGGAAGTAAGCAATCCATTAAATGTTTAATGAAAACTTTGGCTATATTTGAAAGTGTTTCGGTATGCTCTTCAACAAACCTAAAATGTCAATTCCTAGCAGATCTAAAATCAAAGATATCTATTAAAATTGGATTGCCGATTTCATCGGCTTTAAAGAGGCTCATTTTTCCTTTGCTGTATTTTGGGTTTCACCGATTAAGGGAAGAAGGAAGTTATGCCATTTCGATGATATTGTAGCTAAGATATCTTCGCTAACTTAACTCTGCCGGTCTAATGTTCTTATCTAATGGGGGAAGAATTACTCTTCTTAAAAGTGTTCTAACATCTTTTTCCCTTTACATTCTTCAAATGATCGAATGAAGAAGAGTACTGTAAATTAATTTGGTTATGTTCAACAAATCTATGGGAAGGTAATCACAAACAAATGCACCGGACAAATCGATAAATTCAAAGCCTCGTTGATTGTGGTGGTCTTGGGTTTAAAAGCTTTCATCACCTAAGCTTTTCCCCTATCGTAAAATGTTGCCCAAATTCGCAGCTAATGATTCTCTTGGTCTAAATTTATGCATGGTAAATATTGTTATATTACTCATCCTACTCAAGTTCAATATAAAGTGGGTATCTCTAGAACTTGGAAGAGTTGCTTAAAATTAGATCAAGGCCGAAGATCTCTTTACTGGGGATATTGGAAATGGCCAAATTAATTTTTGGTTTCGTATATGGTTGTATGATGAATCCTTATCAAATCATTATAATTCCTCTTCTAATATTAAGATTGTTGCTGATTGCTGGAAAGAGCATAAATGGAATTCGAAATGCTTCAACATCATCTAATCCCGAAATTATTAATGTGATTTTATCAATTCCTATTCAAGCAGTAATCGGAAAAGATGCATTAATACCCAAGAATTCATCTACCTTCGCAGTTTTTCTAAATTTGTTTATCACTCTTGCTTCAACTGGCATAAAAATGACCGGGGTACTAAATTATGGAATAAATTTATCACCCATCTATGTCCTTCTTTTGTTGGAAATTATTTAAGAAGCTACTCCCAACTGAAGATATTTCAAGCTTAAAGGTATTGTAGGTCCTTCTATTTGTCCTTTTTGTCATCTTGATGAGGTGAATCTTTATTCCATATTTCCTTTAATTGCAATAGAATTCAGCACATCTGAAGGAGATTCTATCCGCATTAAATCGTAACGGAAAATTTTTTTGTGTGGTCTTCATTTATGTCATTGCGTGATCGAAAGATGGTTCTTACTACTACACTTCGATTATCTTCTCGGTTCAGTCCTGTCAAGTTCGAAAATGATGTTAAACATCTTAATATCTCTTTCTCTTCTCAATCTATTATTCGGAATTGCTGGTCTTATTTTAACAAACTGCAGAATGACATTCTTCTCACTCTTAAGAAAAGGCAAATTGTTTTAGTACAATTAGCTCCTATGCATCCTGCTTGGTACCATATGTATAAGGGCCTCTTAAAGCTAATTCTGGTATTGGAGGACTTTGCAGGGATTTTAGAGGAAAATGTCTTTGGTTCTTTGCTGCCCCTGTCATGGCTTGTTCTGCCCATCCTGAAATAATTGTCGTTTTTTGGGGTTTGAAAATTGCTGAAAACAACTTAAATTTCTTCGCATTTTGAACTTGATTCATTGTTTCTCTTACAGATTCTGACACAGAAATCTGCTATACCATGGTTCCTTCATATATGGTTTAAAAAGATCAAGGTTATTGCTTCTTCCAAGCATATTATTTGGTCTCATATCTACAGAGAAGGAATCAGCCTGCACCACTACTTACCACTCCTCTTCCTAATATAGTTTGCAGTTCTGATGTCTCATCCTTTCCTTTTTTAGTTCTCTATTACATGTGGATTTAATTACATCCTCATGTTAGATGTATCAACTCTTCTATTTAATATATTTTGCTTCAAAAAAAAAAATATATATATATATATATACACGTGTATTTTTTACTGAATAATTTACCACGGTTGTTATTCGTCTCATTAATTGGTTAGAATGGTATCTTAAAAGTTAAAGCTAATAAGTACGATAATGCAAATAATACATAGGTATCAAATTATTATTTTTAGATTGATACTATAGGTTTGTGATAATACCGTTAGTTTTACAACTACTTTTAAAATATTCGTTAGCAAAATAAGAGACAGCTACAAGAAGCCATTGTGATATTTATTGAAACCTAACTGATGACTTAAGTGCATCATACAAATGACGTTCTTCACACTTTTCCAACAGTTTATCTGCCGATTCAAAACCAACACACTGCTTTACACCGAACCAACGACATGTCAAAGTAAAAAAAAAAAAAAAAAAAGATAATGGGTACGACACTTTTCCTCGACAGTCATCCAATTGAAGGAATCACTAATAGTTGCATACAAATAACGGTCCACCTGGGTTACAAAAACTTATAGGCACAACACATTTCCCATGTGTAAGCTGTCGTTATTACCGACAAATTAACCGTTGGTACTATGAACTGATGAAAACTATTAATTTAAAAATTTTTCAAAGAAACTACGATAGTAAATTGTTACATGTCATAATTTACGTTGTTAATATATGTTTGTTTTGAATATGCTGACAAAATTTTTACCTACAAGATTAAAACAGGTAAATGCAAAAGTTTTTTTCATCAGAATAAACCAAATTTGGCTGCTAGAAAACATTGATTTTGCCGCAGTGCAAGAAAATTGTAGAAAAAAGAAAATCTATTTTTTGTACCAAGAAATATGAAATAAAATTTATGCATTTTAAGAATCAAGGATATTATAATTATATCATTGACAAAAATAATGAGGCCTTCTATTGCAAGCACATTAAAAGAGATTGAATAGTCAAAGTGAGAATATTAAAGAAAATACTTTCAATCAAAACTGATTTCCAGAGATCTCAACTCAAAAGAAGGTAATAGAGAAATTCACAAGAAAATTTTAAAAATTTAATATAAATAAAAGATAAATTTTACAAACATCCTATATGCTATATTTGTAATGAAAAAGCCACTTGATAAAGATTGTTGGTTTAACGAAAAACCACAGAGCCTAAATGGTATGAATTTGAGTACATTACAGAAAATGTTTGTCGATTAAAAAGAACATAGAAAGCTAATTTCATAATCTAAAAGTAAAAATAAAAATCTCTCTAGGTTTGTCAAGTTGTACTATATTAGAAGAAATATGCATTATATTTACATTGTGGTTGTAGTAATCAGTATGAAAATTAGTAATACTTTGCAGTCTTTGTAAGAATCAAGACAAAAGTAAAAATATGAACAAGATTTCATGGAGGTAATAGGAGGAGTACCAAAGCTATTAAATACAGAAGAGAAGGGAAGATGCATCGAATGATGAACTCTTAGTGCCAACTCGTTGATCAAAATCTACGTACGTGGAACTAATGATTGAGAAAGGATACCTAATAAATTTGGATGGAGATTCTTGCAAAATAGCATAAGTAAGGTAAATTCCGAAAAATTGTAAATATCAAGATGACAAAGAAAAGGTGTTTTCCTATTTAGTAGAATACATAAATAATGTGGAAATGAAGATAAAATAGATGAGTTATGGTTATGAAACAAGTGACATGGGTGCTTCGACATCCATAGACTAAAGATTCTATACCAAATAGACACGAAAATACATCTCCCTACAATAATGAAATTAGTGATTTCTATGAAGTATGTTTGATTGGTATACAACATTGGCAATCTATTTCTATTAGGAAAAGCAATGAAGCTAAGAAGTCATTAAAAACTTTTCACTTTGGCTTTTGTCGACCATTGCATACTCCATCACTAGAGTAAATATATATTTATCATTTTCATAGATGTCTCTCAAGAATGACATTGGTCTATTTCTCATGAGAATGGTCATAAGTATTTGAGATATTCATAAAAAATTTAATACTTATATTGAAGAACTAAGTGGATACTAAGGCACTTCGAATTGATAGAGATTAGGAATATACCACCATTGACTTCTCAATAAGTTTTGTGAAAAAGGTTTTGAGAAAACTCAAATTGGATATAGTAGCATAAAATTGAGTTTATGAAAGGAAGAACAGAATCGTAATGGAAACAACAAGAACCATACTAATACATATGAGTCTTCTTAGTTGTTATTGGGCACAGTTGTATATACTATTGTCTATCTACAAAATAGATGTCAAACTAAAGCGGTGAAGGAGAAGACACTAATTGATTTATTGAATGGAAAAAAGCCTTTGACTATGAATCTAAGAGTCTTTAGTTGTATTTATCTGGTTCACGTTCCACAAGAAAAGGAGTATTAGATGAAAAGACTGAAGGAATATTCTTATGCTATATTACTCAATCTAAATGATATTAAGTTTATAGTTAAAAAGAAGCACATAGGTATCGAGATGAGGGAATTTGATGAAAAATGCTGCATACAACTAGAATACATAAAAGTTTAAAGAATAAGTCTCAACACACCACCAATAACACATCAAAAAGTTGGGGAAAGTCAACCAGGTGATCAACACATGCCAGATAAAGTTGTAGATCTATCTCAAGATTCACCACTTAGAAAAACAAAATTTATAGTGAAAATCTATGAGCATTGTAAGTTGATAATCAGAAAAGATAAAAATAAAAATTTGGTGAGTTCATTGAGGTCAGAGGGATTAAAAGAAATGAAAGTAGATATTAAAATTTTAAAAATTATTTTTTATTTATTTCCTTACTAGAATAAATTAAAAATTTTTTAAAATAAAATATAATTAAAAAATTTATGAAAATTGTTTGAGTTGGTCCTCTGACCTTTAGCAATATTATAACATTTTTCTAAGGACAGATAACATGGTTTGAAAATTAAATTAATTATAATTGAAAAATTCGTAATTATTGGTTTAAATAATTGCAAATAAATAAATAAATATCAGAAAGATATAATTCACCTATGTTGTCTAAATTAGTCCACGAGTAAGAGTGGGTCGGGGAGATAAGCCATGATTATTAAGGAAAATGTAAGAGTTGTGGTGGCATTAACCTTTAAAAGCATAATTAAAATTTCAAGTTTTATATTGACACAAAGCCATCGAATATAACTTGATGGCTTGATATTTATTGTAACTTGTCAAGTTATTTTTAAAGGTTTGTTTTTCCAACAGGAAATCTCAGTATTGACCGTTTCAGACGAGTCCATGCTTCGGTTCCAAGCTATCTTAAACTTAAATATTGATAAGGATCGCGTGCTTCATCAAGCTGAAAACGAGTAAATCATTCTTCAAAGAATAAAGGCTGAGAAATTTCAAAGCTACCGTAGCTGATAACGACTTTTTGTTTCCGTCGGAAGCCTATAAAACATTGATCGATCAAGACAGATGGACATAACCTGATTATTTTGTTGTAGAACTCTGGTGAGCAGAGGCGCGCAAGAGATGGGTCTTCTGAGCTTTTGCATGCCGAAGTTGGGCAAGATCAATTATAAGGATTTATCTTACAAGAAAATAGATTTGCTAAAGGAAGAGAGCAGTGATAGCAACGAAGACAGAGAAACTGAAACGGTTGCAGGAGAAGAAGAAGAGCAACTTAGAGAACGCGGCCATGGCTGCGCCTTACTTTCCATTCCATTGTCGTCCTGGTATTCGCTGATTAAATCTTCTGTGTTGTTTAGATGGTTTAAGATCATTGTGGAGAAGATATGAGATATAAGGGTTTCAGTGTGACACCAAAGTTTGCGTCAGTTATGTAAAACCGCAATTATTGTGTGGTATATGTAAATTTGCCATTAATCAATGTGAAGTTAATTTTTCTTGAGTGGTTCAATTTAATTTTAATATATGGATCTCAAGCTAGCGCCTGTTCTCGTGCAGCTACGCCTTTTATCCAAATATTCAGATACAATGATCCCCGATAATCATTGATAAAAGAAATTGATCCGGATGTTCGCAATTGATCCGATAAGCTGTTTAATTGCTTCGCTTTCGCTTCGGAAATTGCCTTGATAAACGACCATCTCCGCTTCACGTGGCGTTAAACCTGCTTGTGCGTTCTACGAAAGCACTAAAAGTAACAAAAGTAGTACTGAAAACTAATAAACCACGCAATTAAATATAAAGATTGAAAGAAACATACACATTTTAATAGCAACCCATCAGATTATCATATGCAGGGCGATGTAATTTAACTACTGCTTGAAATCTTTTTGCAGTGATAACACAATGTTAGTTTGCAGCTAAAAATCTTTTGCTACCAAAATATTTTGCACTAAAATCTTTTGCTGCTTCTTATTTCTGGTAAGCTATTCTTTAAGCTTCGTACTCAAAGTCATCCAGAACATCATCTGCCTCATCAATGGCATCTTAGAGTTGCTAGACTCAGCTGTTGAGTGCTGGGTTTTGATCTCTGATTTGTGCTTGGGTGGAAGCAGAGACGACAGCTTGGACCTTTTTTAAATATTTAAAAATGGGCATTTACATCCATACCATCCACATCTCACAAATTATAGATAGTGGTCTGATGGTATGCATGTAAAGCAGAGACGACAACTTGGGGTGTTTTCTTGCAGCCTTTTCTGCCTTCTTCCAAGCCCTTCTGCCGTCTATATTGACCAGGTAATCAGACAAGCTGATGAGCTTTTTTCCAAGATTAAGCCAACAAACCAGTGTGCCATGCACCGATAGTAGAAGCAGGAGAGACGGTGGGAAGAAAGGGAGAGAAGAAGAGGGTTAAGAGGACGGAAGTAGGTGGCTTTGCTACGAGAAGAGGGAGTGGGAGCGACTAGGGCAGAGCTGATCGCGATTGCTTGGGGAGGGCAACGGAGTACGGGAGCGGAAGCCCTCGCTGACGCCGAACCTCCTCGCCGACGCGAACAAAGGAAGAACGAAGGGCAAGGATCGTGGGTTTAGCAGCGAGAGTGAGAGTGAGGGCAGCTCCATATTTTGCTTGCCGAACGTCGACGGCGATATACCCACGATCCGCGTATAATGAAAAAAAAATGTCCTTTTCTTGAACGCACTCGAAAGTGCGAAACAAACACATAAGCGACGTTTTCAAAAACGCCGAACTTATGTTCTACAAACGGGCAATTAATCTGATGGTATAAAATAATGATTAATTTCGTTTGTTTCATATAAATTAAATATCTTTAATTTATCATGAGTCTTGTTGTGTGTTGGAAAATTCGTACAATAGAATATAAGAGTTTATCGTATTAATTCAATATGAAGATCTCACATACACAGACAAGTGAAATAAAAAGCACAAGAATCACCAAATTTTTTTTTATGTAGAAAACCTGAATGAAAAATTATAAAAAGCCTAGCCAAGTGAAAAACAATCTACAAAAGGATTTCAGCTGATTTCTAACCGTAAAAAATTATCTAAAATTATCTAAAATTATTAAATTATTTTGAGTCACAAGAAAAAACTGACGACATTCTGACTAAAATTTAAGCCAGTTTTTCAATTTTTGGAAACCCTAGTTTCGATTGAAATTTAGATCACAGAATACCGATGGGTAGCATTAACATGGGAAATAATTTCTGACAGGTTTGACTCGTTAGTTCATACAGGGCTAAGACCTGTCCAGTAGCCATTGGTTAGTAAACTCACAAGTATTAACCATCAATTTATTTTGTATCAATAGCTTTATGAAATGGTCGTCAACTATATGTAAAGACTGTATATGAAAAAAAAACTCATTTATTTCAAATAATTTCTACACCTACAATCACATCATAGACACAAACATCACAAAATCTAATTTACCTATCCAAATAGCTACCAAACTAAAGCCTTATGGATGAACTCGCAAATTGAAAACAAAAATAATTGCAATTTATTGAATCTGAGAAAGAAATAATATATCCATATGCGACAAGAATAAGAATATAAATGTCATTTAATAAAAAGAAAATAGCCATACTCGTCATTGATCTCCTCTTTATCCTCCTATCTCCTCGTGTACATGCAACTTTCCTCGCTGACGTGCTTCACATCACACCACCTTCAATTTAATTTTAAATTTTGGCCTCCATATTGCTCTTCATCTCGATAAACGAAGTAGCAAATTGTAGTCTCCTGCATCGACATTGAATGGGACAACCCGCCTACAAATTTCATCCTTTCCGGTAGATGTAAAGTTTTGTCCGACAAAGGAGTGATGTGTATTGTTCGCATGTGCCTATGGCCCCAATCCATGAATTCTTCATTTCTTCTTCCCAAACACCCCCGTTGCACCAAAACCCTAATCCCCCGAGCTCAAATTCGATGGATTAGTACCGTGATAATAACTCCTTCTATACCCTAACTTCGAGTCTCATCTATCCTCTAGTATGTTTAATGTAAAAAATATTATAAAATATTGTTCAAGTCTAAATTAATTCGAAGATTAACTCGCAATCATACAAAGAATCAATCTAGCCACTTATATTTGTGTTTGTGGATCTAATGTCAACCTATTCGTGTCCAACCGGTTGGGTTTTAGCTAAGAACTCACTTGTGAGTGTTAAAATATAATAAAACAAAATAAAAATTTATTTTCCAGTTAGTTATAATGTCTAAAATAATTCTTACCATCCTCCCCTTTGCTTCGTTTGTGAGATCGCCCCTCATGTGTGCTTGGAGGCACCCACTCCTTACAATCGAATCCACTTTACTTCATCTACGCACCCTTTTCACATATTTGGAATTGTCCCATACTTTATGCTAGACAACGAACACATCCTCCCAGAGCAACATAAGGCATTGGCATATGTTTCGTATGTCAACAAACAAATCACAAAAATTCGCTTCCCATCCTCCATGCAAACTCAAACCCACGTGATATGACATCTTATCTGGGCATTGATCTACCCTAAAAGTAACCATTTTTATGGATACTTTACTCTCATATTTTTAAGGATATTATGCTTTAATGAAAGGCACGATGGTTTTTGGTCATGGGGTATAAGAAGATGAGTTTACGTACAAAAAGAAGCAAAACAGCAAAATTGGGCTTTATGAAGAAAATGAAGAAAACTCTGGGCCCTGCCCTGTGCGCCGCAGATCGTTAGAGTAGTTAATTTTTTATTTTTGGCAATTCCAAAGCATTCTAGAAGGCCCCAAATGATGAGCAATATTTTAAATGAATTATACAATGAATCTTCGACACATTTTAATGAAGATATGTGTCTCTAAGCAAAAAGGTTTGCAATGGAAGCATTCGAGTCGCTCGTGGCGCCACAAGCTTATTTTCTAGAAAATTTATTGAATATGGTCGAATTTTGATGAGATATATGAAGCAACCCTTGGTCATTTATGAAGCACTATAAATGAAGTAATTCTGGGCTGGAGGTGAGTCATTTTAGAGTCATTCATAATTAATACTTGGGCTTTCTTTCACTTAAAGTTCAAGTTTGTAAGAGCTAGTATGCTTATGGTTCCCCGTTTAAAGTTTCTGTAAAGAGTGTGAAAGAGTCGAGTGTTAGAGAACTTTAAAGGATTTCTTTGGTAAATATTACGTATAAGTATTTGTAACTAAACTCTTAAGTTGTGTGCTTGGGTTTTAATGTTTATAAATATGTTTTTTTATGTTAATTCAATGCTTTCTCGAGTAGTTTTCTTGTCTCTCTCCTTACAAATATAATGTAATTAAATCAAGAGGTATGGATTTTTGTTTAAAAAAAACTTTTCCTTTTCGCCTAAAATTGTGATGATGTTTTACATAAATTTTTTTGCATTTTACAACTCGGCTAAATCGTATTGTTAAAATGTGCGAAGAAACCTTATATACCTGAATACAAGCTTAGATTGCTTCACTTGTAATTATCACATTTCACTTTAAAAGATCTCATGAGATTTCATCTGAAAAGAAATGCAAATAGATAGGTGGATAAGATTTCGATGAACGTACAATTGAATGTTTTTAGAGTGACAAGATAAATTCTTTCAATTTGGTTTCCGAAGTGAGGAAATGGGTCATTGGTAGGTCTTATAGAGAGGGCACAAGGGACAATCTAGAAGTGAGAGCCTAGAATCTACTTAACATAACTAATAACGTATCCTTGTACTACCCTTGATTTACCAATGTTCTTTTATGCCTGGATCAAAGGGTAACTAATATTTTTTAAGCCCTATTTGTAATAATATAACATTTATAAGTTCTAAACAAATCAATTTCACTTTAACATAAATATTTGTAAGGAGAAAGTATCTTAAATTAAGTATTTTATTCGTGCGCTTTACTTCACATAATTCTAAAAGCTAGTAAGTTTTAATTTTCTCTTATTTTGTTATTAAGAATTAGCACTTTTTTATTTAAGGTAAAAATTAAAGTTTTCTTTTAATTCACACTAATTTTTCTCGCGGGATCGATATCTAGGGTTTTAAAAAGAAAAAAATCCTATATTACTTGAAACGATACGTATACTTGCGTAGTACCTCATCGTGTTTATTATTATCTAAAAATATTTAAATTTTTCACACTAGCCACATATTTTAGGAGTCAAGTTTATGATTTTTTATATAAGCGAAATTATCTGTGTAATCGCGGCTCGGGGTCAAGCATTTTGCGCCGTTGCTGGGGAAATTAGATTTAAATTAAGAGAACAAACTTTTTTAGAAAATATTAAAATATAAAGAAGAAGAGAAAAAGAAAAATGAACTAAAGAAATACATACATACATACATACATACATACATACATACATATATATATATATATACATGTATATATATATATATATAGATATATATATATATATATATAGATACATACATATATATATATATGTATACATACATATATATATATAGATACATACATATAGATATATAGATACATATACATAGATATATATATATATATATATATATATATATATACATATACATAGATATATATATATAATATACATATACATGTATATATATAATACATATACATAGATATATATATATATATATATATATGTGTGTGTGTGTGTGTGTGTGTGTGTGTGTGTGTGTGTGTGTGTGTGTGTGTGTGTGTGTGTGTGTGTGTGTGTGTGTGCTATTTTATTTTCAGTAAGTCATTTTATTTTTATATGCTTAGTTCAGATTCGAAGGGATAGTATCTTACAATTCGAGTTAGAACGAACTATAAGAAAATTAAAAATAGAAACAACTTCATAATATTCAAAACAAATGGTGAACAAATCTCGAAATAATCCTGAAATTACAATTGAAGATAATGAGCATCAAAATTTACAAAAACCATTAAAGGAGTATGCTAACCAAGATGAAATTCATTTAAGCATACAAATTCCCTTATAACTCCAAACTCATTTGAAATTAACCGCCCATATAATACAAATGGTGCAAAATAATCTATTTTGGGGATGACCAAAGAGGATCCAAGTTTACATCTTGTGTATGTTTTTTAAAACTTTGTGCTACTTTCAATTATGATGGTGTATCCGACGATGTTATTTTTCGTACTTAGAATTTTTCAATTTTCTTTAAGGGAAAAAGCTATATGAGCAATTCGTTACCTACAGATCTATTAACCTCGGAGAAATGACACAAACCTGGCTAAATATTTTCCTCATTCTAAAAACCGCTAAACATAGAAACGATAAAACTTCGTTTACTCAATAAGTGGAGAAAATTCATGAAGCTTAAAGACTAATGTAAAGAACTCCCCAGAAGTGTCCACACCATGTATTACCGTATCGTTAGTCATTCAAACATTTTATAATTATTGGGTATATTACCTTAGATCTATAATCGTATGTTGGCACGGAGGTTATTTAACGACAAAATTCACTACGGTTTCCATGCTTTAATTGAAGAAATGACAACTAATAAATTTCAATGGCCTTTCGAAAGAGTAAATCCTAAAAAAGTGGCTTATATTCATGATAAGGATGTTTTTTTTTCTATTTTGCCTTCTCAAGTAAGTAGCCATATCTAAGAAATTGGATAACTATGCTATTTAATCTATTCAAAATATTCAAGCGAATAATGAAAATTTAGGGAAATAAGAATGATTCTCAATCTTTTAGAAACATTACAAGGCATAAATTTAGCAAAACTAATAACCCTTATTCTAATTACTATAATCCAGTTCAAGAAACATCTAAATTTTAACCGGAATAATGAATTATATCAGTGGTAATAATCAGATAAATCCAACTCAAAATTGCAATAATCATGGAAATTCAAAACTATCGACATCCTTATCCTCCCTAGTTTTAATCAACAATTTAAGGAAAAAGAAGCTGCCTATAAGAATTAATTTCACAAATGGGTAATAAGTTACAAAGTCAAAATACAGATAAGAAGATTGAGATTCAAATGGGACAAATTGCTAATGCAATTAGTAATAAACATCAAGGAAAACTTTAATGTGGAAATAAATCCTAAAGATAATGGTTTAATTTACCCGCTCGAGTATCAATGCATTTTATCGACTGGGAACCTTTTATATGTGAATATAAAATCTTTTGACATCTGAGGCGAATACGAAGGAAGTGACGTTTTATGATTTACGTAAGCGGGAAAGTAAAGTGAGTTAAAATAGATGATAAACTTCGTTTCCAAGTTAAATGTTGCATCTAAAGTTTGGCACAATTTCATCTTTGCAGATCAAGTACCTTTTTTATCACCAGAGTGAAGTTATAAGGATGTAGAAATTTTAAACTATTATATTCGAATACGAAGAAGGTTATACTGGAGCTATTGTCTTCAAGAACATTTAGTTTATTGCTAGAGGAGAGACCATTGCAGGATTAGACATCATGCCCTAGCTTCATGCCTCCCCGTATGTACAATGAGTAGAAGTTCAATGCTTCTAAGAGGTACATACCATCGAGACCCATTACCAAGACTATCATTCGTACTTGGCGAGTCTCATGTGGGAGCACGAGATGAGAGTAAGGAGTACCGATATTCCTACTACGAGTTATGACATTCCATCTACATCCGAGCCCCCGCCGTGTCCGGAGACATGGAGCACTCGAGATTACAGAGTGCTAGAAGGATGATTCCATGGTAGACGTGATGGTTTCGAGGCGAAGAGATGCGAATGAAGATTATATGAGAAGTGTCGAGTTTGATATTGCCTATCATGACGCCCAAGTCGATCGATGCAGGGGGGAGATCGATGTGATATTCCCAACTCGCCCCGGCCTATACACAATATACATAATCCGCCGACCCGCCGATGATGTCGGTGATGAAGAGTGGTAGTTTTTCTGTTTCTATTTCTATTTTTCTTGTTATGTGTAGTTTTTTCGTGATGTAAAGAAGTTATTTACTTTCCATTCGATGTGTAAACCTTGATGTACTACTATGTCAGAATGAAAGCGAAATTGTTAAATGAACCGGTAGTGCCGTGATAGTTTGTTTTGTAGTTGCGGTGTTTTGTTGATGTTTAGATGTTTAAACTTAATATCTCTTTACCTCGCAAATTTAAAAATTTTATATCAATCGTTAATTAACCGTTTCATACCTACTACCTCAGAATTTTTGACCGATACTGATAATTGGTTGAAGATTTCAATATCGCAAAGACAAAAACATATTACATTTCACTGCTTTCAATTTATTGAAAAATTTAAGTTCGGGGAGTGTGTAGAAAATATTAACTTTTATTTGTTCTTAATTATTATATTTTAAAAAATTATTATCATAACTTTTCAAGTGCTTTAACCTCTCTTTAGATAATAAAAACTTTTTATTTCAGTCGAATATTATGGAAGGATTAGATGGAAGTTTTTAGTAATAAAGGTTAATTTTATAGGGGTAAGATGTCTGGTATGAAAGGATTCGATTATGCTTAACTATTTCATTAAAGAAAAATCGTATTTTCGAAATGTTAAGAGACTTAAAGTATTATGTGTTAAGAAGAGATCGTGACTTTGGGCTGATGAATAATAAAGCTCATACTAAATTATAAAGTAAGGAGGTGTTTCAGGTTTTAACTTTAGAAAGAGGAGAGTTGAAGTTCAAAATCATTAAAGGCTATTCGACATAGTAATCCTCATTAAAAAAAAAGAAGAGAAAAAGAAAAGAAAAGAAAAGAAGGATTGAAAAACAATCCCAAAAAGAAAGAAAGAAAGAAGAAAAGAAAAGAAAAAGAAAGAAAAATATTTATGAGGAGAAGCTTGAGGAGATGCCTAATAAAAAATTGGCATCACTTCGAGTTATCTTAAAGGAGAACTCGATTTCATTTCCTGAATTTATATTTAAATATTAGCTTATATTATGATGAAGTTGCATGAACTCCTTTTTCGCATGTTTCAAGGCACTCTTAATGTGACAATTTATGGCTTATTTTGAAATAAATAGACGAATGTAACTCGTACTCGATTACCGAATATTTTTATACCTATAATGTTGACCTCGCTATTAAATTTCTTTCTAAAAGTCTTACCAATATATTTTTCGAATGAAAATTTTAGTGTCCTACAAAATGAAAAGTACATTGTTTCGAGTTATATATTTATGTAGTAAAAGGATTACTCGAGGACAAGTAAAATTGCCTGGGAATTTCGACGCACAAAAATATATACTATTTTTGCTATATAAATTTTACCCATTTTTTGGTGATATTGCACTTTAAAGAAATGTATTTTTCATGTATTTCTTTGTAGTATGATGATTTTAGATGATCGGAGCGAAAAGAAGCAAGAAGGAACGAATTCGTAGCGAAAAGGAGCAAAACTAGGGAGAAAACAACCTTCGGCACCGCCGACACTGTATCGGCCTACGGCAGTATTTTCCCGAGAGCTCCAAAATAATCGAGCGATAGAGCGCCGCTAGCTCCCAATGTCGGTGCAATCTGAATTGAAAAGTTTTGGTGACTTTTTGAAGGGATGCTTAAGGAAACTTTCGAGATTTCGTTTCTCACATATAAGTAACTATTTTCGCACTAAAATTAGAGAGGAGAAAGGAGAAATCGGTGGTAGAGAGATTTCTAGTGTGTGTGAGTGTTTAGTAATAGTGGAGAAGAGAGAAAGAGTCCAAAGGAACTTCAAGGGATTTGCTTAGTAAGAGAAAGAGATAGTTTCGTATTTTGCTGGTATTTGTATGACTTTTTCTTTTTATATATAAAATCCACGTTTTATTGTGTCTTCTCTATGAATTTTGAAAGTAGTCTCCCTTCCGTCTTTCTCGCATGTAGATTTGCATGATGCCAGGGGTGTCAACAAGCCAAAACACGAGCGAGCCTGTGCTCGCTCGTGTTCGGCTCGTTTATACTTCGAGCTCGGGAAGTGTGTTCGTGCTCCGGCTCGTTCAGCGAACGAGTCGAACACTGTGTGTTCACGAACAAAGAGTCGTGTTGACAAATCCTAATCACGTAACCATAAGATCTTAAGAGTTGGAGCAAGAATTAAGAATTATTGTTTACATTAAAATATCATTCGAATCTAATTTAATATTTAGTCTATTTACTTAATTAATAATTATAAATTGACTATAAATCTTTAAAATTTTTTAAAAATACTACTCATCAATATATATATATATATGTGTGTGTGTGTGTGTGCGTGTATAATCGATGAATACTATTTTCAGCCAAAAACTACCGAACACGAACGAACAAATTGTTTCGTTTCTAGCTTGTTAAGACTTGTTAACTTAGTGAACGAGCCAAACACGAGTTTTTTCACGAGCCGAACATGAGTCGTTCATGAACAACGAGCCATTTCGATACCTATATATAATGCGATGATGTGGATTCAAGTGCTTTTTAAAGTATCAAGAAATTGTGATGGTTTTTCATTTCAAACTTAATTTTACTTTTCAATATGGCCAATTTAATTGATAAAATCAGTTGTCGAAGATTAAATTCCGAATGGATTTAGTGACCTACAATAGTAATGAAGAATCCATTCAATATCAATGGATGAATTGCGTAGGGCCTACGGGAATTCGAGTGCAAATAAATAGGAAATGTGTTTTGATTTGACTTCAAATTGGGAGGTTTCAGAGTGACAAGTCAGATCCCCAATTTGGTCCTAAGTTTAGTAACTAAAGTCGAAGGTGAGCCTTCAGGTGAAGGGTGAGGGAGCTCCCGTAGTGACAAATTCTCGGTATCCTCCCCCACCTAGCTTTACTTCAACATCGAACTCAGATTCGTCAATGTTCTTTTCATGCTCTGGAAGAGGGGGTACTTTTCGAGGGTAAGGAAACATTTATGCTCCTATCTGGTACAATACAATAAATAATCATTCTATATCATTCACACATCATATAATTATCATAAAGAGGAAAGGTACTTTTCATATATATCAAAACCTTCAAATAATGTTGTTGTATATGTGTTAGTTAATTGCCAAGATATTAGAAGTAATTGTAGTTTACTTAATTGTTACTATTTTCCGCATCTTATTAGTAGAAGTAAACTTAAACTTTAATTACAATTCCGTATTGGATTTCGCATTACACTATTTATTATAAGGAACGCGCTTCCCCGCGGGATCGATAACCAAGACTCCATTAGAGCCTTGTATTACTGACACAATATGTATACTTGCGTTGAAGTTTGGACTTTACAAAATCATTATAAATATATAATTAGTTTCGAGTTCTTGCAATATAAAAGTCCGCATCACTATAGTTTAGTTTTTATGTTTTTAAACTTCTTCCCTCGCAAATTTCCGACCCCTTTTGGTGGTATAGAAATGCTCTTAATTATTTTAGGCCTACCGTTCTAATTTTGAAGGAAAACCTCCTTAAACTCCAAAGGTAAGGAAAATCCCAACATATTGAGGTATGAGTTATATATGTTTTTTATATCTTTTCTTTCTTCCCATTTTAATCATATTGATATTTAAAAATTTAAGGCCTGAGGGAGGGAGAAAGAATTAAATATTAATTGTTCTCATTCAAAAGTATTTTAAAAAATTATTAACATGATTTCGTGATAAAACTCAATTTTAGATAACCGTATTTTGATTTATTCGAGTATTTTGTGAAATCGAAAGAAAGTATTTGATAATGAAATGTAATTGTTTCGCTATTGCTTGCATAAGTGAATAGACTATAGTCAACTATTCAAAGTAAGAAAAGTGTATGTTTGAAATATTAAGAATCTTAAAACCTTATGTGATAGGAAAGGATCGAGACTCTATGATGAATCATTAATAAGCTAAAGAAACGCCTATGTCAGAAATATCGCTATGAAGTTTAAAATTTGTGGAGGGAAGGGTGAAGTTCAAAATTATTAAAGGTTATCCATATACAGCAATCCCCGTCAAAAGAAAAGAAAAGAAAAGAAAAAGCAAAAGAAATGAAAAGAAAGAAAGTGAGGAGAAGCTGAGGAGATGCCTAATAAAAAAAATCGCCCACTTGGACTCACCTAAAGGGAAAGAAATTAATTACTTTCCCGAACTTATATGTATGGATTAGCATCTTTACTAGTTGTGTTCTCATAAACTTCTTTTCATGTAATCCTTTTAAATGCCTTAATAAAGAGAATCTACAAGCCATTTTTCAAATGAATAAGGCTAGAACTCTTAGACTCGATTACTAGATAATCTTACACCTACAGAATTTACTCAATTATTTAAAGATCTTTCTAAAAATTTTAATATTGTACTTATCTAAATAAAAGTTATGGTATTCTAGAAAGAAAGTTCATTGTAGATCATTATTTTATGTATTAACTAAAATTACTCGATGACAAGTAATAGTTAAGTCTCGGGAAATCTTGATCCACTAAAAATTCGATAGTTTTTTACTATCCATTTTATACCTATTTTTGATGATATTGCACTTAAAAAAATGTATTTTTTCTTACGATTTCATGCAAAAGTACAAAGATTTTAGGGCCTTGGAGCAAAAATGAAGCGAATAGGAGCAAGCTTAGAGCAAAAAGGGGCAAAAGTGCATTTTATCAATCCAAGACCGAACGACACTCACAAGGCACGGACCGTGCCAATTTATAGAGACTTTTGACTCTAAAGGCTGAAAATAGCACCGAACAGCGCCCCTATTTTGCGCTGACCACATTCTATCTCGAATTCAAACTAGATTCATTGTATTCGGCCGATTTTGGAGGGCTGTTGAGATACTGGGAAATCAGTTACGGCCAGATTTAAACTACTTTAGAGCCAAATTTAGAGAGATGGAGAGAGTTTAGAGTGCAGAGAGAGTGAGGAGAAAGTGTCTTTTCATTTTGTTTTAAGAAGCCCAGTTTTTTGTTTTCTCTTCTCTAAGGAGTATGAGAAGAGTGGAAAGTGAGAGATTTCTTCTTCCTTACTTATCTAAAGAGAGAATTGTGTGTTTGCTAAGAAAGAAGAGGGAGTCAAAGGAATTCCTTAAGATTCGATTAATGGAAGAGTTCTTTAGATAAATTGCCTTTTCTTTACTATGTTTTGGCGACGATGCTTTTATATATAAAATACATGTTTTGTCATATTTTCCTCATGAGTCTTGAAAATTATTGCCCTTCTTTCATGTGATATGTTGATGTTGTGACATGGAAATGATGTGTTGGTTTATTATGAAGATTTCAGGATGATCTTTTCACTTCAAAATTCATTTACTTTCGTATCCGGCCAATTAATTGTTAAAACTTGTTGGAAAACATATGTTCCTGTGCTGGATTATGATTTCCACAACAAAGTGAAGGTCACATTCAATGTCCACGAATGAGTGATGTAGTTCATAGGGGCTTCGAGTACAAATGAATATGAAATATATTTCACGGGCATAGAATTGGAGATTTCGTAGTGATAGGCCGAAATCTTCAATTTCGTCCTAGGATTTGGAAACCAAAGCGAGCATTAGCCTTCGAGGAAGGGAAGTGGGAGATCCGAAGTGACAAAGAGTATCCTCCCAGCCTAACCACAAATTGGGACTAAACTTAAGGATTAACCAATGTTCTTTATGCGCTGAAAAGAGTAAAGAATAAGAATTCTCCTATTCGACACAATACATTTCCGTATCACCGATCTATATGATAAAAATCATTATATTATAATTTGGAGAGGAGGAAGATTCTTTTCTTACAACCGAACTTTGTTATAACTTTAATCTTGTGTTAGTTGTCGGCATATTTTTAGGTTTTGTGTTTTGCAATGGGTCGCCTACGTGTTGTCGGCAAATCTTTTAGATTTTAAATTTAATTTAAATATATATATAATTTATAAAGTAGTATTTCGATTTTGAAAATAATTTTGAGTTTCAAAATTTTAATATGAAATCAAACTGATCTCACATCTCGAATAAGCTTATATAAATGAGCACCGCACCACAAATTGTATTTCTATCCCGGAGAATAGACACAATCGTTCGTAGATGGGGCTCGATTAAATAAATTAGAAGATTTGCGACATCCGTTTGCCTGCGAAACCAATTTTATAAGTCGACAAGTTCCCCCGCTTAATATAAAGGAATTAAGTATGTGGCTTATATTACCTGGGTTCTTAAAGTTCTCCCTATAAGGGCAAGCCCCTATAGCTAATTACATCTTAAATGACGATAATTATTTAAGAAAACTCGATAATGATCGTTGGTTTTTTCTCAAGAATTTCAAAGTTTAAGGTTTTCAAAGGATTGGATTTTGGAAATTTCAATAGGGATTAGCTCAAATTGGGAACAAGATATTTTCGAGTCCAATGAAAGAGAGGTAGGAGAAGCCGGAGATCCACCAGAATCTTTGGCAACTTTCCGACTATCCTATCGTTCGGCTTCAATTTAGGAAGAACTATTTAAAAGATTTCGATTCTGTCAATTTTAATTATTTAGGACTTATATTCGTATGACATGATCATACAAATGCCCTCGAAGAATGTGAGGGTTTATGTCGTACCGAACGACTACCTCGGAGTTCTAAGACCAGCTAGTGGCTTAATTTACATAACATGATTACGCAAATGCCTAACGAAATGTCGAGGATTTATGCTGCACTAGCAACCACCTCTAAGTCCTATGGCTCGTTATTTAATTCTAAGAAATTTTTTGTCATAGATCCGAGTTTCGATGACGATGGCCGAGCCGCCCCACCATTCTCCGAGCTCCTCGGTTGTCATAGAGGTTTAGTTTTAGAAATCATAAATCGTAGATGAGAGTAGTTTTTGGTTTAGAGAATCTTAAAATCCAAGTGTTCTTAATATTTTAATTAAAACAAATCTTAAAGTTGTTTAAACAACCGATTAAGATCCCACTATTAGCTATCCCGACACCGTTATTTTCATCGAATTCACTTAGTCCAGATGAATTTGCTAAACTCAACCGAATGAGTTCCTCACTTTCATTTAGACAGTGGGAAATCCCGTTACAACACGCGGGTTACATCATCCGTGTATTCCCTACCATTCAACGAGGCGTTTTAATTTACCGCAATTATGGGCCATTGCTCGCGATTAAATTTCGAGTCGTTTTATATTTTCAAATGTCAGGCGGTGATTTTATCTTGTGTAATGACTTTTAATTTAGTTTTGGTTTTAGCTTAGGGACTATTCTAAATGTTTTGGTTTTCATGCAACAAATTTCTGTTTATCATGCAAGAAAAGTAAAGTGCATTTAACAAAGTAACCGCAATAAAATAAAGCCGTACCCGGATGGCCTCCGTCATCCCAAGCTGCACTTAAAATACATGTTAAGGCATTTAAATATTTCAACAAGTACCTGTGTAAAGCTAAGGAAAGATTTTGGTTGCCTACCAAAGTCATAATCCTATAACCTAATCATCTCCCTACGACGATGTTCCCTCAGAGCTTGCTTAAGGATGGTTTTCTTTCACTAAAGAACAATTAAATCTAGTTGTTCTTATAAACATCCTATCATATTGAGGAAGTGCTTAAGACGAGTTTAAACTTCTTTTCAATACCTCTAGGATTATTTTAAGTTCAAGAGAATTTAATTATACAAGCGAATTAATCATCCAAGAGTTTAAGTTTTGTTATCTCGTCGTTGAACTAGGACATTCAATATCCTATAAGTGAAGTAACACTTCACTTGATGCCTCATTTAAGAGTTA
Source organism: Papilionanthe hookeriana x Papilionanthe teres (assembly GCA_022702705.1). Taxonomy (NCBI): domain Eukaryota; kingdom Viridiplantae; phylum Streptophyta; class Magnoliopsida; order Asparagales; family Orchidaceae; genus Papilionanthe; species Papilionanthe hookeriana x Papilionanthe teres. The sequence continues at coordinate 138,139,414 of CM040425.1, read as the reverse complement.
TAATAATAAGAGCTTTAAAAGGGCAAATCAAATTATTAAATATTTCGATGATTTAAACTTAATGATTTAATTTTAATTGGATTTAATTATAAAAAGTTAGTTTAAGCTTCGAATAGTGTTCAAGTTATTTTAGATTTAATTCTTAAGGATTTCATTTAGATTTGTTGTTAAATGATTTTAATTTAATTTAATTCAATTTAATTTAATTTAATTTTAATTTAATTTCGATTTCGATTTTAATTTAATTTAATTTAATTTAATTTAATTTGATTTAATTTAATTTAATTTAATTTGATTTAATTTAATTTGATTTTTAATTTAATTTAATTTAATTTTTAATTTTAATTTCAATTTAATTTTAATTTAATTTAATTTTTAATTCAATTTAATTTTAATTTAATTTTAATTTTGGTTTTAATTTAATTTAAATTTTTAATTTAATTTTAGTTTAATTTTAATTTGATTATTATTTTAATTAATTAATTTTTTTTTATTTATTAAGAATTAAGTATTATTGAGATGGTCTATTTAGGGACTTTTAAATTAAAGAATAAATATCCTCTTAATAATATCCCTACTTTAATAATTCCAATTTCTATTATTCTTCCAAAATTTTAATTAATTAATTAATTAAAGTTTTATTTTAATTATATTTGAAATGGGTTAGTGTTTCTACCCCAATAATTTAAGTTTCAATCATCCAAAATCAGTTTAAAATTAAATATTTTACCCTCCCCTTTTCGATTAATCCTAAAATTTTAATTAAAGGTTGAAATTTTTAATTACCATTTTGCCCTTCAAGCCTAATAATTCTATAACTCACTAAATTAAGTTCTCAAACCTAATTTGAAATTTTTATGTGAACCTCACCACATGTCAATTAAGACATTAGAGGAGAACAGGATTTTTTCTGCATTTAATTTATTCATGTAATTATTTTAATGGAAAATAAAGTGGATTTCAAAGAAAATTCAATAAGACAGACCAAGGAAATGTTTCGTCCTTAAGAAAAATATGGGATATTCCTATGACCAGAGGACTATTTGGACCAATTTTTGATGATTTTTTGAATTATATTTTATTTATTAGAATTATTTTGAATTTTTGGAGTATTAATTAATTTTAAAATAAAATTAAATTTAAAATGCATTTTATATTTTTCTAAATCTCTTCCTAATTCCAAGGAGTTCAAAGAAACAAATTTTGTATTTTTTGATTTTTCTTTGATTTATTAAAATTATTTTAGTGAAAAGGTTTGGAAAATACATTTTTTATATTAAAAATTACATTAAGCTAAAATTCAATATCTTATCCTAGGGACTTAATAAAATATTTGGTTTATTCCTAAGTGATTAGATTCAAAATGTGACATTTTGGTGATTTTTAATTTTTATGATTTTTATTATTTTTTAATTATTAAAAATATTAAAATAATGGTGCTAAAATCAACTTTTTAGAGCTACAATTTTAATTTTCCTAAGTTCCTTTAATATTTGAGAGGTTCCAAAACTATTTTAATGAATTTTTAAAAGTATTTAAAATAGCTTATGGATTTTAAAGTTTAATTTTAATTTGGCTTATACTAATTAACCCATTTGGTGGATCAAATCAAGTCCAATTAGTTTCAAATTTTTATGCGAGACTCTCCCCGATCCTAAAGGACAAACAAGAATTATTTTCAAGTCAATTCGATGTATAGTTAACCCCAATTAATTAAAGTTCAATTTTGGGTGTTTAGACCAATTAGGGTTATTCCAAGTGAATTAACTCAAAACTTATTTTTCCTGGGTTCCTCTGGTCATAAGAAACATCAACAAATTCTTCTAGAATTTATTTCTCAACATGCTAATTATTGGAATTAAAATACTTAAAACAATAACATGCAATTGAAAAATCAATAACTTCTCATAGGGATGGCCTTTAGCCTTGGAAAATTCAGGCAATGTTCCCAAGTTTAGAGACTTTAAAAGCCCTATGGTATCATGCCATGGTGAATTTCCTATATGCATGGAGAATCAAATAGTGCAGAGTAAATAAATTATTAAAAATAAAATACTGATGAAATGATCTCGGATTTCTTTTCCACATTATTCTCCTGTTCACTGAGCAAGTGGGTATTTTTATTTTTTTTAAGATTTTTCTACATAAAGTTATAAATTTTCAAGTTCGGATATTAAATAAATCCATAAAATCCTATTTTTCTATTTATCCGAATCGGCGCCGTCATCCTTAGCATCTCCGAACAACCACGCGACGCTTTCGGTTTGACGCCGCCATCCGACTCAGCGCTCCAGGGGCCCGCTGCTCATGTACCCATCGCGGTGTCCGGCTCTATCCCCACCGTCCGCTCGATACACGCTCGATTCGACGGCTCCCGGTCATCGTCTACGACCGGTGTGAACCCGTGACCGTCCACACTAAAACCCTAAGAACTCACTCGATTCTCAACGGAGCTTTGTGTTCTTGTGCTCTATGGATTCGGTTTCGAAGAGACGAATATATCTATTCGGTGATCATGCATCGAAATTAAGCGGATTCGAAATGGAGAATATTCGAAGCTCGGGAAGAAGAAAGAGCTCAAACCTTGCTCGCAGAAGTGAAGCTTGATCCGAGAGCTGTGTTACGTTCGATTGGGTCCAAGCAAGCTCCATATGAAGTCCCTGTCCGGCGAATTGCCTAGGTACAAAAGCGACCACGACTCGATCACAAAGCTCGGGAGGTTGGAGCACCGGGTGGCCCCGAGAGGGGGCTTTCACGGAACTTCTCCTCTGGTCTCCATGAAGGTGTAGGACCAATCAATTTGGAGATTGGTTCACTGTAGTGAAGTGTCCTGTTTTTGGGTGGAATTGACTGAAATTGAGCTCTGTTAATGGGGATTAGGGCAAATGGACACTGGAACTTGTCGGCATATTTTTAGATTGTGTGTTTTATTCTGAAAAGGGGGTCGCCTAACAGAAATTGTCGGCGAATTTTTTAATTTAATTTAAATAAATAATTTGAAAAGTAGTATTTGATTTTTGAAAATAATTTTAAATTTGAAAAATTTTAAGATATGAAATCAAACTGATCTCACATCCCGAATAATTTATATAAACGAGCACCGCACCGCAAACCGTGTATCTATCCCGAAGAATAGACACACTGTTTGGTGATGGGGCTCGGTTAAATAAACTAGAAGATTTGTGACATCTGTTTGGTCTGCGAAACAATTTTATAGGCCGACAAGTTCCCCTGCTTAATACAAAGAAATTAAGCAGGGTTTATATTACATGGGTTCTTAAAATTCCCTATAAGGGCAAGCCCCTATAATTAATTACATCTTAAGTGACGGGAATCACTTAAGAAAACTCTCGATAATAATCGGTAGTTACGCTCTCAAGAATCTCGAAGTTTAAGTTTTCGAGGGATTGAATTTTAGAATTTCAATAGGGAATGGATCAAGTTTGAAACATTTTGTTTTGGGAATTCAAAGGAAGAAAGGAAGGAGAAATTACAGATTCGAAGCAAATTTCCCAACTATCCTATTGTTTGGCTTGAATTTAGGAAAGTCCTAATATTTATTTAATGTTTTGATCTTGCCAATTTTAAGTAATTAGGACTTATATTCGTATGACACGATCATACAAATAGCCTCGAAGATGTGAGGGTTTATGTTGTATCGGACAACTACCTCGGAATCCTAAGACTGGTTAGGGCTTAATTTGCAATGCAAATGCCTAACAAAAAGATTGAGGATTTATGTTGCACTAGGCAAACTACCTCGAAGTCCTATGGTTTGGTTATTTAATTCTAAGAAAGTTTTGCTAAAGTAGACTCAGGTTTTGCTGATGAAGATGGTCGTGCTGCCCACCATGCTCCTAGCTTCTTGTTGTTGCTGAGGGGTTTAGTTTTAGGAGATTGTAATCAAAAGAGAAGAGAAGGGTTTAGGTTTAGAAATCTTAATTTCCAAGTGTTCTTTATGTTTTAATTAAAACAAATCTTAAAATTGATTATAACAACACTGGTTAATATCCCACGGTTCCATCCTTCCGGCATCGTTATTTTTATCGGATTCACTAGTCCAGATGAATTTGCTAAACTCATCTAAATGAGTTCCACACTTTCATTTAGACCGTGGGAAATCCCGTTAGCAACACGTAGGTTATATCATGTGAGATATTCCCGATCATCCAACAAGACGTTTTAATTTAGTTGTAATTGTAGTTTTGTTGTTTTGTTTATGATTAAATTTTGAATTGTTTTATATTTTAAAATGTTATGGCGGTGAATTTTATCTTGTAATGAATTTTAATTTAGTTTTGGTTTCAGTTTTAGGGATTATCCTAAAGGTGTGGGTTTCCTTGCAACAGTTGTTTATCATGCAAGAAAAGTAAGTGCATTTGCAATAAGGTAAATTGCAAGAAGGTAAATTGCAATAAAATAAAAGCATACCTGGAGGGTCTTCCCGTCATCCCAGGCTGCACTTAAACACAATTTAGAATATTTAAGCATTTTAAAGCAAGTTCCTAGGTAAAGCTAGGAAGAGTTATGGTTTTCTACCAAGTTCCTAATCCTATAGCTAGTCACCTCCTATGACGTCTAGGTTCTTGTGTTTTGGTTTAAGGACGATTTTCTTCATCAAAGAACAATTAAGTTCAATTGTTCTTATAAACATCCTATCGTACTGAGGAAGTGCTTGGGACGAATCTTAAACATCATTTCAATACTTCTAGGATTATTTTAAGTCCAAGAGAATTTAATTATACAATGAATCAATCATCCAGGAGTTCAAGTTTTGTTATTTTGCTCGGTGAACTAGGACATTTGAATATCCTATGAGTGAAGTAACACTTCACTTAAAACTCTGTTTAGGGGTTATGACAACAAGAGCTTTTGAGGGCAAATCGATGTTCAAGTGATTTGTGATTCGACTTAATTTTAATTAATGGGTTTAAGTTTGGAATAGTGTTCAAGTTGTTTTAGATTTATTTTTGAATTCTTCATGTTTTAAGTGATGTTATATTTAATTCAATTTAATTTTAATTTAATTTAATTTGGTTTAGTTTTAATTTTAATTTAATTTTATTTATTTAATTTAATTTTAATTCTATTTTAACTTGATTTTATTTTTTTTAATTTAATTTAATTTAATTTAATATGTTTTGATTTAATTTAATGTGATTTAATTTAATTTAATTTAATTTAATTTAATTTGAAATTTAATTTAATTTAATTTAAATTTTAATTTGGTTTTGTTTTAATTTTAATTTTAATTTAAATTTTAATTTAATTTAATTTTTTTAATTTAATTTTAAATTTTTTTATTTTTTTATGCTTGAAGGAAGATTTAATTTTAATTGTTAAAGTATTAATTTAATTGAAATTTTAAAAGGATTTAATTTAAATGTTTTAATTTTAATTTAATTTAATGATTAAGTCTTTTATCATTATAAATTTTGAATTTGGATTATCATTTTAATTAGGAATTAAATATTATTGAGGTGATTAATTTAGGGATTCTTAGATTAAAGAATAAATTTCCTCCTAATAATATCCCTATTTTAATAATTCCAAATTTTTTTATTATTCTTCCAAGTTTAAACAATTATTTAATTAGGGTTTATTTTAATTATTTTCAAATTATTTGGTAGGTTTCTACCCTTTAATTACCTAAGTTTCAAACATCCAAAATCAACTTAGTATCAAATATTTTACCCACCCTTTTAATTAAACCTAAAATTTTTTATTATAGGTTAAAATTTTAATTACTATTTTGCCCTTTAAACTTACTAATTTCATAACTCACTAAATTGAGCTTAAATGAATTTGAAATTTTTATGTGACTTCACTCATATGTTTATCAAGATATTAGAGGAGAAAATGTGATTTTTCTGTATTTAATTTATTTATATAATTATTTTTGGTGGAAAATAAGAACTTTCAAGGAAAATTTAATAACATGACCAAGGGAAAGTTTCTGTCCTTAAGAAACTTATGGGACATCCCTAATGACCAGAGGACCACGTGGACTAATTTTGGTGATTTTTTGAATTATATTATTTTTATTATAATTATTTTGAGTTTTGGAGTATTAATTAATTTAAAAATAAAATAAAGGTTGAAAAATGAATTTTATATTTTTCAAAAATCTCTCTGATATCAAGGAAACTAGAGAACCAATTTTTATAATTTTTTTATTTTTCTTTTATTTATTAGAATTATTTTAATGGAAATGCTAGAAAATACATTTTTTTAATATTTTAAAATTACCTTAGGGCTTTAAAATTTAATATCTCATCATAGAGACTTAAGAAAAATATGGGGTTTGTTCCTAAATGATTAAAATTCAAAATGTGACATTTTGGTGAATTTTATTATTTTTGTGATTATTATTATTTTTTAATTATTAAAAATATTAAAATAATGCAAAAAATTAACTTTTTTGGAAAATTGCAATTTTATTTTTCTTAAATTCCCTTAATATCAGAGAGGCTCTAAAAATAATTTGGTGAATTTTTGAAAAGTATTTTGAAAATTATGAATTTTTTAAATTTAATTTTGGCTAAATGACTTAATCAACCCATTTGATAGGGCTAACCAAGTCTAATTGACTCCAAACTTTTATGGTGGGTTCCTCTGATCCTAAAGGTCAGTGGAGAATTGATTTCAAGTCAATTTGATGCATGATTAGCTCTAATTAATTAAGGTTCTATTTTGGGTGTTTAAGCCAATTAGGGTTATTACAAGTGAGTTAACTCAAAAAACCATTTTCCCTAGGGTCCTCTGGTCATAAGAAACATCACCAAATTTTTCTAAAATTTATTTCACAACATGCTAATTATTAGAATTAAAATACTCAGAATAGTGACCTAGAATTGAAAAATCAATAACTCTTTATAGGGGTGTCCTCTGACTTTGGAAAATTCAGGGAATGTTCCCAAATTCAGAGGCTTCAAAAGCCCTATGGTCTCATGCCATGGTGAATTGTATACATGCATGGAGAATTGAAATAGTACGAGAGTAAATAAATAATTAAAAATAAAATACTTGATGAAATTAAATGATTTCTTTTCCACATTATTCTCCTCCGTTCACCGAGCGAGGGGTATTTTTATTTTATTTTTAGGATTTTCCTACACAAAGTTATGAATTTTCTAATTTCTGGTAATTAAATAAATAAGAAAATCCCTATTTTTCTACTTAAGTGACGCGGAGCCAGCTCAACCTTGGCAGCTCCGAACACACACGCGTCGTCTCCTGATTATGCGCCGCCTTCCGACTCAGCGCCACGAGGCCCGCGGTTCACGTATCATCTCCTGGTCTGACGCCATCTGAGCGGTCCGTCCACGCGTGTATTGAATAAACGACATCCGTTCATCGTCCCCAAGCCTCCTAGCCCGAGAACCGTCCATCTTCTAGGCTTAAGATCTCACTCGATACTTGACCAAATTAAACGTTCTTATGCTCTATGGATTCGTCTCGAGAAGACAAACACATCCATACGGTTTATGTGGCATGAAATTGACTCAATAAAAATGGAGAATGTTCAGAAGCTCGTGAAGAAGAGTGAGACCATACCTTTGCTCAGAGAAGTGTGGCTTCGATTTCAGGGTTGTGTCACCTTCGATTGGGTCCAAGCAAGCTCCAGATGAAGTCCCTTAGCCTGGTGAATTGTCCAGGTATGATTTTGACCAAGCCCGATCACAACCTTTGGAGTCTGGAACAGATGGGTGGCTTGGAGAGGGGGCTTTCACTGGGGAACTACTCCTCTTAACCTTGTGCAGGTGTGGGTGAGTTTAATTTGAATTTGGTGGAGAATTGGGAGATGTCCTGGTTTTGGGTGGAATTTTGGCTGAGAAATTGGGCTCTGCTGATGGGGATTAGGGCAAATTGTCATTGGGGATCAACTGCTCTAAGTGTGGAGAGTGGTCTAGAGCAATTTTGGCAGGTTTTCAGTAAGGTGTGGTTCAGCACCTCTCATGGCCGAGAGGAGGTGAGGTTTAAATAGAAGAGGGTGGTGGGCCTCCCGGGGGGTTTAAGGCTTGGGATCGATTGCTTAGGTCGAGGGAAGAATAGCCATGGTGGCCATTGGGCATGGGGCGGCTCGACGAGGGAGAATTGAATTTTTTGGCTCCTTCCAAGGTCTCGGCCATGGTGTTTTCCGGCGGCCTGGTGGTTGGCCGGCCAGACACTGGTCACCATCTTGTTCAAGTGCGTCAGGGCTGGGGTTTAGTGCAATCAATTGGCCATGGACATGTGTAAAGGGCTTGGATTAAAATGGTATGGGGGGAGAGGCCATTTTGGCTTGATTTGTTCCAAGCCATGATTTTGGGTTAGGTTCACCTCCCCATGGCTGATTTGGGCTGAGAGAGGATCATTTGCATCAACTAGAAAGGGGTGGTGAAGTCCCCATCTAAAGTGATGTGGCTAATCATGGTTTAGTGTGTAACATGGAAGGGGTTAAAAAGCCTAATGAAAGTTTAAGAAAAGGGGCCCTCCTCTTGCTACTTTGGGCATGGTCACATGTCAAACATCCCATGGCTTCATATGGCTTGTACATGGCTTGTCTTTGGCTCACCTATGGCTTGGGACAAAGCTTGGTCATTTACATGAAAGAAGGTTTTGAATTTTTGGGACTTATGGGTGATTTTGGCATGAGGCCTAATTTAGGATTATTTGATGATTGATTTAGGACTTAAGGGATGATATCAATTAATGGGGTGATGAAAAGAATGTCATATGGGCTTTAGCATGAAGTTTGGGCCTTTGAAAGTTAGTGAAGATGGGCTTTTAAAATGGTTTAGGGAAGTGGGCTTTTGGATTTTAAAATGGATTTTAGGATGAAAGCTTGGTATAGGCTTGGGCCAAATAATTTTTGGGTTTGGTTTATGGATGTGTAATGAGTGATTTGAAATAAATTTGAGGTGGTTTGGGCTTGAATTGGGTTGGATTTGAGTTCATTTGGTACATGGGCCAATGTAGGTCAAATTGGGCTAATTTGGGCCAATGTTGGGCTATAGTTGAAATTGATGTAAAATTAATGTTGGGAAATGTTTATAGGAGTGTTTCAAAGAGGTTTTGACTTTGGTTGGGTTTTGATTTTGGGATTTGGGCTTATTTGAATTAGGTTTGGGTTTAGGTCAAAATTGGGCTTTTTAGCTTTGGGTTGGATTTGAGTGGGGTTTGGGTCCAAATTTTGGGCAAATTATGTTAGTGTTTTGTTTGTGAGGATGTTAAGGAAGGTTTAGAAAAGGTTTGGGGTTAATTTGAGTTGAATTGGGTTAGTTTGGGCTAAGTTTGGGTCATGGGTCCAAATTGGGCTGTTAGGTCAAAAGTGAAATTGGATTCAAATTCCAATCAAATTGGACTTGGATTTGGTCTATATTGGTGTTGGGGATGTTGAATTGAAGTTTAGAATTGAATTGGACCAGAACTTGTGTCAATTGGGTAGGTTTGATTTGACATTGGGTTCATTTTGGGTTAAAATAGGTCAAATTAGGGATTTTGACAAAAGTGGGGTAAATTGACAACATTGGCCCATGGTGTAGTTGAACGAAATTAAATTGGGAATATTTGGGATTTTCTGGAATTTTTTGGGAATTTTCTGAATTTTTGGATTTTTGGGTCAAGAGGGGCATTTTGGGTATTTGGAGGGTATTCGGGGTATTTTTTGGAATTTTTGGTATTTTTGGCTATGAATGATCAATTTGAGTAATTTGGGATTGTTTGGGATTGGTTTTGAGGAATTTTGGGTATTTGGAGATTTTTTTGAAAAATTTGGGTAATTTCAAGGGTTTTGGGTAGGCTAGGCGGGTGTAGGGTCCCGGGGGTCAAAGATTGAAAATTTAGAAAATTGAAGATTGGGTAAATGTAAGTGTAATTAAATCATTTTGGTTGAGCCTTGAAGCCATGTTAAGCCTATATGAGCCATGAGAGGAATCATTTGAGGCATTCACTATGTTGTTCCTAACCCTCTTAGCCAGGGGCTTAGGGGTTAAGGTCCATCCATATGAATTACCTACATGAGTGAAAGAGTCAAGTTGGGTATAGGTGTGGTTTTAGGAGGTGTGTGAAAGTGTAGTGTATAAGTGTAGTGTGTGTGTAAGTCAGCCCTCACCAGACCAGGCCACCCAGGGCAGTCTTAAGGTCAAAGAGTCCTATAGGAACTCATCCTTTAAACTTCCACATTTGATTTCAACCCAGGTGATTAGGGGCCTACAATCAAGTTTGTGGAGTTTGCAGGGAGTTAAGAAGTGGTTTGAATTTCTAGGTGGTGGGTTCAACTTCTAGTCCTCTAGGATAGTCAAAGGAAAAGCCTAAGGCTAGATCCTAAGTACTAAAGAGAGAAGAGAGGACCTCATCAAAAATGAGGTCAACAAATGGACCCCCAATAGGTGTGGTGTGCTAACCAAGCACACCGCGCGTATTGGCGTTGACCGAAAAGATCAACAAAACCAACACAGATGTCCAAGTGACAAACTTTAGACGAAATTAAAGAATTTCCGCTGGGGAGTGTCAAGTATATCTCTGGGACCGGAGATTCCTGATCTCTCGCTGGGGAAAGGGAAAGGAGGTGAATCCCAAATCACATGATTTGGGGAATTTCGATTTAGATTTCATTTTGTTTCAGTTTAAGTTTTGATGTGTGAGCTCAGATTTTAGTTTGAGTTTCAATTTAGATTGAAGTTTTGTTAAGATTAATTTGAAGTGATTCGAACTTGAAATGAAAATTGGAATTTTGTGGTTTTAGATGTAACATCTTCAACCTCAAAAGAAAATTGTATTGATTGGATTGAATCATTACAATGAGGAGAGATCTCAGAGCAATGCGGTATTGGATGTAAAATCCTTAACCTCAAGGGTTTGATTTTGATGTATTTCATTGCGATAGGGAAAGAATCCTAAAGAAATGCAGTCTCGGATGTAAAATCCTCAACCCCAAAAGTTTGACTTTGATGTATTTTATTGCGATAGGGAAAGAACCTAAAGCAATGCAGTCTCAGATGTAAAATCCTCAACCCCAAAAGTTTGATTTTGATGTATTTCATTGCGATAGGGAAAGAATATAAAGCAATGCAGTCTCGGATGTAAAATCCTCAACCCCAAAGTTTGATTTTGATGTATTTCATTGCGATAGGGAAAGAACCTAAAGCAATGCAGTCTCGGATGTAAAATCCCCAACCCCAAGAATTTGAGTTTTGATGTATTTCATTGCGATAGGGAAAGAATCCTAAAGCGATGCGAGTATCGAATGTAAAATCTTCGACCCCAAAAGTTTGATTTTGATGTATTTCATTGCGATAGGGAAAAAACCTAAAGCAATGCGATCTCGGATGTAAAATCCTCGACCCCAAAAGTTTGATTTTGATGTATTTCATTGCGATAGGGAAAGAATCTAAAGCAATGCGATCTCGGATGTAAAATCCTCGACCCCAAAAGTTTGATTTTGATGTATTTCGATGCGATAGGGAAAGAATCTAAAGCAATGCGATCTTGGATGTAAAATCCTCGACCCCAAGAATTTGAGTTTTGATGTATTTCATTGCGATAGGGAAAGAATCCTAAAGCAATGCAGTCTCGGATGTAAAATCCTCAACCCCAAAAGTTTGATTTTGATGTATTTCATTGCGATAGGGAAAGAACCTAAAGCAATGCAGTTCAGATGTAAAATCTTTAACCCCAAAAGTTTGATTTTGATGGGAATTGATTTTGCAAAGATTTGTAATGTTGATTTGAAAAGTATGGAATTTTGGTGTTTCGAGAATTTCAAGAGAGTTGTAAAAGATTTTTTTTTGTGGAAAGAGACAGATTAGGAGGGAATATGTAGATGTTACATATCTCATTCAAAAGAGTTGATTGAAAGTTGCTGGTTTGGATTGGATACAATTCCTCGCCATCAGATTCGAATCGAAAACCTTATGGCTCGGTGTCAATGGAATCAACCGCTTCCATCCCAGACAAGGGAGAGAGTAGAACGGATTGGATTTCAAATTTGGAAGGTTGAGTTTGAATTTGATTGAGGTTTGATTTGAGATCTGGAAGATTGAATTTGAATTTGATTGAGATTTGATTTGAGATCTGGAAGGTTGAATTTAAAATTTGTGCTCTTTTTGTTTGTCCTTTAACAATTAAAATTTGCCTTATCATTCGTTTAATGTTCATGTGAATTTGGCGTTCATCATTTTTTTTTAGATTTTTTAAGGAAAGTTTTCTTTTATTCTTTTTGTTTCTTTTCTGTCTTTTTGTTTGAATTTCATTTAACTTTATTGGCGTTTCCCAGTTAATTTGCACAAAAGAGGTGAAGGCCAAAATGTGACATGGTCACTTTCATTCCAATCATGTTGAAGATACATCATACAACTCGATCTGGACTATGTATGATCTCTATCGATCTATCAACAAAGGCATCTGTCAGAAATCCATGTCTGAATAGTGAGGTACATGGTCAATAACATCACCTTCCAAGCCATCCTTGGCAAGGATGCCGTTTGGATGTACGTTGGAGGTGTGATATTTTCCATGTAACTCACAGCTCGTAAGGCCAGAGGCTCTCTAGCTCTGGGTTTTGCTGGAAGTGGTAAGGTGCTTTCTTGTCATTCATCCTTCTGAAAGTAACTGAGATCTGCTTCATTGGTACTCCCGGTATGCAATGTTTAGCGACATCTGCTCCGTTCCCCTTTAGTATCATGACGGAACCTACCGGTAATGGTATCTTTACTGGCCGTCGGAACTCACCTAGGCCTGCTATCTGGAGGTCAGATCCGAACATGATATTGCATTCGTTCGTAAAAGAAGCGTGCGAAAGGTCGACAAAGTCGTGGTGATCTATGTGCGGGGGTATGCAGTCACCCTGCTTGTAAATGTTAATGATGCAGCTGTTGGATATGCAATCTGCTGGCAGTACCCTCCATGTTATCATTCTCTTTAACATCCTTTTGATGACTAATGGCATTGAATCTACCTTGCCATGACGGAGTATTCCCGGTGGTTTTCCCTTCCTGTCTTCTGCGAAGTTGTAGCAGCATCCACATTGTATGGTAATTCTTTCTTTCCCCGGCATCCATCTCCGGGGTTCCGAGTAAGTGTTTTCTCTTAGGTGGCCTGCTTGACCCATTCTTTTTAAATCCCAGATGCAGTCCACGATTTGTTGTTGTTCGCATTCTGAGAACACGTTTGTATGTAGCTCGAGGCCTTCTAGTATATTGATCCTCCTGCCTCTAATTCTCTCGAAGTATTCAAAAGTTTGCTTCTCGACATTCTGCATTCTTTCTAGCTAGTATTCCGGAATAATCTATAAATGCCGAGGCCCGGTGACGTCTTGTGGGATATATGGCTCAATCCCTTCGCGTTCTCCCGCATACCTCGGCTCCTCGGGGATGGTCTCCATCGGGACATCCTCCGGGGTTGCTTACGTAACAAGGTTATGCATTGCGGTGGCTTTATCGGGTGGTGTGGTAGCCTTCCTTCTTCGATCTTCTTGAGATTTCCCTGGTCTCTTCGTTATCCTCGGAGTCGGCCTCCTTTCTTCATGTTCTCGGCGAGCTGGTATCCTTGAAGTATATGCACCTGGTAGTAGCGATTGTCTCTTCGTGCTTTGGTCCGCTGCTAGTTTAGTTAACATCTTGCGGATACGGCGATTTTTATTTCTTCGTTGAGTTGCTGTGAGAGTAGCTCTTCGTACTTCCTGAATCTCTGTGGGCGCGGCGCTGACAAGCCTGCCCTCTGTTGTAGCGACCACAGACTTGATTCTCTTGTCCTCCTCAGTGTTTGTTTTCCTTTTCTTGTTGCCGGGTTGGTGGCTTGGGCCACCCACTTTCATTCTTGTCCGGCGGGCGGTTCCTCTCGATCGGCGGGACCCGGTCACTTTCCTCGTATTGCGAGCCTGCTGGTGCGAAGTCCGAGTCGATCTCTATTATCGCTCCATCTTTCACCCTCTTTTCGTCGAGTGCGAGGCTTACACCATTTCTAAAGTTCGGGACCAACCGCCCGTTCGACATTTCCCTGCGAAAAGACAAGGAAAAGGATCAGGGGCTGTACTAAGAACAAGAACATTAAGAAAATGTTTATTAGAGACAGAGTTTTCTTTTGTATTACTTTTTTTTTAAGTTCAACAAGAATGAAGTGGGAAAAGATCGGGGAAAAGATTTTAATTTGGAAGAGAGAACAAGGAAAACTTTATTATCATGATTTTATTTATTTTAGCACATTTTTTATTATTTTTGGGTTCGGACCCAGTCATAAGTAATTACTTCGCCCGTGCTTCTAGGGATGAAGAATTCATTCCTTTGAAACATCAGGTAGCGTAATACTTCTTTAAGTATCGTCCGTTGATCGGAAGCATATGTCGTTCTCTTTGGCAATTCACTAGCTGGTAAGAGCCTCCTGAGTAGATTGCATCAACCAACAACGGTCCTTCCCAAGTGGGTTCAAATTTTCCTCCTATCTTGCGGTGTGCAAGAATAGGTCTCTTGAGAACGAGAACTAAGTCACCAACTCTGAAGGTTCTTGGGTGGATCAGTCTGTCATGGGCTTGAACCATCTTAGCTTGGTATAGTTTTAAATTCTGATGCGCTGCAAGTCTTTTCCCTTCCAGGCTTTCTAATTCCTCTAGTCGTAATTTGGCATTCTCTTCTGTCGTGATTTTGTTTGCAGCTGCAGTTCCGAGTGAAGGAAGGCTGGACCTCTAAGGGTAACACTGCCTCGGACCCATACACTATAGCGTAAGGTGTAGCTTGGGTAGGAGTTCTGAAGGTTGTCCGGTAGGCCCATAAGGCTTCTAATAACTTCTCGTGCCAATTTCTCTTATTATCGTCCAAAGTTTTCTTTAAAATTTTAACGAGAGTTTTACTAAAAGCCTCAGCCAGGCCGTTTTCTCTTGGATAGTAAATTGTTGAATACCGCCAGTCGATTCCGTGTCTCCTGACAAAATTGTTGATTTGCGTGCTTCTGAATGCTGTCCCATTATCTAAGATAATCCTGCGCGGCACTCCGAAACGGTAAACAACTTGGTTCTTGAAAAACTGTAGCACGTGGTGTGCTTTCACTTCTCTGAGTAGAACTGCCTCTGCCCACTTGGAAAAGTAATCTGTAGCTGCAAGAATGAAACGATATCCTTTTGAAGATGGTGGTTCTATTGGACCCACTATATCTGTGCCCCAACATTCAAATGGACACGACGCAATTGTCGGATGTAGCACATTTGGAGGTTGGTGTAGAACTCACTCCGTGCACTTGGCATTGGTGACGGCTCTTGGTGATTTTCATGCGGTCGGTCATCATCGAGGGCCGGTAGTACCCTAGTCTTTTAATTTTCATTTTCATCTTCGGACTCGGTCGGTGAGCGCCACGGAGTCTGAATGCACCTCTTTAACAATTTCACGGGCCTCGGACCCACTTAGGCACCTTAGCCACATTTGATCGAAAGACCTTACGTATAACGTGTTGTTTATTAATGCGTAGGACGGAGTTCTTTTCTTGATCCGATGGGCTAACGACCTATCGTCCGGTAGTCTTCCTGTTTGCGGGTAGTCATGTAATGGCTATCGCCGATCTTCGTGTTTTTACATCACTGCTTGCTAGCCGATTCTTTTTCTTTTTCGATTTTTGTATTGCGTCTTTGTCGAGTCGTGATAGGACCCGACGTCCGTGAACTGACACTTCTACTGATTCATCTTGCAAGCAGGCAAATTCTTTTGCGAGACGCGCTAACGCATCTGCTAAAGCATTTTCTTTTCTGGGAATTTTGTAGATCGTCACATTCGGAATCTGTTCCAACAACTGTATGACATACTGGAAGTATTGCTCAAGTCTTGGCTTTAAAATTCTATACTTTCCGGCGATCTGTTGAATGATTAACTGTGAATCTCCATAGATGTTAATGTCTGTTATTCACATCTGAATGGTCAGTTCTAGTCCTGTTATGAGGGCCTCATATTCTGCCTCGTTGTTTGTGCATGGCTCTGTTAAGTGGTAGGAGTATCTTAACATCCCCCGCTCCGGTGTTATAAAGATTAGTCCGATTCCTACCTTACCAGGCACTATCACTTGTGATTCTTCTTCTTTGTGTGCTGAAGATGCTCCGACGAAATATAATTCCCAATGTCGATCATCAGGGTCTTCTAAGCTCGTTATTTGTTCATCTGGCAAATCGTCATTGAGAGGAGATTCTGCCGGCAGAGGGTGTGTTGCGAGGAAGTCCGCTAGGACTTGTCCCTTTACGAGCACGAGGAGGCACGGAAGTTATATCGAATTGCAATAATATCATTGACCACCGGCAAGTCCGCTGGAAAGTGTTGGACGGGTCATCGAGTATTGCAACGGATTAAATTTCGAGATCGAGTTGACCTTATAAGAAAGCATGTAGTGCACGAGCTTTTGAGCGGCGAAGATCGAGGCCAAACGGTGCTTTTCAATTGTGGGATACTTTATTTCCATCGGAAGTAAACGACGGCTTAGGTAGTAAAGAGAATTTTCTTTACCCTCATCATTGACACAAGTTAACGAGGCTCCGAGAAGTCGTCTAAAGCCGCGGTATAAAGTATCAACGGTCTACACGAGGCCGGGGTCGCTAAGACAGGAGGTGTCATTAAATATTGTTTAATGTCCTCGAAGGCTTTCTGGCATTTCTCTTCCCAAATAAATTTGGTGTCCTTTTTAACTAATGTCGAGAAAGGCTGACACCTACCTGACAAGTTCGAGATAAAGCGTCGAAGATATGCCAGCTTCCCTTGAGAAGATCGTAGTTGTTTTAAGGTTTTGGGAGGCGGCATTTCTAAGATAGCTTTAATCTTTTTCGGGTCGATTTCAATTCCACGATGTCGGACAACGAGCCCTAAGAATTTCCCGGAGGTGACGCCGAAGGCGAATTTTAAGGGATTCATCTTAAGGTTAAATTGTCTTAATCGTTCGAAAACAATTCTCAAATCATACGAGTGGTTTTCCTTTACTTTGCTTTTGATGACCACATCATCCACGTAGCATTCGACTTGATTGTGAATGAGATCATCAAAAATTCTTGTCATCGCTCTACGGTATGTTGTTCCCGCATTCTTCGAGTCCGAATGGCATCACTTGTGTAGCAATATACTCCGATCGGTGTTACGAATGCTCTAAGTTTTTCATCTTACGGAGCCATTTTTATCCGGTTGTATCCTAAAGATCCATCCATGAATGAGAATATTTCATGTGTTGAAGCAATGTCGATCATTAATTCTGGGATCGGTAGAGGGAATTCATCTTTTGGACATGCCTTGTTCAAGTCTCTGAAATCCACACAAATTTTGATCTGACCATTGTTCTTCTTGACTGGCACCACATTGGCTAACCAAGTCGGGTATTGTTCTTCACGGACAAATTTAGCGTCTACTAGCTTTTTAACTTCAGCTATGACTTGTTGTTCAATTTCTAGACGCATTCTTCTGGGACCTTGTCTGACTGGAACAGAAGTAGGATCCACTCCTAGCTTATGGACTGCGACATCTGGAGCTAATCTTAGCATTTGTCGTAACTCCAAGCAAAACAGTCTTTAAATTCCATTAATAACTTGATTATTTCTTCGGAGTCTTCTTTATTGAGTAAGGAGCTAACAAAGGTAGGTCTAGGCTCTTCGCTAGTACCTAAGTTAACTTCCGTTAACTCATCTATTGTAGATTTGATCTCTTCTTCGAACTCTGGTGGAGCGTTTCCAATTTGTAAATCTTCAAGTTCTTCTGTAGTTTCCGTGCAGTTTTCATTAGACTTGCAAGTGACAACCAAGCAAAATTCAGTATCGTCAACTGATCCTACTGTGCCGAAACCGAGACCATGCTTTGAATTGAGAGGCCGACCGACGTTATTCCATAATTTTTCAAATGTTGTGATTGACCTTTTGTCCATTGTTGAGGTAAGAAACCACGCTGAATTAAATTTTGAACACAGGGAGAGTACCACTCTAAAGGCAATTCCATTAATTCGGAAGAAGTGACATCTTCAAATTGTACATTGTTTTCAGTTTTGGAGGAAGGAGCACCACGATAGAATTTGATGGGCTTTGCACCGTCGCTACGTACCTCTTGGACCACCATACCCTCGATCTTATTAGAATAGATATTAGAATCGATTTATATTCCTCGTTCTTTTCATCTTCGAGAGAAATTTTGAATTGCGGCTTCTTCCGACTTATTGTCACTGGGCAAATTGTCACTGGGGATCAACTGCTCTAAGTGTGGAGAGTGGTCTGGAGCAATTTTGGCAGTGTTTCAGTAAGGTTTGGTTCAACACCTCTCATGGCTGAGAGGAGTGAGGTTTAAATAGAAGAGGGTGGAGGGCCTCCCAGGGGGGTTTAAGGCTTGGGATCAGCTGCTTAGGTCAAGGGAAGAACAATCATGGTGGCCATTGGGCATGGGTTAGCTCAGCAAGGGAGAATTGAATTTTTTGGCTCCTCCCAAGGTCTCAACCATGGTGTTTTCCGGTAGCCTGGTGGCTGGCCGTTCAGGCACTGGTCACCATCTTTTTTAGGTGGGTCAGGGCTGTGGTTTAATGCAATCAATTGGCCATGGACATGTGTAAAGGGCTTGGATTAAAATGGTATGGGGGAGAGGCCATTTTGGCTTGATTTGGTCCAAGCCATGATTTTGGGTTAGGTTCACTTCTCCATGGCTGATTTGGGCTGAGAGAGGATCATTTGCATCAGCTAGAAAGGGGTGGTGAAGTCCCCATCTAAAGTGATGTGGCTAATCATGGTTTAGTGTGTAACATGGAAGGGGTTAAGAAGCCTAATGAAAGTTTAAGAAAGGGGGCCCTCCTCTTGCTACTTTGGGCATGGACACATGTCAAACCTCCCATGGCTTCATATGGCTTGTCTTTTGCTCACCTATGGCTTGGGACAAAGCTTGGTCATTTACATGAAAGAAGGTTTTGAATTTTTGGGACTTATGGGTGATTTTTGCATGAGGCCTAATTTAGGATTATTTGATTATTGATTTAGGACTTAAGGGATGATATCAATTAATGGGGTGATGAAAAGAATGTCATATGGGCTTTAGCATGAAGTTTGGGCCTTTGAAATTTAGTGAAGATGGGCTTTTAAAATGGTTTAGGGAAGTGGGTTTTTAGATTTTAAAATGGATTTTAGGATGAAAGTTTGGTAAAGTCTTGGGCCAAAAAATTGTTGGGTTTGGTTTAGGGATGTGTCATGAGTGATTTGAAATAAATTTGAGGTGGTTTGGGCTTGAATTGGGTTGGATTTGGGTTCATTTGGTACATGGGCCAATGTAGGTCAAATTGGGCTAATTTGGGCCAATATTGGGCTAGGGTTGAAATTGATGTAAAATTAATGTTTAGAAATGTTTATAGGAGTGTTTCAAAGAGGTTTTGACTTTGGTCGGGTTTTGATTTTGGGATTTGGGCTTATTTGGATTAGGTTTGGGTTTAGGTCAAAATTGGGCTTTTTAGCTTTGGGTTGGATTTGAGTGGGGTTTGGGTCCAAATTTTGGGCAAATTATGTTAGTGTTTTGTTTTTGGGGATGTTAAGGAAGGTTTAGAAAAGGTTTGGGGTTAATTTGAGTTGAATTGGGTTAGTTTGGGCTAAGTTTGGGTCATGGGTCCAAATTGGGCTTTAAGGTCAAAAGTGAAATTGGATTCAAATTCCAATTAAATTGGACTTGGATTTGGTCTAGATTGGTGTTGGGGATGTTGAATTGAAGTTTAGAACTGATTTGGACCAGAACATGGGTCAATTGGGTAGGTTTGATTTGACATTGGGTTCATTTTGGGTTAAAATGGGTCAAATTAGGGATTTTGACAAAAGTGGGGTAAATTGACAAAATTGGCCCATAGTGTAGTTAAATAAAATGAAATTAGGAATATTTGGGATTTTTTGGAATTTTCTGGGAATTTTCTGAATTTTTTGATTTTTGGGTCAAGAGGGGCATTTTGGGTATTTGGAGGGTATTGGTGGTATTTTTTGGAATTTTTGGTATTTTTGGCTATGAATGATCAATTTGAGTAATGTGGGAATGTTTGGGATTAGTTTTGAGGAATTTTGGGTATTTGGAGATTTTTTTGAAAAATTTGGGTAATTTCAAGGGTTTTGGGTAGGCTAGGCGGGTGTAGGGTCCCGGGGGTCAAAGACTGAAAATTTAGAAAATTGAAGATTGGGTAAATGTAAGTGGAATGAAATCATTTTTGTTAAGCCATGAAGCCATGTTAAGCCTATATGAGCCATGAGAGGACTCATTTGAGGCATTCACTATGTTGTTCCTAACCCTCTTAGCCAGGGGCTTAGGGGTTAAGGTCCATCCATATGAATTACCTACATGAGTCAAAGAGTCAAGTTGGGTATAGGTGTGATTTTAGGAGGTGTGTGAAAGTGTAGTGTATAAGTGTAGTGTGTGTGTAAGTCAGCCCTCACCAGACCAGGCCACATAGGGCAGTCTTAAGGCCAAAGAGTCCTATAGGAACTCATCCTTTTTTAAACTTCCACATTTGATTTCAACCCTCTAAGTGATTAGGGGCCTACAATAAAGTTTGTGGAGTTTGCAGGGAGTTAAGAAGTGGTTTGAATTTCTAGGTGGTGGATTCCACTTCTAGTCCTCTAGGATAGTGAAAGGAAAAGCCTCAGGCTAGATCCTAAGTACTAAAGAGAGAAGAGAAGACCTCATCAAAAATTAGGTCAACAGAACTCAATTGCTCTGTATGTGGAGAGTGGTCTGGGACAATTTTGGCAGAGTTTCAGTAGGTCTGTTTCAGCACCTCTTCCATGGCCGAGAGAGGTGGGTTTTAAATAGAGCTAGCTCGAGGCTCTCCCAGGGGGAGTTAGGGGTTGGGATGAGCTGCTCTGGTGAGGAGAAGAACAGCCATGGTGGCCATTGGGCATGGGGTAACTCAGCAGGTGAGAACTCCAAGCTTGGGCTCACATGGGAGCTCTCGGGTGTGGTGTTTTCCGGCGGCCCAGGTGGCTGGCCGGCACGCGTGGGCCCTCAGGGTCAGGAGGCTCAGGGCTTAAGTTTAGTGTAGGGAATTGGCAATGGCCATGTGTAAAGTGGTTGAATTAAAATGAAATGGGGTAAGGGTGTATGTTGACCTCATTTTTGATGAGGTCTTCTCTTCTTCTCTTTAGTACTTAGGATCTAGCCTTAGGCTTTTCCTTTGACTATCTTAGAGGATTAGAATTGGGACCCACCAATTATAAACTCAAACCACTTATTAACTCCCTACAAACTCCACAAACTTGACTATAGACCCCTAATCACCTAGAGGGTTGAAATCAAATGTGGAAGTTTAAAGGATGAGTTCCTATAGGGCTCTTTGGCCTTAGGACTACCTGCAGGTGGCTCGGTTTGGTGAAGGGGCTGACTTACACATACACTACATTTATACACTACACTTTCACACACATCTTAAAAACACACCCATACCTAACTTGACCTCCCGACTCATAAAGGTGACTCGCATGGATGGTCCTTAACCCCTAAGCCCTAAGGCAAGAGGATTAGGAACAACATAGTGGATGCCTCAAATGAGTCCCTTCATGGCTCATGTGGGCTTGATATGGCTTCAAGGCTCAACCAAAATGATTTTATTCCACTTACATTCACCCAATCTTCAATTTCCCAAATTTTCAATCTTTGACCCCCGGGACCTACACCCGCCTAGCCTACCCAAAACCCTTGAAATTACCCAAATTTTTAAAAAAATTTCCAA
The DNA here is from genome assembly GCA_022702705.1 of Papilionanthe hookeriana x Papilionanthe teres. Taxonomy (NCBI): domain Eukaryota; kingdom Viridiplantae; phylum Streptophyta; class Magnoliopsida; order Asparagales; family Orchidaceae; genus Papilionanthe; species Papilionanthe hookeriana x Papilionanthe teres. Next base: position 138,117,754 of record CM040425.1, on the reverse strand, counting down.
ATCACCCAAAATTCCCCAAAATCATTCCTAAACATTTCTCTCCACTCAAATTGATCATCCAAAGCCAAAAATACCAAAAATTCTTAAAATACCTCCCAATACCCTCCAAATACCCAAAATACCCCTCTTGACCAAAAAATCCAAAAATTTAGAAAATTCCCAGAAAATTCCAGAAAATCTCAAATATTCCCAATTTCATTTTGTTGAACTACACCATGGGCCAATTTTGTCAATTTACCCTACTTTTGTCAAAACCCCCAATTTGACCCATTTTAACCCAAAGTGAACCCAATGTCAAACCAAACCTACCCAATTGACCCAAATTCTGGTCCAATTCAATTCTAAACTAAAATTCAACATTCCTAACACCAATCTAGACCAAAGCCAAGTCCAATTTGATTGACATTTTGATCCAATTTCACTTTTGGCCTTAAAGCCCAATTTGGACCTATGACCCAAACCTAACCCAAACTAACCCAATTCAACTCCAATTAACCCCAAATATTTTCTAAACCTTCCTTAACATTCCCACAAACAAAACATTAACATGATTTCCCAAAAATTTAGACCCAAACCCCACTCAAATTCAACCCAAAGCTAAAAGGCCCAATTTTGACCTAGACCCAAACCTAACCCAAATAAGCCCAAACCTCAAAATGAAAACCCAACCAAAGCCAAAACCTCTTTGAAACACTCCCATAAACATTTCCCAACATTTATTTTACATCAATTTCAACCCTAGCCCAACATTGGCCCAAGTTAATCCAATTTGACCTATATTGGCCCATTCACCAAAGAAGCCCAAATTCAACCCAATTCAAACCCAAATCACTCCCAACTTGCTTTAAAACACTCATGACACATCCATGAACTAAACCCAACATTTGTTTGGCCCAATCCTTCAAACAATTCCCATCCTTAAATTTATTTTTAAACCAAAAGCCCATTTTCTTAAACCTTCCTAAAAGCCCAAATTTCAGGCTAAAGTCCATATGACAAATTCTTCTCATCATACCCTTAATTAAAATCAATCCCTAAGTTTCAAAAACTCATCATGAAGCCATTCCAAATTAAGCGCCATACAAATTCCCATCAAAATACCAAAATTTTCTTAAATCCATTTCCATGAAATTGACTTAACTTTTCCCAAGCCAAAGATGTGCCATGAAGCCATGCATGAGCCACATGGAAGCCATGAGAGCCTCTTTACATGTCACCATGCCATTTTGGGCAAAAGGAGGAGACTCTTTCCTTAATTCCTAAAGGTGATTAACCACTCCCATGATTCCCCTTAACCATGCTTATGCCTAATTGTGCTTGGATGGTGACTTGACCCTACCGATTATGCTTGAGCCAAATCACTTTCTCTTCGACCTAAACCAAGCCTTGGGTGGTGCACCTAGCCCAAAGGGATGGGTTGACCAATTTGAGCCAAAATGAGCTTTCTCTCATACCATTCTAATCCAAGCCTTTTACCCATGGCATTTGCCAATTGCCTACACTAAACCCCAACCCTGACCCACCTGAACAAGATGGTGACCAGTGCCTGGCCGGCCAGCCACCAGGTCGCCGGAGAACACCATGGTCGAGACCTTGGGAGGAGCCAAACTTTGGAATTCCACCTTGCTGAGCTGCCCCATGCCCAATGGCCACCATGGCTGTTCTTCCCATGCCCAGAGCGGTGATCCCGACCCTTGGCCATCCTCGTGAGGCTCTCCAGGCCACCTCTATTTAAACCCGACCCCCTCACGGCCATGGAGGAGAGTTGCACAAACCTTGCCGAAACTCGCGCAAAATTGTTCCAAACCCTACTCCATACTTAGAGCGAGTTGATCCCGGTGTCAATTTACCCTAATCCCCACCAACGAATCCAATTTCTCGGCTGAAATTTCACCCAAAATCGGGACACTTTGCCGCAGTGAGCCAATCCTCAAATTGACTGGTCCTACACCTTCACTGGACCAAGAGGAGAAGTTTTCCACTGAAAGCCCCATCTCCAGGCCACCCAGTTGTTCCAGCCTCCAAGCTTTGTGATCGGCTGTGGTCACTTTCATAGCTAGGCAATTCACCAGACCAGGAGACTTCATCTGGAGCTTGCTTGGATCCAATCGAAGGTGACACAACCCTCAGATTGAAGCCACACTTCTCTGAGCAAAAGGTATGAGCTAATTTTTCATCCCGAGCTTCTGGAGATTCTCCATTTCAAATGCTTTAATTTCAATGCATGATCACCGTATATATGTGTTCGTCTCTTCAAGACGAATCCATAGAGCACAAGAACACCAAAATCAGTTAAGTATTGAGTAAGATATTAGGGATTTAGTGTGGACGGTTCTCGGGCTAGGAGGCTTGGGGACGATGAACGGATGCCGTTCATTTCATACACGCGCGGATGGACGGCCAGAATTGCGCCGGATGAGGAGACGGAACGATACAGCGGGCCCCTGGAGCGCTGAGTCGGATGGCAGCGTCGAATCAGAGAGCGCCACGCGGCGTTTCGGAGCTGCCGAAGTTGACGCGGCGCCGCGTGGATAAATAGAAAATTAGGATATTTTCTTATTTATTTAATTCCCTAAACTTCAAAAATCTATAACTTTGTGTAGAAAAATCAGAAAAATAAAATAAAAATACCCTCTTGCTCGAGTGAACAGAGGAGAATAATGTGGAAAAGAAATCATTTAATTTCAACAAGTATTTTATTTTTAATAATTTATTTTCTGTCTGCATTGTTTTAATTCTCTATGCATATAGGAAACTCACCATGGCATGAGACCATAGGGCTTTTGAAGCCTCTGAACTTGGGAATATTCCCTGAATTTTCCAAGGTCGAGGCCATCCCTATGAGAAGTTATTGATTTTTCAAATTCATGTTGCTGTTTTGAGTATTTTAAATCCAATAATTAGCATGTTGTGAAATAAATTCTAAGAAAATTTGGTGGTGTTTCTTATGGCCAGAGGACTCTAGGAAAAATAGGTTTTGAATTAATTCATTTAAAATAACCCTAATTGGCTTAAACACCCAAAATAGCTCCTTAATTAATTAGAGCTAATCATACATCAAATTGACTTGAAATCAATTCTCCACTGACCTTTAGGATCAGAGGAACCCACAATAAAAATTTGAAGTCAATTGGACTTGGTTAGCCCTACTAAATGGGTAGGTTAAGTCATTTAGTCAATTTGAACTTTAAAAATTCATAACTGTCAAAATACTTTTCAAAAATTCACCAAATTGGTTTTGGAGCCTCTCTGATATCAGGGGAATTTATGAAAATTAAAACTTTAATTTTCTAAAAAAGTTAATTTTTTGTATTATTTTAATATTTTAATAATTAAAAAATAATAAAAATCACAAAAATAATAAAATTCACCAAAATGTCACATTTTGAATTCTAATCACTTAGGAGCAAACCCCATATTTTTCTTAGGTCTATTTGGTGAGAAATTAAATTTTAAAGCCCTAAGGTAATTTTAAAATTAAAAAAATATATTTTTTGGCATTTCCACTAAAATAATTCTAATAAATCAAAGAAAAATCAGAAAATTGTAAAAATTGATTCTCTGATTTCCTTGATATCAGAGAGATTTTTGAAAAATATAAAATTCATTTTTTTAACCTTTATTTTATTTTTAAATTAATTAATTCTCCAAAACTTAAAATAATCATAAGAAAAATAATATAATTCAAAAAATCACCAAAATTGGTCCAAGTGGTCCTCTGGTCATTAGAAATGTCTCATAATTTTTTTAAGGATAGAAACTTTCCCTTGGTCATATTATTAAATTTTCCTTGGAAATCTCTATTTTCCACCAAAAAATAATTACATAAATAAATTAAATACATAAAAATCACATTTTCTCCTCTCATGTCTTTATTGGCATATGAGTGAAGTCACATAAAAATTTCAAGTTCATTTAAGCTCAATTTAGTGAATTATGAAATTATTAAGCTTGAAGGGCAAAGTGGTAATTAAAGTTTTAACCCTTAATTAAAACTTTAGGTTTAATAAAATTAAAAAGTAAAATATTTGATCTTAATCTGATTTGGATGATTGAAATTTAAATAATTAAAGGGTAGAAACCTATTAAACAATTTAAAAATAATTAAAATAAACCTTAATTAAATAATTGATTAAATTTGGAAGAATAATAAAGTTGGGATTATTAAAATAGGGATATTATTAGGAAGAGATTTGTTCTTTAATCTAAGGGTCCCTAAATTAATCATCTCAATAATATTCAATCCCAAATTAAAATGATAATTCAAATTTAAGTTTTAAAACGTTAAAGGACCTAATCATTAAGATCAAATTAAAGTCAAATTATTAAACTCTTTTTAAATTTTCAATTAAATTAAAATTAAAAATAAAATTAAATTAAAGATTAAATTAAATTAAATCAAACAAATTAAATTAATTTAAATTAAATTAAATCAAATAAATTAAATTAAATTAAATTGAATTAAATTTAATTAAAATTAAATTAAATTAATTAAATAAAATTAAATTAAAAAAATAATTAAATTAAATTAAATTAAATTAAATTAAATTAAATTAAATTAAATCATATTAAATTAAATTAAATTAAATTAAATTAAAATAAAAAATAAAATCAAGTTAAAATTAAAATTAATTTAAATTAAATAAATTAAATTAAAATTGAAGCTAAACCAAATCAAATTAAATTAAAGTTAAATTAAATTAAAAAATAACATCACTTAGGACATAAAGAATTCAAAAATAAAAATAAAGCAACTTGAACACTATTCCAAATTTAAACCCGTTAACTGAGATTAAATTAAATCACAAACCATTTGGACACCAATTTGCCCTTGAAAGCTTTGATTATCATAACTCCTAAACAGAACGTTAAATAAAATGTTACTTCACCTATAGGATATTCAAATGTCCTAGTTCACTGAGCAAGATAACAAAACTTGAATTCCCGGACGATTAATTCATTTGTATGATTAAATTCATTTGGACTTAAAACAATTCTAGCAATATTGAAAAGATGTTTAAGATTCTTCTTAAGCACTTCCTCAATATGACGGGATGTTTATAAGAACAACTAAACTTAATTGTTCTTTGATGAAGAAAATCGTCCTCAAACTAAAACACAAGAACCTAGACGTCATAGGAAATGACTAGCTATAGGATTAGGAATTTGGTAGAAAACCATAACCCTTCTCTTAGCTTTACCTAAGAATTTGCTTAAATATTCTAAATTGTGTTTAAGTGCAGCTTGGGATGACGGGAAGACCCTCCAGGTACGCCTTTATTTTATTGCAATTTACCTTATTGCAATTTATTTAATCGCATCGCGCTTACTTTTCTTGCATGATACACAACTGTTGCATGAAAACCCACACCTTTAGGATAGTCCCTAAAACTGAAACCAAAACTAAATTAAAAGTCATTGCAAGATAAAATTCACCGCCACAACATTTCAAAATATAAAACAACTCAAAATTTAATCACAAACGTAACACAAACCGTAATTACAACTAAATTAAAACGTCTTGTTGGATGATGATCTGGAATACCTCGGATGATGTAACCTACGTGTTGCTAACGGGATTTCCCACGGTCTAAATGAAAGTGTGGAACTCATTCAGTTGAGTTTAGCAAATTCATCTGGACTAAGTGAATCCGATAAAAATAACGATGCCGGAAGGATGGAACCGTGGGATCTTAACCGGTGTTGTTATAATCAACTTTAAGATTTGTTTTAATTAAAACATAAAAAACACTTGGAAATTAAGAAATCTCTCTAAACCAAAACACTTCTCTCATCTCTCGATTTATGACTTCTATAACTAAACCTCTGCAACAACAAGGAGCTCGGAGCATGGTGGGCAGCACGGCCATCGTCATCAGCAAAACCTGAGTCTACTTCAGCAAAACTTTCTTAGAATTAAATAACTAAACCATAGGATTTCAAGGTAGTTTGCCTAGTGCAACATAAATCCTCAACTCTTCGTTAGGCATTTGCATGATCATGTCATGTAAATTAAGCCCTAACCGGTCTTAGGACTCTGAGGTAGTCGTTCGGTACGACATAAACCCTCACATCTTCGAGGTTATTTGTATGATTTTATCATAAAAATATAAGTCCTAATTAATTAAAATTGGCAAAATCAAAACATTAAAGGAACATTAGGGCTTTCCTAAATTCAAGCCAAACAATAGGATAGTCGGGAAATTACCGAAGTTCGCTTCGAATCTGTAATTTCTCATACCTTTCTTCCTTTGAATTCCTAAAACAAAATGTTCCAAATTTGATCCATTCCCTATTGAAATTCCAAAATTCAATCCCTTGAAAACTTAAACTTTGAAATTCTTGAGAGCAGAACTACTGATTATTATCGAGAGTTTTCTTAGGTGATTCTCGTAACTTAAGATGTAATTAACTATAGGGGCTTGCCCTTATAGGGAATTTTAAAGAACCCAGGTAATATAAACCCTGTTTAATGCTTTCATATTAAGCAGGGGAATTTGTCGGCTTATAAAATTGGTTCGAAGACCAAACGGATGTCACAAATCTTCTAGTTTATTTAATCGAGCCCCACCATCAAGCGATCCGTCTATCCTTAGGGATAGATACACGGTTTGTGGTGCGGTGCTCGTTTATATAAACTATTTGGGATGTGAAATCAGTTTGATTTCATATCTTAAAATTTTCAAACTTAAAATTATTTTCAAAATCGAATGCTACTTTCTAAATTATATATATATTTAAATTAAATTTAAAAAATAAAATACGCCGACAATTTCTGGCGACTCCGCTGGGGAAAATTCCTCTCTGCATTTTTAATCAGATAGTTCTGCTTTCAAAAATTGGTAATGCATCCATGTCCTTAATGGATCAAGCTACCCTTCTTTTCGTTGGAATACTATGTTCATTTCTACCTTGAACGAGTATAGCCAACATTCTCTTGGATTTAGGAGCCACTATTTAGACACCCCTAAATAGAGAGGTTACGAGATCCTTTTACCTCATTTCTGAGGTGGGGTGGACCCCCAATAGGTGTTAGTTTAGGAGTGATCCTTCGATTCGAGAAGTCTTGCATAAGACTTTCTTTTCCTTTCCAACTCTGAATCAGATTCATTACCTTCTCTATACCTTTGAACATTCCGTTCTAAATAAACAAACCCTCTAATGAATGACTCTTTTAACAAATAACTCTTTCTTATAAATACATGAACAAGAATGTGTTAGGACTCTTCTCAATTCCTTTCTTTTCGTCGTGATGAGAAGAAGCATAACTTGGGACTGACAATCTACCCTGCAGAAATTGAAGCCCTAAAGCTGATTTTCTCCTTCACCAATGGACTGGACTTTGCTGTTTACAAGGATGAGCTGCCCGACAATGGGATCATCCGGTTTGGACAAGGATTCGAGAACACAAATGTCAAGATCACCGACGTTACCCTTTTCGCGCTGATAAACAAAGTATCTGAAACTGAGAGACCTTTGATCGAGTTCGACCTTAAGTCAACTCAAGAGTTTCCTCCCTGCAAAAGATTCCAACCGAGAGAGTACTCGTCGTCCACGAAGGACTCGTTGTTGCTACCCCCACTCGGTCTAGTTGTCTCTGCACCTACCCCGACTCTGCCAAATTAAAGGGGAAGGAAATCCGGAACTATGGTGAACCTGTTACCGTGGAGGGTACAGACCTTCCTGTGAGACCTTCTGTTTTTGAAATCGGGTCCAGCTCAAGAATTCCATCACTAACACGGACCCAAAGAAGGAACAGAAGTAGAAGGATCGCTAGAGAAGCCAGAGCTGCTGAAGTTGCTTTCCTGGAGGAAATCCCAGAACTGCCCGAGTATACACCGCTGCCTGAATACATACCACTTTTGGGAGGAAGCAGGTTCCATCCCCTCTCCGCCGCGGAGGATGAAGAAAATGTTCGTAAGATTGCTGCCACATTGCCTCAGCCCGTATATTACAACGATAGCCGCAAGAAAAGGACTAGAACTACTCTATTTGCTCGACTGCAAACTTTGATAGAGAAGTTAGTAAAGAAGGAAAAGTGCCATGTATCAGAAATTTTAAGAAGGATAGGGCGGGTGCCAGTCAAATCCCGTCTTGGGCCGCGAGTAGAACCTGCCATCGTTACAGAAAAGCCAAATAAAAGGATGAAGGCTAGTCCGCCTGTCGTTGTTTCAGGGTTACGGATTAGGGAGGATACCACCTTCCGACATTTGGGCGACGGACCATCCGGTCCTAGACCTTCTGTCGCTAGATGGATTGTATGGCTTCCCACTACCGAACAATTAAGATTGAAACAACGACTCGAGAAGGAAAGTCTCATCGGGAGACTTGAATGCGAAGAAAGTGCTACTTGCGGTAAAGGGGACTCATGAGAAGGGAACCCGACGGCTATCACACGACAAGCTGCAAGGATGCGCGAAAGGACCGCTAGAGGATGCTATGGAAAAGTTGAGGACTGATATTCGACGATTAGCAAAGGAAAGAGAAGAGAAAGTCGGAGATGAGATTGATTCGTCGGAATTCATGGATGATGAGTATGCAGAAATTAACATGGTCGAAACACGAGCTTCGTCAGCTTCACAAGGTGCCTCTGCAGCCGCAGAAAGAGAGGAGCCAGAAGTAATGAGGAGGCATCTTCAAGAGAAAGATGATACGATCGCCCAAATGGCAAAGAGGATGGAAGAGATGGCTGTAGCCCTAGCCACTCTCCAGAGTCAAGTGCAACCCCAAAGAGAGACACCCCCAGAGGTCATTCACATTGTAGACGGAGGAAAGGAGATTACGTCTGTCAACGGGGATGATCGGTTAAAGAAGGATGCGACACAAAGCATGATTCCGAAAAAGGATATCAAGAGCTTGGTGGAACAACAGGTGCGAGAAGCCTTGGCACAATCAAAGAGCGGGACATCCATTCGGACGGGTAGACCTTACCCTGAAGAATTCGATGCTGTGCAATATCCAAAAGGCTTTGTACCACCTCTGTTCAAGACCTTTGATGGAACCGAAACCCTCGGCGGCATGTTGCACATTTTCGTGCCGATTGTTGCAATGCCGGCGGAAGTGATGCTTTACTCTTCCGATAATTTATCAGCAGCCTGTCAGGGATCGCCTTTGATTGGTATGGGGAATTACCGAATGGTTCGGTGAAGACATTTTCAGAACTAGAGAACCTCTTCATCAAGTGATTTGTCGGAGCTCAGCACCACATCACTATAGGTGATTTAGTGGTAGAGAAGCAGAAGCCGAACGAAACTTTGGTGGACTACATACTTCGATGGAGGAACCTAAGTATGAAGTGTGAGCCACAACAACAAGAACAGCATGCAGTCGGCATTTTACTTAAGAGCATTCATGGCCCGATAGCACTTCTCCTCAAGGGATCTACTATTAAGACTTTCGAGAAGTTGTTAAGTAAGGCCGGAAGCTTGCAAGAGGAGGCGAAGCAATTAAGTTTCACCGACAAAAAAGACAAACAGAAGCCCGTGAAAACTTTTGAAAAGAAGTCCGGGATCGTTGCAGCAGTCGATAAAGGCAAGCAGCCGATACAAATATCGTCAGAACGGCCGCAGCAACCTCAACAGAATTACCAACAACCCCGACCCAGCTATCAGTCATCTCAACAGTATGAACAACCGCCTCGTTCGCAACGTACATTAAGGGAAGTTTTGAGCAGGGAGTACCCGTTCAAGAATGAGGCAGTACCAAAAATTTTCCGCAGTCTGATGAAGACTCCAGATTTCCAACTGCCAGAGCCTAAGAGACCAGAAGAAGTCGACAAGAAAGGTGATCCCAACTTTTGCCCTTACCACCGGATGCTTGGACACAAGATAGAAGATTGTATTACATTCAAAAGTTGGCTCAACGACAATCTTCGGAAAGGGAATATAACAATCCCGAAGGAGTACATGAAGGAACCCCAGAAAGGAGGTTCCGTCAATGTTGTCTCGATGGATCTCATTGTTTCGATAGATCCCTATGCGACTGATGATGGATGGACTACCGCTTGGACAAAGTCTTCGAAGAAGATTTTGGATCACATCCAAACCGCTACGGTGCGAGCCTTAATTCAGAGTTCGAAACCTGTCAAGTCGGCACAATCACTTGCGATAGAAGAACCACCTCAACAAGAGACGATTGAAGAGAAGAAGAAAATTGATGAAGAAGAAAAGACTGAGGCTCCTAAGGCTAGGCTAGGGGCTACTTATCCTAGGATAGTTGTTTCGGATTCGGGGGAGAAATCCCTCGAACCTCTTACACTGCATGATTATCTGCTCACTCCGGTGGGATCTTATAATGATAAGGGTTATGGCGTTGGCTACGTTTTGATTGTTTCTAACGATTACGTAACTAGAGACAATCCGGACATCGATTTCGATACCAATGACAATTCTAAAATCATACACAATCTCGACGATCGCAATGATGAATAAGACATCCATCAAGGAGGCTACGAGAGTTCAACAAGCAAAGAATCTATTTGCGAGTTTCAAGGAGCTCCAGTCACAATAGAGTTAGAGCCTTCAGACTCCGAGGCTAATCCAGAAGAACCTGTCATTCCGATTCAAGAGGAGACACTAGCAAACTCAACACTAGATTCAGAAGAAATTACAGAGGTTAACTTAAGAAGTGGAAGAGTTCTACCTCCGAGAATGGGTCCAAAGGACAAAGGAAAGCAGGTGGTTGTTCAAGAAGAACCAACCCCGGCAGAAGAAATACCCATTCGAGAAGGAATCGAGACACATGGAAATAAAGTGGACTACAACGTGCTAGCCCATCTTAGGAAACTACCAGCCAAACTGAGCATCTACGACGCCCTCATCTTATCAAAGGAGATGAGAGAAGCTCTGATCAAGGCCTTACTTGATCCATAAATTTGCTTGGCTCAAATGGTCGGAGGTTCCTTAGATGAGGTTTGCTCGTTAAAGTAACAGCGAGGTGTTACCTTCACGGACAATGACCTATTACTTGGGACAGCAGACCACAACCGACCGTTGTACATTTCGATTACAATTGGGAAGTTTACACTCTCCGGAGTATTGGTGGATCCAGGAGCATCAATCAATATAATGAGTCTTCGAACACTAGCATATTTGGAAATTGATGCTCGCGAGCTCGAAGCCGACAAAATGTTATTAAGAGGATTCAACCGAAAGGAGAAAGAGCCCTCGGATCAATAACACTACTAATGAAGACCGGTGACTTAGCAAAGACAACCGCAAAATTTCACATAATTGATTCGAAACATCGTTCAACGCTCTATCGGGCCGACCATGGATACATGAAAACAGGATGGTACCATCATCTCTACATCGGTGCATCAAATACTACGATGGAGGGGAACGAGTGCATCAAAGGTGACTTACAACCATTCTCCGTACATGAAATTGGAATCCATGAAGATGCGGCTTATTATATAACTCCGAAGAAAACAATCTTCTCCGGAGATACCATAACAAATGAAGCAAAGAAAGTTCGGGACAACGAAGAACTCGAAGTTCTAGTCCAACGAGTCACTCACCACTCCCTTACGGCGAGATGGTGAAGGTTTCTCCACAACTCGCATCCGAGGTGCTAGGCCGGGGACGAGGTCGTGGTAGAGACGTTAGGACAGTTGGACAGAGGAAACCAGCCATCAATGTTGATTGGGAAGACAGTTCTGAAGAAGAAAAAGAGATCAAGCAAGAAGCAGCGACAATAAGTCGGAAAAAGCCGCAATTCAATATCTCTCTCGAAGATGAGAAGAACGAAGAATACAAATCGATGTACGAGAGGATTAACCACTATGTACATACTATGACCCTAACCCCGATCCATTCTAATAAGGTCGAGGGTATGGTGCTCAAAGAGGTACGTAGCGGCGGTGCAAAGCCAATCAAATTCTACCATGGTGCTCCTTCCTTCAAAACTGAAAATAATGTACAATTTGAAGATGTCACTTCATCAGAATTAATGGAATTACCTTTTGAGTGGTACTCTCCCTGTGTTCAAAATTTAACTCAACGTGGTTTCTTGCCTCGACAATAGACAAAAGGTCAATCACAACATTTTGAAAAATTATGGAATAACTCCGGTCGTCCACCCAATTCAAAGCATGGTCTCCGATTCGGCACAGTAGGATCAGTTGACGATACTGAATTTTGCTTGGTTGTCACTTGCGAGTCTAATGAAAACTGCATGGAAACTATATAAGAATTTGAAGATTTACAAATTGGAGACGCTCCACCATAGTTCAAAGAAGAGATCAAATCTACAATAGATGAGTTAACGGAAGTTAACTTAGGTACTAGCGAAGAGCCTAAACCTACCTTTGTTAGCTCCTTACTCAATAAAGAAGACTCCGAAGAAATAATCAAGTTATTAATGGAATTAAAAGACTGTTTTGCTTGGAACTATGACGAGATGCCAGGATTAGCTCCAGAGGTCGCAGTCCATAAGCTAGGAGTGGATCCTACTTCGTCCCGATCAGACAAGGTCCCGAAGAATGCGTCTAGAAATCGAACAACAAGTCATAGCTGAAGTTAAAAAGCTAATAGATGCTAAATTTGTCCGTGAAGAACAATACCCGACTTGGTTAGCCAATGTAGTGCCGATCGAAAGAAGAATGGTCGGATCGGAATTTGTGTGGATTTCGGAGATTTAAACAAGGCATGTCCAAAAGATGAATTTCCTCTACCGATCCCAGAACTAATGATCGACATTGCTTCGACACATGAGATATTTTCATTCATGGATGGATCTTCAGGATACGACCAGATAAAATTGGCTCTAGAGGATGAAAAACTTACAGCATTCAGAACGCCGATCGGAGTATATTGCTACACAGTGATGCCATTCGAGTTGAAGAACGCAGGAGCAACCTACCAGAGAGCAATGACAAGAATTTTTGATGATCTCATCCACAATCAAGTCGAATGCTACGTGGACGGTGTGGTCATCAAAAGCGAAGTAAAGGACAACCACCTATATGATTTGAGAATTGTTTTCAAATGATTAAGACAATTTAACCTTAAGATGAATCCCTTAAAATGCGCCTTCGGCGTCACCTCCGGGAAATTCTTAGGATTCGTTGTCCGATATCGTGGAATTGAAATCGACCCCGAAAAAGATTAAAGCTATCTTAGAAATGCCGCCTCCCAAAACCTTAAAGCAACTACGATCTTTTCAAGGGAAGCTGGCATATCTTCGACGCTTTATCTCAAACTTGTCAGGTAGGTGTCAGCCTTTCTCGGCATTAGTTAAAAAGGACGCCAAATTTATTTGGGAAGAAAAACGCCTGAAGGCCTTTGAGGACATTAAGAAATATTTAATGACACCTCCTACCTTAGTAGCCCCAGTCTCAGGTAGACCGCTGATACCTTATACCGCGGCTTTAGACGACTCTCTCGGAGGCCTGTTAGGCCAGGTCAATGATGAGGGTAAAGAAAATGCTCTTTACTACCTAAGCCGTCGTTTACTTCCGACGAAAATAAGGTATCCCGGAATTGAAAAGCACTGTTTGGCCCTGATCTTCGCCACTCAAAAGCTCAGGCATTACATGCTTTCTCTTAAGGTCAACCAGATCTCGAAATTTAATCTATTGCAATACTTGATGACTCGTCCAACGCTTTCTGGCAGACTTGCCAGATGGTCAATGATATTATTGCAATTTGATATAACTTTCGTGCCTCTTCGTGCCGTAAAGGGACAAGTCCTGACAGACTTCCTCGCAGCACACCCTTTGCCGGCAGAATCTCCTCTCAATGACGACTTGCCAGACGAACAAATAATGAGTTTAGAAGGCCCTGATGATCGACGTTGGGAATTATATTTCGACGGAGAATCTTCAGCACACAAAGATGAAGAATCACAAGTGATAGTGCCCGGTAAGGCAGGGATCGGATTAATCTTTATAACACCGGAGCGGGGGATGTTAAGATACTCCTACCACTTGACAGAACCGTGTACAAACAACGAAGCAAAATACGAAGCCCTCATAACAGGACTAGAATTAACTATTCAAATGGAGATAACAGACATGAACATCTACGAGGATTCGCAGTTAATCATTCAACAGATCGCCGGACAGTATAGAATTTTAAAACCAAGACTCGAGCAATACTTCCGAGTATGCCATACAATTGTTGGAACGGATTCCGAATGTGACAATCTACAAAATTCCCGAAAAGAAAATGCTTTAGCGAGATGCGTTAGCTCGCCTCGCAAAAGAATTTGCCTGCTTGCAAGATGAATCGGTGGAAGTGTCGGTTCACGGATGTCGGGTCCTATCACGACTCGACATAGACACGGTACACAAATCGAAAAAGAAAAAGAATCGGTTGCGGTAGTCACGGAAAACACGGAAGATTGGCGACGGCCATTAATGTACTACCCGCAAATAAGAAAACTACCAGACGATAGGTCGTTAGCCCATCAGATCAAGAAAAGAACTCTGTCCTACGCATTAATAAACAATATATTATACAGAAGGTCTTTCGATCAAATGTGGCTAAGGTGCCTAAGCGGGTCCGAGGCCCGTGAAATTGTTAAAGAAGTGCATTCAGGACTCTGTGGCGCTCACCGGTCGGGTCCAAAGATGAAAATGAAAATTAAAAGACTAGGGTACTACTGGCCCTCGATGATGACCGATCGCATGAAAATCGCCAAGAGCCGTCACCAATGCCAAGTGCACGGAGTGGTTCTACACCAACCTCCAAATGTGCTACATCCGACAATTGCGTCGTGGCCATTTGAATGTTGGGGCACAGACATCGTGGGTCCAATAGAACCACAATCTTCAAAAGGACATCGCTTCATTCTTGCGGCTACTGATTACTTTTCCAAGTGGGCGAGGCGAGTTCCACTCGGAGAAGTGAAAGCACACCACGTGCTACGGTTTTCAAGAACCAAGTTGTCTCACTGTTTCGGAGTGCCGCGCGAGATCATTTCGGATAATGGGTCATCATTCAGAAGCACACAAATCAACAATTTTGTCAGGAGACACAGAATCGACTGGCGATATTCTACAATTTACTATCCAAGAGCAAACGGCCTGGCAGAGGCTTTTAATAAAACTCACGCTCAAATCTTAAAGAAAACTTTGGACGATAATAAGAGAAATTGCAACGAGAAGTTATTAAAAGCCTTATGGGCCTACCGGACAACCTTCAGAACTCCTACTCAAGCTACACCTTACGCTCTGGTGTATGGGTCCGAGGCAGTGTTACCGTAAGAGGTTCAGCTTCCTTCACTCAGAATTGCGGTTGCAAACAAATTCACGACAGAAGAGAATACCAAATTATGACTAGAAGAATTAGAAAGCCTGGAAGGGAAAAGACTTGTAGCGCAGCAGAATTTAGAATTATACCAAGCTAAGATGGTTCAAGCCCATGACAGACTGTCCGCCCAAGAACCTTTAAAGTTGGTGACTTAGTTCTCGTTCTCAAGAGATCTATCCTTGCACACCGCAAGATAGGAGGAAAATTTGAACCCACTTGGGAAGGGCCGTTTGTGGTTGAGGCAGTCTACTCAGGAGGCTCCTACCAGCTAGTGAATTGCCAATGAGAACGACATATGCTTCCGATCAATGGACGATACTTGAAAAAGTATTACGCTACCTGATGTTTCGAAAGAATGAATTTTTTCATCCCTAGAAGCACGGGTGAAGTAATTACTTATGACTGGGTCCGAACCCAAAAATAATAAAAAATGTGCTAAAATAAATAAAATCATGATAATAAAGTTTTCCTTGTTTTCTTTTCCATATCAAAATCTCTTTCCTGATCTTATCCCACTTCATTCCTGTTAAATTTAAAAATACAAAAGTAATAAAAAAAACTGTCTTTAATAAACATTTTCTTAATGTTCTTGTTCTTAGTACAGCCCCTGATCCTTTTCCTTATCTTTTCGCAGGGAAATGTCGAACGGGCGGTTGGTCCTGAACTTTAGAAATGGCATAAGCCTTGCACTCAACGAAAAGAGGGTGAAAGATGGAGCAATAATAGAGATTAACTCGGACTTCGCACCGGCGAGCTCGTAATATGAGGAAAGTGACTGGGTCCCAGTTGACCGAGAGGAACTGCCCAGTCAGAGAGTAATGAAAGTGAGTGGCCCAAGCCACCAATCCAGGAGCAAGAAAAGGAAAACAAGCACTAAAGAAGATAAGAGAATCAAGTCTGTAGTCGCTACGGCGAAGGCGAGCTTGTCGGCGCCGCGCCCACAAAAATTCGGGAAGTACGAAGAGCTACTCTCACGAGCAACCCGACGAAGAAATAAAAATCGCCGTATCCGTAAGATGTTAACTAAACTAGCGACGGACCGGCGCGACGAGGTAGTTCTGCTATCGCGGTACATATACTTCAAGGACACCAGTTCACCAGGTACCTGAAGGAAGGAGGCCAGCTCCTAGGATAACAGAAGAGACCAGGGAAATCTTAAGAAGAGCAGAAGAAAGAAGGCTACCACGCCACCAGATAGAGCCACCAGTAATGCATAACCTTGTTGCAGAAGCAACCCCGGAGGATGTCCCGACGGACATCATCCCCGAGGAGCCGAGGTATCCAGGAGAACGTGAAGGGATTGAGCCGTATATCCCACAATACGTCACCAGGCCCCGCCATTTGTAGATTATTCCGGAATACGAGCTGGAAAGAATGCAGAATGTCAAAAAGAAAACTTTTGAATACTTCGAGAGAATCAGAGGCAGGAGGATCAATATACTAGAAGGCCTCGAGCTACATACAGACGTGTTCTCAGAATACGAACAACAACAAATCGTGGACTTCATCCGGGATTTAAAAAGAATGGGCCGAGCAGGCCGCCTAAGAGAAAACACTTTCTCATAACCCCGGAGATGGATGCCAGGGAAAGGAAGAATTACAATACAATGTGGATGCTTTGCTACAACTTCGCGAGAAGACGGGAAGGGAAACCCACCGGGAATACTCCGTCATGGCCGAGTGGATCCAATGCCATTAGTCATCAAAAGGATGGTAAAGAGAATGATAACATGGAGGGTACTGCCGCGATTGCATTCCCAACAGTTGCATTATTAACATTTACAAGAAGGGTGATCGCATACCCCCGCACATAGATCACCACGACTTTGTCGGACCTTCTCGCACGGTTTCTTTTACGAACGAGTGTAATATCATGTTCGGATCCGAACTCCGGATAGCGAGCCCGGTGTGAGTTCCGAGGTCCAAGTAAAGATACCATTACCGGTAGGTTCCGTCATGATACCGAAGGGAAACGGAGCGGATGTCGCTAAACATTGCATACCGGGAGTACCGGTGAAGCGGATCTCGGTTACTTTCGGAAGGATGGACGACGAGAAGACACCTTACCACTTCCGGCCGGACCCGGAGCTAGAGAGCCTCCGGCCTTACGAGCTGTGAATTACATAGAAAATATCACACCTCCAACGTACATCCATACGGCACCCTTGCCAAGGATGGCTTGGAAGGTGATGTTATTGACCATGTACCTCACTATTCAGACATTGATTTCTGACAGATACCTTTTTTTGATGGATCGACAAGGATCATACATAGTCCGTTTTGAGTCTACATGGATTGTATGAGATGTATTCCAGATCGAGTTGTATGATGGATCTTCAACATGATTGGAATGAAAGTGACCATGTCACATTTTTGGCCTTCACCTCTTTTGTGCAAGTTGACTGAGAAACGCCATTAAAGTTAAATGAACTTCGAACAAAGAACAGAAAAGAAATAAAAAAAGAATAAAAGAAAACTTTCCTTAAACATCTAAAAATGATGAACACCAAATTTACATGAACATTAAATAAACGATAAAATAAATTTGAATCGTTAAAGGACAAACAAAATAAGCACAAATTTTCAATCAAATTTCAAATTCAATCTTTCCAAATTTCAAATCAAATCTCAATCAATTTCAAATTCAATCTTTCCAAATTTCAAATCAAATCTTAATCAATTTCAAATTCAATCTTTCCAAATTTCAAATCAAATCTCAATCAATTTCAAATTCAATCTTTCCAAATTTCAAATCCAATCTCAATCAAATTCAAACTCAACCTTCCAAATCTGAAATCCAATCCGTTCTACTCTTTCCCTTGTCTGGGATGGAAGTGGTTGATTCCATTGACACGGATCGAATCTGATGGCGAGGAATTATATCCAATCCAAACCAGTGACTTCCGATCAACTCTTTTGAACGGGATATGTAACATCTACATATTCCCGCCTAATCTATTTCCTTCCATGAAAGTCTTTTACAACTTTCATGAAATTCTCGAAACACCAAAATTCCGCACTTTTCAAATCAACACTAAGAATCTTTGCAAAGTCAATGACTATTCAAATTCAAATTCTTGGGGTTGAGGATTTTGCATCCGAGACTGCATTGCTTTAGGATTCCTTCCCTATCACAATGAAATACATCAAAATCAAATTCTTGGGGTTGAGGATCTTACATCCGAGACTGCATTGCTTTAGGATTCTTTCCCTATCGCAATGAAATACATTAAATTCAAACTTTTGGGGTAAAGGATTTTACATCCGAGACTGCATTGCTTTAGGATTCCTTCCCTATCGCAATGAAATACATCAAAATCAAATTCTTGGGGTTGAGGATCTTACATCCGAGACTGCATTGCTTTAGGATTCTTTCCCTATCGCAATGAAATACATCAAATTCAAACTTTTGGGGTTGAGGATTTTACATCCGAGATCGCATTGCTTTAGGATTCTTTCCCTATCGCAATGAAATACATCAAATTCAAACTTTTGGGGTTGAGGATTTTACATCCGAGACTGCATTGCTTTAGGATTCTTTCCCTATTGTAATGAAATACATGAAAATCAAAGTTTTGGGGTTGAGGATCTTACATCCGAGACTGCATTTCTTTAGGATTCTTTCCCTATCGCAATGAAATACATCAAAATCAAACTTTTGGGGTTGAGGATTTTACATCCGAGACTGCATTGCTTTAGGATTCTTTCCCTATCGCAATGAAATACATCAACATCAAATCAAATTCTTGGGGTTGAGGATTTTACATCCGAGACTGCATTGCTTTAGGATTCTTTCCCTATTGCAATGAAATACATCAAATTTAAATATCTTGGGGTTGAGGATTTTACATCCGAGACTGCATTGCTTTAGGATTCTTTCCCTATCGCAATGAAACACATAAAAATCAAACTCTTGAGGTTAAGGATTTTACATCCAATACCGCATTGCTCTGAGATCTCTCCTCATTGTAGTGGTTCAATCTAATCAATTCAATTTTCTTTTGAGGTTGAAGATGTTACATCTAAAACCACAAAATTCCAATTTTCATTTTAAGTTCAAATCCCTTCAAATTAATCTTAACAAAACTTCAATCTAAATTGAAACTCAAACTAAAATCTAAGCTCACACATCAAAACTTAAACTGAAACAAAATAAAATCTAAATTGAAATTCTCCCAGATCATGTGATTTGGTATTCACCTCCTTTTCCCTTCCCCAGCGAGAGTTCAGGAATCTCCAGTCTCAGAGATATACTTGACACTCCCCAGCGGAAATTCTTCTACTTTGTCCTAAGTTTGTCACTTGGACATCTGTGTTGGTTTTGTTGATCTCTTCGGTCAATGCCAATACGCGCGGTGTGCTTGGTTAGCACACCACACCTATTGGGGGTCCTTTTGTTGACCTCATTTTTGATGAGGTCTTCTCTTCTTCTCTTTAGTACTTAGGATCTAGCCTTAGGCTTTTTCCTTTGACTATCTTAGAGGATTAGAATTGGGACCCACCACTTAGAAACTCAAACCACTTCTTAACACCCTGAAAACTCCACAAACTTGACTATAGATCCCTAATCACCTAGAGGGTTGAAATCAAATGTGGAAGTTTAAAGGATGAGTTCCTATAGGGCTCTTTGGCCTTAGGACTACCCTAGGTGGCCTGGTTTGGTGAAGGGGCTGACTTACACATACACTACATTTATACACTACACTTTCACACACATCTTAAAAACACACCCATACCTAACTTGACCTCCTGACTCATAAAGGTGACTCACATGGATGGTCCTTAACCCCTAAGCCCTTGGCTAAGAGGGTTAGGAACAACATAGTGGATGCCTCAAATGAGTCCCTTCATGGCTCATGTGGGCTTGATATGGCTTCAAGGCTCAACCAAAATGATTTATTCCACTTACATTCACCCAATCTTCAATTTCCCAAATTTTCAATCTTTGACCCCCGGGACCTTACACCCGCCTAGCCTACCCAAAACCCTTGAAATTACCCAAATTTTTCAAAAAATTTTCAAATCACCCAAAATTCCCCAAAATCAATCCTAAACATTTCTATCCACTCAAATTGATCATCCATAGCCAAAAATACCAAAAATTCAAAAAATACCTCCCAATACCCTCCAAATACCCAAAATACCCATCTTGACCCAAAAATCCAAAAATTCAGAAAATTCCCAAAAAATTCCAGAAAATCCCAAATATTCCGAATTTCATTTTGTTCAACTACACCATGGGCCAATTTTGTCAATTTACCCTACTTTTGTAAAAACCCCCAATTTGACCCATTTTAACCCAAAGTGAACCCAATGTCAAACCGAACCTACCCAATTGAGCCAAATTCGGGTCCAATTCAATTCTAAACTTCAATTCAACATTCCCAACACTAATCTAGACCAAATCCAAGTCCAATTTGATTGAAATTTGGATCCAATTTCACTTTTGGCCTTAAAGCCCAATTTGGACCTATGACCCAAACCTAACCCAAACTAACCCAATTCAACTCCAATTAACCCCAAATCTTTTCTAAACCTTCCTTAACATTCCCAAAAACAAAAAACTAACATTATTTCCCCAAAATTTAGACCCAAACCCCACTCAAATTCAACCCAAAGCTAAAAGGCCCAATTTTGACCTAGACCCAAACCTAACCCAAATAAGCCCAAACCTCAAAATCAAAACCCAACCAAAGCCAAAACCTCTTTAAAACACTCCCATAAACATTTCCCAAAATTTATTTTACATCAATTTCAACCCTAGCCCAACATTGGCCCAAGTTAGCCCAATTTGACCTATATTGGCCCACTCACCAAAGAAGCTCAAATTCAACCCAATTCAAACCCAAATCACTCCCAACTTGCTTCAAAACACTCATGACACATCCATGAACTAAACCCAATATTTATTTGGCCCAATCCTTCACAAAAATCCCATCCATAAATTTATTTTTAAACCAAAAGCCCATTTTCTTAAACCTTCCTAAAAGCCAAAATTTCATGCTAAAGCCCATATGACAAATTCTTCTCATCATACCCTTAATTAAAATCAATCCCTAAGTTTCAAAAACTCATCATGAAGCCATTCCAAATTAAGTGCCATACAAATTCCCATCAAAATACCAAAATTTTCTTAAATCCATTTCCATGAAATTGACTTAACTTTTCCCAAGCCAAAGATGAGCCATGAAGCCATGCATGAGTCACATAGAAGCCATGAGAGCCTCTTTACATGTCACCAAGCCATTTTGGGCAAAAGAAGGAGACTCTTTCCTTAATTCCTAAAGGTGATTAACCACTCCCATGATTCCCCTTAACCATGCTTATGCCTAATTGTGCTTGGATGGTGACTTGACCCTACTGATTATGCTGAGCCAAATCACTTTCTCTTCAGCCTAAACCAAGCCTTGGGTGGTGCACCTAGCCCAAAGGGATGGGTTAACCAATTTGAGCCAAAATGAGCCTTCTCTCATACCATTCTAATCCAAGCCTTTTACACATGGCATTTGCCAATTGCCTACACTAAACCCCAGCCACGACCCACTCGAACAAGATGGTGACCGAGTGCACGGCCGGCCGACCACCAGTCGCCGGAAAACACCATGGCCGAGACCTCGGGAGGAGCCAAACTTTGGAATTCCACCTTCGTCGAGCCGCCCCATGCCCAATGGCCACCATGGTTGTTCTTCCCATGCCCAGAGCAGCCGATCCCAACCCTTGGCCATCCCTGTGAGGCTCTCCAGCCACCTCTATTTAAACCCGACCCCCTCACGGCCATGGAGGAGAGTTGCACAAACCTTGCCGAAACTACGCCAAAATTGTTCCAAACCCTACTCCATACTTAGAGCAGTTGATCCCCAGTGTCAATTTGACCTAATCCCCACCAACAGAATCCAATTTCTCAACTAAAATTTCACCCAAAACCAGGACACTTTGCAACAGTGAGCCAATCCTCAAATTGACTGGTCCTACACCTTCACTGAACCAAGAGGAGAAGTTTCCCACTGAAAGCCCCATCTCCAGGCCACCCAGTTGTTCCAGCCTCCAAGCTTTGTGATCGGGCGTGGTCACTTTCATAGCTAGGCAATTCACCAGACCAGGAGACTTCATATGGAGCTTGTTGGGATCCAATCGAAGGTGACACAACCCTTAGATTGAAGCCACACTTCTCTGAGCAAAGGTATGAGCTAATTCTTCATCCCGAGCTTCTGGAGATTTTCCATTTCAAATGCTTTAATTTCAATGCATGATCACCGTATAAATGTGTTCGTCTCTTCAAGACGAATCCATAGAGCACAAGAAAACCAAAATCCGTTAAGTATTGAGTGAGATATCAGGGATTTAGTGTGGACGGTTCTCGGGCTAGGAGGCTTGGGGACGATGAACGGATGCCGTTCATTTAATACACGCACGGACGGACGGCCAGGATCGCGCCGGATGAGGAGACGGAATGATACAACAGGCCCCTGGAGCGCTGAGTCGGATGGCGGCGTCGAATCAGAGAGCGCCACGCGGCGTTTCGGAGTTGCCGAGGTTGACGCGGCGCCGCGTGGATAAATAGAAAATTAGGGTATTTTCTTATTTATTTAATTCCCTAAACTTCAAAAATCCATAACTTTGTGTAGAAAAATCAGAAAAATAAAATAAAAATACCCTCTTGCTCAGTGAACAGAGGAGAATAATGTGGAAAAGAAATCATTTAATTTGAACAAGTATTATAATTTTAATAATTTATTTTCTGTCTGCATTGTTTTAATTCTCTATGCATATAGGAAATTCACCATGGCATGAGACCATAGGACTTTTGAAGCCTCTGAACTTGGGAATATTCCCTGAATTTTCCAAGGTCAGAGGCCATCCCTATGAGAAGTTATTGATTTTTCAAATTCATGTTGCTGTTTTGAGTAATTTAAATCCAATAATTAGCATGTTGTGAAATAAATTCTAGGAAAATTTGGTTGTGTTTCTTATGGCCAGAGGACCCTAGGAAAAATAGGTTTTGAATTAATTCATTTAAAATAATCCTAATTGGCTTAAACACCCAAAATAGCTCCTTAATTAATTAGAGCTAATCATACATCAAATTGACTTAAAATCAATTCTCCACTGACCTTTAGGATCAGAGGAACCAATAATAAAAATTTGAAGTCAATTGGACTTGGTTAGCCCTACTAAATGGGTATATTAAGCCATTTAGTCAATTTGAACTTTAAAAATTCATAACTGTCAAAATACTTTTCAAAAATTCACCAAATTGGGCCTCTCTGATATCATGGGAATTTAAAAAAATTAAAACATCAATTTTCTAAAAAAATTGATTTTTTGTATTATTTTAATATTTTAATAATTAAAAAATAATAAAAATCACAAAAATAATAAAATTCACCAAAATGACACATTTTGAATTTTAATCACTTAGGAGCAAACCCCATATTTTTCTTAGGTCTATTTGGAGAGATATTAAATTTTAAAGCCCTAAGGTAATTTTAAAATTAAAAAAATATATTTTTTTGGCGTTTCCACTAAAATAATTCTAATAAATCAAAGAAAAATCAGAAAATTGTAAAAATTGATTCTCTGATTTCCTTGATATCAGAGAGATTTTTGAAAAATATAAAATTCATTTTTTTAACCTTTATTTTTTTTAAATTAAGTAATACTCCAAAACTTAAAATAATCATAATAAAAATAATATAATTCAAAAAATCACCAAAATTGGTCCAAGTGGTCCTCTGGTCTTTAGGAATGTCCCATAATTTTCTTAAGGACAGAAACTTTCCCTTGGTCATATTATTAAATTTTCCTTAGAAATCTCTATTTTCCACCAAAAAATAATTACATAAATAAATTAAATACAGAAAAATCATATTTTCTGCTCTCATGTCTTTATTGGCATATGAGTGAAGTCACATAAAAATTTCAAGTTCATTTATGCTCAATTTAGTGAATTATGAAATTATTAAGCTTGAAGGGCAAAGTGGTAATTAAAGTTTTAACCCTTAATTAAAACTTTAGGTTTCATAAAATTAAAAAGTAAAATATTTGATCTTAATTTGATTTGGATGATTGAAATTTAAATAATTAAAGGGTAGAAACCTATTAAACAATTTAAAAATAATTAAAATAAACCTTAATTAAATAATTGATTAAATTTGAAAGAATAATAAAGTTGGGATTATTAAAATAGGGATATTATTAGGAAGAGATTTGTTCTTTAATCTAAGGGTCCCTAAATTAATCATCTCAATAATATTCAATCCCCAATTAAAATGATAATTCAAATTTAAGTTTTAAAACGTTAAAGGACCTAATCATTAAGATCAAATTAAAGTCAAATTATTAAACTCTTTTTAAATTTTCAATTAAATTAAAATTAAAAATAAAATTAAATTAAAGATTAAATTAAATTAAATCAAACAAATTAAATTAATTTAAATTAAATTAAATAAATAAATTAAATTAAATTAAATTGAACAAATTAAATTAAATTGAATTAAATTTAATTAAAATTAAATTAAATTAATTAAATAAAATTAAATTAAAAAAAATAATTAAATTAAATTAAAATAAATTTAATTAAATTAAATTAAATCATATTAAATTAAATTAAATTAAATTAAATTAAATTAAAATAAAAAAATAAAATCAAGTTAAAATTAAAATTAATTTAAATTAAATAAATTAAATTAAAATTGAAGCTAAACCAAATCAAATTAAATTAAAGTTAAATTAAATTAAAAAATAACATCACTTAAGACATAAAGAATTCAAAAATAAAAATAAAGCAACTTGAACACTATTCCAAATTTAAACCCGTTAACTGAGATTAAATTAAATCACAAACCATTTGGACACCAATTTGCCCTCAAAAGCTTTGATTATCATAACTCCTAAACAGAACGTTAAATGAAATGTTACTTTACCTATAGGATATTCAAATGTCCTAGTTCACTGAGCAAGATAACAAAACTTGAATTCCCGGACGATTAATTCATTTGTATGATTAAATTCATTTGGACTTAAAACAATTCTAGCAATATTGAAAAGATGTTTAAGATTCTTCTTAAGACTTCCTCAATATGACGGGATGTTTATAAGAACAACTAAACTTAATTGTTCTTTGATGAAGAAAATCCTCCTCAAACCAAAACACAAGAACCTAGACGTCATAGGAAATGACTAGCTATAGGATTAGGAATTTGGTAGAAAACCATAACCCTTCTCTTAGCTTTACCTAGGAATTTGCTTAAATATTCTAAATTGTGTTTAAGTGCGGCTTGGGATGACGGGAAGACCCTCCAGGTATGCTTTTATTTTATTGCAATTTACCTTATTGCAATTTATTTAATCTCATCGCGCTTACTTTTCTTGCATGATAAACAAGCTGTTGCATGAAAACCCACACCTTTAGGATAGTCCCTAAAAGCTGAAACCAAAACTAAATTAAAAGTCATTGCAAGATAAAATTCACCGCCACAACATTTCAAAATATAAAACAACTCAAAATTTAATCACAAACAGAACACAAAGCTCGTAATTACAACTAAATTAAAACGTCTTGTTGGATGATCGGGAATACCTCGGATGATGTAACCTACGTGTTGCTAACGGGATTTCCCACGGTCTAAATGAAAGTGTGGAACTCATTCAGTTGAGTTTAGCAAATTCATACTGGACTAAGTGAATCCGATAAAAATAACGATGCCGGAAGGATAGAACCGTGGGATCTTAACCGGTGTTGTTATAATCAACTTTAAGATTTGTTTTAATTAAAACATAAAAAACACTTGGAAATTAAGAAATCTATCTAAACCAAAACACTTCTCTCATCTCCTGATTTATGACTTCTATAACTAAACCTCTGCTATAACAAGGAGCTCGGAGCATGGTGGGCAGCACGACCATCGTCATCAGCAAAACCTGAGTCTACTTCAGCAAAACTTTCTTAGAATTAAATAACTAAACCATAGGATTTCGAGGTAGTTTGCCTAGTGCAACATAAATCCTCAACTCTTCGTTAGGCATTTGCATGATCATGTCATGTAAATTAAGCCCTAACCGGTCTTAGGACTCTGAGGTAGTCGTTCGGTACGACATAAACCCTCACATCTTCGAGATTACTTGTATGATTTTATCATACAAATATAAGTCCTAATTAATTAAAATTGGCAAAATCAAAATATTAAATGAACATTAGGGCTTTCCTAAATTCAAGCCAAACAATAGGATAGTCGGGAAATTACCGAAGTTCGCTTCGAATCTGTAATTTCTCATACCTTTCTTCCTTTGAATTCCCAAAACAAAATGTTCCAAATTTGATCCATTCCCTATTGAAATTCCAAAATTCAATCCCTTGAAAACTTAAACTTTGAAATTCTTGAGAGCGAGAACTACCGATTATTATCGAGAGTTTTCTTAGGTGATTCCTGTCACTTAAGATGTAATTAACTATAGGGGCTTGCCCTTATAGGGAATTTTAAAGAACCCGAGTAATATAAACCACTGTTTAATGCTTTCATATTAAGCAGGGGAATTTGTCGGCTTATAAAATTGGTTCGAAGACCAAACGGATGTCACAAATCTTCTAGTTTATTTAATCGAGCCCCACCATCAAGCAGTCTGTCTATCCTTAGGGATAGATACACGGTTTGTGGTGCGGTGCTCGTTTATATAAACTATTTGGGATGTGAAATCAGTTTGATTCATATCTTAAAATTTTCAAACTTAAAATTATTTTCAAAATTGAATGTTACTTTCTAAATTATATATATATTTAAATTAAATTTAAAATATAAAATACGCCGACAATTTCTGGCGACTCCGCTGGGGAAAATTCCTCTCTCCATTTTTAATCGGATAGTTACGCTTTCAAAAATCGGTAATGCATCCATGTCCACTAATGGATCAAGCTACCCTTCTTTCAGTTGGAATACTATGTTCATTTCTACCTTGAACGAGTATAGCCAACATTCTCTTGGATTTAGGAGCCACTATTTAGACACCCCTAAATAGAGAGGTTCCGCGATCCTTTTACCTCATTTCTGAGGTGGGGTGGACCCCCAATAGGTGTTAGTTTAGGAGTGATCCTTCGAGTCGAGAAGTCTTGCATAATACTTTCTTTTCCTTTCCAACTCTGAATCGGATTCATTACCTTCTCTACACCTTTGAACATTCCGTTCTAAACAAACAAACCCTCTAATGAATGACTCTTTTAACAAATAACTCCTTCTTATAAATACACGAACAAGAATGTGTTCAGACTCTTCTCGATTCCTTTCTTTTCGTCCTGATGAGAAGAAGCATAACTTGGGACTGACAATCAGAATCTACCCTGCAGAAATGGAAGTCTCAAAGCTGATTTTCTCCTTCACCAATGGACTGGACTTCATTGTTTACAAGGATGAGCTGCCCGACAATGGGATCATACGGTTTGGACAAGGATTCGAGAATACAAATGTCAAGATCACCGACGTTACCCTTTTCGCACTGACAAACAAAGTATCTGAAACTGAGAGACCTTTGATCGAGTTCAACCTTAAGTCAACTCAAGAGTTTCCTCCCCGCAAAAGATTCCAACCGAGAGGAGTACTTCGCTGTCCATAGAAGGACCGTTGTTGCTACCCCCACCTGGTCTAGTTGTCTCGCACCTACCCCGGCTTACGCCAAATTAAAGGGGAAGGAAATCCAGAACTATGGTGAACCTGTTACCGTGGAGGGTACAGACCTTCCTGTGAGACCTTCTGTTTTTAAAATCGGGTCGAGCTCGAGAATTCCATCACTAACACGGACCCAAAGAAGGAACATAAGTAGGAGGATCACTAAAGAAGCCAGAGCTGCTGAAGTTGCTTTCCTGGAGGAAATCCCAGAACTGCCCGAGTATACACCGCTGCCTGAATACATACCACTTTTGGGAGGAAGCAGGTTCCATCCCCTCTCCGCAGTGGAGGATGAAGAAAATGTTCGTAAGATTGTTGCCACATTGCCTCAGCCCGTATATTACAACGATAACCGCAAGAAAAGGACTAGAACTACGCTATTTGCTCGACTGCAAACTTTGATAGAGAAGTTAGCAAAGAAGGAAAAGTGCCCTGTATCAGAAATTTTAAGAAGGATAGGGCGGGTGCCAGTCAAATCCCGTCTTGGGCCGCGAGTAGAACCTGCC
Organism: Papilionanthe hookeriana x Papilionanthe teres; assembly: GCA_022702705.1. Classification (NCBI taxonomy): domain Eukaryota; kingdom Viridiplantae; phylum Streptophyta; class Magnoliopsida; order Asparagales; family Orchidaceae; genus Papilionanthe; species Papilionanthe hookeriana x Papilionanthe teres. Next base: position 138,089,338 of record CM040425.1, on the reverse strand, counting down.
ATCGTTACAAAAAAGCCAAATAAAAGGATGAAGGCTAGTCCACCTGTCGTTATTTCAGGGTTACAGATTAGGGAGGATACCACCTTCCAGCATTTGGGCGACGGACCATCCGGTCCTGGACCTTCTGCTACTAGAAGGATGGTATGGCGTCCCACTACTTGGACAATTAAGATTGAAACAACGACTGAGAAGGAAAGTCTCGTTAGGAGACTTGAATGCGAAGAAAGTTCTACTTGCGAGTAAAGGGGACTCATGAGAAGGGAACCCGACGGCTATCACACGACAATCGCAAGGATGCGCGAAAGGACCGCTAGAGGATGCTATGGAAAAGTTGAGGACTGATATTCGACGATTAGCAAAGGAAAGAGAAGAGAAATTCGGAGATGTGATTGATTCGTCGGAATTCTTGGATGATGAGTATGCAGAAATTAATATGGTCGAAACACGAGCTTCGTCAGCTTCACAAGGTGCCCCTGCAGCTGCAGAAAGAGAGGAGCCGGAAGTATTGAGGAGGCAGCTTCAAGAGAAAGATGATATGATCGCCCAAATGGCAAAGAGGATGGAAGAGATGGCTGTAGCCCTAGCCACTCTCCAGAGTCAAGTGCAACCCCAAAGAGAGACACCCCCAGAGGTCATTCACATTGTAGATGGAGGAAAGGAGATTACGTCCGTCAACGGGGATGATCAGTTAAAGAAGGATGCGACACAAAGCATGATTCCGGAAAAGGATATCAAGAGCTTGGTGGAACAGTAGGTGCGAGAAGCCTTGGCACAATCAAAGAGTGGGACATCCATTCGGACGGGTAGACCTTACCCTGAAGAATTCGACGCTGTCCAATATCCGAAAGGCTTTGTACCACCTCTGTTCAAGACCTTTGATGGAACCGGAAACCCTCGGCAGCATGTTGCACATTTTTGTGCCAGTTGTTGCAATGCGGCGGAAGTGATGCTTTACTCTTCCGACAATTTGTCGACGGCACTCGTCGGGGATCGCCTTTGATTGGTATGCGGAATTACCTAATGGTTCGGTGAAGACATTTTCGGAACTAGAGAACCTCTTCTTCAAGCGATTTGCGGAGCTCGGCACCACATCACTATAGGTGATTTAGTGGTAGAGAAGCAGAAGCCGAACGAAACTTTGGTGGACTACATACTTCGATGGAGGAACCTAAGTATGAAGTGTGAGCCACAACTACAAGAACAACATGCAGTCAACATTTTACTTAAAAGCATTCATGGCCCGATAGCACTTCTCCTCAAGGGATTTACTATTAAGACTTTTGAGAAGTTGTTAAGCAAGGCCGGAAACTTGCAAGAGGAGGCGAAGCAATTAAGTTTCACCGACAAAACAGACAAACGAAGCCCGTGAAAACTTTTGAAAAGGAGTCCGGGATCGTTGTAGCGATCGATAAAGGCAAGCGGCCGATACAAATATCGTCAGAACGGCCGCAGCAACCTCAACAAAATTATCAACAACCCCGACCCAGCTATCAGTCATCTCAACAGTATGAACAACCACCTCGTCCGCAACGTACATTAAGGGAACTTCTGAGCAGGGAGTACCCGTTCAAGAATGAGGCAGTACCAAAAATGTTCCGCAGTCTGATGAAGACTCCAGATTTCCAACTGCCAAAGCCTAAGAGACCAGAAGAAGTTGACAAGAAAGGTGATCCCAACTTTTGCCCTTACCACCGGATGCTTGGACACAAGATAGAAGATTGTATTACCTTCAAAAGTTGGCTCAACGATAATCTTCGGAAAGGGAATATAACAATCCCAAAGGAGTACATGAAGGAACCCCAGAAAGGAGGTTCTGTCAATGTTATCTCGACGGATCTCATTGTTCCGATAGATCCCTATGCGACTGATGATGGATGGATTACCGCTTGGACAGAGTCTTCGAAGAAGATTTTGGATCACATCCAAACTGCTTCGGTGTGAGCCTCAATTCAGAGTTCAAAACCTGTCAAGTCGGCACTACCACTTGCGATAGAAGAACCACCTCAACAAGAGACGATTGAAGAGAAGAAGAAAATTGATGAAGAAGAAAAGACTGAGGCTCCTAAGGCTAGGCTAGGGGCTGCTTATCCTAGGATAGTTGTTTCGGATTCGGGGGAGAAATCCCTCGAACCTCTGACTCTGCATGATTATCTGCTCACTCCGGTGGGATCTTATAATGATAAGGGTTATGGCGTTGGCTATGTTTTGACTGTTTCTAACAATTACATAACTAGAGACAATCCGGACATCGATTTCGATACCAATGACAATTCTCAAATCATACACAATCTCGACGATCGCAATGACGAATAAGACAGCCATCAAGGAGGCTACGAGAGTTCAACAAGCAAAGAATCTATTTGCGAGTTTCAAGGAGCTCCAGTCACAATAGAGTTAGAGCCTTCAGACTCCGAGGCTAATCCAGAATAACCTGTCATTCCGATTCAAGAGGAGACACTAGCAAACTCAACACTAGATTCAGAAGAAATTACAGAGGTTAACTTAAGAAGTGGAAGAGTTCTACCTCCGAGAATGGGTCCAAAGGACAAAGGAAAGCAGGTGGTTGTTCAACAAGAACCAACCTCGGCAGAAGAAATACCCATTCGAGAAGGAATCGAGACACATGGAAATAAAGTGGACTACAACGTGCTAGCCCATCTTAGGAAACTACCGGCCAAACTGAGCATCTACGACGCCCTCATCTTATCAAAGGAGATGAGAGAAGCTCTGATCAAGGCCTTACTTGATCCAAAAATTTGCTTGGCTCAAATGGCCGGAGGTTCCTTAGATGAGGTTTGCTCGTTAAAGGAACAACGAGGTGTTACCTTCACGGACAATGACCTATTACTTGGGACAACAGACCACAACCGACCGTTGTACATTTCAGTTACAATTGGGAAGTTTACACTCTCCAGAGTATTGGTGGATCCAGGAGCATCAATCAATGTAATGAGTCTTCGAACACTAGCATATTTGGAAATTGATGCTCACGAGCTCGAAGCCGACAAAATGTTATTAAGAGGATTCAACCAGAAAGGAGAAAGAGCCCTCGGATCAATAACACTACTAATGAAGACCGGTGACTTAGCAAAGACAACCGCAAAATTTCACATAATTGATTCAGAAACGTCGTTCAACGCTCTACTCGGGCCGACCATGGATACATGAAAACGGGATGGTACCATCATCTCTACATCGGTGCATCAAATACTACGATGGAGGGGAACGAGTGTATCAAAGGTGACTTACAACCATTCTCCGTACATGAAATTGGAATCCATGAAGATGCAGCTTATTTTGCACCTCCGAAGAAAACAATCTAATCCAGAGATACCATAACGAATGAAGCAAAGAAAGTTTGGGACAACGAAGACCCTGAAGTTCTAGTCCAACAGTCACTCACCACTCCCTTACGGCGAGATGGTGAAGGTTTCTCCACAACTCGCATCCGATGTCGAGGCCGGGGACGAGGTCGTGGTAGAGACGTTAGTACGGTTGGACGGAGGAAACCGACCATCAATGTTGATTGGGAAGACGAGTTCGAAGAAGAAAAAGAGATCGAAGCAAGAAGCGGCGATAATAAGTCGGAAGAAGCCGCAGTTCAATATCTCTCTCGAAGATGAGAAGAACGAAGAATACAAATCGATGTACGAGAGGATTAACCACTATGTACATATTATGACCCTAACCCCGATCCACTCTAATAAGGTCGAGGGTATGGTGGTCAAAGAGGTACGTAGCGGCGGTGCAAAGCCAATCAAATTCTACCGTGGTGCTCCTTCCTCTAAAACTGAAAATAATGTACAATTTAAAGATGTCACTTCATCAGAATTAATGGAATTGCCTTTTGAGTGGTACTCTCCCTGTGTTCAAAATTTAATTCAGCGTGGTTTCTTGCCTCGACAATGGACAAAAGGTCAATCACAACATTTTGAAAAATTATGGAATAACTCCGGTCGTCCACCCAATTCTAAGATAACAGACTTCCTCGCAGCACACCCTTTGCCGGCAGAATCTCCTCTCAATGACGACTTGCCAGACGAACAAATAATGAGTTTAGAAGGCCCTGATGATCAACGTTGGGAATTATATTTCGACGGAGCATCTTTAGCATACAAAGACGAAGAATCACAAGTGATAGTGCCCGATAAGGCAGGGATCGGATTAATCTTTATAACACTGGAGCGGGGGATGTTAAGATACTCCTACCACTTGACAGAACCGTGTACAAACAACGAAGCAGAATACGAAGCCCTCATAACAGGACTAGAATTAACTATTCAAATGGGGATAACGGACATCAACATCTACGGGGATTCGCAGTTAATCATTCAACGGATCGTCGGACGAGTATAGAATTTTAAAACCAAGACTCGAGCAATACTTCCAAGTATGCCATACGAGTTGTTGGAACAGATTCCGAATGTGACAATCTACAAAATTACCGAAAAGAAAATGCTTTAGCAGATGCGTTATCATGCCTCGCAAAAGAATTTGCTCGCTTGCAAGATGAATCGGTGGAAGAGTCCGTTCACGGACGTCGAGTCCTATCACGACTCGACATAGACACGATACACAATCGAAAAAGAAAAAGAATCGATTGCAGCGATCACGAAAAACACGAAAGATTGGTGACGACCATTAATAGACTACCTGCAAACAAGAAAACTACCAGACGATAGGTCGTTAGCCCATCAGATCAAGAAAAGAACTCTGTCCTACGCATTAATAAACAATACATTATACAGAAGGTCGTTCGATCAAATGTGGCTAAGGTGCCTAAGCGGGTCCGAGGCCCGTGAAATTGTTAAAGAAGTGCATTCAGGACTCTGTGGCGCTCACCAGTCAGGTCCAAAGATGAAAATGAAAATTAAAAGACTAGGGTACTACTGGCCCTCGATGATGACCGACCGCATGAAAATCGCCAAGAGCCGTCACCAATGCCAAGTGCACGGAGTGGTTCTACACCAACCTCCAAATATGCTACATCCGACAATTGCGTCGTGGCCATTTGAATGTTGGGGCACAGACATCGTGGGTCCAATAGAAACACCATCTTCAAAAGGACATCGCTTCATTCTTGCGGCTACAGATTACTTTTCCAAGTGGGCAGAGGTAGTTCCACTCAGAGAAGTGAAAGCACACCACGTGCTACGGGTTTTCAAGAACCAAGTTGTCTACCATTTCGGAGTGCCGCGCAGGATCATTTCAGATAATGGGTCAGCATTCAGAAGCACACAAATCAACAATTTTGTCAGGAGACACGGAATCGACTGACGATATTCAACAATTTACTATCCAAGAGAAAACGGCCTGGCAGAGGCTTTTAATAAAACTCTCGTTCAAATCTTAAAGAAAATTTTGGACGATAATAAGAGAAATTGGCACGAGAAGTTATTAGAAGCCTTATGGACCTACCGGACAACCTTCAGAACTCCTACTCAAGCTACACCTTACGCTCCGGTGTATGGGTCCGAGGCAGTGTTACCTTTAGAGGTTCAGCTTCCTTCACTCAGAATTGCGGTTGCAAACAAAATCACGACAGAAGAGAATGCCAAATTACGACTATAAGAATTAGAAAACCTGGAAGGGAAAAGACTTGCAGCACAGCAGAATTTAGAATTATACCAAGCTAAGATGGTTCAAGCCCATGACAGACTGGTCCGCCCAAGAACCTTTAAAGTTGGTGACTTAGTTCTCGTTCTCAAGAGACTTATCCTTGCACACTGCAAGATAGGAGGAAAATTTGAACCCACTTGGGAAGGGCCGTTTGTGGTTGAGGCGAGTCTACTCGGGAGGCTCCTACCGGCTAGTGAATTGCCGAGGAGAACGACATATGCTTCCGATCGATGGACGATACTTGAAAAAGTAATACGCTACTCGATGTTTCGAAAGAATGAATTTTTTTTCATCCCTAGAAGCACGGGTGAAGTAATTACTTATGGTCGGGTCCGAACCCAAAAATAATAAAAAATGTGCTAAAATAAATAAAATCATGATAATAAAGTTTTCCTTGTTTTCTTTTCCATATCAAAATCTCTTTCTCGATCTTATCCCACTTCATTCTCGTTAAATTTAAAAATACAAAAGTAATAAAAAAAGCTGTCTTTAATAAACATTTTCTTAATGTTCTTGTTCTTAGTACGACCCCGATCCTTTTCCTTGTCTTTTCGCGGGGAAATGTCGAACGGGCGGTTGGTCCCGAACTTTAGAAATGGCGTAAGCCTTGCACTCAACGAAAAGAGGGTGAAAGATGGAGCGATAATAGAGATTGACTCGGACTTCGCACCGGCGGGCTACGCATATGAGGAAAGTGACCGGGTCCCGGTTGATCGAGAGGAACCGCCCGATCGGACGAGTAATGAAAGTGAGTGGCCCAAGCCACCAATCCAGTAGCAAGAAAAGGAAAACAAGCACTGAAGAAGATAAGAGAATCAAGTCTGTAGTCGCTACAGCAGAAGGCAGGCTTGTCAGCACCGCGCCCACAGAAATTCAGAAAGTACGAAGAGCTACTCTCACAGCAACCTAGCGAAGAAATAAAAATCACCGACATTTCCCTTATCGTCGAAATTAGATTCAAATGTCAATTAAATTGGGCTTAAATTTGGTCTAGATTGATATTAGAGATATGGAATTGAAGTTTGGAATTGAATTGGACCAAAATTGAGGTCAATTGGGGTGATTTGGTTTGACATTGGGTTCATTTGGGTTTAAAATGGGCTAAATTGGGGGTTTTGGTAAAAGTAGGGTAAATTGACAAAATTGGCCCATGGTGTAGTTGGACAAAATGAAATTGGGAATATTTGGGATTTTCTGGGAATGTTTGGAATTTTTGGAATTTTGAGTTAAAAAGGGTATTTTGGGTATTTGGGGTGTATTTTGAAAATTTTGGTGTATTTGGCTATGGATGATCAATTTGAGTGATGTGGCAATGTTTGGGATTGGTTTTGAGGAATTTTGGGTAATTTGGAGATTTTGGAAAATTTGGGCAATTTCAAGGGCTTTTGGTAGGTTTGATGGGTGTAGGGTCCCCGGGGTCAAAAATTGAAATTTTGGAAGAATGAAAATTGATCAAATGTGTGTGAAATGGAATCACTTTGATTGAGCCATGAAGCCATATTAAGCCCATATGAGCCATGAAAGGACTCATTGAAGGCATTCTCTATGTTGTTCCTAACCCTCTTAACCAGGGGCTTAGGGGTTAAGGTCCATCCATATGAATTACCTACATGAGTCAGGGAGTCAAGTTGGGTATATGTGTGGTTTTAGGATTTGGATTGTTTGTGTGAGAGTGTAGAGTGTGAGTGTAGTGAGTGTGTAAGTCAACCCTTACCAGACCAGGCCACCCAGGGTAGTCCTAAGGCTAAAGAGTCCTATAGGGAACTCATCCTTTAAACCTCCACATTTGATCTCGACCCTCTAGGTGATTAGGGGTCTACAATCAAGCTTGTGGGGTTTGCGAGGAGACAAGAAGTGGTTTAAATTTCTAAGGGATGGGTTCCAATTCTAGTTCTCTAAGATAGTCAAAGGAAAAGCCTAAGGCTAGATCTTAAACACTAAAGAGGGAAGAGAAGACCTCATCAAAAATGAGGTCAACAAATGGACCCCCAATAGGTGTGGTGTGCTAACCAAGCACACTGCGCATATTGGCGTTGACCGAAGAGATCAACATTACCAACACAGATGTCTAAGTGACAAACTTAGGACAAAGTAGAAGAATTTCCGCTGGGGAGTATCAGGTATAATTCCAAGACTGGAGATTCCTGAACTCTCGCTGGGGGATGGAAAAGGAGATGAATTTCAGATCACAAGATTTTAAGAGATTGGATCTTAGATTCGTTTCATTTTTTATTTCAAGTTTTAATTATGAGTTTGAATTTCGATTTGAGTTTCAAATTTGGTTTTATGCCGAGAAAAGAGTAGGGCTAAGGCCCACCCGAATGCATTTGTATGCTGAGAAGGAAGCAGGACTGAACCTATTCCATATGTGTATGCTGAGAAGGATTAAGACTCAGCCTTGTCGGCACTATTTTTAGGTTGTGTGGTATTTTGAAAAGGGGTCTCCTACAGAAATTGTCGGCGAATTTTTTAATTTAATATAAATAAATAATTTAAAAAGTAGTATTTGATTTTGAAAATAATTTTAAATTTGAAAATTTTAAGATATGAAATCAAACTGATCTCACATCCCGAATAGTTTACATAAACGAGCACCACGCCACAAACCGTGTATCTATCCCTAAGGTTAGACACACTGCTTGATGGTGGGGCTCGATTAAATAAACTAGAAGATTTGTGACATCCGTTTGGTCTACGAACCAATTTTATAAGCCGACAAATTCCCCTGCTTAATATGAAAGTATTAAACAGGGTTTATATTACCTGGGTTCTTTAAAATTCTTTATAAGGGCAAGCCCCTATAGTTAATTACATCTTAAGTGACGGGAGTCACCTAAGAAAACTCTCAATAATAATCAATAATTCTGCTCTCAAGAATTTCAAAGTTTAAGTTTTCAAAGGATTGAATTTTGGAATTTCAATAGGGAATGGATCAAGTTTGGAACATTTTGTTTTGAGAGTTAAAAGGAAGAAAGGTAGGAGAAATTACGGATTCGAAGTGAACTTCGGTAATTTCCCGACTATCCTGTTGTTTGGCTCGAATTTAGGAAAGTCCTAATGTCTGTTTAATGTTTTGATTTTGTCAATTTTAATTAATTAGGGCTTATATTTATATGATAGAATCATACAAATAGCCTCGAAGATGTGAGGGTTTATGTCGTATCAGACGACTACCTCGGAATCCTAAGACCGGTTAGGGCTTAATTTGCAATGCAAATGCCTAACAAAAGGTTGAGGATTTATGTTGCACTAGTGCAAACTACCTCGAAGTCCTATGGGTTTGTTATTTAATTCTAGGAAAGTTTTCTTGAAGTAGACTCGAGTTTCATCGATGACGATGGCCGTGCTGCCCACCATGCTCCGAGCTCCTTAGTGTTGCAGGGGTTTAGTTTTAGAAGTCATAAATCAGGGGATGAGAAAAGTGTTTTGGTTTAGAGAAAATCTTAATTTCCAAGTGTTTTTTGTGTTTTAATTAAAACAAATCTTAAAGTTGATTATAACGACACCGGTTAAGATCCCACGGTTCCATCCTTCCGGCATCATTATTTTTATCGGATTCACTTAGTCCGGATGAATTTGCTAAACTCAACCGAATGAGTTTCACACTTTCATTTAGCACCGTGGAAATCCCGTTAGCAACACGTAGGTTACATCATCCGAGGTATTCCCGATCATCCAACAGGACGTTTTAATTTAGTTGTAATTGTAGTTTTGTGTTCGTTTGTGATTAAATTTTGAGTTGTTTTATATTTTGAAATGTTGTGGCGGTGAATTTTATCTTGCGATGACTTTTAGTTTAATTTTGGTTTCGGTTTTAGGGACTATACTAAAGGTGTGGGTTTTCATGCAACAATTGTTTATCATGCAAGAAAAGTAAGTGCAATGCGGTTAAATAAATTGCAATAATGTAAATTGCAAGAAAGTAAATTGCAATAAAATAAAAGCGTACCTGGAGGGTCTTCTCGTCATCCCAAGCTGCACTTAAAACACAATTAGAATATTTAAGCAAATTCCTAGGTAAAGCTAAGGGAAGGGTTATGGTTTTCTACCAAGTTCCTAATCCTATAGCTAGTCATTTCCTATGACGTCTAGGTTCCTTGTGTTTTGGTTTGAAGACGATTTTCTTCATCAAAGAACAATTAAGTTCAATTGTTCTTATGAACATCTTATCATATCGAGGAAGTGCTTAAGGCAAATCTTAAACATCTTTTCAATATTTCTAGGATTGTTTTAAGTCCAAATGAATTCAATTACACAAATGAATTAATCGTCCGAGGTTTAGTTAAGTTTTGTTATTATCTTACTCGATGAACTAGGATATTTGAATGTCCTATAAGTGAAGTAACATTTCACTTAATATTCTGTTTAGGAGTTATGACAACTAAAGCTTTCGAGGGTAAATTGGTGTTCAAATGGTTTATGATTTAATTTAACTTTAATTTAGTTTAATTTGGTTTAGTTTTAATTTTAATTTAATTTAATTTGATTTTAATTTTAACTTGATTCTGTTATTTAATTTAATTTAATTCAATTTAGTTTGATTTGATATGCTTCAATTTAATTTAATTTAATTTTAATTTAATTTGATTTAATTTAATTTAATTTAATTTAATTTAATTTAATTTAATTTATTTATTTAATTTAATTTTTAATTTAATTTACTTTAATTTATTTATTTAATTTAATTTAATTTAATCTTTAATTTAATTTTACTTTTAATTTTAATTTAATTTAATTTAATTTAATTTAATTTAATTTGTTTGATTTAATTTAATTTAAATTTGATTTAATTTAATTTAATTTAATTTAATTTAATTTAATTTAATTTAATTTAATTTTGTTAATCTTTAATTTAATTTAATTTGATTTCATTTAATTCAATTAATCTTTAATTTAATTTAATTTGATTTTTAATTTAATTTTATTTTTAACTTTAATTGAAATTTTAAAAGAGTTTAATAATTTAACTATAGTTTAATGATTAGGTTTTTTAATATTTTAAATTTGAGTTATCATTTTAATTAAGAATTAAATATTAATGAGATGATTAATTTAGGGATTTTTTAATTAAAGGATAAATCTCTTCCAAACAATATCCCTATTTTAATAATTCCAATTTTATTACTCTTCCCAAATTTAATCAATTATTTAATTAAGGTTTATTTCAATTATTTTAAATTGTTTAATGGGTTTCTACCCTTTAATTATTTAAATTTCAATCATCCAAATCAGATTAAGATCAAATATTTTACTTGTTAATTTTATTAAACCTAAAGTTTTAATTAAGGGTTAAAATTTTAATTACCATTTTGCCCTTTAAGCTTAATAATTTCATAACTCACTAAATTGAGCTTAAATGAACTTGAAATTTTTATGTGAATTCACTCATATGTCAATAAAGACACGAGAGGAGAAAATGTGATTTTTCTGTATTTAATTTATTTATATAATTATTTTTGGTAGAAAGTAGAGATTTCCAAGGAAAATTTAATAACATGATCAAGGGAAAGTTTCTATCCTTAAGAAAATTAGGGGACATTCCTAATGACCAGAGGACCACTTGGACCAATTTTGGTGATTTTTTAAATTATATTATTTTTATTATAATTATTTTGAGTTTTGGAGTGTTAATTAATTTAAAAATAAAATAAAGGTTGAAAAAAGAATTTTATATTTTTCAAAAATCTCTCTGATATCAAGGAAACCAGAGAATCAATTTTTGCAATTTTCTGATTTTCCTATGATTTATTATAATTATTTTAGTGAAAATGCTAGAAAATACATTTTTTTAATTTTAAAATTACCCTAGAGCTTTAAAATTTAATATCTTATTAAATAGACCTAAGAAAAATATGGGGTTTATTCCTAAGTGATTAAAATTCAAAATGTGACATTTTGGTGAATTTAATTATTTTTGTGATTTTTATTATTTTTTAATTATTAAAAATATTAAAATAATATTAAAAATCAACTTTTTTAGAAAATTTAAATTTAAATTTTCTTAAATTCCACTAATATCAGAGAGGCTCCAAAACCAATTTGGTGAATTTTTGAAAGGTATTTTGAAAGTTATGAATTTTTAAAGTTCAAATTGACTAAATGGCTTAATCAACCCATTTAGTAGGGCTAACCCAGTCCAATTGACTTCAAATTTTTATGGTGGGTTCCTCTAATCCTAAAGGTCAGTGGAGAAATGATTTCAAGTCAATTTTATGTATGGTTAACTCTAATTAATTATGGATCTATTTTGGGTGTTTAAGCCAATTAGGGTTATTTTAAATGAACTAACTCAAAACCTATTTTTCCTAGGGTCCTCTGGTCATAAGGGACATCACCAAATTTTCCTAGAATTTATTTCACAACATGCTAATTATTAAAATTAAAATACTCAAAACAGTAACATGAGTTTGAAAAATCAATAACTTCTCATAAGGATGGCCTCTGATTTTGAAAAATTTAGGGAATGTTCCCAAATTCAGAGGCTTCAAAAGCCTTATGGTCTCATGCCATGGTGAATTTCCTACATGCATGGAGAATTAAAATAGTGCAGACAGTAAATAAATTATTAAAAATAAAATACTTGATGAAATTAAATGATTTCTTTTCCACATTATTCTCCTATGTGCACTGAGCAAGAGGGTATTTTTATTTTATTTTTATGATTTTCCTACACAAAGTTATGAATTTTCCAAGTTCAGGGAATTAAATAAATAGGAAAAATCCCTAATTTTCTATTTATCCGAGTCGGCGCCGCGTCATCCTCGACATCTCTGAACGGCCACGCAGTGCGCTCTCATTCGACACCGTCATTTGAGTCAGCAGCCCGGGCCACGCGGTTCACGTACCATCTCCTGGTCCGACGCCATCTGAGCCGTCCGTCCGCTCGTGTATTAGATGAACGGAATCCGTTCATCGTCCCCAAGCCTCCTAACCCGAGAACCGTCCATCTTCTAGGCCTAAGATCTCAACCGATACTTGACCAAATTTAACATTCTTATGCTCTATGGATTCGTCTCGAGAAGACGAACACATCCATACGGTTTATGTGGGATGAAATTTACTCAATAAAAATGGAGAGTGTTCAGAAGCTCGGGAAGAAGAGTGAGGTCATACCTTTGCTCGCAGAAGTGTGGCTTCGATCCGAGGGTTGTTTCACCTTCGATTGGATCCCGGCAAGCTCCGGATGAAGTCTCCCGGTCCGGTGAATTGCCTAGGTAGGATTTTGACCACGCGTCGATCACAAAGCTTGGAGGCCGGAGCAACCGGGTGGCTCTGGAGATGGGGCTTTTGCTTGGTGGACACCTTCTCTTGGTCTGGTGAAGGTGTAGGACCAATCAATTTGGGGATTGGCTCACTGTGGAGAAGTGTCCTGGTTTTGGGCTTGGATTTCATCTCTGAAATTGAGCTCACAGAGAGGAAATGGTAGGGGGATTTCAGTGGGGATCAAGTGCTCTATGTATAGGGAGTAGTCTGGAACAATTTTGGCAGAGTTTCCTTAAGGTTTGTTTCAGCACCCTCTCATGGCCGAGAAGGGGTGGTGTTTAAATAGGAGAGGGTGGAGGGCCTCCCAGGGAGAGTTAGGGCTTGGGATCAGCTGCTCTTGGCAAGAGAAGAACAGCAACAATGGCCACTGGGGATGGGGCGACTCGGCAAGGGAGAATTCCAAAGTTGGCTCACATGTGAGCTCTCGGCCATGGTGTTTTCCGGCGGCTCGGTGGCCGGCCGGCCGGGCATGGGTCACCCTCAAGGTCGGGTGGGTCGGGTCGGGACTTGGTGCAAGCAATTGGCAATTGCCATGTGTAAAGGCTTTGATCCAAAGTAGAATGGGGCATGGCTAGTTTTGAGTCTAAATGGGCCAATCCACCCATTTGGGCTTGGTGCACCCTTCAAGGTGGCTTTGGATTCTGTGGGGGATCAAAGGGATCAGCTGGTTTGGCATGGAGAAGTCTCCATCCAAATATATTTGGATTAAATTTAAGTTTAGGTGAAACATGATTAAGGCTAATGAGCTTTAGGGATTAAGGAAAGCCCCTCCCTCTTCTTACCCAATATGGCATGGTGGAGTGTCCAAGGCTCTCATGGCTCACATGTGGCTCATGCATGGCTTCATGGCTCACCTTTGGCTTGGAAAAAGTTTGGTCAATTTCATAAAAATGGATTTTAAGGATTTTGGATAATTTGGTGGAAATTTGGGGTGAAGCTTCATTTAGAATTATTTGATCATTGATTTAGGACTTAGGGATGATTTTAATTGAAAGTATGATGAGGGGAAATGTCATATGGGCTTTGGGACCAATTTTGGGCCTTTGGATGTGGTAAAAGATGGGCTTTTAAAATGGTTTAAGGAATGGGCCTTTAAGTTTAAAAATGAATTTATGGATGAGAATTTTGTAAAGAGATTGGGACAAATAATTGTCGGGTTTAGCTCATGGATGTGTCATGAGTGACTTGAAGCAAATTGGGGGTGATTTGGGTTTGAATTGGGTTGAATTTGGGCTCTTTTGGTGAATGGGCCAATATAGGTCAAAGTGGACCAAGTTGGGCCAATGTTGGGCTAGGGTTGAAATTAATGTAAAATTAATGTTGCAAAATTTTTATGGGAGTGTTTCAAAGAGGTTTTGACTTTGGTTGGGCTTTGATTTTGGGGTTTGGGCTCATTTGGGTTAGGTTTGGGTTTAGGTCAAAATTGGGCCTTTTAGCTTTGGGTTGAATTTGAGTGGGGTTTGGGTCTAAATTTTGGGCAAATCATGTTAGTGTTTTGCTTTTGGGGATGCTAAGGAAGATTTAGAAAAGATTTGGGGTTAATTGGAGTTGAATTGGGTGAGTTTGGGTTAGGTTTGGGTCATGGGTCAAAATTGGGCTTTAAGGCCAAAAGTGAAATTAGATACAAATGTCAATGAAATTGGACTTGACTTTGGTCTAGATTGGTGTTGGGAATGTTTAATTGAAGTTTAGAATTGAATTGGACCAGAATTTGGGTCAATTGGGTAGGTTTGGTTTGACATTGGGTTCACTTAGGGTTAAAATGGGTCAAATTGAGGGTTTTGATAAAAGTAGGGTAAATTGACAAAATTGGCCCATGGTGTAGTTGAACAAAATGAAATTGGGAATATTTGGGATTTTCTAGAATTTTCTAGGAATTTTCTGAATTTTTGGATTTTTGGGTCAAGAGGGGTATTTTGGGTATTTGGAGGGTATTGGGAGGTATTCTTGGAATTTTTGGTGTTTTTGGGTATAGATGGTCAATTTGAGTGATGTGGAAATGTTTTGGATTGATTTTGGGGAATTTTGGGTGATTTGGAAATTTTGAAAAAATTGGGTAATTTCAAGGGCTTTGGGTAGGTTAGGCGGGTGTAGGGTCCCGGGGGTCAAATATTGAAAATTTGGAAAATTGAAGATTGGGTAAATATAAGTGGAATAAAATCATTTTGGTTGAGCCATGAAGCCACATCAAGCCCACATGAGCCATGAAGGGACTATTTTGAGGCATCCACTATGTTGTTCCTAACCCTCTTAGCCAAGGGTTTAGGGGTTAAGGACCATCCATGTGAATCACCTACATGAGTCAGGAGGTCAAGTTAGGTATGGGTGTAGTTTTAGGAGGAGTGTGAAAGTGTAGTGTATGAGTGTAGTGCGTGTGTAAGTCAGCCCCTTCACCAGACCAGGACACCCAGGGCAGTCCTAAGGCCAAAGAGTCCTATGGAAACTCATCCTTTAAACTTCCACATTTGATTTCAACCCTCTAGGTGATTAGGGGTCTACGGTCAAGTTTGTGGAGTTTGCGGGGAGTTAAGAAGTGGTTTGAAATTCTAGATGGTGGATCCCAATTCTAGTCCTCTAAGATAGTCAAAGGAAAAGCCTAAGGCTACATCCTAAGTACTAAAAAGAAGAAGAGAAGACCTCATCAAAAATGAGGTCAACAAGCCTATCCCAAATGTGTATGTTGAGAAGGATTAGGAGTGAGACTATCCCAAATGCTGAGGAAGAATAGGACAAAGCTTATCCGAAATGCAGAGTGCTTTAATTTCAATTTCTTCGTCGAGAGGATCAAATTTTGAGATTCGTCGAGAAAGGAGTAGGATCGAGCCTATCCCGAGAGCCGAGAATTCGGCAGAATATGCCTTGAGATGGGAGTACGGCGAAGCTTATCTCGAGTGCCGAGAATTATAGAGAATAAGTCGAGATGGGAGTACGGCGGAAGCCTATCCCGAGTGCCGAGAATTGTTGAGAAGGAGTAGGGCGAGCTTCATCCCGAGTGTCGAGAACTGCCGAGAAGGAGTAGGGCGGAAGCCTATTCCAAATGCCGAGAATATGCCGAGAATTCTCGAGATTCGTCGAGGATTCGTCGAGGATTGCTGAGGATTGCTGAGAAATGCTGAGAATTGCTGAGAATATGCTGAGATGGGAGTACAGCGGAAGCCTATCTCGAGTGCTGAGAACTGCTGAGAATATGCTGAGATTGCTGACATTGCTGAGGATTGCTGAGATTGCTGAGTGCTGAGAATTGCTGAGATGGGAGTAAGGCGGAAGCCTATCCCGAGTGCTGAGAATATGCTGAGATGGGAGTACGGCAGAAGCCTATCCCGAGTGCTGAGAATTACAGAGAATAAGCTGAGATGGGAGTACGGCGGAAGCCTATCCCGAGTGCTGAGAATATGCCTGAGAAATGCCTGAGATTCGTCGAGGATTGCTCGAGGTGCCGAGATTGCTCGAGAATTGCTAAGAATATGCTCGAGAATTGCCGAGATTCGTCGAGAATGCCGAGAATGAAGAATTTTGTTGAAATTTATTTATGCGAGAGATTGAGGAAATTTTGCCTTGAGGTCCATGGGAATTTTCGTTGAGATTCGGTTTATGCGAGTGGTTGTGAAAAATTTTGTTGATATTTGATTTATGCTTATGACTATGAAGAATTTTACTTAGATTTGGCTTATGCTTGAGATTTGAGAAAGATTTTGTTGATATTTGGGAATGCGGATTTTTATGAATGCGAGATCGAACATATTGCTTGAGATTTATGAATGCGGAGATTGTGAAAACATATTGTAAAGTGCAGAGAATGTTTGTAGAAGTTCATGCAGATCTGAATTTTATCGAAATGCTTATGCAGAGATTTTTGAAAATTTACAAGGTGCAGAGTTATTTTGTTTTGTTCAAATGTTGCCTTTTATTTTGTTTGATGTAGAGTTTTATTTAGTTTCATTTGTTTTAAGATCTGGACCTAGTTTTAGACAAGTGCGACATCAGTTCTTCGTAGGACAAGAATTTGTCTCTGAATCATCACGATGCGCAGTACTTCTGAGGGTATCATCAACTGATTGAAATCAACTGTAGATAATAACTCACTCTTTAAGTTGCTATCGGAATTTATAATCTTTCAAGCACCTATAAAGATGTGTTATCTCTAAGGACGTCGCAGTTTAGGAGGCTGCAACTCTCTAAGGACGTAGCATTTGTCATTTGATTTTGTCACCGATTTCATAAAGGGTGTTCACACTGTCCTCGAGAAATTACTATGACGTTCTTTGAACTCACATTGAAGTTGTATTTGCTAGGCGCTGAAGGATACGACTTCGGGGTTGAATTTACATTAACTGCTAATATCGTTGCCATTTGTTTAATTCTTTCTTCCTGGGCTTAAGAAGATTTCAAAATTTCTGTTCATGTGATTAAAATATTTTTCACCGTCCAAAGATATTTCTGAGCCAATTAATGACCGACCAAAAGGCATAGAATCACTTGACTCTTTTTAAAGCATAATATCGGAGGAAACTTCTTAAGGTTGTCTTTCAAGTTTTATTAATCAGGGGAGGATTAAGACACCAATTTTTGATTATATGCTTGCCTCAAGCTTCTTCTCAGGGAGCATTCTTGTTTTCTCTTTTTTCCTTTTTTTTAAGGTTTTCGCTTTCTCTTTTTTTTTAGTTGAGGATTACTGTATCTGGTGGAGCACATGTTAAAGATTTTGAATGTCTGAATTGGGACACCAATTTTTTATTGTGGCTCACCTTAAGTTTCTCCCCAGGAACACTTTTTTTTATCTTTCTTTTACTCCTTTTGTTTTCTGAGAATTACTGTATCTGACAGTGCATATTTTTGTTAAAGATTTTGAATGTCAAAACTCCCCTAATTAATAATTCCAAAATGTTTCTTAACATGAATCCTGGGATATTAAAACTTATTCGAAAGTCCGGACCCAGCCACATGGCGGGAAATTAAAAGGCTCGTGATATCCCGAATCAATTATTCGTATTTCAACCACACTACTTCATTTTGAAATCAATTTAGGACCCAGTCCAAATTCCTTAAAGTAAACGACTCAGTTATTAGAGCATTAATTTCATTCTTCCCTAAAACCATAGTCTTAGCAAAATATCCAAATTTAAGCTTTTCCAAATATAGAGCAATTCTGGACAAAAACAAACTTCTTTTCTTTCATTCATTGCAGTGGGAGGGATGGGACAGACTAACATCGATTACGCTAATGTCCCTTTTACACTTATTGTAGTATTAAAACGATAAACCCTACATTTTCCGATGGAGAGGTCTTGAAATCTGCCTTCTAGCCTGTACCGAAACTTCCTGGATCTGGTTATTTTCCTTTGTTTCCTTTGATGCTTTCACCTGCACCGTGTCATTCGACATCAGCTGCGTAGGAATCAATTGAAACAACTGGATCGACCGAAATCATATTGAAAAAACCTCTTTCAAGCTCTCTCAAATATTCTTTCGGGATCGTTATGTTCCCCTTCTTAAAGTTCTTCTCGAGCCATTCTTTGAAACTGATGCAATTTTCTATGGTGTGCCCAAGCAGTCTGTGATATAGACAATATCTTGGGTGATTCATTTTATCAACCTCATCTGGCTTCTTTGGCTTAGGCAATCTGAACTCAGGCCTTTTAATCAAGTTCTGAAACATCTTTGCCACTGCCTCATCTTTGAAAGAATATACTCTGCTTAATTTCTTGACCGTAGACGGACCCCGTCCTCCATCCATCCGAAGTGACCACCTGTTGAGACGATCGCTCGATAAGTATCGTTGTTGAGGCCGTTCGATCTAGATCCGCATCGGCTACTTGCCTTTATCCACCATCGCCATTGTCTCGGACTCCTCAAATGTCTTGACCGGCTCTAGCTTTTCGTAATTTTCCGGAAAACCCAACTTGTTGGCTTCCTCTTGCAAACTTCCAACTTTGCAAAGTAGTTTCTCGAACGTTTTGATTGTGAATCCTTTGAGGAGAAATGCAACTGGTCCATGGATGCTCTTTAAGTGAATTTCAACTGCATGTTGCACCTGGAGCTGTAGCTCACACTTCAGGCTCAAATTTCTCTATCGCAAAATGTAGTCTACCAATGTTTCGGTTGGCTTCTGTCACTCCACCACAAGATCACCGATGGTGATATGGTGTCTAGCTCCAGCGAACCGCTTAACAAAGAGGTCTTCCAATTCTACGAACGTTCTCACCGAACCATTTAGCAGCTCGCGTACCGGTCGAATGCAACCCCCGAAAGGCTATTCACAAATTGACGACACAACAATGCATCGCTACCCCCGCGTTGCAGGCAACTTGCTCGAAAGTGTGCAACATGTCTGTTGGGGGTTTCCGATACCATCAAAAATCTTGAACCGAGGTGATACGAAACCTCGCGGGATATTGGACAACATCAAACTCTTCGGGATATGGTCTACCCTTCGGAATCGATGTTCGTTCTTTAGGCCGAGCTGCGGCTTTTCTCACCTGTTGTTCCACCATTTACTTAATGTCTTTTTCTGGTACTGGACCCTGAACTGAATCCCTCTTCTGTTATGTACATTGACGGTGAACTCCCTTCTTTCATCCATAACATTAATGATCTCTAGTTGATTTGTTTCTGGAGGTGTTATTTGCGGTGATTGTGACTTTCCTTGAATTGTGGCCATAGTAGCCATCACTTCTTCTGGTTGCTTTTTCAAATGGTTGATATGTTCATCTCGTTGTTGAATGGCCCTTTGCCAATCCTCTGCGACGTTCTCTTCACCAAAAGGCGGAGTGTCGCTAAGGTTTATGAAAATTAGGGTAAAATATGAAAAATCAAAGACAGGAATGTAAAATTTGAAAATTTCTGTAAGCATAAGTTTTATTTTACATTCCTGTCTTTATATATTATATGTTAAAATGTTTAGTCTTTGTAAAAATTTATGTTTTAGGGGAATGAAAAATCAAATTTCAAAACTTGAAATTTATTTGTTCTCAAATATACTACAAATAAATTTGATTTTTAATTTGAAAAACGATTCTGTGTATGAAGTTCAATTAGGGTAATAAAATTTTGAATATAGAAAGGTGTAAGAAATTTTGGTTAAAACTTTATAGTGATGAAGAAAATTTTAAAGTTAAATTTTTATTAGTGAAGAGATGTTAAATATGGTGTAACTATCTTTAGTAAGAAAAATTGTATTTTTGAAAAATATAGAAGGATTACTCTTATTTTTAATACATAAATTTCTATTATTAAAAATAATTTTCAAAAACTATTATTAAATTTTTAAGTAGAGGATATATGATCCATAAAAAAATACCTATTTGTTTTACGCCTTAATTCTTATCAATTTCTAAGGATATTATGCTTTAATGAAATGTATTTTTGTGTTTTTGGATGTAGGTGATGTTAAAAAGTCCAAAAAAGGAAAAAGGAGCAAAAAGGAGCAAAAATGGAGCAAAATACAAAAATTATAAAAAATATGGCCTGGCGCCAGAAGTTGGCTCCTAAGCGCTAGACTCGATACAGAACTGTCAAGTTTTTGACAACGTTTGAATGGTTATTTTGACGGAGTAAGCAATTATTGGACATTCTAGAAGACTGGCAGTTGCTCCTTGATAATAGGACATGTGATACATTGCATTTGGACGCTCCAAAACAGTTTTAATCGAGAAGAGGTGCGAGCCAAAGTGAAGAGGTGAGAAGAACTGGATGCGGTGTCCGGCGCCTAAGCGCCAGATTCCGGCGCCTAGGCACCAGACAAACCTTCTAGAAGATTCATTGAATGTGGACATGTTTTGAAGAGGTGCCTCAAGGGAACCCTTGAAGCCTATAAATAGGAGTCCATTTCTTTAGAAAAACGTGCCCCCCATTGTAACCCCTTTCTCTTATCCACTTTAGGATCTCTCATCCTTAGAGAGAGAAATAGAGAGAGAATTTTAGGGCCACTTTTATTTAGTTTAGTGAGGTTATTTTCAAGTTGTTGCATCTGGAGTTCATTACACTATGGAGTCAGTAGGAATCAAAAGATCTGTAGAAGGAATATTTGAGATAAGTATTTTATTTCTGATTTAAAGTTTATTTATTATGTTTTGCTGTTTATATTCAATCTATTATGAGTAGTTAGTTTACTCTCTTCCTTCAATTATGAGGAGATAAATAAGATAATATAAGATTCGATGGAGAATTGAAATTCAAATTATTTTCAAAACAATGTGATGATATTAATACCTGATCTTACATTTCTTTTTAAATTGGCCATTTAAATTGTTAAAACCTGTTGAAGAGTTTTGAGACCTAGAAGGAGAAGAACTCTTAACTTGTAAATGTCACATGAATCCTTGGGTAGTCGAAGGACATGTGCGGGTTATTCAAGGTGAAGTGCAAATAAATAGGGAGATAAGATTTAAAGGGCGTAGAATTAATAAGTTTTTAGAGTGACAGACTAAATTCTTATAATTTGATTTATAGATAAGGAAAAGTCACTTGTAGGGCCGACCATAGCCACCCTTGGACATCTTTTAGTGTAAGTCTAGATTAACCCATTCTACTAACAATATATCCGGACCTGATCTGTAAATTAGCCAATGTTCTTTGCACCTGGATTAAAGGGTAAAAAATAGGAATGCTTCTATTTGGCAGAATACCATAAATCAAATTCTCCAACGAATATTAAATTATCTTAAAAATCTTAGATTAATTGAAGGGAAGAAAGTTGTTTGTTTTATATAGTTTTCACAAAATCATTTTCTTATTATTGTTTTCTTTATTTGCATCTAGTAAATTAAAAGTAATTTATATTTAGATTTAAATAAAAAAAGATTTTTGAAATACAATAATTAAAAATTTATTACCATATTTTTTCCCCGTGGGATCGATACTGGGGTCTTTGTTTCAAAGCCCTATATTACTTGAAATGATACGTATACTTGCGTAGTACCCAAAAAGTATATAAAATATTTTCTTTTTTAATTATATTTTGCTATATAAACATATATTTAAAAATTTTTTAAACATTAACGGCCTAGCATTAAGTAGCAATCAAGTTTTCTTTAATGTTATTGTCGTAACTAAAATTTGGTACACATCTATATAGCAAGTTATTCCAGGTCAAGAGTTTCGCGCCTTTGCCATAAATTAAATTTTCTAGCAGTGGTAATAAATCATTGTATTTGGAAATACAAAAATCGGGTCAAGTTTTTGGCGCCATTGCCGGGGAAGGAATAAGAATAGTTATAGATTTTTAAATATTATATTTCCAAAAACATTTAAATATATATATATATATATATATATATATAAATTTTATTCCTTGTTTTATTTTTTTTATGCGAAGTTTTGGTTACGAAGGATTAATACCTTTAGATTCTGAACTAGAAAGAATAATTAGAAAAATTAAAAAGGAAAACAAATTCAAAAATTTCAAGAAATGGCTACTTTACAAAATCCAATTGAACTTAATGATCAAAATGTTTATAAACCATTAAGGGATTATGCTAACCCTACAGTTGATGAACTTCATAGTAGTATTCAAATACCCACTGTAGATGCTAATTCTTTTGAACTTAAACCGTCTATTATTCAAATGGTGCAAAACAATCAATTTGGTGGAACACCAAATGAGGATCCAAATTTACACCTTGTTAGTTTTTAGAACTTTGTGCTACCTTTAAATATAACAATATTTCTAATGACGCTATCAGACTTAGACTCTTTCCTTTTTCTTTAAGAGATAAAGCAAAGATGTGGTTAAACTCATTAACAACTGGTTTTATTAAAACATGGGCTGAAATGGCACAAAAATTCCTTGCTAAATATTTTCCTCCTTCTAAAACTGCTAAATTGAGAAATGATATTACTTCGTTTAGTCAATTTGACGGGGAGACAATATATGAAACTTGGGAAAGATTTAAAGAACTATTAAGAAATTGTCCTCATCATGCTTTACCTGATTTGTTAATTATTCAAACATTTTATAATGGATTAATTGGATCTTTAAAATCAATTATTGATCGTCATCGGTGGAGGTTATTTAATGTCTAAATCATTTGAAGAAGCTTACACTTTAATTGAAGAAATGGCTAATAACAATTTTCAATGTCCTTCCGAAAGGATTAATCCTAAAAAGATGGCAAGTATTCACGATAATGAAGCCTTTTCTATCTTAGCTTCACAAGTAGCAGTAATGTCTAAGAAATTAGATAATTTTGCAATTAATATTTCACATAATAACTCTACTAATATTGAAGATTCTCAGACTATTGAAACTTTACAAGTTATTGCAAGTAAAAATAATACTTATTCAAATTATTATAATCCTAGGTGAAAAAATCATCCTAATTTTAATTGGAATAATTCACAACAACAATGGGGTAATAATCAATCTCATCCCACTGGAAATTGGAATAATCAAGTTAATCCAAATTATAAATCTCCTGGATTTAATAATCAACAGAAAAAGTTATCAATAGAAGAATTAATTTTACAAATGAATAATCAATTACAAAATCAAAATACTGCTATTCGTAATATTGAAAATCAAATGGGGCAAATTACTACTTTAATTAATAACAGACCTGTAGGAACACTTCCTAGTAATGTTGAAATTAGTCCAAAGGAAACTGGAAAAGAACATGAACATGTTAAGGCTGTGCAACTTAGAAGTGGAAAGGAATTAAAAGAAAGAATGCAGAATGAAATTGAAAAAGAGATTGAGGTTGAAGAGATTGAAAAACCTAAAGAAACTCTCTCTCCTAGTCAAGATCAGACTGTTATACTTGTTAATGTGGAAGTTGAAAAACCACCACCACCTTTTCCTCAAAGACTTAAACAGCAGAAAATTGATCATCAATTTTCTATGTTCTTTGAAATTTTTAAGAAACTTACTATAAACATACCTTTTGCTGAAGCTTTGGAACAAATGCTAACTTATGCAAAATTTATGAAGGATATTTTAAGCAAGAAACGAAAATTTGAAGCTTTTGAAATCGTTGCATTAAGTGAAGAATGCGGTGCTAATAATTCAAAAGAAATTACCGAAAAGCTTAAGGATCCTGGAAGTTTCACTATACCTCGTGCTATTGGAGAAAAATTTTGTGGAAAAGCTTTATGTTATTTAGGAGCAAGTATTAATCTCATGCCATTTTCTATCTTTCGAAGATTGGATTTAGGAGATATTACTCCCACCATCGTAACCCTTCGATTAGTCGATAGATCTATCACTTATCCTAAAGGAGTTATAGAGGATGTCCTTGTTAAAGTGGATAAATTTATCTTCCCTGTAGATTTCATCGTACTTGATATGGAAGAAGATAAACATATACCTATTATTTTAGGGAGACCTTTTCTAGCTACCGGACGAGCTATGATTGATGTGCAAAAGGGAGAATTAACCATGAGAGTTAATGATCAAGAAATTAAATTCAATGTTCTTAAATCAATGAAGTACCCTGATAAAGAGAAATGTTATCGTATGGATAAAATTGATTATTTAATTGAAAAACATTATCAAGAAAAATGTAAAGTCATTTCTAAAGAAAAATTTGAATTTTTAACTGATGAAAAAGAACAAGAGACTCATTTTGTTAAAGATAACTGGGAAACTTTAGACATAACTCAAAATGATATACTTTTACCATCAATTAAAAAAGCCCCTAAACTTGAATTAAAAATGTTACCTTCACATTTAAAATATGTGTTTCTTCGAAATTCGTTAACTTTACCTGTTATTATTTCTTCTGAACTAAGTAAAGATCAAGAAGAAAAACTACTAGTTTGTTAAAGAATTATAAGAAAGCTTTTAGTTAGACTATTGCTGATATAAGAGGAATAAGCCCTTCCATTTGTATGCATAGAATTTTAATGGAAGATAATTTTAAACCTACTATTGAATCACAAAGAAGATTAAATCCTATCATGAAAGAGGTTGTTAAAAAAGAAATTATCAAGTGGTTTGATGATGATATTATTTATCCTATTTCGGATAGTCAATGGGTAAGTCCTATTCATTGTGTTCCAAAGAAAGGAGGTGTAACTGTCATTGTTAATGATAAAAATGAACTAATTCCTACAAGACAAGTTACTGGATGGCGAATTTGTATTGACTATAGGAAATTAAATAAAGCCACTAGAAAGGATCATTTTCCTTTACCTTTCTTGGATCAAATGCTCGATAAATTAGCTGGACACCCATATTTCTGTTTTCTGGATGAATATTCTGGTTATCATCAGTTACTTATTGCTCCTGAGGACCAAGAAAAAAAAACATTTACAAGTCCTTATGGAACATTTACTTTTAGAAGAATGCATTTTGGTTTATGTAATGCACCTGCAACTTTTCAAAGATGTATGATATCAATATTTTGTGATTTGATTGACAAAGGAATAGAAATATTCATGGACGATTTTTCAATTTTTGGAACTTCTTTTGAATCTTGTTTGGAAAACATAGCCAAAGTTCTGAAAAGATGTGAAGAAACAAATTTAGTTCTTAACTGGGAAAAATGTCAATTCATGGTCACAGAAGGCATTGTACTTAGTCACAAAGTGTCACAAAAAGGGATGGAAGTAGATCAAGAAAAAGTGAAAATTATTGCTGAATTGCAACCACCTACTACTGTTACTGATGTGAGAAGTTTTCTAGGTCATGCTAGATTTTATAGAAGATACATAAAGGATTTTTCTAAAATTGCTAAACCTCTTTGTCATTTATTGGAAAAAGATGCGAAATTTGAATTTAATAAAGAATGTATTAATGCTTTTAATATTTTAAAAGAAAAATTAATAATCGCACTCTATCATTGTTGCACCTAATTGGAATAAATCTTTTGAATTAATGTGTGATGCAAGTGATTTTGCAATTGGAGCTGTATTAGGACAAAAATATGAGAAGATTTTCAAAGTTGTATATTATGCTAGTAAAACTCTCACTGAAACACAAGAAATTACACTACCACTGAGAAGGAGCTTATAGTTATAGTATATGCCTTTGATAAATTTAGACCTTATCTTCTTGGTACTAAATGCATAGTTCATACTAATCATTCTGCTATTAAATATCTATTATCTAAGAAGGATTCTAAACCTAGACTTATAAGATGGGTTTTACTTCTACAAGAATTTGATTTTCAAATAGTAGATAGAAAAGGAACTGAAAACCAAATTGCTGATCATTTATCTAGAATTAAAAATGATATTATTTTGGATGAAAATATAAATGAGAAATTTCTTGATGAATCTTTATATGTTATTCAAGGATGCAAAACACCTTGGTATGTTGATATTGTTAATTATATAATAAGCAATATTTTGCCTTATGATTTGGATAACAAATTTATTATGAAATTTAAATATGATGCTAAATCTTATATTTGAGAAGAACCTTATTTACTTAAAATTGGAAAAGATTCTATGATTCCAAGATGTGTACCTTATGAGGAAACTTTTGATATTATTCAAAAATGTCATGATTCTGATTTTGGAGGACACTTTGGCATAGATAAAACTGCATTTAAAATTTTAAATTCTGGATTTTATTGGCTTACCTTATTTAAAGATGTGAGACATTATGTTAAAACATGTGATCGATGTCAAAGGATGGTAAATAAATCTAGGAAGAATGAAATGCCTTTAAACTATATATTGGAAGTTGAAATTTTTGATATATGGGGTTTAGACTTTATGTGACCATTTGTTCCATCATCTAGAAAAATTTATTTTTTATTAGTAGTTGATTATGTTTCAAAGTGGATTGAAGTTGTTGCTTTACACAACTGTGATTCCAACGGTGTTTCTAAATTTTTAAAGAAAATGATTTTTTCAAGATTTGGAATGCCTAAGGTAATTATCACTGATAGTGGAAGTCATTTCAGGAATATAAGAATTCAATCATTACTACAAAAATTTGGAATCAAACATAGAATTGCAACTGCTTATCACCCACAAACAAGTGGAATGGCTGAAGTAACAAACAGAGAAATTAAAAGAATTATATAGAAGACTGTTAATCCTAAAAGAACTGATTGGGTTGATAGACTTGATTCTGTATTATGGGCTTTTAGAAAAGCTTATAAGACACCAATCGGAATGTCACCTTACCGGTTAATTTATGGTAAACATTGTTACTTACCTGTAGAACTTGAACATAAAACTTATTGGGTGATAAAGGAGTTTATTTTTAATTTAAATAAAGCAAGAGAAAAGCGATTATTGCAATTGAATGAGATGGAAGATATAAGAAATGAATCATATGAAAATGCAAGGATTTATAAAGAGAAAATGAAGATGTTGCATGATAAGAAAATTTTAGGAAAAATTTTTGAGCCTGGACAAGAAGTATTACTGTTAAACTCTCGTTTAAAACTTTTTCATGGAAAATTAAGATCTAAATGGATTGGACCCTATATAGTTGAGAAAGTATACCATTATGCAGCTGTGGATATTAAAGACCCCAAAACAGAAAAAAAATTTAAAGTAAATGGATTAAGATTGAAGCCTTATTTGGGAGATATTAAATTGATTTATAAAGAGGCTTATGAATTGAGTCAACCTGATTAAAGATTTACTTAAGTCGGGCTGACGACGTTAAACCAAGCGCTTTGTGGGAGGCAACCCATAATTATCTTTTTTTATGAGTATTTTTATGTTTTAATCTAAGGTTATGCCTCTATCTTGACTAATTTTATATTACTTAAATTTTTTTTTGATGTTCATAGGTCTTTGTTAACATAGGCTGAAGATTATTTTGAAGTATATAAGATTTAGAAATTGGATCACTCTATTCTAAATATGAGTAAAAAGGAGATCAAGTTAACCTTCATTATGATTGTTTACAATGTGAGTTATTGAGTCAAGATTACTCTTACCAGTATAATTTACCTATCTTGGAGAACAAAATTTTGAAATTTGACGATTAGGTGAAACAAAGTTGAACATAGTTCCGGCGCCTAGACGCCAAGATTCGGTGCCTATGCCCCAGAGTCAAACTATGTACCAATAGGTCCGACGCCTAGGCCGCAGATTAGGCGCCTAAGTGCCACGGTTACTAGGTCGTGCAAAAACCAAAAATTTTCAGTTTTTCACACGATTTTCACCTTTAAATCAACCTATCTTCTTCCCTAAACATCAAGCAATCAAAGTTACGTCCATTACACTTCATTCTTGAGAAATTTGAGAAATTTTTGAAGAAATGGAAGGAAGAAATCATGGAGAAGAAGCTAGGGACAAGGTCTCAAAGGATCCTCAACCCTACTTCAATGGTGTCATCGCGGTAAGTTTAGAGAAAATTTCTAGTCGTTTGGATAAGTTTGAAGTGGAGTTTAAAAGCATTGGAGATCGCCTTCATGAGATGTTTCATCAAATTGAACATCTAGAATGGCAGATGAAACTTCAATTTGATCATTTTGAGGCTCATCAAGATGCTCAAGTTGAAATGTATGCGAAGAACAAGTGGATTGACGAAAAGACGGCTACGGATTTCCCGAGAGCGTTAGTGTTCTTTCCAAGTGGAATACACAATTTTCCTTGTGAAGATTAAAATATTCTGATAATGAGATAGTTATTATCTGGTTTGTTGAGTCGTTGTATCGATTTAGTGAATCGATTGTGTTTTTTTGTGTATTTGCTTTCATGTTCAATGTGTGTTGTTTTTGCTTAGAAATTGTTGTGTTTGAGTGTATATTAGGAACTTCAATCAAGTATAATACTTATCTGGAATGTATTGAGCCAATATTGAAGATTATAAATGGAATTTAGTGAGTTTGATTTAAACTTTATGTTTGATTGGTGGATTAAAAATTTAATTTTTAAAATTTTTGAAAAATGTTGTAGAAGATAAAAACTGAAGCCCTACTCTAATCTGAGTAGTTGGAGGTTGAATTTATGAATTTTGGTGGAAAATTAAATTTAAAAATAAATTTTTGTGAAAGGTAAGTCTGGCGCCTAGGCGCCAGAATTCGGCGCCTAAGCGTCGGTTCGGCTTGTACCCGAAAATTTCCTTAAATGCCCTCAAAAGCCATTTTCGACGCCTAAGCTTCATCTTCTTCACCATTTTCGTAAAAATACACCATTTAGATCCATTTTGAGGTCAAAACATCAAGGATTTGAGCGCGAAACCACTCGTTTTCTTCGTCTTAAGGTCAGATCTACACTTTAAACCATTTATTTTTGATTTTAACCATAGATTTTCCTAGGTTTTGCTAAGAACCAAAATTTTAAAATTTTTTTTATTTTTATTGATTTCTTTGGATTTTTAAACTTATTTTAAGTTTTATAAACTTAAAAAGAGTTTAAATTTTTGATTCCTAAATTTGTTGTTGTTTTCTTTCACGTTTAGAAGGCTCTGAAATCTAAACGCAAGAAGGCACGAGATAACTTTAATAGCAGCAAATTTTCTACTGCGATTGTGCATTTTCGATTCCACAAATTTGCAACGTCTAGGAAGTTCATTTTAGAATGAAGTTTCTATCATCCGGGAGAAATGATTGAAAACACCATTGTTGCACGCAATTGTCAACGATTCTGTTATTTCACTGCTGTTGCTATTATCGCTGTAGTTCGAAAGTTTTATGCAAATTTTTTGGATGCCGAAGATTATGAAGTTTTTTTCAGAGGTATTGGAGTAGGATTTAATCCTGAAAGAATCAATGCATTTTATGGCCTGCCACCGATTATTGAATGCTACTACTCTGAATTATCACCTTCTGAGGGAGATTTGGATATGATCATTGCTTATTTAACTGACGGTACTGGATCTTGGAAGATCAGGAACGGAAAATGGGTAAACTTCAAATCCTCGAAATTAAATGGTATTTCTAAAGCATGGCACTATTTTATTTCTGCAAGATTGTTACCTTCCAACCACCTGAGTGAAGTGACTAGAGATCGAGCGATCTTAAACTACTGCATTCAGGAAAGGAAGCCTATTGATGTCGGCAATATTATTTATGATTATGTGGATTCTACTGCGAGATCTAGCACTTCTGTTGGACTGGGATTCCCGTCTCTGATTTATTCATTATGTATTAGTAATGGAGTCACTGCAGATATTTCAGAGGAAAGGTTGAAGACTACTAAGCTGATTGGTCAGGAGAGCATTACCATTTATGATCATCTTCAAAGGAAGAAATCGACTGCTCCTTCTTCTTCTGTACCTACTCCTGGTAGACCTTCTACTTCTCGACCCTCCACTTCTACTGAGCCACCATTGAGTTTCTGGGAATCAATGCATGATCAGTTTATAGAGCAGCAACATGAGTTATTTCAAACTCACTGCAGAATTGATACTATTGATAAGAAACTTGATCATTTATCTGATTATACCCAGAGGAAGAGTAGCTATGATGCTGAGTATAATGAAGGCCTAGTCAGATTTCTGAAGGGTGAACATGATGTTAGTTTCCCTACTTTTCCTAGTTTCACACCATTTGTTGATCCTAAGCATGTAGAATTTTCCTTTGGTGACAATGATGATGATGAGGCTACAACTAGTGACTAGTAGTTTATAGATCTCTATATTGTGCTACTTTGTTGGTTTGTTTTGTTTTGTTTGTTTGTTTTGTTTTATGTTTGATGTATGTTGATTTGTTTAAGTATCTGTGTGGATTGATTAGTGTTAAGATTCTGTTGTTAGAATATTCTTAGTATATTGTGTTGAGACTGAGATTAGAGTTAATTTATGATAAGTTTATTTTAGTCAACTGTTTAGTAATTAGTAATTTTGCTCTGCTTTTATTTTGATTCAAATTTAGTATAATCATAAAAATTAGCCTGCTTACTTTTTATACCTACTTCAATTTTATCTTAATTATTCATAAAAGCATGAGTAGAAGTTAATTTTTCTTTTTAAGATCGTTTTTACATACTTATAAAAATTTCCTTTTTAAAATTATGATTTTCTTTCTCTCATACTTTCAAATTGTCATAGTATACCAAAACTTTAGTTTGGGGGAAGGCAAAATACATTCAAATTTAAATTTTATTTGTCCTTAAAGAGCTAATATTTTCATAAAAATAAAAACTTTTTAACATAACTTAAGGAATGAAAAATTTATTTGAGATCACTTTTATTTTTGAAATTTTAAACAATTTAGTGAAATTAACCAAAATTTTAATAACTTTGATTGATTTTAAGAATAGAATTATTTAACTTAAAGAAGAATAAGATTATAAAATTTTTCTATTCATGATAGAAATAATAGAATTTTAGAAATATTAAGTAATAAAAAATTATCACTTGAAAAAGAAAAGATTGAAAATCTTTTTGAATTTTTATTCATGTTATAATAATTAAGTGGAAATGTATAAGTTTTGAAAATATAAGTTAAGGATATTGAAGTTCAAAACCATTAACAGGCTATCCATATATAGTAATCCTCTCTATATATAAAAAATAGAAGAAAAAGGAAAAAAAAATAAAGAGAAAAAAAAATAAAAAAAAAAGAGAAAAAAAAAGAGAGGAGAAGCTTGAGGAAATGCCTAATCAAAAATTGGCTTCACTTGAATTATCTTATAGGAAGAAAACTAGTTACATATTTTAATTAATTTTTATGCATGAATAATTATTTAGGAAATATTTTTCAAGGTCTTTTTCTTGTAAATAATCTATGAGATCTTAATATAATAAACTTCTATTATTTTCAAAATGGATGAAAAGTTTAAAATCTTATGATTTGGTAGTTAAATATTCTTTAAATTCTTAAAATTAAACCTAGTTAGTGAAATTTGGTTAATAATTTACTAAAAACTTTATAAAATAAAAAATTATAAGGAACCTTAAATATTTATCATTTATTCCAAAGGTTATACATTTTATATAGTAGAAAGAGTTACTTGAGGACAAGTAACATTTAAGTTTGGGGGATTTTGATCCATAAAAAAATACCTATTTTTTTATGCCTTAATTCTTATCGATTTCTAATGATATTATGCTTTAATGAAAGGTATTTTTGTGTTTTTGGATGTAGGTGATGTAAAAAGGTCCAAAAAAGGAAAAAGGAGAAAAAAGGAGCAAAAAGAAGCAAAAATGGAGCAAAATACAAAAATTATAAAAAATATGGCCTGGCGCCTAGGCACTGCGAAGTTGGCGCCTAAGCGCCAGACTTGATACAGAACTGTCAAGTTTTTGACAATGTTTGAACGGTTATTTTGATGGAGTGAGCGGTTATTGGACATTCTAGAAGTCTGGTAGTTGTTCCTTGATAATAGGACATGTGATATATTGTATTTGGACGCTCCAAAATGGTTTTAATAGAGAAGAGGTGCGAGCCAAAGTGAAGAGGAGCGAAGAACTGGATGCGGTGTCCGAAGCCTAGGCGCCAGATTCCGGCGCCTAGGCGCCAGACAGACCTTCTAGAAGATTCATTGAATGTCGACATGTTTTGAAAAGGTGCCTCAAGGCAACCCTTGAAGCCTATAAATAAGAGTCCATTTCTTCAGAAAAACGTGCCCCCCATTGTAACCCCTTTCTCTTATCCACTTTAGGATCTCTCATCCTTAGAGAGAAAAATAGAGAGAGAAATTTAGGGCCACTTTTATTTAGTTTAGTGAGTTTATTTTCAAGTTGTTGCATCTGGAGTTCATTACATTGTGGAGTCAGTAGGAATCAAAAGATCTGTAGAAGGAATATTTGAGATAAGTATTTTATTTCTGATTCAAAGTTTATTTATTATGATTTGCTGTTTATATTCAATGTGTTCTGAGTAGTTAGTTTACTTTCTTCCTTCAATTATGAAGAGATAAATAAGATAATATAAGATTCGATGGAGAATTGAAATTCAAATTAATTTCAAAACATTGTGATGATATTAATACCTGATCTTACTTTACTTTTAAATTGGCCATTTAAATTGTTAAAACCTGTTGAAGAGTTTTGTGACCTAGAAGGAGAAGAACTCTTAACTTGTAAATTTCACATGAATTCTTGGGTAGTCGAAGGCCATGTGCTGGCTATTCAAGGTGAAGTGCAAATAAATAGAGAGATAAGATTTAAAGGGCATATAATTAGTAAGTTTTTAGAGTGACAGACTAAATTCTTATAATTTGATTTATAGACAAGGAAAGAGTCACTAGTAGGGCCGATCATAGCCACCCTTGGACATCTAGTAGTGTGAGTCTAGATTAACCCATTCTACTAACAATACATCCGGACCTGATCTGTAAATTAGCCATTGTCCTTTGCGCCTGGATCAAAGGGTAAAGAATAGGAATGCTTCTATTTTCACAATACCATAAATCAAATTCTCCAATGAATATTAAATTATCTTAAAAATCTTAGATTAATTGAAGGGAAGAAAGTTGTTTGTTTTATATAGTTTTCACAAAATTATTTTCTTATTATTGTTTTCTTTATTTGCATCTAGTAAATTAAAATTAATTTATAGTTAGATTTAAATACAAAATATTTTTGAAATATAATATTTAAAAATTTATTACCATATTTTTTCCCAGTGGGATCGATGCTTGGGGTCTTTGTTTCAAAGCCACTATATTACTTGAAACGATACGTATACTTGCGTAGTACCCAAAATGTATATAAAATATTTTCTTTTCAAATTATATTTTGCTATATAAACATATATTTAAAAAAGTATTAAACTTTACTGGCATAACATTAAGTAGCAATCAAGTTTTATTTAATGTTATTGCCATAATTAAAATTTGGTACACATCTATATAACAAGTTATTCCAGGTCAAGTGTTTCGCGCCTTTGCTAGAAATTAAATTTTCTAGCAGTGGTAACAAATACTTATATTTGGAAATACAAAAATCGGGTCAATATATATCAGACTTTTGATTTTGGAAAGGAAGAGTGGAATTAAAAATTATTAAAGGCCTATCAAGATATAGTAATTCTTGCCCGAAAGAAAAGAAAAGAAAAGAGAAAAGAAAAGAAAAAAGAAAAGAAAAAAAAGAAAAGTATAGTATAGTATGGGAGGAGAAGCTTGAGAATTAGTGCCTAATCAAAAATTGGTTCTACATCTGATCTTTTTAGTCCATAAGATTTGAGAAACCTCCCAAGCTTAAGGAAATAATATAGTGAGAATGATAATTTTTAATTACAATTTTTAAGTAAAGAATATAGAATGCCTAAACTCTATATTTTAAAAATTTACAAATATTTCTGAATTAGATAGGAGCTCATATTTTCATACTTTTTCACTTTAGAAAATTTCTAAACTTTAAATTAGTCTCATTCACTAAAGTTTTTCTAAATTGGAATACCACATTTCTAGAAAAAAATTTTAGAATCTCTAAAAGAAATTCATTCACATTATTTGCTTATGTTGGTTTTGAAAGATTGTAGTCTCACTTGAGGATAAGTAACATTTTAAGTTTGGGGGAATCTGACATACCTAAAATATTTAAAATTCTTATACATATTTTTATACCTATTTTTTGATGATATTGCACTTTAATGGAAGGTATTTTTGTGATTTTCTCTCAGGTAAGCTTAAATGGACCAAAAATGTTAAAATGAGAGAAAAAGGATCAAATTTCGAGCAAAAATGAAGGTGTTAAAATAAACTGGAGTGCCTAGCTCCTAAGCTCCAACAGAGAGAGAAGGTCGCGCCTAAGTGATAGAAACCTTACACTTAAGTGCCGGGTAGTTACTTTGCAATTTCAATGAATTTTTGACAAATTTTGAAGAGGTGTTTGATGCAATCTTTGGTACAAACATGGGTAATTGTTCAAGGGCACCGAACACGAAAGGATTCATTTCTTGGGTAGAATCAATGAATATGGACACATTTTGATGAGAGAGCAATGCACCCTTTGAGGAAGTATAAAAGAAAGGTGTTTTTAGAGTAAAAAAAGAGGAGTTAGAGAGGCTGAAAGAAAGAAGATTTACTGTATTTTTAGTGAGTATTTAATGTAAGAAGTTGTAGGATTCTTACTTAGGGTTTCTTCACACTTTTCTCATTCCTAGTGAAAAAGAAGGTGAGTAGGGTTTCCTAAGTAAAAATCCATTATTGTAGAGAGATTTAAACCATCTTATCCATTGTTGTGGAGAGATTTAAACCCTTTTGGGTTAGGTGACTAGTCCAAAGGAGACTTGTAAGAGAATGAAAGATATTCAAAGGAAATTCTAGAGTTTGGAGGAAATGAACTTGAGATAAGTAAAATCTTTGTGCTTCATTTGATTGTAATTGAGACTTCTTGTATTTTCTACATGGTTTCTACTTTTAAGACTACATGTTGTGTGTTTTCTCCATGAATTCTAAGTAGTCGTCTTTATCTTTTTCATTAAAATGAAAAGTAATTAAGTGTTGGATGAAGTGTAGAAGTATTGATCTTTATTGTTGGAAAAAGTTGTGATTTAATTAATCCATACACTTCATTTTCTTCTTAACTTGGCCAATTAAGATGTTAACATTTGTTGTGAGAACATGTAAGACCCTAGAAGGTATTGTCTCAATCAACAATAGGTAGAAATCTCATGAAATTGTATGGATGAGAAAGTAATTCAAATAATTTTGTGCAAATAAATAGGGAAATATACTTTAACGGGTGTAGAATTAAAGACTTTAGGGTGACAGACTAAAGCCCCAAATTTAGTTTATTGTTTTAGGTTTTGATGAAAGATGTTAGCCCCCTAGTGGAGGGAAAGGATTTAACTCTAGAGTGAGAGCTAGTATGTTCCCTACCTAACTCATCTTCAAATCTATTTAAACTTTAAACTAGCTAATGTTCTTTATAGCATCTTTAGTAAGGGTAAAGAATAAAATTGCTCCTATTTGACACAACATATTTTGAATATTTCCACAATATAATTTATGTACTTATTACTCATTCATGATAAGTAAAAATATACTTTCATCTATACTTCTTTATTCTTACAAAAATCTCGTTATAGTTAGTAAATTGTTTACTTTAATTCACAATTTAAGAAGATACCAAAAAGAATACAATTTTAAAGTTTTATGTTATCTGAAGCTGTTTAAGTAAGTACCTTCTTCTATATAGAATATGTGATCTAGAAAATATTTTAATCTTTTGAATTTCCAAAATTTTTACTAGTGGGATCGATAATTCGGGGCTTAATCAGAAAGTCCTATATTACTTGATAACAATACATATACTTGTGTAGAATCTATAAATTTAAATATCATTGTTGCATTCTTATTTACATCGTAATCAAGTTTTTGGTGCCATTATAAAGATTGAAATTTTATATTTAAAATATAAGTATAATCTCATTACCACAAGTATAAACATATCGGTATTAATTTGGTAGTAAAAAGAATCAAGATCAAGGGCCTTCACCTACAAGATTCATAAGTAAAATATCAAACAATACTTACCCCACTTAAAGGGACAATTAAAACATCAAGGTTTATTGAACATGTGGGTATAATGCGGATGAATTATTTAGCAACATAATAAATATAAGTGAAGTCAAGATGAGTCAAAGGGTTGTGAAATGTCTAGGGTGTTACTTCGAACCTTTTTATTGTCCTTTGGATATCTTGGAGGACAATTGAACTTATTATGCTTTGCTTAAGAAAATCATCCATATACGAATAAATAAGGGTCCACCAAGTTATGACATAGGACTTGATAGACATGCCTACAAACCTATCTTTTCCTATCTTTCTTTCATGTAATTCATTTAAATTCTTGCAAGAAATTATATATATGTGTGTTGTAAAATGATAATATTTCAGCTAGATTGTGAGAAGAGGACTGGTACGATCTTACATTATTGCATTGCAATTTACTTTCATTTATTTATCAGTATTTATTTTCTCTCACTTTACTTTTCAGCACAATTCATTTTCTGCGATATATGACACCATGCATGTTAAACTAAAACCCTAAACTAGAAGTAATTAACAACAGTAAAATATAAGACTACTCGAAGTTTAATCACAAAAAAAAAACAACAACAAAAAAACAATTGCTACTAAATTAAAATGTCTCTTTATATAATTAGGAATCACCGAATAAGGCAACCTAAGGCTGCTAATGAGATTTCCCATGGTCTAGATGAACCTACTTAATCCATTTTGTTGAGTTTCGCAAATTCATCTAGACTAAGTGAGTCCAAAAAAAATAGTGGTTTCAAAATGAGGGAACCGTGGGATCCTAACTTGTGTCACTATAATCAACTTAAATTCCCTCATATTAAGACATATAATTTACTCCACAACTACACAAAAACTTGAACTCTAAACTGATACTTCTCTCAACCTCCTAAATTTAACACTTCTAAAGTTGCTGCAATGAGGAACTTGGAGAAAACACCATGGGCAGCACAATGAGGCATGCAAAAAAAAATCTCCGAGTGAGTAAGCATATATACAACAACAAAACTTATTAGAAATAAATAATAAGCCATAGAACTTCGAGGTAGTTCATCTAGTATGACATAAGCCCTTATAAGAAACTTTAAGAACCTAGGTAATATAAACCATATCTAATCTCTTATATTAGATAGGGTAACTTGTCAGTTAACATAAATGGTTAACTGATTAAATGAATGTAATAGATTCCATATTTTATTTAAATGAGTCTCATCATCAAGTAATGTGTCCTTTCTTAAGAATAGATGCATAGCTTGTTCTGTTGTGTTCATTCATTTAAACTATTGCGTATATGAGATCAGTTTGATTTCATATTTTCAAATTAAAATTATATTTTCTAAAACTATATATATATATATATATATATATATATATATATATATAAGATATATAATATATAAGAAGATGGTGGTCAGGTGTGGTGCTCGCTAGGGTTTCGGCCATGACTGCTGCCGTAGTGGCCTTACGGTGGCGAGAGAGGTGAGTGGAACTTGTGGTTTTCCTGGTTTTGACTCTTGGTTGAGTGTGGTGGCTGTTTTGGGCTTCCTTGTCGGTGGTTCGACTTTCTCGGGCTCCTCCTTTTAAATTTTCTACTTGTTTCATTGGTTTTCTTGGCTACCTTTCTTGGTCGTCCACTCTATTTCTTCGCATTACGTTCGGTTTTTAGTGTTCCTTCTTGGATCACTTCGTTGTGTTGAGTCCTTGACTTTGCGGCCACTTATTTTTTACAGGTTGGTTGAGCTTGGTTTTCTCTGCAATGGCTCACCCCATTGACTTGGAAACTAACATAGCTTGGGCCAAAGCTACTTATGCTGGTGTGGTGGGTAATGCTCCTTCTATTTCTGAGCCCTCAAAGCTTCTCTTTACCCAAAGACTCCATGATGCTGCTGCTGGTAGGCTATCCTGCCCCTTTATCAGACCCATTGAGGAAAGGGAGGGCTACCCAGCTGTTATTTTTACTTCTGAGGAGTTAAATGTATTGGATGAAGAAGTTAAACTTACCCTGGTTGGTAAATTCAGTTTGGGCCACCCCAAGATGGAGCTTGTTAGGAAGTTCTTTGAGTCTCTCAACTTGAAAGGGAGTTGGAAAATTGGACTCTTGGATGGCGGACATTTGTTAATTAACTTCACCGAGTGAAGAGGATTATGCTTTACTTGTTTGCTAAACAATTGGTAAGCATTGCGGGAGTGGATATGAAAATCATTAAGTGGACGATCGACTTTGATCCCAGCAAAGACCCCCCAATTGTTCCCCTGCGGTTTAAACTCCCCGATCTTCCTTACGGATATTTTAACCAATCGCTTTATTCCAAATTGGTAGAGCAATCGGGACCCCCTCGGGTGTGATCTTGCTACAATTAATAAAGCAAAGCCTCGAAATGGCCAGAATCCAAGTTGAAAGAGATGTCTCCTTGCTCGAAATCAAGAAAATATGGATTGGGTCTCAAGAGGAGGGCCGGTGGCGAGGAGGTGATAATGCGGCAAAACCTTATTTCTGCACACACTGTAAGATGTTTGGCCATACCCTTGACAGATGTTACAGAATCCATCCACCTAACAAAAGAATCCCTCTCTTGTCTCAAGCAAACCTTCCATCTGCTGGTGTTGAGCCAGCACTTCAGGTTTCTGCTGTGAGACATGATTTCAGTCCCAATACTATCCATTTGAATCCCGAGTGTGCCGGAGGTGAGATCTGCGGGAACTACAGGTTTCCTTAATGAGGGTATTTCCAACCCCAGGGCTCTTGAGGGGAGTGCTTCCAGAGCTTTTACCCCTGGTCAGGGTTTCAGTCCTGACTCCCCCCAGAAGTTGGACTCTTCTACTAGAGAGTCTTCTCCTGTGTTTGAGTCCCCTCCTAAAGAAAATGATAAGCGGGTGCGGAAGAGAAGAGGTAGAAATTCAAATCATCACACCATCTCAAGATTACGTGCCTTGGGTAGAAAAGTTACCTGCTAATGTTATGGCTAATATGGAAGCCGAGTTAGAAGGGAAATGGCACACACGGATCTCGAGGAAGAAAAAAAGGCATTATACGAAGCCCAAAAACTTGGCACACCCCTTGCGAGGGGAAGCCGGTCAGGACTGTCAAAACCGGATCCAAATCACAACCCCCTTCCCCCATCCATGATTAATCTACTTTCGTTGGAACATTAGGGGTATTGGCAACCCCTCATCTCCGAAAAGAATTCTTCACCTTACTAAAAAATATAAACTTTGGTGTATTGCAATCCTTGAACCCATGGTGTACAAACATTCCGATAAAATTACCAATAAATTCAATGGCTTCAAACATTTTGCCAATTGCAATAATAAAATTTGGATATTTTATAGGAAGGAAATCACTTGGACCCTCCTCATGGACAATCAGCAATTCATTCACTCCTCCTTCAACATCAATGGTCAAAGCGGGTTTGCAACTTTTGTTTATGCTGGATGCAGACCAGATGATCGAACTAACTTATGGGGACATCTACATAGCATTGGTGCCGGTCTCTCTTCCCCTTGGCTTGTGGGAGGAGATTTCAACTGCATCTCGCTCACCAATCGAAAGGCCGGGAGGTAGATCTCCTAACACTCGCTTCTATGTCAAAGTTTAATGAACAAATTCGATGCTGCAGATCTCTTTGATCTCGGCTTCGGAGGACCTCTCCACACTGGAAAAGAGGTAACACACGGGAAAGATTGGACGGAATTCTAGTTAACGGCGAGTTGGATTTCCCATTGGCTCCTCACCTATGTGGCACATTTAAGTCTCACGACCTCCGATCACGGACCCCTTCTTATTACTATAACCTCCCCAAAACCTTCTAATTACTCCCCCTTCGAGTACTCGAACATGTGGTCCTCACGAGCTGATTTCCTTAGCATTGTTCAAAGTAACTGGGGTAGTGTGTATCATGATTCTCCTCTCACTAGACTAAAACTCCTTCAGATCAAGCTCAGTAAAGCACTTAGATATTGGAGCTGGCATACTATTGGTGATGTTTTTAAAGCTGTGATCAAGGCTGAAGAAGAAGTTGCTCTCTTAGAAACAAAAGTACAAGCTGGAACTGCAAGTGAAGACCAACTTATCTCTGCTCAAGCCAACCTCCTCTTAGTTTACGAAAGACAGGAGCTTTATACGAAACAAAAAGCTGCGATCAATCACCTCATCCTAGGAGACGGGAATACCAAATACTACCAAGCCTACATCGGGTATAGAAGAAAATGCAACAACATTCACGAGTATCAAGTACGCAGATGGTACTATGTTAAGTAATCTTCTTGAAATTGCCCGGGATGCTTGTCCATTATTTTGAGGAACTTCTTACCCATAGCAACGAGTACCGAATTCCAATTGATAGCTCTATCTTCCAGAATGATATCCGAGTACACTAGCAATTTAAATTTGACGAGCATCCCCTACGAGCAGGAAATTTGGGAAGCATTAAATTCGATGGACGGCTCTAAAGCTGCAGAGTCCTGATGGATACACTCGCTGATTTCTACCGAAAGCACGGGATTTTGTTAAAGGTGATGTGGTTAAGAGTCTGTCCAAAGTTTCTTCCGGGGTCACACCCTCCCGAGCTATTTCGAGTGCCTCTAACATTGTTTTGATACCTAAGAATAATAACCCTCGAATTGGAATCGGTATAGGCCAATTAGTCTCACTTCGTGATCGGCAAAATCATCGACAAAATCATTGTGGGTAGACTCCAACCCCACTCGGATGGCTTGATTAGCCCAAACCAGTCTGCTTTTATAAAAGGAAGATCCATAAATGACAACATCTTACTAGCACAAGAGCTCCTTCTTGATCTAGATAAATTGAAGAGGGGGGGCAATATCATTTACAAATTGGATATTCAAAAGGCCTATGACACAATTAACTGGGATTTCATTATGGAGGTGCTTACTGCTAGAGGATTTAATTCTCAATTTTGCAATCTTATAAGAAGATGGCTTGAGTCCAATGTACACTCTATCCTTCTTAATGGCCAAGCACAGGGCTCCTTTAAAGCTACTAGAGGGCTCGAAACAAGGAGACCCCGTATCTCCCACCATTTTCATCATCTCACCGGATTACTTCTCTAGATTACTTGGATAGAGACTTTACGCATCAAAACTACACCGGGTATCATCATAGATCTAACATAGCTATTTCCCATCTTATGTTTGCGAGATGACATCATGATCTATTCCAAGGCCCACGGGAAGGTTGTTAAGAAGCTAAAACGATGTAATCGGATTCTTTTCAAACTCATTCGCGCTCTGATTTTTAATACTGCTAAGTGCCAAGTGGTCTTCTCTAAACACATCCCTACCCAAACTAAACACCTTGGATTACGGAATTTCTTGGCTTTTCTCCCACTTGCCCTCCCTATCAAATACTTGGGTGTACTTCTCACCATGGGAAGGGTAAAACAAGTGCACTTTGATGAGATTCTGGATAAGATTCATTCCGGATTGAATTGCTTGGACCAACTCTTTTTTATCGAATGGTGGCGGAATAACCCTCTTAAGAAGTATACTAACATCCTTTCCTTCCTATATACTACAAGTTACCCCACTGAAAAAGAGCACTCGGATCCAAATTGAAAGAGCTTTTAATCGTTTCCTATGGTACGGACGGAGACGAGCAACTCCTTTGGACATCCTGGCGAGAAGCAACTAAACCCACTGAAGCTCGGTGGTTTGGGGTTCGAGGGGCTTGACCAACTTCGACAAAT
This sequence comes from Papilionanthe hookeriana x Papilionanthe teres, assembly GCA_022702705.1. Classification (NCBI taxonomy): domain Eukaryota; kingdom Viridiplantae; phylum Streptophyta; class Magnoliopsida; order Asparagales; family Orchidaceae; genus Papilionanthe; species Papilionanthe hookeriana x Papilionanthe teres. Next base: position 138,047,468 of record CM040425.1, on the reverse strand, counting down.
TAATTTTTACAAACTATGGATTCATTTCGGGGCACGGAATTCCCTGTGGGCTAAATTCATGAAAGGGAAATATTGCGAGCACACTCACCCCTCTCTTGCTTGTGAGAAAACCTGGGGATTCCAAAATGCGGGTCGGAATGTTAAGAGTTAGAAATAAAGCTGAAAATTACTTCTTATGGAATTTGGGCAATGGGGAGATTAGCTTCGGCTGGATAACCGGTGCCCAAAGGACCGGTTGATTCCCATTTCTCCCCAAGTGGATCATAAATTATTGGTGGCCGATCTTTGGGATGGCTTTAACTGGTCTCTCCCCATCTTAAAGCTATCCTTCAAGACCATTCTGCAAACCAGATTTCCACTATCAAATTTACTAGGGGGAGGCCTGACAGCATAATTATGGAAAAGCTAAAGTCTCAAAGTTTAACCAAGGCCATCTACAGGAAAACTTTCCAATGCACTCCTGTAACCTGGAGCAAGGCTATTTGGAACAAATTTCTGTCCCCCTCCATGTCCTTTCTCTCTTGGAGAGCCTTGCACAGAATTATTCCAACTGATGACATTCTCAAATTAAAAGGGCTGAGAGGGCCTTCCATTTGTGTTCTATGCCATCAACAAGAGGAGACCCTCGATCACCTGTTTTTCAGATGTATTTTTGCCCAGGATGTGTGGAAAGCTCTTTGTCCTCTACCGAGTAAAGGTTGTTGTACCCATTGGGATCTTTTTCATACATGCTTTGGCGGGATAGAAACTATCAAAACTTTAATCCCACTTACTTTATTGTCATGTGGTTTACCCGGATGGCCGAAACAAGTCTAAATTTAACGACATTCCGGCTACGGTTTCTACTGTGGTTAGAAACTGTAGAAACTATATCTCCAAAATTATTACACACAAGTAGTTTCCTAACATCCTCAGGACATACCAAACATCTTGGGCTCCCAAACCTTTCATCAGAATTGTCAAATGGCTCCCCCCTCCTGGTAATATCATTAAAATCAACACGGATGGTAGCTTCTTCAAGGATTGTCTTTGGTGTGGGGGGCATATTTAGGAACACTAAAGGTCAATGTTTGCTATTCTTCCATGGCCCCGTGGCCGTACAAGATGCTTTTGAGGCGGAACTCATTCGTTGTCTTGTGGGGTTTACGATTGGCCGGGTTTGTCGGCCGGATGATCTTTGGATTGAGGTGGATTCAAATGATCTAATCTCAAGCCTTACCGGTGGCTCTCATACCATCCGGCACCATAACTACTGGACCCAACTCATCCAAACAATGTTGCAACCACGGATCAAAATCTCCTTCAACTACGGGGAGGCCAACAAACTAGCCCATCTGGTCGGCTAGAAAAGGTGTTGTCTCACCCAAAGTTCTGGTTTCCAACACCCCCTCCTGGGACCTCAATTTTCTTATCAATGGGGATAACCTCTACTCCCCTCATTTCAGAATTGAGTACAACTCCTCATTAGATGTCAGTACATCTCCTGCTGTGGCTGTTGCCACTGTCTTATGAGTAGTTTCACTGTTTTTGTTTCCTGTCACTTGCCTCTATGCTTATACTTTGTAATGGCATCCTATAAGCCTCCAGTGATGTTTTTCTTTTGGCCTTTTGGGGGACCCCTTACCCAATGGCTTTCACGTAATCAGCTTCTTTATTTCAACATGCGGAAGCTCGAGTTGCTTCTTTTATAAAAATATATATATATATATATATATATATATATATATATATATATATATATATATATATATATATATATAAGATGAAGAGTGGCGGCTGGGCTCTGCTAGGGTTTGCGCATGGCAGGTGATCGGTGCTGCTCGAGGTGGAAGGTGTGTTGGTGGTTCCTTGAAGGTTGTTGGCTATTTTAAAGTGGTGGCTTTTGGTTCTTGGTGCTGATACTTAGAGATTTTTGAAATTTATCCCTTCCCAGGCTCTCCATATTTTGAATTTTTACTGTTTTATTGGTGGAAGGTATTTATGGCTACTCCTATAGATCCGTACACTAATGCAACATGGACCAAAGTTACTTATGTTGGGGTAGTTGAACAGGTTCATGGTCCTCTTAATAGACCCAACCGTCTTGTTTTCCCTCAAGTCATAGATTTTACAGTAGCCGGCAAAGGGTCTTGCCCTTTTATTCATCCTCTTGGAGAGAAGGATGGCCTTCTTGCCATTCTTTTTTTTGAACAAGAGTTGGAAGCTCTATAAGAAGAGGTAAAGTTAAATCTAATTAGAAAATTTTTCTTGGGTCATCCTAAGATGGATTTGGTAAGAAACTTCTTTGATTCTTTACATTTCTCTGGAGCCTAGAAGATGGGGCTTTTAGATGGCAGACACCTGTTATTCCATTTCATTAATGAGGAGGACTATGTAAAGCTATCTTGAAAACAATCTATTACCATTGCTTGCATAGAAATGAAGATTAAAAAATGGATACCTGACTTTTGACTCAAGTAAGGACCCCCTGTGGTCCCTATTTGGTTTAAATTTCGAAATCTTCCTTATAAATTCTTCAATAAGAATGTTCTCTTCCAAATTAGTAGGGCCTTAAGTACTCCATTGCAGATGGATGCTCCCACTTTGAACAAAGCTAGGCTAGCAGCTGACATGGTTCTTATTGAAAGAGATATTACCTTACCAAAACTCGAAAGGGTTTGAGTTGGTTCTATCTTGGTTGGATCATGGCAAGAAGTGGATATGGGGAAGAAACCTTATTATTGTTCTCACTACAAAATGTTTGGTCATACTAAGGAAAGGTGTTTTAGGCTTCACCCCCCTTAAAAGAGGGCCCCTCATCCTAGAGGATCTGCTAATACATTTGTTGGGGTACCTGTTTTTGGTATTGTTATTGAAGCACCTTGATCCCGCGATTTTGAATATACTTATGAATATAGGAATTCGACACCACTACTAAAAGATACAAATTCTTAGCAATGGCGCCAAAAACTTATCTTGGAGCGTAATTTTAATTTTAGTAACAATATTATAATCTTTTAATCGTTGAGTTACCTTTAAACGCAAGTATACGTATCGCTCAAGTAATACAGGACTCTAGTGGAGTCCTGGTTATCGATCCCACTGTGAAATATATTAAAGCCTACAGACTAGGATTATATAAACCAATTTAGAATTTCAATGAAATCAAATTTGCCTATTTGTCATTAATACACAATCGATAATAAAGTTTTTATATCTAAACTAGTTTTACTAACAAATTACAAATATTACTAAAGTTAAGTTCAAATATATAATAGCAACAATATTTCTCCTTTGTTAAGATAATTAACATAAATGATAATTAGAATTAGTTTTATATGTGTTGTGCCAAATAGGAGCATACCTATTCATTACTCTTTGATCTAGGCATAAAGAACATTGACTAATCCTATGCTTGGTTAATGAATCTGCGGCTAGGCTAGGAGGATTCCGGCTCTCACTTCTGAGTTCCCACGTTCCCCTCACCTGAGGGCTAACAATCTACACCTCAGCACCCAAACGATAGGACCGAATTGAGGATTTTAGTCTGTCACTCTAAAATCTCCAATTCTACGCCCAATTAATATTATTTCCCTATTTATTTGCACTTCTCCTTTCAAGGATTTACCCGTCTACCTTTCAAAGAGAAATGTGATACATACTAGTTAAGAATCCCTAGCCCACGGTTAGATCTTAAGAATTCTTCATAGATTTTAACAATACAAATGACCAATTTGTATAGTAGAGTAAGTTTAGGTATAGTATCATCACAACTTCTTTATAATTGGTTTCATACACTAATTCATATAATAATTTCACTAAAACATCAAAACAAGGAGAATGACAGAACAACTACTCAGAATTCATGAAGAGGATTCAATAAAACTTGGATTTAATATAATAAAGTAAAGTTCTACAAACTATAGTAAATAAACACAACTTATCTCAAATTACTCCCCAAGTAAACTCCTTGAAGTTCCTCTTGATTTCTTCCTTTCTTACAACACACAAAATTCTCCTTTGAAATGGTAATGAAGAAGAGATCTCTCACTTCCCTTCCACTCTTACAACCCCTCGAAGAATTCCTCATAGAATCTCTATTTGAACTCACTACTCACTAAATAACAACACTAATTAACACTTTGGACTCTCTAGTAAACACGTAGGAGAGCGCCTTTTTTGGCATAAAATGGTTCTTTTTAAAGTTGTAAAAGAGTCTCTAAGGGTTTTGCATGCACCCCTTTGAAAATCATCCACATTCGATGTATTTCTAGAAAGAACCATAGATCCTGCCGTCGGCGGCCTCGAGCACGCCGTCAACTGCCTCGAGCGCACCGTCGACGACCTTTTAGAAACAGTGCTTTAAACAGGCCCCGCCGTTGGCGGCCTTCCTTGCAATTAATTCTGAACTCTCTGGAAAATCACGCGGTCGGTGCCATCGACCTCGCCGTCGGCGCCCTAGGTCAACTTTGCATAGTTTGGTCTTTTTTGCTCCAAATTCGCTCCTTTTTGCATATTTTTGCTCCTTTGTCCTTAAATCTTCATACCTGCAGAAAAACACAAAAAATACCTTTCTTTAAAGAGCAATATCATCAAAATCAATATAAAGTAAACATGAAAATCTTAACCTTTTTTCCTTTGGTCAAAATCCCCCAAACTTAACTATTACTTGCCCACAAGTAATCCTTAATACTATATAAAAGTTATGATTCATTGTGGTAAAGTTTTAATTCAGATATACAATAATTTTGATTTAAATAAATATTGTAGTAAGAATTCTTAGAAAGATTTGCAAATAATTAGATTAATTATGCAGGTATAAGGCTATCAAGTCTAAGATTTCTTGTCTTCTATTCATTTCAAGAATGACTATATGTTGCAATATCAATTTACTTAGAATATTCAGAAGATAGGAAATTCATGAGGAAACTATAAAGTAAAGAAACTAGGCATAAATATAAGTTCAGAAATGCTTTTAGTTTTCCCTTTAGGTTAATCTAAGTGAAGTCAATTTTTGATAAGGCATTTCCTCAAGCTTCTCCTCACTTATTTTCTTTTCTTTTTCTTTTCTTTTCAGGGATTGTTTTTCAATCCTTTTCTTTTTCTTTCTTTTTGTTTTTCTTTTTCAAGTGAGGATTGCTATATCTGGATAGCCTGTTAATAATTTTGAACTTCACTCTTCTTTTCCTAAATTTGAAACTTTCAACATTCTTTATCTTATATGTACTTCATAGCTTTTACTTTATTGAATCTCAATCTTTTCTTTCTCAACTAAATTCCTAAAGATTCATAAAAATTTAAACTATAGTTTTCTTTACTTTAAATAGTTAACTATAGTCTTATCCTTTTATACTAAATATCTTAATCTACAAGAATAATTTTCATTATAAAAAATATTTCTTCGAATCTTTTACAATATTTAGAAAATCTAAATATAGTTATCAGAATTAAATTTTATCACAAAAATCATAGTAATAATTTTTAAAAATATGTTATTTGAGAACATATAATAGTTAAGATTTTTCTTCCCTCCCCCAAACTTAAAGTTTTCTATAAATAGAAATAATACATGGTGGAAAGAAAAATTCTAAAAATAAAATTCATACCATTGTACTTTAGGCATTTTTGTCTTTTTGAAATTTGCAGGTTCTTTTCAAAATTTCTAACTTCAAGTGACCTGTAATATTAAAAACCTTTCTACAAACAAAACAGTTTATAGAATTTGCTTGGGTAATGAAATTTTAAAACAAGTATATAAAACTAAACATTAAACAAAATCAACTAACTTAACTACACAGAACATATGCATTTCACAACACAGAACAAACATTTACTAACTTAAAACTATTCAGTTCATAATTACAATAACTATCTTAAATATCACAAACATCCAAAAATAAAAATGCAAATTATCAAACTATCATATATCACAGAAATTAAAGCATAGTCCAGAAAATAAAATCAATAAAAATACTACAACAAAAATAAAAACAAACACAAACACATACAACACATTACTATCAAATCATCAAGCATCAAAATTCCAAATAACGTCCTCATCACCCTGGTCAGCAGGAGAATTGGGCTGATACTGAGTATACCTGGGGCATTCTGGAAAAGTCACATCAGGCTCTCCTCTATAGTACCTGGCCCGAGCATCATACTATGCCATCTCAAAATCAGAGTGCTCTGAAGATACTCACTATCATGATCGTGTCTTCTCTCTAGCCCTTCAATCCTGTGATCAATTCTTTCCAGCTTTTCATCTAACTATTCAAAACTTTTCCTCTACAGGGTCATGGCATTCATTAGATCATATAAGGTAGGGGGACTAGAGGCAGGAGGGTCATAGCTAGTAGAAGGAATTTCTCTACTAGTAAAAGGTCCTTTGCTCCTACTCCCTGATCTCCATTCCTCATAGGATTCATAAGTCTTTATATTTCCTTCACTAATGGGCTTCATATGGTAAACCCATTCCTCGTCATCTCTTACTTCAACTCCAGATAGTTGACAAAGTGCATAAATAAGGCCAGGATGCCCTAGATATCCACTTGTCTCACTCTTCGTAGTGGCCATAATATTCTTATAGATTATTCTCCCCATATTAATACTTCTACTGTTCTGAATATAGAAATTCAGAATAGTTCTCTCTCTCGAGACTTCACTGTGATGGTAAGTGGGTAGCAGAGTCGAACAGATGAAATAATTCCATGCCTTAGCAGTTGCATTCATCATGGACAATGGAAAGTTAATCCGTTCATAATTTTTAATTTTTCAAATTCCTTTCCCATCAGTGAGAAAGTCAATAACATCATTCAACGGACCTTCCATTGTTCCAAAAGTTTCATACTCGCTAGAAAAATAGTTGTGAAGATCGTAAAAAGTTTTAATGCGATTAGCACTAAAGTCAACAGAGAATCCTCTTACTTAGACTGGTTCATCCTCAAGTTGAGAAAGATTGGAGTAGAACTCCCTCACAACTTTTATAACAGCCTTGTTTGTGATGTAGCAGAAGTTCTTCCAACCTCGCTCTTTGATAACTCTTTCTACTTCTCCTCCAGGATTCTCGAAAACTCTATATTGTATACACTCCTTACTTTGATAGATTGAATTGTACCTCGATTGTGCTTTTGCATTGAGAAATAGAGTGTTGTCAAGAAAGAGTCTTCTCTTTTGTCTTGGAGCCATAGTTCGATCTATCAAATCACAAAAATTCTAAACTAATCTCTAAAATAATTATACAATAACTTCTAAAAGGGGTTTAAAACAATCTAGATTTATTTCCACGAATTCCTTCCAAGTCTTTTCTCCACATTTTTAATTTTTCCAAAATTTCTTATTGTGGAAGAAATTCTTGGTGAAAATAAAAAATTTTTACATAAGAGTGAAGCTCATACCAAGGGAAGATAAAATCCGGTGTTAGATTTTGTCGAAATTTCTCCAAATCTAATATTCTGAAAATAAAAAATTTCTCCAATATCAGGTTGTAAAAAGGTCAGAATGGGAATTCTTCAGTTGAATCTTCATCAATCAATCCCATCCTTCTCATCAATCAATCACACCAAACACGCTTCAAATTTTCCCATATGATCAAAATGTTCTTTCATTCTCCAATCGATGTGATCGAAGAAATCAGACATGTTGTTAACTGTACTCGTTAAGTTTTGTACCTGATTTTCCATATTCTTAATTTTTTGAAAGAGGATCGGTGTTTTATTTTCTACTAATGGTTGAACTGGAATAGAATTCTGTGATGCTTGATCTATAATCAAGCCTACATCACTCTCTCCATCATTGGCTGGGAACATCTGAGTTGGGTCTAAGGGTTTCCAGGGTAGCCATATCTTCTCCCAAATCTCATACGAAACTTGAAATAAACTGCAAATGGGAAAATTGTGGAAGGATTTCCAAGCCCTTGGGATGATCCTTGAATGATAAGGCCATAAATAGATTTTACAATAATCAATCCAATGTCAATGGGCCTTCCCATTTGAATGCAGTAGTTCAAATTTGCACTTTCTTTTGTAACATTGCCAATTTTCATTTTCAGTAATAACTTCACAGAGATGAAAAAGTGCCAATGTTTCGAATCAGGATTTAAAAGTATTGCAGAGAAACTAACATACCCGTTCTCTCTAACTTCCCGGTCATCTGTTTCGTCCATCAAATATTGGTATATTTCATTCATCTTTTCTCTCGTCGGCACGAAATTTAAATAATAACAGACCGAAACATTCTCAAGCATATATAATTCATTAATTCTTCCAGGATTGAATGTAATACACCTACCTCGCACATAAACGCTTCCGTGGTTGATTCCAGGTAAATTGGCATAGAATTCGTTAACCACTAGAACGACTACTGCGGCAGTAGTGTAGCAAAACACTTCCATCTTCTCCGCATGATCATTTCTTCGATTGGTGATGAAGAATTGATTTCTCTTCTATTAACAAATCCTCTTTCTTTAATCAATCTTCTCTTCGAGATTACCTTGTTGAAAAGTCGCTGTGCTTCCAAACTGACGAACTTTCTCCGGTTGTACACTAGAAATCTTAGATTATCAATCGAATTGGAAGCCATTTGAGAAGGATTCGAGAGAGTATACATTCATTTTTGAGAGTTTGGAGTGTTTAGGAACCGTCCATAGGAGTTTATATAAGTCAAATTCGCTAAAAACTGCCAAAAACTGTCATTTTGAACATGAAAAACTGCCCAATCGCCGAACCTGCTGTCGGCGAGCCTTATGAAATTAAATACCAGAGCTCTCGAGAAAAACCCGCCGTCGATGGCGTCGATCATGCCGTCAGCACCCTAGGCAAATTTTTGTACAAAAACACTGTGGTCCAAAAAGTTCCAAATTTTTTCTATGGATTCAAATTCTATGATAATCAGAGGGTAAATATGAGTAGTAGGACTTAATATTACTACAAATGAATAATAATTTCAAACAAACACATAACTATTAAAGATAACTATGGGTTACCTCCCATAAAGTACTTGGTTTAACGTCGTTAGCCCGACCTATTAAGGTCTTATTTTGGTTGACTGAGCATTAAAACCTCTTTAAAATTTGGTCTTTTACCTTCAAAATAAGGTTTTAATCTATATCCATTTACTTTAAATCTATTCCCAGTCTTAGGATCTTCAATTTCAACTGCTCCATATGTATAAACCTGAGTCATAGTAAAGAGTCCTAACCATCGAGACTTCAATTTCCTAGGAAATAATTTCAACCTTGTATTGTAAAGCAAAACTTCTTTCCCTGGTTTAAAGTTCTTTTGGTTAATCTTCCGATCATGTCTTAACTTCAGTTTTTCCTTATAAATTTTGTTGTTATTGTAAGATTCATTTCTTAATTCTTCTAATTCATTCAATTGTAGCATTCTCTTCTCACCAGTATTTTTCAAATTGTAATTGAATTCTTTAATTGCCTAATATGCTTTGTGCTCCAATTCTACTGGTAAGTGACAAGTTTTTCCATATATAAGCCTGTAAGGAGTCATACCAATATGAGTTTTATAAGCAGTCTTGTATGCCCATAATGCAGTATCCAGTCTCATAGACCAATCTACTCTATTAGAATTTACAGTCTTTTCTAGAATCTGTTTGATTTCACGATTAGAAACTTCAGCCAAACCACCAGTTTGTGGATGATAGGCAGTAGAGAATTTATGAACAATACTAAACTTTTCTGCCAATCATTGAATATATTTATTCTTAAAATGGGATCCTCCGTCAGTGAAAATCACTCTCGGCATACCATATCTTGTGAAAATGTTTTTTATTAAGAGTTTTGAAACACTTTTAGCATCATTAAGAGGTAAAGCTTGTGCTTCAATCAACTTTGATACATAATTAACTGCAATCAAAATATATAAGTTCCTAAATAAATGAATAAATGGTCCCATAAAATCTAATCCCCAAACATCAAAAATCTCAACTTCCACTATGAAATTCAGAGGCATTTCGTTTCTTAAAAGTATTTTACCTACTCGTTGGCATCTATCACATGTTTTGATATATCTGTAAAAATCTATAAAAATAGTAGGCCAATAAAATCCATCTTGTAAAATTTTATATGCAATTTTGGCAATCCCAAAATGTCCTCCAAAATCAGAATCATGAGATTTTTGAATAATCTGTTCAGTTTCTTCATAAGGCATACATCTCCTAATAATAAGGTCATTACAATGTTTATATAAATATGGTTCATCCCAGAAATATGATTTTGAATCATGAAAAAAATTTTTCTGTTACTACAATGTTAGCATAGGTGGCGAAATATAGCTTACTAAATAATTTACTATATCAGCATACCAAGATATTTTCCACTCATTAATATTATAAAGTTGATCATCAGAGAAATTGTTTATTATTTCTTTGTCGGTGTCAGATAATTCATTATATTCTTGTCTCGACAAATGATCTACAATTTGATTTTCAGTTCCTTTTCTATCAGTCACCACAAAATCGAAATCTTACATTAAATGTACCCATCTAATTAATCTTGGTTTAGTATCCTTTTTTTGCATCAGATATTTAATAACTGAATGATCAGTATGCACAATACATTTAGTTCAATTAAATATGATCGAAATTTATCAAAGGCATACACAATAACCAGTAACTCTTTTTCATTCACTGTATAGTTAATTTGGGCATCATTAAGAGTTCTACTAGCGTAGTATATAAACTTAAACATTTTGTCATATCTTTGACCAAGAACAGCTCCAATAGCATAATCACTAGCATCACACATTAGTTCAAATGGCTTATCCCAGTCAGGTGAAACTATTGCAGGTGTTTTGATTAGTTTTTCTTTTAATAAATCAAAGGCATTTGAGCAGTCTTCAGTAAATTTAAATTTCTTGTCGTTTTCTAAAAGTTGGCATAGAGTTTTTTTAATTTTTGAAAAATCTTTAATATAGCGCCTGTAGAAACCAGCATGTTAAAGAAAACTTATTACCCCTCTCACTGTAGTAGGAGGTGGTGATTTAGCTATTACTTGATTTTTTGTAGGGTCTAATTCCATGCCATTTTCTGAAATTTTATGCCCTAATACAATTCCTCCTGCAACCATAAATTGACATTTCTCCCAATTTAGAACTAAGTTAGTTCTTTTGCATAGCTCCAAAACTTTTTAAAGATGATTTAAGCATGCGTCAAACGATGTTCCAAACACAGAGAAATCATCCATAAATTCTTCTATTCCATTGTCTATTAATTTACTAAAAATAGACATCATACATCTCTGGAATGTTGCGGGTGCATTACATAGTCTGAAAGGCATTCTTCTGACAGCAAAAGTTCCATAAAGATTAGTAAAAATTGTTTTCTCTTGATCCTCAGGAGCAATAAGTATCTGATGGTAACCAGTATATCCATCAAGAAAACTGTAGTACTTGTGTCCAACAAGTATATCAAACATTTGGTATAGAAAGGAAGAGGAAAGTGATCTTTTCGGGTGGCAGCATTTAATTTTCTATAATCAATACAAATACACCATCCAAAAACTTGTTTAATAGGTATTAATTCATTATTCTTATTTTCTTCAACAGTTACTCCTCCTTTCTTAGGAACACAATGAATTGGACTTACCCAAGTACTTTCCAAAATATGATATATAATTCAAGCATCTAACCATTTCAAAATCTCTTTTTAACTACTTTTTTCATAATAGGGTTTAGTCTCCTTTGAGGGTCAATTCTTGGATTATGTTCTTCATTTAATAAAATTCTGTGCATACAAATCGAAGGAATAATTCTTTTAATATCAGCTAGAGTCCAACCAAAAGCTCTTTTATATATTTTAATGTATCCATTAGTTATTGTTCTTGAATTTCATTTAAGTCTGAGGATACAATTACTGGTAATGTTGAAAACTCTCCTACAAATACATACTTTAAATGAATTGAAAGATTCTTTAATTCAAGTTCATGGGGTTTTACAACAGATGGAATTAATATTTCATTTTCTGGTGCTGTTGAATAGAGCGTTTCAAATATTTCCTGAATATAATCATCTTCTTCGCTTTCAATTTCATCATAATTGTCTTTTTCTATATCTCCTTTTTCTTCATAATTTTTTTTGAAATTTTCTTTTCTTAGATAATCACATATATCCATTCTAAAACATTTGTCATCTTTTTCTATTGATGGATATTTCATTGACTTTGAGATGTTAAAGGTTACTTCTTGATCATTTACTCTCATAGTCAATTGTCCTTTTTGAACGTCTGTCGTGGCTCTTCCTGTAGCTAGGAATTGTCTTCCTAAAATGATTGAAATTTCTTTATCTTCTTCCATATCTAGAAAGATAAAGTCCACAGGAAAAATAAACTTATCAACCTTAACCAAAACATCTTCTACAACTCCCTTAAGATGTGTAATTGATCGATAAGCTAACTGTAGAGTCACAGAAGTTGGTGCAATCTCTCCAATTTCTAACCTTTTAAAAGTTGATAGAGGCATCAAATTTATACTAGCTCCCAAATCACATAATGCTCATCAATAAAATTTCACCAATAGCACACGGGATAGTGAAACTACCAGGATCTTTAAGTTTTTCAGGAAGTTTTTTCTTAATTATAGCACTACACTCTTCATTGAGTGTAACAGTCTCATGATCTAGTAACTTCCTCTTTTTGTTGAGTATATCCATCATAAATTTAACATAATCAAGCATTTGTTCTAAAGCTTCAACAAAAGGAATATTTATTGATAATTTTTTCAAAATGTCTAAGAATTTAGCAAATCTTTTTCCTTTATCTTGTTGCTTTAATCTTTGAGAAAATGGTGGAGGTGGTTTTTCAATGTAATTTTCATAGGTTTCAGAGGAAAATCAGGATATAAGCTTTCATTTTCTCCTTCAGTTTCTTCTTTTTCCTTTTCAATAGATTTTCTTTTTGAACTCTTGTTTCCAACTCTTTTCCAATCCTTAATTGAATAGTTTTGATTTGTTCTTTTACTTGATCTTTAGGATTTACTTCAACATTACTAGGTAAAGTTCCAACAGGTCTATTGCTTAATGTAGAAGCAATTTGCCCTAATTGGTTTTCTATGTTTTTAATAGCAGCTTCTTGAAATTGTAATTAATTACCCATATTCAAAACTAATTCTTCCATAGACAACTTCTTCTCCTTAAATTGTTAATTATTATAAAAATTTGGTGGATTAGAAGGTCTATAATTGGAATTACTTTAATTGCTTATATTTCCTGATGGGTTTACAAGATTGTTTCCCCACTAAGGATTAACATTATTATTTTGATTATTCCAATTAAAGTTTGGATGGTTTTTCCAACCTGGATTATAATAATTTGAATAAGGATTATTTTGTCTATTATTTATTACATTTATAGTTTCATATGAAGATTGAGCATCTATGATTTGTCCTAATGAATTTTCTTCTAACACTGGAGGTGTTTGAGAACGATTCATTATGTATTGATCTATTTTCTTTGAAAGAGCTGCAATTTGAGAAACTATCATAGTTAAAGCATCAGAATTATGAACACTGGCTACTCGCTTAGGATTTACCCTTTTAGCAGGCCATTGAGAATTATAGGTAGACATTTCTTCTATTAACGCATAGGCTTCTTCAAAAGTTTTAGACATTAGTGATCCACCAGCAGCCTCGTCTATTATAGATCTAAGAGATCCTACTAATCCGTTATAAAATGTTTGAATAATTAACCAATCATGTAGACGTTTTTTAAGACGTTCTTTAAATCTTTCCCAAGATTCATATATCGATTCTCCCTCATACTAACTGAAAGATGTGATATCTTTTCTAAGCTTAGCAGTCTTAGACAGTGGAAAATATTTCGATAAGAATTTTTGTGAAAGTTCTCCCCAAGTTCTAATAGATCCTGGTGCTAACGAATTTAACCAAGCCTTAGCATTATCCCTTAGAGAAAAAGGAAAGAGTCTAAGTCTGACAACATCATCAAACACTCTGTCGTACTTAAAAGTAGCATAAAGTTCTAAGAAACTTGCAAGATGTAAATTAGGATCTTCATTTGAATTTTCACCAAATTGATTGTTTTGTACCATTTGGATAATTACAGGTTTAAGCTTAAATGAATTAGAGGCTACATCAGGATTTTGGATAGTTAAGTGAATTTCATCTAATGTAGGGTTAGCGTAATCTCTTAATGGTATAGATTAATGTTCATTTTTTATTCTTTGGTTATTTATGTTGTTTTCCATTGTTTTAGAATTTATAGGTTCTTTTCTCAGTTTTCTAATTTTCCTAACAGTGCGTTCTAATTCTGAATTGTAGGGTATAAGATTTTCAAAACCAAATTTGTTCATACAATTGAAATCAGAACACAATACAACAATTAACTAAATAAGTTGCAATTCTATTGAGGTTTTCTAACAGTCCTAAATTGCTCGCTACTTTAATTATATCACCCTGGCAAAAGCGCCAAAAAGTTGATCCTGCGATTTTGAATATACTTATAAATATAAGAATTTGACACCACTACTAAAAGATATCAATTCTTAACAACGACGCCAAAAACTTGTCTTTGAGCATAATTTTAATTTTAGTAACAATATTATAATCTTTTAATCGTTGAGTTACTTTTAAACCCAAGTATACGTATCACTCAAGTAATATAGGGCTCTAGTAGAGTCCAGGTTATCAATCCCACAAGGAAATATGTTAAAGCCTACAGTCTAGGATTATATAAACCAAGTTAGAATTTCAACTAAATCGAATTTACCTATTTGTCACTAATACGCAATCGATAATAAAGTTTTTATATCTAAACAAGTTTTACTAACAAATTACTAATAGTACTAAAGTTAAGTTCGAATATATAATAACAAAAATCTTTCTCCTTTGTTAAGATATTTAAGCGAAATGATAATTAGAATTAGTTTTATATGTGTTGTGCCAAATAAGAGCTTTCCTATTCTTTACCATTTGGTCCAAGAATAAAGAACATTGACTAATCCTATGCTTGATTACTGAATCTGCGGCTAGGCTGGGAGGATACCGGCTCTCACTTCAGAGCTCCCACGTTCCCCTTGCCTGAGGGCTAACAATCTACACCTCAGCACCCAAACGATAGGACCGAATTGAGGATTTTAGCCTGTCACTCTATAATCTCCAATTCTACGCCCGATTAATATTATTTCCCTATTTATTTGCACTTCTCCTTTTGAGGATTTACCCGTCTACCTTTCAAAGAGAAATGTGATACATACTAGTTATGAATCCTTAGCCCACGGTCAGATCTTAAGAATTCTTCATAGATTTTAACAATAAAAATGGCCAATTCGTATAGTAAAGTAAGTTTAGGTATAGTATCATCACAACTTCTTTATAATAGGTTTGATATACTAATTCATACAATCATTTTGACTAAAACATCAAAACAAGTAGAAATACAGAACAACTAAGAATTCATGAAGATGATGCAATAAAACTTGGATTTAATATAATAAAGTAAAGTTCTACAAACTATAGTAAATAAGCACAACTTATCTCAAATTCCTCCCCAAGTAAACTCCTTGAAGTTCCTCTGGATTTCTTCCTTTCTTGCAACACACAAAATTCTCCTTCGGAACGGTGATGCAAAAGAGATCTCTCACTTCCCTTCCACTCTTACAATCCCTCGAAGAATTCCTCACAAAATCTCTATTTAAACTCACTACTCACTAAATAACAACACTAATTGACACTTTGGACTCTCTAGTAAACACGTAGGAGACCGCTTTTTCGGCCTAAAATGGTTCTTTTTAAAGTTGTAGAAGAGTCTCTAAGGGTTTTAAAGGAACCCCTTCGAAATCATCCACATTTGATGTATTTCTAGAAAGAACCGTCAATCCCGTCGTCGGCGGCATCAAGCACGCCGTCGGCGGCCTCAAGCACGCGGTTGGCGGCCTCAAGCGCGCCGTCGGCGGCCTTCTAGAAACAGTGCTTTAAACAGGCCCTCGTCGGCGGCCTCAATTTCCACCGTCGGTGGCCTTCGTTGCAATTAATTCTAAACTCTCAGGAAAATCATGCTGTCGGCGCCATCGACCTCACCGTCGGCGCCCTAGGTCAATTTTGCATAATTCAGTCCTTTTTGCTCCAAATTTGCTCCTTTTTGCATATTTTCGCTCCTTTGTCCTTAAACCTTCATACCTGTAGAAAAACATCAAAAATACCTTTCTTTACAGTACAATATCATCAAAATTAGTATAAAAAAGGCATGAAAATCTTAACCTTTTTTCCTTGGGTTACACTTTCTAAGGTTAGAGACAACACTGCCACTCCCCCTGTTGGGCCAAACCCCTAGGTGGTTGAAACTGTTTTGGCTCATGACCATAATGTAACTCTTAGCCCCCCTGTGACTACACTACATTTGGTTACAGATCAGGAGGTGGTTGTTGAGGTTCCCCTGGCAAACTCAACGTTAAAGGACAGTTCCATTGATGATGAAGATATTGCTAATTTGTAGAAAGAACTAGCTGGTGAATAGGAAGTTAAAAGATCCAAGAAAAGTAGAAATCCAGTTTTTTCTCCTATTTTTGCTGATAAAGAAGACCTGAATGTTCATTCTGATGATCTTGAGCAGCCTTTGGAAGGGGAAGTTCTCAGGTTGGACAGGAATAGCAATCAGAGAAAGAAGAAGAATAAAAGATCCAGTCAATTTAAAAGGCTACAAGATGATACCTTTGTGTCAACTAGTGGAAACTCCTTTAATCTAATACTAGACTCCCTTTCCAGGACTAGGGGAAAGGGTAAATCTAGTCATAATGATTAATTTACTCTGTTGGAATGTGAGGGGGATTACTCACCCCAATTATCTTCATAGACTTCTAAATCTTATAAGGGTGAACAAGTTATGGTGTGTAGCTCATTTGGAACCTATGGTTTCCAAAAACTCTCATTCTATTACTAAGAATTTTCATGGCTTTCAGGTCTTTGTCAATACCAATCAGAAAATCTGGCTCCTTATCAGAAAAGAAATGATCCATTTTGATTGATCATCCTCATTTTGTAAAATTTAGGGTAACCATTGGTGATTTTGATTGCTTTGCTACAATTATTTATGCTTGTTGGTCTAATGCCTCTCAGACTGTTTTGTGGACTCAACTCTACCTAAATAGTCAATCTATGTCTACTTACTGGATTGTTGGAGGTGACTTCAATTGCATTGCTTCCTCAACTGAAAAATTAGGGGGGGGGGAAGAGCTGGGGATAACGATAAGATGACCAAATTTCCTGACTCCATCCAGGATGCTGGGCTTCATGATCTAGGTTTTCTGAGACCCAAATTTACTTGGAGGAGAGGCAGGATTTGGGAAAGGTTGGACATATTCTTGGCAATTAACATGTGGCAACAAAATTTTATTAACACCACTATATCCCCTCTTGCTATGTATGGGACTGATCCCAGACCCTTATTGGTCTCCATTCAAAATCAATGCAGAAATGGTAAAGCTCCATTCAGATTTATTATTGTATGGACTTTCCATTTTGAATTTCTCATGGTGGTTGCTGATTCCTGACATCAAGAGGTCATTGGCAATGATTGGGCTAAACTTTGGGGTCTTCAAAAGAGATTGTCTCGGAATTTAAAGAATTGGAATTGGACCACATTTCGAGATGTTTTTAAAAATGTGGAAAGGGCTGAAGTAACTGTTAAGCAATTGGAGAATGACTTGGAGGAGGGGTTGATACAAGAAAATGTGTTACATAATGTTATTGAGGTGCTTTTGACAGCCATTTCTAATCAGGAAAGTTTTCTCAAGCGGAAAGCAGTTGTGTCAAGGTTTGTAGAGGGGGATAGGAATACCAGATACTACCATGCCTGTATCAAATTCAGGAGAAAATGTAATGCAATTTTCAAAATTAAGGAAGCTACTGTGTTCAACTTACAAAACTCTGAGGAGATTGCAAAGGATGTTGTGATGTATTTTCAGAATCTCCTTACTCTACCCAACATTGATAGAAGACTCTTTAATGTTGGTTTGTTCAGCGCAAATCCCCACTCTCGCAACACTTCTCAACTTTCCTATATTCCTTCTGAAGAGGAGATTTGGCAAGCTATTAACTCTATAAATAGTGATAGGGTTGTTGTCCCTGATGGTTTTTCTTCTAAATTCTATAAGAAATCTTGGCACATAGTTAAAGAAGAGGTCATCAGAGCTATCCAATCCTTCTTTAAGGGAACCAACCCCTACATGTATTTTATTTCTTCTACCAAGGTACGTATTCCAAATGATCAGTCTACTAGAAGCTGGGATGCTTTCAGGCCAATTAGTCTCACTAATGTTATCAATAAGGCCATCAGTAAGATTATAATGTATATACTACAGCCTTATCTCCTAAATTGGATCAGTGAGAACCAATCTGCTTTTGTGCATGGAAGATTGATTGCTGATAATGTGTTATTAGCCTAGGAACTGCTACTTGATCTGGATAGACCCTGTAGAAGTGGAAACCTCATTCACAAGTTAGATTTAAGGAAAGCATATGACTCTATCAGATGGAATTTCATTGAAGAGGTATTGAGTGTTAGGGGCTTCCCTAAAGATTTCATTTTTCTTATCATGATGTGGTTGAATAACAACATGAACTCCATCCTAATTAATTATAAACTTTATGGCTTCTTCAAAGCTACCAGTGGCTTAAAACAAGGAGACCCTTTATTTCCAACAATATTTATTCTTGTTTTTGACTATCTTTCCAGAATGCTGAATAAAAAGTTTGGGAATTTTGACTATTTACAATACAACCATAGATCCAATTGTCGTCATATTTTTAGGTTTGTGTGTTGTATTTGTGAAAAGTGGTCGACTACAGAAATTATTGGCGAATTTTTAATTTAATTTAAATAAATAATTTGAAAAGTAGTATTTGATTTTGAAAATAATTTTAAATTTGAAAATTTTAAGATATGAAATCAAACTGATCTCACATCCCGAATAGTTTATATAAACGAGCACCGCACCACAAATTGTATATCTATCCCGGAGAGTAGACACACTGCTTGATAATGGGGCTCGGTTAAATAAACTAGAAGATGTGAGATCAGTTTGATTTCATATCATAAAATTTTCAAATTTAAAATTATTTTCAAAATCAAATACTACTTTTCAAATTATTTATTTAAATTAAATTAAAAATTCGCCGACAATTTCTGTAGGCGACCTCTTTTCACAAATACAACACACAAACCTAAAAATATGCCGACAATTTTTGGCGACTCCGCTGGGGAAAATTCCTCTCTCCATTTTAATCAGATATTCTGCTTTCAAAATCGGTAGTATATCCATGTCCCTAGTGGATCAAACTATCCTTCTTTCCGTTGGAATACTATGTTCATTTCTACCTTGAACAAGTACAGCCAACATTCTCTCAGATTTAGGAGCCACTGTTTAGACACCCTAAACAGAGAGGTTCCGAGATCCTTTTACCTCATTTCCGAGGTGGGGTGGACCCCCAATAGGTATTAGTTTAGGAGCGGTCTTGCGGGTCGAGAAGTTTCTACAAGACTTTCTCTTCCTTTTCCAGTTCCTAATCAATTCCTTTTACCCTTCCTACAACTCTCCTTTTAATAATTCTCCTTCCTAACAAACAAATCTTTTTCGAAAAACAATTTTCCTTTAATACCAAAAATACACTAAGATAAACAAAAATGTGTTCGGACTCTTTCTTTTTTCGTCATAAGTTTTACGATAAGAAGAAGCACGATTCGGGGACTAACACTTGGAATGCGCCTGCGAAATGGAAGCTCCAAAGCCGATCTTCTCCTTCGTCGACGGATCTGGACACAGTTGTGTTCGAGGACGAGCCGCTCGATAATGGAATCATTCGATTCAGACAAGGATTCAGGGACACCGACATCAAAATCCCCGACGTCACTCTCTTTTCACTCACGAGCAAAGTACCAGAAACTGAGAAGCCGTTGATTGAGTTTAACCTCAAGTCAACTCATTAATTCCCTCCTCTGCAAAAGATTCCAGCGAGGAGAATCTTGCCGTTCGCAGAAGGACTGTTGTTGCTACCCCCACTGGTCTAGTTGTCTCCGTATCTACCCCGGCTTCTGCCAAACTAAAGGGAAAGGAAATTCAGAACTATGATGAAACTGTTACCGTGGAGGGTACAAACCTTCCTGTGAAACCTTCTGTTTTTGAAATCGGGTCCAGCTCGAGAATTCCATCGCTGACACGGACTCAGAGAAGGAACAGAAGTAGAAGGATTGCTAGAGAAGCCAGAGCTGCTGAAGTTGCTTTTACGGAGGAAATCCCGAAGCTGCCCGAGTATACACCGTTGCTCGAATACATACCACTTTTGGGAGGAAGTAGGTTCCATCCCCTCTCAGCCGCAGAGGATGAGGAAAATGTCCGCAAGATTGCTTCTGCATTGCCTCAGCCCGCATATTACAACAATAGCCGTAAGAAAAGGGCTAGAATTATGCCATTTGCTCGACTGCAAACCTTGATAGAGAAGTTAGCAAAGAAAGAAAAATTCCCTGTGTCAGAGATTTTAAGAAGGATAGGGCGGGTGCCAGCCAAGTCCCGTCTTGGGCCGCGAGTAGAACCTGCTATCGCTGCGGAAAAGCCAAATAAGAGAATGAAAGCTAGTCCACCTGTTGTTGTTTCAGGACTACAAATTAGGGAGGATACCACCTTCCAGCATTTGGCTGACAGACCATCCGGTCCCAGACCTTCTGCTGCTAGAAGGATGGTATGGTGTTCCACTACCTGACAATTAAGATTAAAACAACAACCTGAGAAAGAAAGTTTCGTCAGGAGACTTGAGTCCGAAGAAAGTGCTACCGCAGTAAAGGGGATTCATGAGAAGAAAACCCGACAGTTATCACATGACAACTGCAAAGATGTACAGGAAAGGCCACTAGAAGATGCTATGGAAAAGCTAGAGCCGATATTCGGCGATTAGCAAGGGAAAGAGAAGAGAAATTTGGAGATGAAGTTGACTCATCAGAGTTCATGGATGATGAATATGCAGAAATTAACATGGTTGAAACACGCGCTTCGTCAGCTTCACAAGGTGCCCTCTGCGGCGCAAGAAGAGAGGAGCCGGAAGTAATGAGGAGGCGGCTTCAAGAGAAAGATGATACGATCGCCCAAATGGCAAAAAGGATGGAAGAGATGGGCGCAGCCCTAGCCACTCTCCGGAGTCAAGTTCGACCCCAAAGAGAAACACCACCGAAGTTATTCACATTGTAGACGGAGGAAAGGAGATTACATCCGTCAATGGGGATGATCAATTAAAAAAGGATGCAACACAAAGCATGATTCCAGAAAAGGATATTAAGAGCATGGTGGAACAGAAGGTGCGAGAAGCCTTGGCACAATCAAAGAGCGGGACATCCATTCGGATGGGTAGACCTTACCCTAAAGAATTCGATGCTGTCCAATATCCGAAAGGCTTTGTACCACCTCTGTTCAAGACCTTTGATGGAACCGGAAACCCTCGGCAGCATGTTGTACATTTCCGTGCCAGTTGTTGCAATGCCGGCGGAAGTGATGCCTTACTCTTCAGACAATTTGTTCCGATAGATGGACTACCGCTTCGACAAAGTCTTCGAAGAAGATTTTAGATCGCATCCAAACCACATCGGTGCTTGCCTCAATTCAGAGTTCGAAACCTGTCAAGTTAGCACTATCACTTGCGATAGAAGAACCACCTCAACAGGAGACGATTGAAGAGAAGAAGAAAATCGACTTAGAAGAGAAGACCGAGGCTCTTAAGGCTAGACTAGGGGCTGCTTATCCTAGGATAGTTGTTTCCGATTCGGGGGAGAAATCTCTCGAACCTCTGACTCTGTATGATTATCTGCTCACTCCGGTGGGATCTTATAATGATAAGGGTTATGGCGTTGGCTACATTTTGACTGTTTCTAACGATTACGTAACTAGCGACAATCCAGACATCGATTCCGATACAAATGAAAATTCTCAAATCATACACAATCTCGACAATCACAGTGACAAAGAAGACATCCACCAAGGAGGCTACGAGAGTTCAACAAGCAATGAATCTATTTGTGAGTTTCGAGGAGCTCCAGTCACAATAGAGTTAGAGCCTTGAGACTCCGAAGCTAATCCAGAAGAACCTGTCATTCCGATTCAAGAGGAGACACTAGCAAACTCAATACTAGATTAAGAAGAAATCACAGAAGTCAACTTGAGAAGTGGAAGAGTTCTACCTCCGAGAATGGGTCCAAAGGACACAGGAAAGCAGGTGGTTGTTCAGGAAGAACCAACCCCGTCAGAAGAAATACCCATTCGGGAAGAAATCGAGACACATGGAAATAAAGTGGACTACAACGTGCTAGCCCATCTTAGGAAACTACCAGCCAATGGCGAGCATCTACGACGCTCTCATCTTATCAAAGGAAATGAGAGAAGCTCTGATCAAGGCCTTACTTGATTCGGAAATTTGCTTAGCTCAAATGGCTGGAGATTCCTTAGATGAGGTTTGTTCGTTAAAGGAACAGTGAGGTGTCACCTTCACGGACAATGACCTACTACTTGGGACGACGGACCACAACCGACCGTTGTACATTTCGATTACTGATAGGGAAGTTTACACTCTCCGAGTATTGGTGGATCCAGGAGCATCAATCAACATAATGAATCTTCGAACGCTAGCATATTAGGAAATTGATGCTCGCGAGCTTGAAGCAGACAAAATGTTATTAAGAGGATTAAACCAGAAAGGAGAAAGAGCCCTCAGATCAATAACATTGCTAATGAAAACCGGTGACTTAGCAAAGGCAACCGCAAAATTTCACATAATTGATTCAGAAACGTCATTCAACTCTCTACTGGGCCGACCATGGATACATGAAAACCGGATGGTACCATCATCCCTACACCAGTGCATCAAATACTACGATGGAGGGGAACAGTGCATCAAAGGTGACTCACAACCATTCTCCATACATGAAATTGGAATCCATGAAGATGCAGCTTATTATGAACCTCCGAAGAAAACAATTTTCTCCATAGATACCATAACAAATGAAGCAAAGGAAATTTGGGATGACGAAGAACCTGAAGTTCTAGTCCAACCGTCACTCACCACTCCCTTACGGCGAGATGGTGAAGGTTTCTCCACAACTCGGATCCAAGGTCGAGGCCGGGGACTAGGTCGTGGCGGAGACGTTAGGACGGTTGGACGAGAGGAAACCAGCCATCAATGTTGATTGGGAAGACAGTTCTGAAGAAGAAAAAGAGATCAAACAAGAAGCAGCGACAATAAGTCGGAAGAAGCTGCAATTCAGGATCCCGCTCGAAGATGAAAAGAATGAAGAATATAAATCGATGTACGAGAAGATTAACCACTATGTACATAATATGACCTTGAACCCGATCCATTCTAATAAGATCGAGGGTATGGTGGTCAAAGAGGTACGTAGCGGCGCTGCAAAGCCAATCAAATTCTACCGTGGTGCTCCTTCCTCCAAAACTGAAAATAATGTACAATTTGACGATGTCACTTCATCAGAATTAATGGAATTACCTTTTGAGTGGCACTCTCCCTGTGTTCAAAATTTAATTCAACGTGGTTTCTTACCTCGACAATGGACAAAAGGTCAATCACAACATTTTAAAAAATTATGGAATAACTCCGGTCGTCCACCCGATTCAAAGCATGGTCTCGTATTCGGCACGGTAGGATCGGTTGACGATGCTGAATTTTGCTTGGTTGTCACTTGCGAGTCTAATGAAAGCTGCA
Source organism: Papilionanthe hookeriana x Papilionanthe teres (assembly GCA_022702705.1). Taxonomy (NCBI): domain Eukaryota; kingdom Viridiplantae; phylum Streptophyta; class Magnoliopsida; order Asparagales; family Orchidaceae; genus Papilionanthe; species Papilionanthe hookeriana x Papilionanthe teres. The sequence continues at coordinate 138,023,776 of CM040425.1, read as the reverse complement.
TGGAAACTACGGAAGAATTTGAAGATTTACAAATTGGAGACGCTCCACCAGAATTCGAAGAAGAGATTAAATGTACAATAGATGAGTTAGCGGAAGTTAACTTAGGTACTAGCGAAGAGCCTAGACCTACCTTTGTTAGCTCCTTACTCAATAAAGAAGACTCCGAAGAAATAATCAAGTTAATAATGGAATTTAAAGACTGTTTTGCTTGGAGCTACGATGAAATGCCAGGTTTAGCTTAAGAGGTCGCAGTCCATAAGCTAGGAGTGGATCCTACTTTTGTCCCAGTCAGACAAGGTCCCAAAAGAATGCGTCTAGAAATCGAACAACAAGTCATAGCTGAAGTTAAAAAGTTAATAGACGCTAAATTTGTCCGCGAAGAACAATACCCGACTTAGTTAGCCAATGTGGTACCAGTTAGGAAGAAGAATGGTCAGATCAGAAATTGTGTGGATTTCAGAGATTTGAACAAGGCTTGTCCAAAAGATGAATTCCCTTTACCGATCCCAAAACTAATGATCGACATTGCTTCGACACATGAAATATTCTCATTCATGGATGGTTCTTCAGGATACAACCAGATAAAAATGGCTCCGGAAGATGAAAAACTTACAGCATTCAGAACGCTGATTGGAGTATATTGCTACACATTGATGCCATTCGGACTGAAGAACGCAGGAGCGACCTACCAAAGAGCAATGACAAGAATTTTTGATGATCTCATCCACAATCAAGTCGAATGCTACGTGGACGATGTGGTCATCAAAAGCAAAGTAAAGGACAACCACCTATATGATTTGAGAATTATTTTCAAACGATTAAGACAATTTAACCTTAAGATGAATCCCTTAAAATGCACCTTCGGCGTCACCTCCGGGAAATTCTTAGGATTCGTTGTCTGACATCGTAGAATTGAAATCGACCCGGAAAAGATTAAAGCTATCTTAGAAATGCCGCCTCCCAAAACCTTAAAGCAACTACGATCTTTTCAAGGGAAGCTGGCATATCTTCGACGCTTTATCTCAAACTTGTCAGGTAGGTGTCAGCCTTTCTCGACACTAGTTAAAAAGGATGCAAATTTATTTGGGAAGAGAAATTCCAGAAGGCCTTTGAGGACATTAAACAATATTTAATGACACCTCCTGTCTTAGCAGCCCCAGTCTAACGTAGACCGCTGATACTATACCGCGGCTTTAGACGACTCTCTCGGAGCCCTGTTAGCCCAGGTCAATGATGAGGGTAAAGAAAATGCTCTTTACTACCTAAGCCGTCGTTTACTTCCGATGGAAATAAGGTATCCCGCAATTGAAAAGCACTGTTTGGCCATGATCTTCGCCGCTCAAAAGCTTAGGCACTACATGCTTTCTCATAAGGTCAACCTGATCTCGAAATTTAATCCATTGCAATACTTGATGACTCGTCCAACGCTTTCGGGCAGACTTGCCAGATGGTCAATGATATTATTGCAATTTGATATAACTTTCATGCCTCTTCATGCCGTAAAGGGACAAGTCTTAGTAGACTTCCTCGCAGCACACCTTTTGCCGGCAAAATCTCCTCTCAATGACGATTTGCCAGATGAACAAAAAATGAGTTTAGAAGACCCTGATGATCGACGTTGGAAATTATATTTCGTCGGAGCATCTTCAGCACACAAAGACGAAGAATCACAAGTGATAGTGCCCGGTAAGGCAGGGATCGGATTAATCTTTATAACACCAGAGCGGGGGATGTTAAGATACTCCTACCACTTGACAGAGCCGTGTACAAACAACGAAGTAGAATATGAAGCCGTCATAACAGGACTGGAATTAACTATTCAAATGGGGATAACAGACATCAACATCTACGGGGATTCGCAGTTAATCATTCAACAGATTGTCGGACAGTACAGAATTTTGAAGCCAAGACTCGAGCAATACTTTCAGTATGCCATACAGTTGTTGGAACAGATTCCGAATGTGACGATCTACAAAATTCCCAGGAAAGAAAACGCTTTAACAGATGCGTTAGCCCGCCTCGCAAAAGAATTTGCCTGCTTGCAAGATGAATCAGTGGAAGTGTCAGTTCACGGACGTCAGGTCCTATCACAACTCGACATAGACACAATACACAAATCAGAAAAAGAAGAAGAATCAGTTGCAACAGTGACAGAAAACATAGAAGATTGGCGACAGCCATTAATAGACTACCTGCAAACGGGAAAACTACCGGACGATAGGTCGCTAGCCCATCGGATCAAGAAAAGAACTGCTGTCCTACGCATTAATAAACAACACGTTATACGGAAGGTCTTTCGATCAAATGTGGCTAAGGTGCCTAAGCGGGTCCGAGGCCCGTGAAATTGTTAAAGAGGTGCATTCAGGACTCTGTGGCGCTCACCAGTCGGTTCCGAAGATGAAATTGAAAATTACAAGATTACGGTACTACTGGCCCTCGATGATGACCGACTACATGAAAATCGCCAAGATCTGTCATCAATGCCAAGTGCAGGGAGTGGTTCTACACCAACCTCCAAATGTGCTACATCTGACAATTGCGTCGTGGCCATTTGAATGTTGGGGCATAGATATAGTGGGTCCAATAGAACCACCATCTTCAAAAGGACATCACTTCATTCTTGCGGCTACGGGTTACTTTTCCGAGTGGGCGAGGCGGTTCCACTTAGAGAAGTGAAAGCACACCACGTGCTACAATTTTTCGAGAACCAAGTTGTCTACCATTTTGGAGTGCCGCGCGAGATCATCTCGGATAATGGGTCGGCATTCAGAAGCACACAAATCAACAACTTTGTCGGGAGACACGGAATCGGCTGGCGATATTCAACAATTTACTACCCGAGAGCAAACGGCCTGGTGAGGCTTTTAATAAAACTCTCGTTCAAATTTTAAGGAAAACTTTGGACGACAATAAGAGAAATTGGCATGAGAAGTTATTAGAAGCCTTATGGGCCTATCGGACAACCTTCAGAACTCCTACTCAAGCTACACCTTATGCTCTGGTGTATGGGTCCGAGGCAGTGTTACCCTTAGAGGTCCAGCTTCCTACACTCAGAATCGCAGTCGCAAACAAAATCACGATAGAAGAGAATGCCAAATTATGACTAGAAGAATTGGAAAGCCTGGAAGGGAAAAGACTTGCAGCGCAGCAGAATTTAGAACTATACCGAGCCAAGATGGTTCGAAGCCCATGACGGTGGTCCGCCCGAGAACCTTGAAAGTTGGTGACTTAGTTCTCGTTCTCGAGAGACTATCCTTGCACACCGCAAGATAGGAGGAAAATTTGAACCCACTTGGGAAGGAGCATGTTTGTGGTTGAAGCGGTATACTCGGGAGGCTCCTACCGGCTAGTGAATTGCCAAGGAGAACAACATATGCTTCCGATCAACGGACGATACTTGAAAAAGTATTACGCTACCTAATGTTTCAAAGGAATGGATTTTTCATCCCTAGAAGCACGGGTGAAGTAGTTACTTATGACTGGGTCCGAACCCAAAAATAATAAAAAATGTGCTAAAATAAATAAAATCATGATAATAAAGTTTTCCTGGTTTTCTCTTCCATATCAAAATCTCTTTCCTGATCTTATCCCACTTCATTCCTGTTGAATTTAAGAATACAAAAAGTAATAAAAAAACTGTCTTTAATAAACATTTTCTTAATGTTCTTGTTCTTAGTACAACCCTTGATCCTTTTCCATGTCTTTTTCAAGCGAAATGTCGAACGAGCGGTTGGTCACGAACTTTAGAAATGGCGTAAGCCTTGCACTCGACGAAAGAGGGTGAAAGATGGAGCGATAATCGAGATTGACTCGGACTTCATACCAACGGGCTGCCGATACGAGGAAAGTGGTCGGGTCCTAGTTGACCGAGGAAGGCTGCCCGGTCGGACGATAATGAAAGTGGGTGGCCCAAGCCACCACTCCGAGCGACGAAAAGGAAAACAAGCACTGAAGAAGACAAGAGAATCAAGTACGTAGTCGCTACGGCGAGAGGGAAGGCTTGTCGGCGCCGCACCCGCGAAATTTAGGAAGTACGAAGAGCTACTCTCACGGCAACTCGGCGAAGAAATAAAAATCGCCGTATCCGCAAGATGTTAACTAAACTAGCGGCGGACCAGCACGACGAGGCGATTGCTTGCTGCCGGTACATATACTTCGAGGACGCCGGTTCACCGGAGTACACGAAGGAAGGAGGCCGGCTCGAGGATAACGAAGAGACCGGGGAAATCTTGAGGAGATTAGAAGAAGGAAGGCTACAACGCCACCGAGATAAAGCCACCGGTAATGCATAACTTTGTTGCGAAGCAACCCGGAAGATGTCCGACGGACACCATCCCCGAGGAGCCGAGGTATGCAGGAGAACGTGAAGGGATTGAGCCATATATCCCACAATACGTCACCAGGCCTCGCCATTTGCAGATTATTCCAGAATATGAGCTAGAAAGAATACAGAATGTCGAGAAGAAAACTTTTGAATACTTCGAGAGAATCAGAGGCAGGAGGATCAATATAGTAGAAGGCCTCGAGCTACATACAGACGTGTTCTCAGAATATGAACAACAACAAATCGTGGACTGCATCCGAGATTTGAAAAGAATGGGCCGAGTGGGCCGCCTAAGCGAAAACACTTACTCGGAACCCCGGAGATGGATGCCAGGGAAAGGTAGAATTACAATATAATGTGGATGCTACTACAACTTCGCAGAAGACAGGAAGGGAAACCCACGGGAATACTCCGTCATGTTAAGGTAGATCCGATGCCATTAGTCATCAAAAGGATGGTAAAGAGAATGATAACATGGAGAGTGCTGCCGGCGGATTGCATACCCAATAGTTGCATCATTAACATTTACAAGCAGGGTGACTGCATACCCCCGCACATAGATCACCACGACTTTGTCAGACCTTTCTGCACAGTTTCTTTTCTAAACGAGTGTAATATCATTTTCGGATCCGGCCTCCGGATAGCAGGCCCAGGTGAGTTCCGAGGGCCAGTAAAGATACCATTACCTGTAGGTTCCGTCATGATACTAAAGGGCAACAGAGCAGATGTCGCTAAACATTGCATACCGGGAGTACCAATGAAGAGGATCTCGGTTACTTTCGGAAGGATGGATGACGGGAAAGCACCTTACCACTTCCGGCCCGGACCGGAGCTAGAGAGCCTCCGGCCTTACGAGTTGTGAGTTACATGGAAAATATCACACCTCCAACGTACATCCATATGACATCCTTGCCGAGGATGGCTTGGAAGGTGATGTTATTGACCATGTACCTCACTATTCGGACATGGATTTCGACGAGATACCTTTTTGGATGGATCGACAAAGATCATACATAGTCCGTTTTGAGTCTACATGGATTGTATGAGATGTATTCCGAGATCGAGTTGTACGATGTATCTTCGACATGATTGGAATAAAAGTGACCATGTCACATTTTTGGCCTTCACCTCTTTTGTGCAAGTTGACTGAGAAACGCCATTAAAGTTAAATGAACTTCGAACAAAGAACAGAAAAGAAAACAAAAAAAAAGAATAAAAGAAAACTTTCCTTAAAAATCTAAAAAATGATGAACTCCAAATTCGCATGAACATTAAATGAACAATAAATCGTTAAAAAAAATAAAAAAAATGAACACAAATTTTAAATCAAATTCAAATTCAACCTTCCAGATCTCAAATTAAATCTCAATCAAATTCAAACTCAACCTTCCAAATCTGAAATCCAATCCGTTCTACTCTCTCCCTTGTCTGGGATGGAAGCGGTTGATTCCATTGACGCGGAGCCATGAGGTTTTCAATTCGAATCTGATGGCTAGGAATTGTATCCAGTCCAAACCAGCAACTTTCGATCAACTCTTTTGAGTGGGATATGTAGCATCTACATATTTCCTCCTAATTTGTTTATTTCCACAAAAAAAAAAATCTTTTACAACTTTCATGAAATTCTCGAAACACCAAAATTACACACAGCAAATCTTTGCAAAATCAATTACCCTTCAAAATTTAAATTTTTGGGGTTGAGGATTTTACATCCGAGACTGCATTGCTGTAGGATTCTTTCCCTATCGCAATGAAATACATCAAAATCAAATTCTTGGGGTTGAGGATTTTACATCCGAGACTGCATTGCTTTAGGATTCTTTCCCTATTGCAATGAAATACATCAAAATTCAAACTTTTGGGGTTGAGGATTTTACATCCGAGACTGCCTTGCCTTAGGATTCCTTAACTATCGCAATGAAATACATCAAAATTCAAATTCTTGGGGTTGAGGATTTTACATCCGAGACTGCATTGCTTTAGAATTCTTTCCCTATCGCAGTGAAATACATCAAAATTCAAATTTTTGGGGTTGAGGATTTTACATCCGAGGCTGCATTGCTTTAGGATTCTTTCCCTATCGCAATGAAATACATCAAAATCAAATTCTTGGGGTTGAGGATTTTACATCCGAGACTGCATTGCTTTAGGATTCTTTCTCTATCGCAATGAAATACATTAAAATTCAAACTTTTGGGGTTGAGAATTTTACATCCGAGACTGCATTGCCTTAGGAATCTTTCCCTATCGCAATGAAATACATCAAAATTCAAACTTTTGGGGTTGAGGATTTTACCTCCGAGACTACATTGCCTTAGGATTCTTTCCCTATCGCAATGAAATACATCAAAAATTCAAACTTTTGGGGTTAATGATTTTACATCGGAGACTGCATTCCTTTAGGATTCTTTCCCTATCGCAATGAAATACATCAAAAATCAAATTCTTGGGGTTGAGGATTTTACATCCGAGACTGCATTGATTTAGGATTCTTTCCCTATCGCAATGAAATACATCCAAATCAAATTCTTGGGGTTGAGAATTTTACATCCGAGACTGAATTGCTTCAGGATTCTTTCCCTATCGCAATGAAATACATCAAAATCAAACTTTTGAGGTTAGGGATTTTACATCCAATACCGCATTACTCTGAGATCTCTCCTCATTGTAGTGGTTCAATCCAATATATTCAATTTTCTTTTTAGGTTGAAGATGTTACATCTAAAATCACAAAATTCTAATTTTCATTTCAAGTTCAAATCCCTTCAAATTAATTTTGACAAAACTTCAATTTAAATTAAAACTCAAGCTAAAATCTAAACTTGCACATCAAAACTTAAACTGAAACAAAATAAAATCTAAATTGAAATTCCCCCAGATCATGTGATTTGGAATTCACCTCCTTTTCCTTTCCCCAGCGAGAGTTCAGGAATCTCCAGTCTCAGAGATATACTTGACACTCCCCAGCGAAAATTCTTCTACTTCGTCCTAAGTTTGTCACTTGGACATCTGTGTTGGTTTTGTTGATCTTTCCGGTCAATTCCAATACGCGCGGTGTGCTTGGTTAGCACAACACACCTATTGGGGGTCCATTTGTTGACCTCATTTTTGATGAGGTCTTCTCTTCTTCTCTTTAGTACTTAGGATCTAGCCTTAGGCTTTCCCTTTGAATATCTTAGAGAATTAGAATTGGGACCCACCACCTAGAAATTCAAACCACTTCTTAACTCCCTGAAAACTCCACAAACTTGACTGTAGACCCCTAATCACCTAGAGGGTTGAAATCAAATGTGGAAGTTTAAAGGATGAGTTCCTATAGGACTCTTTGGCCTTAGGATCGCCTACAGGTGGCCTGGTCTGGTGAAAGGCTGACTTACACACACACTACACCTATACACTACACTTTCACACACATCCTAGAAACACACCCATACCTAACTTGACCTCCTGACTCATGAAGGTGATTCACATGGATGGTCCTTAACACCTAAGCCCTTGGCTAAAGAGGGTCAGGAACAACATAGTGGATGCCTCAAATGAGTCCCTTCATGGCTCATGTGGGCTTGATATGGGTTCATGGCTCATTCAAAATGATTTCATTCAACTTACAATAACTCAATCTTCATTTTGCAAATTTTCAATTTTTGACCCCAGGGACCCTACACCCGCCTAGCCTACCCAAAATCCTTGAAATTACCCAAATTTTTCAAAATTTCCAAATCACCCAAAATTCCCCAAAATTAACCTTGAACATTTCCTCACCAATCTAGTTGATCATCCATAGCCAAAAATACCAAAAATTCCAAAAATACCTCCCAATACCTCCCAATAACCTCCAAATACCCAAAATACCCCTCTTGACCCAAAAATCAAAAAATTTAGAAAATTCCCAGAAAATTCCAGAAAATCCCAAATATTCCTAATTTTATTTTGTTCAACTACACCATGGGTCCATTTTGCCAATTTATCCCACTTTTGTCAAAACCCCCAATTTGACCCATTTTAACCCTAAGTGAACCCAATGTCAAGCCAAACCTACCCAATTGACCCAAATTCTGGTCCAATTCAATTCTAAACTTCAATTTAATATTCCCAACACCAATCTAGACCAAATCCAAGTCCAATTTGATTGACATTTGAATCCAATTTCACTTTTGGCCTTAAAGCCCAATTTGGACCCATGACCCAAACCTAGCCCAAACTAACCCAATTCAACTCCAATTAACCCCAAACCTTTTCTAAATCTTCCCTAACATCCCCAAAAGCAAAAAACTAACATGATTTTCCCAAAATTTACACCCAAACCCCACTCAAATTCAACCCAAAGCCAAAAGGCCCAGTTTTGACCTAAACCCAAACCTAACCCAAATATGCCCAAACCCCAAAATCAAAACCCAACCAAAGTCAAAACCTCTTTGAAACACTCTCATAAACATTTCCCAACATTTATTTTACATCAATTTCAACCCTAGCCCAACATTGGCCCAAGTTAGCCTAATTTGACCTACATTGGCCCATTTACCAAAGAGGTCCAAATCCAACCCAATTCAAGCCCAAACCACTTCAAATTTATTCCAAATCATTCATGAAACATTCCTAAATTAAATTAAACACTTATTGGATCCAATTCTTTGTAAAATTCTCATCCTAAAATTTGTTTTAAAATATAAAAGCCCACTCTCTAAACCATCTTGAAATCCCATCCAAAGTGAAATCCAAAAGCCCAAAGCCCACATGACAATTCCTTCTCATCATCCCTTTAATTGGGATCAATTCCTAAGTCCCAAATAAATCATCAAATCAACCTAAATCAAGCACCATCTATCTTTTTCACTAAATTGCCAAAATCTCCAAATTCCTTTTTCATATAAATGGATCCACTTTTCCTAAATCAAGGATGAGCCAAATGAAGCCACATGCAAGCCATGGACAAGCCACATGAAGACATGGAAGGTTTGACATGTCACCAAGCCATTAATGGCAAAAGGAGGAGCCTCTTTTAAGCCCCCTTAAAAAGGTTTTAACCCTTTTAATGCTTCACCTTAATCCATGATTAATCAAAATATTTATGGATGGTGACTTCTCTACCCTTTCCTAGGCGGATTCATCCGATCCTCCCTCGGCCCAAATCGGCCATGGGAAGGTGAACCAAGCCCATTTCCATGGGTTGACCAAACCAAGTGCAAAAGAAGCCACCTCCCCATGCCATTTTGATCCAACCACTTTACACATGTAAGGCTTCAATTGAATTCACCAACTTCAACCCCTGACCTCCCTGACCTTGAGGGTGACCCTTGCCTGCCGGCTAGTCACTTGGGCTGCCGGAAAACACTATGGCCGAGACATGGGCAGGAGCCAAGCATTGAAATTCCACCTAGCTGAGCTACCCCATGCCCAATGGCCACAATGACTGTTCTTCCCTTGACCTAAGCAGTTGATCCCAAGCCTTAAGCCCCCCTGGGAGGCCCTCCACCCTCTCCTATTTAAACACCCCCTCTCTCGACCATGGAAGAGGTCTTGAACCAACCTTAAGGAAACTCCGCCAAAATCATTCCGGACCACTCTCTACACATAGAGCACTTGATTCCCACTGGATTACGAGCCCCGATTCCCTCTAGGCGAGCTCGATTTTGAGTTCGAGCTTCAACACAAAACCGGGACACTTCTTCACGGTTGACCGATCCCCGAATTGATTGATCCTACACCTTCACCAGACCAAGGGAAGAAGTCCACCAGCAAAAGCCCCCTCTCCGGGCCACCCATCTGTTCCAGACTCCAAGCTTTGTAATTAGACAATTCACCAGACCAGGAGACTTCATCTGGAGCTTGCTGGGACGCAATCGAAGGTGACACAACCCTCATATTGAAGCCACACTTCTCTGAGCAAAGGTATGAGCTAACTCTTTATCCCGAGCTTCTGGAGATTCTCTATTTCAAATGCCTTAATTTCAATGCATAATCACCATATAAATGCATTCGTCTCTTCAAGACGAATCCATAGAGCATAAGAACACGAAAATCCGTTGAGTATTGAGTTAGATATTAAGGATTTAGTGTGGGCGGTTCTCGGGCTAGGAGGCTTGGGGATGATGAACGGATGCCATTCATTTAATACACGCGCAGACAGACGGCCAGGATCGCGTTGGATGAGGAGACAGAATGATACAACGGGCCCCTGGAGCGCTGAGTCGGATGGCGATGCCGAATCAGAACACGCCGCGTGGACTTTCGGAGATGCCGAGGTTGAGTCAGCGCCGCGCGGATAAGTAGAAAAATAGGTTATTTTTCTATTTATTTAATTCCTTAAACTTCAAAAATGCATAACTTTGTGTAGGAAAATCAGAAAAATAAAATAAAAATTCCTTCTTGCTCAGTGAACAGAGGAGAATAATGTGGAAAAGAAATCATTTAATTTCATCAAGTATTTTATTTTTAATAATTTATTTACTCTCTGAACATTTTCAATTCTCCATGCATGTATACAATTCACCATGGCATGAGACCATAGGGCTTTTGAAGCCTCCGAATTTGGGAACATTCCCTGAATTTTCCAAAGTCAGAGGCCATCCTTATGAGAAGTTATTGATTTTTCAAATTCATGTTGCTGTTTTGAGTATTTTAATTACAATAATTAGCATGTTGTGAAATAAATTCTAGGAAAATTTGGTGATGTTCATTATGACCAGAGGAACTTAGGAAAAATAGGTTTTGAATTAATCCACTTGGAATAACCCTAATTGGCTTAAACACCCAAAATAGTTATTTAATTAATTAGAGCTAATCATACATCAAATTGACTTGAAATTAATTCTCCACTGACCTTTAGGATCAGAGGAACCCACCATAAAAATTTGAAGTCAATTGGACTTGGTTAGCCCTACTAAATGGGTTGATTAAGCCATTTAGCCAATTTAAACTTTAAAAATTCATAACTTTCAAAATACTTTTCAAAAATTCACTAAATTGGTTTTGGAGCCTCTCTGATATCAGGGGAATTTAAGAAAAATAAGATTGTAATTTTCTAAAAAAGTTGATTTTTTGCATTATTTTAATATTTTAATAATTAAAAAACAATAAAAATCACAAAAATAATTAAATTCATCAAAATATCACATTTTGAATTTTAATCACTTGAGAAAAAACCCCATATTTTTCTTAAGTCTATATGATGAGATATTAAATTTTAAAGCCCTAAGGTAATTTTAAAATTAAAAAAAATGTATTTTTTAGCATTTCCACTAAAGTAATTCTAATAAATCAAAGAAAAATCAGAAAATTGTAAAAATTGATTCTCTGATTTCCTTGATATCAGAGAGATTTTTGAAAAATATAAAATTCATTTTTTAACCTTTATTTTATTTTTAAATTAATTAATACTCCAAAATTAAAAATATTTATAATAAAAAGAGTATAATTCAAAAAATCACCAAAATTGGTCCAAGTGGTCCCCTGGTCATTAGGAATTTCCCATAATTTTCTTAAGGACAGAAACTTTCCCTTAGTCATATTATTAAATTTTCCTTGGAAATCCCAATTTTCCACAAAAAATAATTACATAAATAAATTAAATACAGAAAAATCACATTTTCTGCTCTCATGCCTTTATTGACATATGAGTGAAGTCATATAAAAATTTCAAGTTCATTTAAGCTTTATTTAGTGAGTTATGAAATTATTAAGCTTGAAGGGCAAAATGGTAATTAAAATTTTAACCTTTAATTAAAACATTAGGCTTAATAAAATTAAAGAGTAAAATATTTGATCCTAATCTGATTTGGATGATTGAAATTTAAATAATTAAAGGGTAGAAACCTACTAAACAATTTAAAAATAATTAAAATAAACCTTAATCAAATAATCAATTAAATTTGGAATTATTAAAATAGGGATATTATTAGGAAGAGATTTGTTCTTTAATTTAAGAATCCCTAAATTAATCATCTCAATAATATTTAATTCTTAATTAAAATGATAATTCAAATTTAAGATTTAAAATGCTAAAAGACTTAATCATTAAATTAAATTAAAGTTAAATTATTTAAATTAAACCCTTTTAAAATTTCAATTAAATTAATACTTTAACAATTACAATTAAATCATCTTTAAAACATAAAAAATAAAATATTAAATTAAAATTAAAAATAAAATTAAATTTAAATTTAAATTAAATTAAATTAAATTAAATTAAATTAAAACATATTAAATTAAATCATATCAAATCAAATTAAATTAAATTAAATTAAATTAAATTAAATTAAATTAAATTAAATTAAATTAAATTAAATTAAATTAAATCATATCAAATCAAATTAAATTGAATTAAATTAAATTAAATAATAAAATCAAGTTAAAATTAAATCAAATTCAATTAAATTAAAATTAAAACCAAACCAAATTAAATTAAATTAAAGTTAAATTAAATTGAATTAAAAATAACATCACCTAAGACATAAAGAAATTCAAAAATAAATATAAAGCAACTTGAACACTATTCCAAATTTAAACTCGTTAACTGAAATTAAATTAAATCACAAACATCAATTTACCCTCAAAAGCTTTTGTTGTCATAACTCCTAAATAGAACGTTAAGTGAAATGTTATTTCCCTCGTAGGATATTCAAATGTCCTAGTTCACTGAGTAAGGTAACAACAAAACTTGAATTCCCGGACGATTAATTTATTTATATGATTAAATTCATTTGGACTTAAAACAATTTTAGCAATATTGAAAAGATGTTTAAGATTCTTCTTAAACACTTTCTCAATATGATAGGATGTTTATAAGAACAACTGAACTTAATTGTTCTTTGATGAAGAAAATCGTCCTTAAACCAAAACACAAGAACCTAGACGTCATAGGAAATAACTAGCTATAGGATTAGAAACTTGGTAGAAAACCATAACCCTTCCCTTAGCTTTACCTAGGAACTTGCTTTAAGTGCTTAAATATTCTAAATTGTGTTTAAGTGCAGCCTGGGATGAAGGGAAGACCCTCCAGGTACGCTTTTATTTTATTGCAATTTACCTTCTTGCAATTTACTTAATCGCATCGCACTTACTTTTCTTGCATGATAAACAACTGTTGCATGAAAACCCACACTTTTAGGATAGTCCCTAAAACTGAAACCAAAATTAAATTAAAAGTCATTGCAAGATAAAATTCACTGCCACAACATTTCAAAATATAAAACAACTCAAAATTTAATCACAAACAGAACACAAAACTGCAACTACAACTGAATTAAAACGTCTTGTTGGATGATCGGGAATACCTCGAATGATGTAACCTACGTGTCGCTAACGGGATTTCCCACGGTCTAAATGAAAGTGTGGAACTCATTTAGTTGGGTTTAGCAAATTCATCTGGACTAAGTGAATCCGATAAAAATAAGGATGCCGGAAGGATGGAACTGTGGGATCTTAACCGGCGTTGTTATAATCAACTTTAAGATTTGTTTTAATTAAAACATAAAAAACACTTGGAAATTAAGAATTTTTCTAAACCAAAACACTTTTCTCATCTCCTGATTTATGACTTCTAAAACTAAACCTCCGCAATAAGGAGCTCGGAGCATGGTGAGCAGCACGGCCATCGTCATCAGCAAAACCTGAGTCTACTTCAGCAAAACTTTCTTAGAATTAAATAACCAAGCCATAGGATTTCGAGGTAGTTTGCCTAGTGCAACATAAATCCTCAACCTTTCTGTTAGGCATTTGCATCGCAAATTAAGCCCTAAAAGGTCTTAGGATTTCCGAGGTAGTTGTCTGATACAACATAAACCCTCACATCTTCGAGGCTATTTGTATGATTTTATCATACAAATATAAGTCCAAATTAATTAAAATTGGCAAGATTGAAATATCAGATAATATTAGGATTTTCTTAAACTCGAAGCCAAAAAATAGGATAGTTTGGGAAGTTGCCAAGATTCTTCTTGGATCCTCAGCTTCTCCTATTTCACTTTCTTTTGGACTCCTGAAAATAAATGTTCCAAATTTGAGCTAATCCCTTTTGAAATTTCAAAAATCAAATCCTTTGAAAACCTTTTGAAATTCTTGAGAGCAAAACCACTGATCATTATCGAGAGTTTTCTTAAATGACTCACTTCATTTAAGATATAATTAACTATAGGGGCTTGCCCTTATAGGGAACTTTAAGAACCCAGGTAATATAAACCCTGCTTAATTCATTTATATTAAGCAGGGGAACTTGTCGGCTTATAAAATTGGTTCGTAGACCAAACGAATGTCACAAATCTTCTAGTTTATTTAATCGAGCCCCATCATCAAGCAGTGTGTCTACTCTCCGGGATAGATATACAGTTTGTCGTGTGGTGCTCGTTTATATAAACTATTCGGGATGTGAGATCAGTTTGATTTCATATCTTAAAATTTTTAAATTTAAAATTATTTTCAAAATCAAATACTACTTTTCAAATTATTTATTTAAATTAAATTAAAAATTCGCCGACAATTTCTGTAGGCGACCTCTTTTCGCAAATACAACACACAAACCTAAAAATATGCCGACACCAATCTTAATGTTTCTCATCTGGCCTATGCAAATGATATAATTATCTTATCTAGATCTTCAAAGGTTGTTGTCAAATCTCTATTTAAGTGTTTAAAGGAATTCCAAGAGACCTCTGGACTATTCTTTAATTAGAATAAATGCCTTATATTGTTTAGTAAAATTTAAAAACTCATATCAGGCAGTGGGTGAGCAGTTTTATCCATTTCAAGATTTCATCTCTACCTATCAACTACTTGGGGTTTCATATAATTAAAGGGAGAACCAAAAAATCATAATTTGATAGTATCTTGACAAAAATGCAGTCCCATCTTACCTGTTGGACATGTTCCTTCTTGTCCAATGGAGGAAGAATTACTTTGCTCAAAAGCATCATGACTTCCTTCCCTTCGTATCTGATGCAAATGATTGTCTTGAAGAAAAGCACACAGCTACTATTAGATAAGGCATTCAACATGTTTCTTTAGTATGGGCAGAGGAAACATGTCCATTAGAAAAGTTGGCAGAAAGTTTGTAAACCTATAGAAAATGGAGGTTTGGTCTTTAAGGGACTTAACCACATTTGTCAGGTGAATCATTGTAAACTTAGGATCAGATTCAGATAATAAGGGTCCCTATGGGATAAATTTATGATGGGGAAATATTGTAAGAACTCCCATCCTCCTTTGATTAGTAAATTGAGAGATTCTAAACTCTGGGTTAATCTACTGAAAGTTAGAGCCCCTACTGAAGAGCTTTTCATTTGGCAGTTAGGTGAGGGGCAGATCAACTTTTAGCTAGACAGTTGGTTAAGCAAGGGCAAGATTATCAGGGATGGTTTGAATGTGATTAATACTAATTTGGTGGTTGTTGGAGTGATTATACTTGGAATGAATCAATGCTTCCTGATTCTATTGATCCTGAACTGATTGTTGAAATACTGATGACTCCCATCAGCTTCCCTGATAAGGATAAAATCCACCTAAAAAGGTTAAGTCACAATCTTCTTCTGCTTTTATCTATCATTCCCTTTTCATGTGGAATTTTACTAACTGGGGAGCTATCTGCTGGAATAAATTTATTACTCCTTCAATGTCTTTTTTCCTATGGAGACTGTTCCATAAGATCCTACTAACAGATGATATCCTTAAACTAAAGGGATTAAGGTCCCTCTTGGTTTATGATGTTCTGTAGAGAAGAGGAATCATTGGAGCATTTTTTTTTCAAATGTACTTTTTCCCAGAAAGTCTGAACCTCCCTCCTTGGTTAGGTGTCCATTTCAACTATTAATCTCACTTGGGCATCCTTTTTTAGCAGCTAGTCTGAATGGCACTCCTCAAATCTTTTCACTGTTATGGGAATTGTGGCTTGGATTATATGGATGGTAAGAAACAAGTGTAATTTTGAACAAATTTCTCTGAGCTACTCTTTCGTGTCTAGTGATGCGATGCGACTTTATATATGCTTTTAAATAGAAGAATTTGATACTACTTTTTAGAATGTTTAATTTCTGGCAAATAACTTCAAAAACTTGATGTGCGATGTTTATTTTTACTTATGAATTTACATTTAGATTTTATAATAATTATTGTAAAAGTCTCAATTTTAAATGCAAGTATACGTATCGTTCAAGTAATACAGGGCTCTAAGAGAGTCCTGGTTATTGATCCCACATGGATAGTGTTTTTATAAAAAGTGAGAAATTTAAAAAAATATTTTGGAATTTATCAAATTAAAAGTAATTTATATATAGTGTATAGATTTTTTTTTATATTTTCAAATTTAATTTACTAACATTTTTTACTATAAGCAAGTAAACAGTAAGCAGTAGTAAAGTAAAGTAAGAAGTAATTAAAATTCAATGCAAGTATAAAAACGACTTTCTCCTTTTCAACTAGTCCAAGATTTTTAGAATAATTATCTTTTGTGGGGAATTTAGATTATGGTATTGTGCCAAATAGAAGCATTCCTATTCTTTACCCTTTGGTCCAGGTGCAAAGAACATTGACAAATCTATAGATCGGTTCAAGATGTTTTATTAGTAGAATGGGTTAATCTAGGCCCACATTACTAGATGTCCAAGGGTGGTTATGGTTGGCCCTACCAGTGACCCGTTCCCTTTCTATAAACCAAATTATTATAATTTAGTCTGTCGCTCTAAAAACAAATTAATTTTACGCTCAATAAATAATATCTTCCTATTTATTTGCACTTGACCTTGAATAACCCACATAAAGCCTTCGACTCCACAAGGATTCATGTGATATCTACTAGTTAAGAATTTATCTCCGGATAGGTCTCCAAATTCTTCAATAGGTTTTAACAATTTAAATGGCCAATTTAAAAAGTAAACTAAGATCAGGTATTAATATCATCACAATGTTTTAAATATTTTAAATTTAATTCCCCTACAAAATTTATTTAATTTATTATCTTTTCATAGTTGAAAGGAGAAAGATAACTAACTACTCAAAACACATTGAAATCACACAACAAAACATATTTATAAAACTTTGAACCAAGGTACAAATACTTATCTGAAGTGTTCCTTCAAGTGATCCGCTGACTTCTACTTACTCCAAAGTAATGATGAAAGACTCCAACAGCAACAACACACAATAAATACTCAAAATAAACTCACTAGATACAAAGTAAAGTGGCACCCTAAGAGTAGAAGATACTAAGTAAAACTAAAGGGGAAAGAGAAGATATCTGGGACTATGCGGTGTGATTTTTTCTATAGAATGGGCTCTTATTTATAGAGCTCTAAATTTGACCAGGGATTGCGTAAGGCACCTCTTCAAAATTCATCCAAACTTAATGCATCTTCTAGATGGTAACTGTCGCGCCTAGGCGTCGGGATCTGGCTCCTAGGCGTCGGGATCTGGCGCCTAGGCGCCGGGATCTGGCGCCTAGGCGCCGGGATCTGGCGCCTAGGCGCCGAACACCGACCAGGTCTTCGCACCTCTTCACTTTGGATCACACCTCTTCACGATTAAAACCATTTCCTTGAGTCCAAATGCATTGTACCACATGTCCTATATATTAGCAGTAACTTCCAGTCTTCTAGAAGCTCCAATAACCTATTAAATCTGTTAAAATAACTCCCCAAAATCATCAAAAAATCTTAACAACAACTGTATAGAGCTGACACTTAGGTGCCGGATTCAGGCGCCTAGGCACCAGGCCAATAATTCCAATATTTTGCTCCATAAGCTCCATTTTGCTTATTTTTGCTCCTTTTTCCTTATTTTTCTTTCTTGGACTCTTTTTTAAGCATTTACATCCAAAAACATGAAAATACATTTCATTAAAGCATAATATCCTTAAGAATTAAATCATAAACAAGGCATAAAAATGGGTATTTTTTAGGTAGATCAATTTCCCCCAAACTTAAACGTTACTTTTCCTCAAGTAACCCTTTTAATTACATAAAATAGATAACATTTAGAATGAAGTTAAAATATTTAAGATTCCTTATAATTTTTGGTTTTATAAATGCTTTAGCAAATCATTAACCAAATTTCACTAATTAAGTTTACTTTTAAGATATAAAGAACATTTAACTACCAAATCATAAGACTTCTAATTTTTCATTTATTTCAAGAATATTTGTAGTTCATCATATTAAGGTCACATAGAATATTTACAAGAAAAGGATTTTCATGAAATATTTTTTTTAGTAAAAATATTTGTACATAGAAATTAAGTTAAAAATGTAATCAGTTTTCTTCTTATAAGGTAATTCAAGTGAAGCCAATTTTTGATTAGGCATTTCCTCAAGCTTCTCCTCACATTCTCTTTTTTTCTTCTTCTTCTTTTTTTTTCTTTTGGATTTTTTTTCAATCCTTTTTTTTAAGTGAGGATTACTATTTTTGGATAGCTTGTTAATGATTTTGAACTTCACTATCCTTAACTTATTTTCAAAAACTTATACATTCTTACTTAATAAATATGACATTTTTAATAACTTATTATTTTTCAAAATTTATTTCAATATTTTCTTTTTCAAGCAATAATCTTGATTCCTTAGTATTTCAAAAATACAATTCTCTTTACTATAAATAGAAAAATTTTGTTCTTATTATTCTTTAAGTTAAATAATTCTATTCTTAAAATTAATAAAAAAATTTTTTGTTTTAGTTAAGTTTACTAAATTATTTATAAATTCAAAAATTTAGGTAATCTTAAATAGATTTTTCATTCCTTATGTTATGCTAATATATTTTTAAAGAAAATATTAGTTCATTAAGGACAAATAATGTTTAAATTTAATAAATGTTTTCCCTTATCCTAAACTTCAGCATTAGTATAAATATGAATCATGAAATTTTCTAAAGCATGAGAGAAAGAAATAAACAGGAATTAATCTAAGTACAATAATGATGTAGTAAGGAAAAACTAACTTCTACTTCTACACATGCTTTAATATAAATATAACAGAAATGATTAAGCATATATAGAAAAGTTTTGCAGAGCAGGAGTTAATTTTTTTAAAAAAAATCTTTTTTTTTTCTAATTTTTGAACATGCAAACTTACTAACTATTCATGAACACTAAACAGTAGGCTGAAACAGAAATAAACTTTTATAAAAATTCATTCATATTTCAGTCTCAAACACACATCAGATAATCTAAAAATAGTTTCAACATAAAAAGTTCACATCAATACTAACAAATAACATCACACTAAATAGCACAAGAAACAAGAAACATACTAAAAATAAAATCAAAACATCTCCAGAGGTAAGTCAAGCTACTAATCACTATCTGTAGCTTCATCATCGTCATCACCAAAAGAAAACTCCATATCCTTCGGATCAACATATGGTTAATATCTTGGACAAGTAGGTAACTGAACATCGTGCTCACCCTTTAGAAATCTCACTAAAGTCTCAGAATACTCAGCATCGTAATCACTCTTTCTTTGTGTATACTCAGAAAGATGATCGATCTTCTTATCGATCGTATCTACTCTACAATGAGTTAGGAATAACTAATTCTGCTGCTCTATAAACTGATCATGCATGGTCTCCTAAAAAGTAGATGGTGGCTCAGAAGAAGTAGATGGTCTAGAAGTAGAAGCTCTACCTGAAGTAGGTAATGAACCAAAAGGTGCAGTAGAACTCTTACCTCGAAGTCGATCATATATACTAACGCTTTCTCTTCCTATAGGCTTTATCGACTTAAGCTTTTCCTCAGATAACTCAACAACTACTCCAGCATCCACGAAATTCTTCATCATCCACGAAATTAGCATAAAACTCTCTAACAACCGGGATAAGAACAACAACAGTGAAATAGCAGAATCGTTGTCAGTTGAGCACAACGATAGTATCCTCAATTCTTACTCCAGGATTGTAAAAAGTTCGCTCCGAGAAAATTTTCCGAGTCGTAGCAAAATCATTGTATCAGAAGTGTGTAGTAGCAGTGACGAACTTTCTATGATCAAAATTTTCTCGTTCCTTTCCTTGCTTAGATTTGGGTGTCATCTAAATGTGAAATAAAAACGCGAAATAAATTCAACGGATCTAGGAAAATAAACAAATTTAAGCATTTTAAAATTGAAAGAGCTTAAAAATTTTCATGGAATTAACCTAAAAAATCAAATTTTTTCTCAAAATTTTTGTTTTTCTCAATGAGAACAAAATCCATGATGAAAATTGAAAATAATGAGTTTAGAATGTAGATCTGACATCGGGATGAAGAAATCGGGTGATTTCAAGCTCAAAAACTTGAAAATCCGACTTTAAATGGGATCTATAGAGAGTATTTTCGTGAAAAATAGTGGAGAAGGAAGCTTAAGCCTCAAAAATGGCGTGGGGGGTTTTTAAGAAGATGAGTTTTCGGGTTTAGGCCGAACCGGCGCCTAGGCGCTAAATTCTGGCGCCTAGGCGCCAGAGTCGCCTTTCCAAAAATTCAATTTAAATTTTATTTTTTTCCACCAAATCTTATTAAATTTGACTCCTAATTACTCTTATGAGAGTATTAATCCAATTTATATCCTCCAAACATTTTCACAATCAATTTAAAATTATAGTTTAGATCCACAAAAATGTATCCAAATTCTTCAATTGCAATCCATAACTTCTATTACAAAGTAAATAAATTTTAGTACAAGACTGTATCAAGGTTCATAGTTTTATAAATAATACAAACAACAAAATATTCAAAGCAAATATTCAAATCCAACAACACACATTGAACAATTAAGCAAAACACAAATTCGATATTAAACACATTAACACATGACTCGATCACACCAAAAACACATATAAGATTTAATTATCACCGATCTTCAATTACCATCTCTTTCGCTATGAAGTTCGCTAGGACCGATGGGATAGAACACCAACACTCTTCGAAATTCCAAAGCCGTCTTTTCATCTATCCACTTGTTCTTCGCGTACATTTCTACTTGAGCATCATGATAGGCCACCATATAATTAGATTGAAGTTTGGTTTGCCATTCCAAGTGTTCGTATTGGTGGTACATCTCATGGAGATGATTAATAATGTTTTGAACTTCTGCTTCAATCTTCTCCAATCGACTAGACAATTTCTCCATACTAACAGTAATAAAACCATTAAAATAATGTTGAGGATCTTTAGGAGATTTGTCTCTTACGATATTTCCATGATTTCCTCTATCCATTGCCTCCAAATCCTTCTTAACTCCTCCAAAATGGATTGCTCTAGTCAAAATTAAGGTTTCTATGGGATTAGGGATGAAAATCAGTATATAAAGAGATTTCGTGTGAAAAACTGAAGATTTTCGGTTTTTACACGATCTGTAACCGCGGCGCTTAGGCGCCAGAATCTGGCACCTAGGCGTCGGATCATCGATACAGAGGCCATTCTGGCGCTTAGGCGCCAACTTTTGGCTCCTAGGCGCCGGAACCTCGATCGACTCTGATTCGCCTATCGTCAAATTTTTCAAGTTTTGGTCATAAAAAATAGGTCTAACAAACGGCTATGATCAATACACAAACACAATTACAAAAAATTAAAATAACAAACAATCACAAACAAAGGTTAACTTGAACTCCTTTTTACTCACATTTGACATGGAGTGGTTCAAGTCCAAATTCTATATAATTCAAGATATTGTTTAGCTTAAGCCAATACAGACTTGTTAGCCTTCTATTTCCAGAAGTTATATGCAAATTTAGTTAAGACCAAGGCATAAACTTACAACAATAATTTAACTCACACTAATAAATATGGGTTGCCTCCCACAAAGCGCTTGGTTTAACGTCGTCTGCCCGACCTAATTAATTGAATTAATCGAGTAGACTCAACTGATAAGCCTCTTTGTAATTTAATTTCATTTCTCCTATATAAGGCTTCAGTCTTAATCTGTTAACATTAAATACTTTTCCAGTGTTGGGATCTTTAATATCTACAGCTCCATAAGGGTATACTTTCTCAATTATAAATTGTCCCATCCATTTAGATTTTAATTTTCCAGGAAAAATTTTTAAACAAGCATTAAATAATAATACCTGTTGTCCAGGCTCGAATAGTTTCCTTGAAATTATTTTGTCATGCAATTTCTTCATTCTTTCCTTATAAATTCTTGCATTTTCATAAGACTCATTTCTTATCTCTTCCATTTCATTCAGTTGTAATAATCATTTTTCTCCTGCAGTATTCAAATTATAATTGAACTCCTTTATCACCCAATAAGCTTTATGTTCAAGTTCAACAGGTAAGTGACAATGTTTACCACAAATTAACTTTTAAGGTGACATTCCGATAGATGTCTAATAAGCTGTTCTATAAGCCCATAATGCAGAATCAAGTCTATCAACTCAGTCAGTTCTTTTAGGATTAGCAGTCTTTTCTAATATTCTTTTAATTTCTCTGTTTGATACTTCAACCATTCCACTTGTTTGAGGATGATAAGCAGTTGTAATTCTATGTTTAATTCTAAATTTTTCCAGCAATGATTGAATTCTTATATTTCTAAAATGACTTCCCCCATCTGTGATAATTATCCTGGGCATTCCAAATCTTGTAAAAATCATTTTCTTTAAAAATTTCGAAACACTTTTGGAATCATAGTTAGGTAAAGCTACAGCTTCGATCCACTTTGAAACATAATCAACTGCTAATAAAATATAAATTTTTCCAGATGATCGTACGAAAGGTCCCATAAAGTCTAAACCCCATACATCGAACATTTCGATTTCTAATATAATGATTAGAGGCATTTCATCTTTTCTGGATATATTTCCCATTCTTTGACATCGATCACAAGTTTTTACATAATGTCCAACATCTTTACATAAAGTAGGCCAATAAAATCCAGAATTTAAAATTTTAAATGCAGTTTTATCTACTCCAAAGTGTCCTCCAAATTCAAAATCGTGTTTCTTCATAAGGTACACATCTTCGAATCACATAATCTCTTCCTATTTTAAATAAATGAGCAAATATATGATTTACAAGCATTCTTGAATTTCTTAATGTATTTGATATTCAACCCATATAGTAAATTATTGCTAACCAAATAGTTACCTATATCTGCATACCAAGGCATTTATAATCCTTGAATAACATATAATTGTTCATCCGGGAATTTCTCATTTATATTTTCTTCATAAATCTTCTCATTATTATTTTTTATTCTTGATAAATGATCAGTAATTTGGTTGTCAGTTCCTTTTCTGTTCACAATTTCAAAATCAAATTCTTGTAAAAGTAAAACCAATCTGATCAATCTAGGTTTAGCATCTTTTTTAGACAATAAATACTTAATAGCAGAATGATCAGTATGTACGATATATTTTGTTTCAAGAAGACATGGTCTAAATTTATCAAAGGTATATACTATTGCTAACAGCTCTTTATCAGTAGTAGTGTAATTTATTTGAGTTTCATTAAGAGTTTTGCTAGCATAGTATATAACTTTGAAAATTTTCTGATACTTTTTTCCTAATACAGCTCCGATTGCATAATCACTTGCATCACACATTAATTCAAAAGGTTATTCTAATTAGGTGTAACAATGACATGTTTAGTGATTAATTTTTCTTTTAAAATATTGAACGCATTCAGACAATCTTCATTAAATTCAACTTTAGCTTCCTTTTCCAATAAATGACGAAGAGATTTAGCAATTTTAGAAAAATTCTTTATATATCTCCTATAAAATTCAACATGACCCAGAAAACTTCTCACATCAGTAACGGTATTAGGTGATAAAGTTCAACAATAATTTTCACTTTTACCTGATCAACTTCCATTCCATTTTATGAAACTTTATGTCCAAGTACAATTCCTTTTGTGACCATAAATTGACATTTTTTCGAGTTTAGAACTAAATTTGTTTCTTCACATCTCTTCAAAGCTTTCATTTTATTTTCCAAGCAAGATTCAAAAGAAGTTCTAAAAAATAAAAAATCATCCATAAATACTTCAATTCCTTTATTAATCAAATCACAAAATATTGATATCATACATCTTTGAAAAGTTGATGGTGCATTGCATAATCCGAAAGACATTCTTTTAAAGGCAAATGTTCCATAAGGACTTCTAAATGTTGTCTTCTCTTGATCCTCAGGAGCAACGAGTAATTGATGATAACCATAATATCTATCCAGAAAACAGAAATATGAGTATCCAGCTAGTTTATCCAACATTTGATCCAAGAAAGGTAAAGGAAAATCAACCTTTCTAGTAGCGTTGTTTAATTTTCGATAGTCAATAAAAATACGCCATCCAGTAACTTGTCTTGTTGGGATTAATTCATTTTTTTCATTAATAATGAAAGTTACTCCTCATTTCTTCGGAACACAATGAATATGACTCACTCATTGACTATCTGAAATAGGATAAATAATTCCAGCATCTAACCATTTCAAAATCTCTTTCTTAACAACCTCTTTCATAATTGGGTTTAATCTTCTTTGACGTTCAATAGCGGGTTTACAATTTTCTTCCTTTAAAATCTTATGCATACAGATTGAAAGGCTTATTCCTTTTATATCTGCAATAGTCCAACCAAAAGCTTTCTTATAATTCTTCAGAACTCCTATTAATTTTTCTTCTTGATCTTTGCTTAATTCTAAAGATATAATTAGAGGTAAATTTAATAAATTTCTAAGAAATGCATATTTTAAATGTGGAGGTAACATTTTTAATTCCAGTTCAGGGGCTTTTCTATTGAGGTAAAGGTATATCATTTTTAGTTGTGTCTAAAATTTCCCAATTTTCATGAATATAATGAGTTTCTTCAGATAA
Source organism: Papilionanthe hookeriana x Papilionanthe teres (assembly GCA_022702705.1). Classification (NCBI taxonomy): domain Eukaryota; kingdom Viridiplantae; phylum Streptophyta; class Magnoliopsida; order Asparagales; family Orchidaceae; genus Papilionanthe; species Papilionanthe hookeriana x Papilionanthe teres. The sequence goes on along the minus strand of CM040425.1, from coordinate 137,998,694 downwards.
ATTTTCTTCATTTAATTTTTCAATTTCCTCATTCAATGACTCATTATATAACATAGATTATTTATCTTCATCATCAGAAATAACCTTACATTTTTCTTGATAATGCTTTTTAATTATATAATCAAAAATATCCATCCAATAGAATTTTTGTTAATCAGGATACCTCATTGATTTCAGAAAATTAAATGTTATCTCTTGATCATTAACTTTCATCGTTAATTCTCGTTTTTGCACATCAATCATAGCTCGTCCGGTAGCTGAAAAAGGTCTCCCTAAAATAATAGGTATTTCATTATCTTCTTCCATATCTAGAACAATGAAATCTATAGGGAATATAAATTTATCTACCTTAACAAGAACATCCTCTATAACTCCTTTAGGATAAGTGATCGATCGATCAACTAACTGAAGTGTTACAGTGGTAGGAGAAATCTCTCCTAAATCTAACCTTCAAAATATTGAAAATGGCATGAGATTAATACTAGCTCCTAAATCACATAAGGCTTTTCCACAAAATTTTTCTCCAATAGCACATGGTATAGTAAAACTTCCAGGATCTTTAAGTTTCTGAGGTAATTTCTTTTGAATTATTGCACTACATTCTTCACTTAATGCAACAATTTCATAAGCTTCAAATTTTCTCTTCTTGCTTAAAATATCCTTCATAAATTTTGCATAGCTTGGCATTTGCTCCAAAGCTTCAGGAAAAGGAACGTTGATGGTAATTTTCTTAAAAATTTCAAAGATCTTAGAAAATTGATAGTCAAGCTTCTGCTATTTTATTCTTCGAGGAAAAGGTGGTGGTGGTCTTTCAACTTCCACTTCAACAGGTACTAAAGTCTAATCTTTATTTGGAGAAAGTGTATCTTTAGGTTTTTAAATCTCTTCAACTTCTTTCTCTTTTTCAATCTCATTCCGTGTTTTCTCTTTTAATTCCTTTCGACTTCTGAGTTGTACAGCTTTTCCTTGTCCATGTTGTTTTCCAAATTCTTTAGGATTAATTTCGACATTGCTAGGCAGTGTTACTTGAGGTCTGTAATTAATGAAATTAGCGATTTGACCCATCTGATTCTATAAATTACGAATAATAATGTTTTGACTTTGTAGCTGATTGCTTATTTGCAAGATCAATTCTTCTATAGAAAACTTTTTTTGCTGATTGTTATAACCAGGAGGATAAGTTGATCTATAGTTTGAATTTAATTGATTGTTCCAAATTGGATTAACTTGATTATTATTCCATTATTGATGTTTATTACTCCAATTAAAATTAGGATGATTTTTCCAACTAGGATTATAATAATTTGAATAAGGTTTAATAGTTTACTAGCAATAACTTGCAAAGTATCCATTGTTTGAGAATCATCAGAATTTGCAGAATTATGAATACTTACATGTGAAATATTAATAGCAAAATTATCTAATTTCTTAGATATCACAGTCACTTGTGAAGCTAAAATAGAAAATGCTTCATTATCTTGAATACTGGCCATTCTTTTTTGATTAACCCTTTCAGAAGGCCATTGAAAATTATTATTAACCATTTGTTCAATTAAGGTGTAGGCTTCTTCAAATGTCTTTACCATTAAAGAACCACCAGCAACATCATCAATAATAGATCTAAGTGATCCAATAAGTCCATTATAAAATGTTTGAATAATTAACCAATCTCGTAAAGCATGATGAGGACATTTTCTTAATAATTCTTTAAATCTTTCCCAAGCTTCATAAATTGTTTCTCCATCAAATCGCGTAAATGAATTAATATCATTTCTCAATTTAGCAGTTCTAGAAGAAAAAAAATATTTAGCAAGGAATTTTTGTGTCATATCTGCCCATGTCTTAATAGAACAAGTTGCCAATGAATTAAGCCACATCTTTGCTTTTAAGGAAAAAGGAAAGAGTCTAAGCTTAATAACATCATCAGAAACATTATTATATTTAAAGGTAGCACAAAGTTCTAAAAAACTAGCAAGATGTAAATTTTGATCCCTATTAGGTGTTCCTCCAAATTGATTATTTTGAACCATTTGAATAATAGAAGGTTTAAGCTCAAAAGAATTAGCATCTACAACTGGCATTTGAATACTAACATGAAGTTCATCAGCTGTATGTTTTGCATATTCCCATAATGGTTTATAAATATTTTGTTCATTAATTTTGATTAGATTTTGATTATTATTATGTAAGTTAGCCATTTCTTGATGTTTTGAAATTTGTTTTCCTTTTTTAATTCTTTTAATTGTTCTTTCTAATTTAGAATCAAAAGGTAGTAATCCTTCAGATCAATAACTACGCATAAAATTAAAAATATTTTGTTTTATTTTCTTTTTATTTCTTTTATATTTATATCTTTTTTTTAAATTTTTTTTACTTTTTATTCTATTCTATCCCCAGCAACGGTGCCAAAAACTTGATGCGATGCGACTTTATATATGCTTTTAAATACAAGAAGTTGATACCACTTTTTTGAATGTTTAATTCCTGGCAAATGGCTTCAAAAACTTGATGTGCGATGTTTACTTTTACTTACAAATTTATATTTAGATTTTATAATAATTATTGTAAAATTCACAATTTTAAATGCAAGTATACGTATCGTTCAAGTCATACAGGGCTCTAGTGGAGTCCTGGTTATCGATCCTACAGGGATAGTGTTTTTATAAAAAGTAAGAAATTTAAAAAAATATTTTGGAATTTATCAAATTAAAAGTAATTTATATATAGTGTATAGATTTTTTTTTTGTTTTTTTAAAAATTTAATTTACTAACAATTTTTACTATTAGCAAGTAAACAATAAGTTGTAGTAAAGTAAAGTAAGCAGTAATTAAAATTCAATACAAGTATAAAAACAACTTTCTCCTTTTCAACTAATCCAAGATTTTTAGAATTATTATCTTTCGTGAGGAATTTAGATTATGGTATTGTGCTAAATAGAAGCATTCTTATTCTTTACCCTTTGGTCCAGGTGCAAAGAACATTGACTAATCTATAGATCGGTTCAAGATGTTTTATTAGTAGAATGGGTTAATTTCGGCTCACACTACTAGATGTCCAAGGGTGTGTATGGTCGGCCCTATGAGTCACTCGTTCCCTTTCTATAAACCAAATTATTAGAATTTAATTTTTCATTTTAAAAAGTAATTAATTTTACGCCCAATAAATAATGACATCCTATTTATTTGCATTTCACATTGAATAACCAGCATAAAGCCTTCGACTACACAAGGATTCATGTGACATCTACTAGTTAAGAATTTATCTCCGGATAGGTCTCAAAATTCTTCAACAGGTTTTAACAATTTAAATGGCCAATTTAAAAAGTAAACTAAGATCAGGTTATAATATCATCACATTGTTTTAAATATTTTAAATTTAATTCCCCTACAAAATTTAATTAATTAATTATTTTTTTATAGTTGAAAGGAGAAAGATAACTAAGTACTCAGAACACATTGAAATAACAAAACAAAACATATTTATAAAACTTTAAACCAAGGTACAAATACTTATCTGAAGTGTTCCTTCAAAATCCGCTAACTTCTACTGACTCCAAAGTAATGATGAAAGACTCCAACAGCAACAAAACATAATAAATACTCAAAATAAACTCACTAGATACAAAGTAAAGTGGCATCCTAAGTGTGGAAGAGACTAAGTAAAACTAGAGGGGATAGAGAAGGTGTTTGGGGACTATGGGGTGTGATTTTTTCTGTAGAATGGGCTCCTATTTATAGAACTCTGAATTTGACCAGAGGTTGCTTAGGGCACCTCTTCAAAATTCGTCCAAATTCAATGCATATTCTAGAAGGTAACTGTCGCGCCTAGGCGCCGGTATCTGGCTCCTAGGCGCCGGACTCCGTGACCAGGTCTTCGCACCTCTTCACTTTGGATCACACCTCTTTGCGATTAAAACCGTTTCCTTGTGTCCAAATGCATTGTATCACATTTCCTATATATTAGGAGTAACTTCCAATCTTCTAGAAGCTCCAATAACCGCTTAACTCCGTTAAAATAACTCCCCATAATCATCAAAAAATCTTAACAGCGTCTGTATCGTGCTGACGCTTAGGCGCTGGATTCTGGCGCCTAGGCGTCAGGCCAATAATTTCAATATCTTGCTCCATAAGCTCCATTTTGCACCATTTTGATCCTTTTCCTTTTTTTTTCTTTCTTGGACTCTTTTTTAATCATCTACATCCAAAAACATGAAAATACCTTTCATTAAAGCATAATATCCTTAAGAATTAAATCCTAAATAAGGCATAAAAATGGGTATTTTTTAGGTAGATCATCTAGCCATTGTATAAGCTTCATCAGGAGAATTATCAAACTAAAAAGGTTAATGACATCCTAAAATTGTCAAAGAAGTCAGCTCTTCCTCCTCTTGTTTCCCTAGTGACTTGGGTTAGACCTGTTAGCCCTTGGATGAAGGCTAACACTGATGGTAGCTTTTCTAACGGCTTTGTTGGGATTGGTGGTGTCTTTAAGGACCATTTGGGTAAATTCATACTTTATTTTCAATCCCCTATGGAAGCTAGGGATGCACTTGAAGCTGAGGCTATTGCTATTTTTTGGGCACTCAAGACAACTGTCAAATGTAAAATCAAGTTCCTCGTGATTGAATATGATTTTGAAGTACTGATCAACTTGTTAAGGTAGTGGGACTCTCCTCCATGGCATATCCTTCATTGGACCCTCAAGATTAGGAGGCTTGCTTTGCACGTTACTACTAAGTTCTCTTTTATAGCTAGAGAGGGCAACATACTAGCTAACTGGCTAGCTAGGAATAGTAGATGTAACCAATCAGTTTTTTTGCAAAAAATTCACTCCCCCTATTTCTCTTTTGCTTCATGGGGATAGCCTTTTTATCTCCTTTATTAGATTTTGTAGTAGCTCTTTTTGACATTAATGATACTGCTATCTAGGTACTATTTTTTGGGTACCTTAGGTAGTTTTTGGAATATATATATATATATATATTAAATTAAATCAACAATAGTTCATAAATTTTTAACGGTCGACAACACTCCTCAAATCACTGACTCTGTAAGATTATCTTTATGCCCCACTGGAGCATTTTAATAGTAAGAGTGACAATTTTTACTATGTTTTAACTGTCTCGCGTGATGACGTAACTAACAATGACCAATCTAACCCCGATTTTGATTCCTAGGATGATCCTTAAATCATAAAAAATCTCTACAAATGCATTAATGAAGTCGAAGAAGGTATCGACAACACTGTCGGCGCGTGAAAAAAAGAAAAGTTTTAACGTGAGTTTTTGTTTGGGTTACCCACTAGAAGCTGTCGGCCGCTGGAATTGAAATCCCATCTCCTGCTTCGAAAAGACAGTTTTAATATAATTATAAATTTAGTTTAGAAAAATATGAAGTCAAACTGATCTCATACCTTTCTGAAGTTCAAACGAAAGAGCACTATACCTCAAACCTTGTATCTATCCCCAAGGATAAACACAAAATTTGAGGATGAGGCTCGATCAAATAAACTAAAGAAATAAATGACATCCGTTTGGTCTGTAAAACTGTTTTATTTACCGACAAGTTCCCCTATTTAATAAGAAGGATTAAATAGGGTTTATATTAAGATGGGTTCAAAAAAGCTTCCTATAAGGGCAAGCCCCTATAGTTAATTACATTTTAGATAATTGACATCACCTAAGAAAACTTTTGATACAAATCAGGAAATATGTTCTTACGACTTCAAAAGGCTAAGGTTCTCTTCAACGAGATGTGATAGTCAGAATCCAATAGGTGAGTGGTGTCAAGTCTTGAGAAAGAGTTGTTGTAGAATCCAAAGGGAAGGACTAGGAGAAGGCACAGATTTGAGAAGATTCTTAGTGACTTCTCAAACTACCGTATTGTTTGGCTCAATTAAGAGAAAGATTTAATTAATGTTTCATCCTGCCAATTTTAATTAAGTGGGACTTACATTCACTTGATGTCGGTCATGTGAATAGCCTGGAAGATGTGAGGATTTATGTCGTATCGGAATGACAACCTCGAAAACCTAGACAAGTTAGGGTTTATAGTGCACCAGGTGCAAAGGCCTAAAAGATGAGGTGAGGGTTTATATTGCACTACGCAAATACCTCAAAGTCGTATGGCTTGTTGTTATTACTAAGGAAAGAATGTTGCTGTTGTAGACTCGTTGTTTGCTCTCTTGAACATGTCCTTCCACATCCTTGATCGTGCTGCCCTCGGTGTGTTGCCTCGAGCTCCTTGTTGTTGTTACAAAAGTTTCAGTTTTAGAGGTGACAAATGTAGGGGGGTGAGAGAAGTAGTGTGTTTTAGAATGTTGAAAATTGAGGTGGCTTATTATTTTATTTAAACAAATATTAAAGTTGATTATAACGCCACCGGTTAGGACCCCACGACTCCCTCATTCTGGTTACATTATTTCATCGGATTCCCTTAGTCCAAATGAATTTACTAAATCCAACTTAATGGATTCCGTACTTTCATTCAGACCGTGGGAGACCTTATCAGCAACACGTAGGTTGCGTCGTCAAAGGAACTCCCTTTAATCAAAGAGGGTATTTAATTTAGTTGAAGTTGAGACTTTATTTTGTTTGTGATTAAAACTTGAGTTGTCTTATATTTTAAAATGTTGTGAAGTTATTTATTTCATCACAAGCAGTTATATATGCAGTAATGTAAAGCAGTCAAAAGTAAAGCATGAAACTGTCCCAAGCAGGTATACGTACAATAATGAAAGGTAGGCAAACTGAGCCAAGCAAGTATATGTGTACCAAAAAGGAAAATAAGAAAGTCAAGCACACGTACTAAAAGTAAAGCACGAAAGCCTAACAAATAGGTGTGTGTATGTGCCGCAGTGTGTGAATGAAAGACTAAGTGTAAAACCTGTGTAGTAGACCAAAAGGAATCATAAGTGTTGACCTCATTTTCATGATAAGGTAAACCTTTTGACCTAAAAAGTCAACCTTGGTCAAAATGGTCAATCCTGACCCAATGACCAACCTTGTTGACACAATAGGTCAACCGTTTGACCTAAAAAGTCAACATTGGTCAAAATGGTCAATCCATACCCAATGATCAATTCTGTTTACTCAATAAGTCAACCTTTTGACCTAAAAAGTCAACCTTGGTCAAAATGGCCAATCCTGACCCAATGACCAACCCTATTGACCCAATAGGTTAACCTTTTGACCTAAAAAGACAACTTTGGTCAAAATGGTCAATCCTAACCCAACTACCAACCCTGTTGACCCAATAGGTCAACCTTTTGACCTAAAAAGTCAATTTTGGTACAAATGGTCAATTTTTGACCAAGTGACCAAATATTGACACAATAACATGTTTAAGACCCCAAAATGACAAAATTAATTGAATAATTAATTTCAAAAGTTATTTTGATTAGTTAAATGAAATTGACTAATAATTTAATTTTTAATGCTTTAATTAATTAAATCACATAATTAATTAAAATGAAAATTAAATAAAAAGTCATAAAATGACAAAATGCACCAAAATGAAATGAAAATGACAAAATTAATCAAATAATTAATCTCAAAATAATTTTGATTAATTAATTGGCTAATGATTTAATTTTTAAAAATTTTATTTAATGACATAATTAATTAAAATGAAAAATTAAAATCAAAAGCCATAAAATGATAAATACACAAATTAATTAAAAATAATGGAATTAATCAAATAATTAATTGCCAAATTATTTTTAATTAATTAATTGACCAATAATTCAATTTTCACATTTTAATTAATGACATAATTAATTAAGATGAAAATTAAATTGAAAAGTCATGAAATGAGACAAAATTCAATTTTAATGAAATGAATATTAATCAAATAATTAATTTGGAATTATTTCCAATTAATAATTGATTAATAAAATAATTTTCAACATTTAATTAATGACATAATTAATTCAAAATGGAAATTAAATCAAAAGGGGTATTAAATTGAATTTTTAAACCAATGACATTTTGGTTTTCTAAAAATTCCAAAACTCTTTTATGACATCACACATGACCTCATATGGTTTAGACACAACCCATATGACCCATTAAAGAGAAAACAACCTATGGATGACTCATATTTAACCATGGTAAAGGGGCATAATGACATGAAAGTGAGGTGGCAAACCATGGTGATTTGAAGTATGACTCACCCCCTTTGCAAAGTGAGGTGTCTTGCTATGGTGAGATGAGTTTAGCCACCTCCCTAGCCACCCAAGATGAGAAGACAAGGCTTTAACCATTCTCCACACCATGGTTAAGCTCATCATTAACATTTTATAAAAAAATGTTAAGGGGGGAAGCTAATGTGTCACCATCCCATGAAATGATAAATGAGGAGTTGCAAGGAGAAGGTCTCAACCATTTGAGCCACCATTAACCTCTCCCTTAGCCAATTGAATGGAAACAAAGAGATTAAGAGCTTATCATGACAATTTGGATCCATAATTGCCATGAAATGTGCACTTGCTTAAGTGGCAAAATTCTCATGAGAAATGAAGAGGTGATGGTTGGATTACATGGGGGAGGTTGTACTCCACAGCTCTAACCATACCATGATTAAATCCTAAGCTAACCAAGGTTGAAACATAGCCATTCATGGCTATAAAAGGATCCCTTCGCCGAAATTTTGAGGAAGAGAGAAAAAATCCATAGAAACCTATAGGCTGCCTAAATCCCTTAGCTCCCAACACAAAAAATAATGCTAGGGACCTCAGCAACCTATTCCAACCAAGATCAAGCCATAGGATTTGCTCAATCAAGCTAATGTGGCCAAAGTCCAAAATCAGCTCAAATCTATCCACTTTGCCAAAATTACTCACCAAGGTTAGCTACAAAACCAAATTGAAGTGACGAAGATCTTCTTTGGGAGTCCTAGAAGCTGACCATCAAGGTTGATCAAGCTCAAGATTATTGTGGCCAAGGTATGGATTTATTTTGTCCAAAATAATGTATATAATTCAAAAAATTACGGTTTAAACTAGCCCATAAATGTATCATCACCGTATAGATATAATTTATATGTACAGATGATTCCATAGGTTCAAAAATCACTCAATTTCAATGTCAAATGAGTGAGATATTGAGCTTTGAAGTTGGACGGTTAGAATATTTTTTGATTTTTTAAGGATTTATCTTCGCCGTCCGTTCCCGTGTTTCAGAACGGACGGCGATGATCGCATTTCCCCGTGTCTACTGTTCGGATCCGCGCGCCGGATCATCCCGCCCGTTCGATGGTACAAGGACGAGTGGCAGCTCCTCGTTTTACTGGGCTAGGTTAATTCAGATTAACCTTAAAAAAATAAAAAAATGCATATCTTTTTATCTAGAGCTCCGAAAAATAAAATAAAAATACCTCTAGAAAGCTCTTGAAGAGAAGAAAATTATGAGACCAAAATCATAATTTTATTCTCAGTATTTAAATTTAAATAATTAAATACTCTCTCGAGTATTTTCATTATTAAAAATTTTTTACAAATTAGAAAAATGTGAAATTTTTATGGAAGAACCTTTAAGTCCTTAGACACATCTCCTGAATATTCTAAGGATAGGATAACTCTCTAAGATGTGATTTTCTAATTTCCATGATATTTTGTTATTATTTCAAAAAATAATTATAAAATTTGGAAAATTAGAAAATTAAAATTAAAAATGATTGAGAATCTTAAGGTGACAGATAACAACCCTAAAACTACAATTCTCAAGATATCAAATCGGTCTAAAAGACATTTCAAAATAAGGTTAAGATTTATTAATTATAAAAATAATATTTCAAAACCTTTTATTAATCCATTTCATAATGGACTAAGCCAGTGATGAATCCAAACTCAAATGAACTCAAGACAAACATTAATTAGGTTTAAAGACAATTTAAGCCTAATCAAAATCATTAAACCTTAGGGTTTAATACAAAATCAAGATTTTAATTAAGTTTAAAGACATATTAAACTTAATTAACCCATTAAACCTTAACTAAATTAGGTTTAATACAAAATCAATATTTTAATTAAGTTTAAAGACACATTAAACTTAATTAACCCATTAAACCTTAACTAAATTAGGTTTAATACAAAACCAAAACTTTAATTAAGTTTAAGGACATATTAAACTTAATTAATTCATTAAACCTTAACTAAATTAGGTTTAATACAAAATCAAGATTTTAATTAAGTTTAAAAAAAATATTAAACTTAATTAACCCATTAAACCTTAACTAAATTAGGTTTAATACAAAATCAAAATTTTAATTAAGTTTATAGACATATTAAACTTAATTAACCCATTAAACTTTAACTAAATTAGGTTTAATACAAAATCAAGATTTTAATTAAGTTTAAAGACATATTAAACTTAATTAACCCATTATACCTTAACTAAATTAGGTTTAATACAAAATCAAGCTTTAATTAAGTTTAAGGACATTTCAAACTCAATTAACCCATTAAACCTTAACAAAACTAGGTTTAATACAAAAGCATACATTAATTAAGTTTAAGGACATATTAAACTTAATTAATTCATTAAACCTTAACTAAATTAGGTTTAATACAAAATCAAAACTTTAATTAAGTTTAAGGACATATTAAACTTAATTAATTTATTAAACTTTAACTAAATTAGGTTTAACACAAGATCAAACTCTAATTAAGTTTAAGGACATATTAAACTTAATTAATTCATTAAACCTTAATCACATTAGGTTTAATACAAAATCAAACCTTAATTAAGCTTAAGACATTATTAGGCTTGATTAAAACTTTTAAACATTAATTGAATCATGTTTAATCAAACCTAAAACCTAATTTGGTTTAACCCATTTGACCTAATAAAACCATTAAGTCTTAACTAATGTAGACTTAATGAAACAAATCCCTAATTAGGTCTAACCCATTACACCTAATTAATCCATTAAGTCTTAACTAAATTAGACTTAATCAAACCTAAAACATAATTAGGTTTAACCCATTAGACCTAATTAAACCATTAAGTCTTAACTAAATTAGACTTAATCAAACCTAAACCCTCATTAGGTCAAACCCATTAGACCAAAATGAACCATTAAGTCTTAACTAAATTAGACTTAATCAAACTAAACCCCAATTAGGTCTAACCTATTAGAATTAATTAAACCATTAAGTCTTAACTAAATTAGACTTAATCAAACCTAAACCTTAATTAGGTCTAACCTATTAGACCTAATTAAACCATTAAGTCTTAACTAAATTAGACTTAATCAAACCTAAACCCTAGTTAGGTCTAACCCATTAGACCTAATTAAACCATTAAGTCTTAACTAAATTAGACTTAATCAAACCAAAACCTTAATTAGGTCTAACCCATTAGACCTAATTAAACCATTAAGTCTTAACTAAATTAGACTTAATCAAAACAAAACCCTAATTAGGTCTAACCCATTAGACTTAATTAAACCATTAAGTCTTAACTAAATTAGACTTACTCAAACCTAAAATAACTCTTAACTAAAGTTCAACCCAACTTTAACCTAAGTTCAACCTTTAACTTAAGTTCAGCCCAACTTGAACTGAAGTTCAACCTTTAACTTAGGTTCAACCCAACTTGAACCCAAAGTTCAACCTTTAAACTGAGGTTCAACCTATCTTAAACTCAAGTTCAACCCTTAATTCAAAACAACTTGAACCCAAATTCAAAACCTTAACTTGAGTTCAACCCATATTGAACTTAAGTCTAGCTTAAGTCTAGGTTCAATCTAATTTGAACCTAACTTATTTTGAACCCAAATCAAACTTAAACCCAACCTATATTGGACTTAAGTTAGCCTTAGGTTTAGGTTCAACCCAATTTGAACCTAGCTTAAACAAAATCTAAATTTTAATTAGGTCTACAACATTAGACTTAATTAAACCATTAAACCTTAACTAACTAAGGTTTAATATAACCTAAAATCATAATTAAGTCTACCACATTAGACTTAATAAAAATATTAAATCTTAATCAACCAAGGTTTAATTCAAACCTTAACTGTAATTAAGTTTACCACGTTAGACTTAATTAAACTATTAAACCTTAACTAATTAATTTTAATCAAACTAAAAACTCTAATTAAGTCTACCACACTAGACATAATTAATCTATTAAACCTTAACCTACTAAGGTTTAATCAAACTTAAACTCTAATTAAGTCTACCACATTAGACTTAATTAAACCATTAAACCTTAACTAACTAAGGTTTAATCAAAACATAAATTATAATTAAGTCTACCACATTAGACTTAATTAAATCATTAAACCTTAACTAACTAAGGTTTAATAAAACCATAAACCATAAGTAAGTCTACCATATTAGACTTATTTAAACCTTAATCAACTAAGGTTTAATCAAACTTAAATTATAATTAAGTCCACCACATTAGACTTAATTAAACCATTAAACCTTAATTAACTAAGGTTTAATCAAACATAAATCATATTTAAGTCTACCAAATTAGACTTAATTAAACCATTAAACCTTAATTAACTAAGGTTTAATCAAACCTAAACCCTAATTAAGTCTACCACATTAGTCTTAATTAAACTATTAAACCTTAATCAACTAAGGTTTAATCCAACTCAAATTATAATTAAGTCTACCACATTAGACTTAATTAAACCTTTAAACCTTAATCAACTAAGGTTTAATTAAATATACACCATAATTAAGTCTACCACATTAGACTTAATTATACCATTAAACCTTAACTAACTAAGGTTTAATCAAACATAAACCATAATTAAGTCTACCACATTAGACTTAATTAAACTATTAAATCTTAAGCAATTAAGGTTTAATCAAATTCAAACCTATACCTAACTTATGTCTAACCCATATTAGACTTAAGTTAAACCATACTTAGGTTCAACTCGACATGAACCTAAGTCTAATCTAAACCCAACTTAAGTCTAACCCATATTAGACTTAAATCAAACTATATTTAGGTTCAACCTTACATGAACCTAAGTCTAACCTAAACCTAATTTAAGTCTAACCCATTAAGTTAAATAATACTAAGGTTCAACCTAACATGAACCTAAGTCTAACCTAAATCAAGACATAAACCTTAGGTTCAACCCAAATTGAATATAAATCGACATAAATCTTAGGTTCATCTCAAATTGAACCTAAATCGACAAAGTTGAACATAAATCGACATAATCAACATAAATTTGACATTTCAAACATAAATCGACATAATCAATATAAATTCAACATTTCAAACAAAAATCGACATAACCGACATAAATCCAACATTCCAAACATAATCAAACATAATTCCACATTAATCGATATTTCAAACCAAATTCAACAAACACCGACATTAAATGACATTAATTGACATTTCAAACCAAACTTAACGTAATTCGACATTACTTGACATTTCAAACTCAAATCAACATAACCGATATAAATTTGACAATTCAATCGAAAATCGACATAACTGAAAAAAGTTTGATATTTCAAACGAAAATCTACATAATCAACATAAATTTGACATTTCAAACTCAAATCAACATAACCAATATAAATTTGACATTTCAAACGAAAATTGACATAATCGATAAAAATTTGATATTTTAAATGAAAATCGACATAATCAATAAAAATTTGACATTTCAAACTCAAATCAACATAACCGATATAAATTTGACATTTCAAACTCAAATTGACATAATCGACAAAAATTTGATATTTCAAATGAAAAATCGACATAATTAACAAAAATCAACATAATTGACATAAATTTAACATTTCAAATATAAATCGACATCAAATCCAGATCAACATAAATTGACATAAACCAACATTCAAAACATATTAAATTAACATTTCAAATTAAACTTGGACATCCTACAAATTTTGAGACAATGAATTATTTTATGACATTATTTCTTACAATGTTTCCTTTGCAGGTGAAGACATGAAGTTTCGTTTAGATTTCCTTTGCAAGTTATAGGGTGTGTTAACTCTGTTTTGCAGGATAAGATTATGGAAAGGAGACGAACACCAATTGCAACAAAACAACGACATTGACAAACCAAAACAAAACAAAACAAAATAATGACATTGACAAAACAAAACAAAACACAACAACGACAAAACCAAAACCAAAACTTTTAGGTTAGCCACAAAACCTAAGCAAACAACAAAACCAAATGACATGAAACCGACATCACAAAATGACGTTTCGGATTGATAGTGAGTACATCTTTCCTTAAAGACAAAAATATCCAGAAAACAAGTGATCAACATTAATCAGAAGTTTTCTTAGATAATTATATATTGCCCAAGATGTAATTAACTATAGAAGCTTGCTTCTATGGGAGAATTAAAGAACCCTTCATATTTAAAAATCTCTGGTGAATACTTCATGAGCTTCCTTATATAGAAACTCTAGGATATGACATTCTAGAATCTTCTTCTATGAGGATTATCATAAACATCCTTCTATTTGGTAATATACCATAATCTAAATTCCCCACAAAAGATAATTATTCTAAAAATATTGGATTAATTGAAAAGGAGAAAGTCATTTTTATACTTGCATTGAATTTTAATTACTGCTTACTTTACTTTACTACTGCTTATTGTTTACTTGCTTATAGTAAAAATTGTTAGTAAATTAAATTTGAAATGTAATATATATATATATATATATATATTTATATATATATTACTTTTAATTTAATAAATTCCAAAATATATTTTTTTAAATTTCTTACTTTTTATAAAAACACTATCCCTGTGGGATCGATAACCAGACTCCACTAGAGCCCTGTATTACTTGAACGATACATATACTTGCGTTTAAAATTGTGAATTTTACAATAATTATTATAAAATCTAAATATAAATTCATAAGTAAAAGTAGAACATCACACATCAAGTTTTTGAACCCATTTGCCCGGAATTAAACATTCTAAAAAGTGGTAACAAATTCTTATATTTTAAAGCATATATAAAGTAGCATCACATCAAGTTTTTGGCGCCGTTGCCGTGGATATGATAGAATAAAAAGTAAAAAAAAATTTTAAAAAAATAAAAAAAAAATAATAATATATAAATATAAAAAAATAAAAACAAAACAAAACAAAAATATTTTAAATTTTATGCGTAGTTCTAGATTTGAAGGATTACTACATTTTGATTCTGAATTAGAAAGAACAATTAAAAAGAATTTAAAAAAAGAAAAATAAATTTTAAAACATCAAGAAATGGTTAACTTACATAATAATAATCAAAATCCAATCGAAATTAATGAACAAAATATTTATAAACCATTAAGGGAATATGCAAACCCTAAAGCTGATGAACTTCATGTTAGTATTCAAATACTAGCTGTAGATGCTAATTCTTTTGAGCTTAAACCTTCTATTATTCAAAAAGTTCAAAATAATCAAATTGGAGGAACACCTAATGAGGATCCAAATTTACATCTTGCTAGTTTTTTAGAACTTTGTGCTACCTTTAAATATAATAATGTTTCTGATGATGCTATTATGCTTGGACTCTTTCCTTTTTCCTTAAAAGATAAAGCAAAGATGTGGCTTAATTCATTAGCAACTTGTTCTATTAAGACATGGGCAGATATGGCACAAAAATTCATTGCTAAATATTTTTCACCTTCTAAAACTGCTAAATTGAGAAATGATATTACTTCATTTATGCAATTTGATGGAGAAACAATTTATGAAGCTTGGGAAAGATTTAAAGAATTATTAAGAAAATGTCCTCATCCTGCTTTACCAGATTGGTTAATCATTCAAACATTTTATAATGGGCTTATTGGATCACTTAGATCAATTATTGATGCTGCTGTTGGTGGTTCTTCAATGGCTAAGACATTTGAAGAAGCCTACACCTTAATTGAAGAAATGTTTAATAATAATTTTCAAAGGCCTTTTAAAAGGGTTAATCCAAAAAGAATGGCCAGTATTCAAGATAATGAAGCCTTTTCTATTTTAGCTTCACAAGTGGCTGCGATATCTAATAAATTAGATAATTTTGCTATTAATATATCGCATGTAAGTAATGATAATTCTGCAAATTCTGATGATTCTCAAATAATGGAAACTTTGCAAGCTATTGCTAGTAAAACTAATAACCCTTATTCTAATTATTATAATCCTGGTTGGAAAAATCATCCTAATTTTAATTGGAGTAATGGGCATCAACAATGGAATAATAATCAAGTTAATCCAAATTGGAACAATCAAGGAAATTCAAACTATAGACCAACTTATCCTCCTGGTTATAACAATCAGCAGAAAAAGTTGTCACGTAGAAGAATTAATCTTGTAACTAAGCAATCAGCTACAAAGTCAAAACACTGTTATTCGTAATTTTGAGAATCAGATAGGTAAAATCGCTAATTTCATTAATTACAAACCTCAAGGAACACTGCCTAGCAAAATTGAAATTAATCCTAAAGAATCTGGAAAAAAACATGAATAAGCAAAAGCTGTACAACTCAGAAGTGGAAAGGAATTAAAAGAGAAAACACAGAATAAGATTGAAAAAGAGAAAGAAGTTAAAGAGATTGAAAAACTTAAAGATACTCTTTCTCCAAATAAAGATAAGACTGTAGTACCTATTGAAGTGGAAGTTATAAGACCACAACTACCTTTTCCTCAAAGACTAAAACAACAGAAGCTTGACCATCAATTTTCTAAGTTCTTTAAAATTTTTAAGAAACTTACTATCAACATTCCTTTTGCTGAAGCTTTGGAGCAAATGCCAAGCTATGCAAAATTTTTGAAGGATATTTTAAGCAAGAAGAGAAAATTTGAAGTTTATGAAACTGTTGCATTAAGTGAAGAATTTAGTGTAATGATTCAGAAGAAATTACATGAAAAACTTAAAGATCCTGGAAGTTTCACTATACCATGTGCTATTGGAGAAATTTTTTTTTGAAAAGCCTTATGTGATTTAGGAGTTAGTATTAATCTCATGCCATTTTCAATCTTTTGAAGGTTAGATTTAGGAGAGATTTCTTTTACCACTGTAACTCTTCAGTTAGTTGATCAATCAATCACTTATCCTAAAGGAGTTATAGAGGATGTTCTTGTTAAGGTAGATAAATTTATCTTCCTTGTGGATTTCATTGTTCTAGATATGGAAGAAGATTAAGAAATACCTATTATTTTAGGGAGACCTTTTCTAGCTACTGGACAAGCTATGATTGATGTTCAAAAAGGAGAAGTAACAATTAGAGTTAACGATCAATAGATAACATTCAATGTTCTGAAATAAATGAGGTATCCTGATAAAGATAATTGTTGTCGGATGGATATTTTTGATTATATAATTGAAAAGCATTATTAAGAAAAATTTAAGGTCATTTCTAATGATAAAGATAAAGAATCTATGTTGTATAATGAGTCATTAAAAGCGAAAATTGAAAAATTAAATGAAGAAAATTTATCTGAAGAAACACATTATATTCATGAAAATTGGGAAATTTTAGACACAACTAAAAATGATATACTTTTACCCTCAATTGAAAAAGCCCCTGAACTGGAATTAAAAATGTTACCTGCACATTTAAAGTATGCATTTCTTAGAAATTCATTAACTTTACCTGTAATTATATCTTCAGAATTAAGCAAAGATCAAGAAGAAAAATTAATAGGAGTTCTGAAGAATTATAAGAAAGCTTTTGGTTGGACTATTGCAGACATAAAAGAAATAAGCCCTTCAATCTGTATGCATAAGATTTTAATGGACAAAAATTGTAAACCCACTATTGAACCTCAAAGAAGATTAAACCCAATTATAAAAGAGGTTGTTAAGAAAGAGATTTTGAAATGGATAGATGCCAGAATTATTTATCCTATTTCAGATAGCCAATGAGTGAGTCCTATTCATTGTGTTCCGAAGAAAGGAGGAGTAACGGTCATTGTTAATGAAAAAAATGAATTAATTCCAACAAGACAAGTTACTTGATGGCTTATTTGCATCGACTATTGAAAATTAAACAATGGTATCAGAAAGGATCATTTTCCTTTACCTTTCTTGGGTCAAATGCTGGATAAACTAGCTGGACACTCATATTTCTGTTTTCTGGATGGATATTCTGGTTATCATCAATTACCCGTTGCTCCTGAGGATCAAGAGAATACAACATTTACAAGTCCTTATGGAACATTTACCTTTAGAAGAATGTCTTTCAGTTTATGCAATGCACCTGCAAATTTTCAACGATGTATGATGTCAATATTCTGTAATTTGATTAATAACAGAATTGAAGTATTTATGGATGATTTTTCAGTTTTTGGAACTTTTTTTGAGTCTTACTTGGAAAAAATAACGAGAGTTTTCAAGAGATGTGAAGAAACAAATTTAGTATTAAACTGGGAAAATGTTAATTTATGGTCACAGAAGAAATTATACTTGGACATAAAGTTTCACAAATAGGAATGGAAGTTGATCAGGCAAAAGTGAAAATTATTGCTGAACTTCAACCACCTAATACCGTTACTGATGTGAGAAGTTTTCTGGGTCATGCTGGATTTTATAGGAGATACATAAAGGATTTTTCTAAAATTGGTAAACCTCTTTGCCATTTATGGGAAAAAGATGCTAAATTTGAATTTAATGAAGATTTTTTGAATGCGTTCAATATTTTAAAAGAAAAATTAATCATTGCACCTGTCATTGTTGTACCTGATTGGAATAAATCTTTTAAATTAATGTGTGATGCAAGTGATTATGCAATCGGAACTGTATTAGGACAAAAATATGAGAAAGTTTTTAAAGTTATATACTATGCTAGCAAAACTCTTAATGAAACTCAAATAAATTACACTACTACTGAAAAAGAGTTGTTAGCAATATTATATGCCTTTGATAAATTTAGACCATATATTCTTGGAACAAAATGTATCTTACATACTGATTATTCTGCGATTAAGTATTTAATGTCTAAAATAGATGCTAAACCTAGATTGTTCAGATGGGTTTTACTTTTACAAGAATTTGATTTTGAAATAGTAAACAGAAAAGAAACTGACAACCAAATTGCTGATCATTTATCAAGAATAAAAAATAAAAATGAGAAGATTTATGAAAAAATTATAAATGAGAAATTCCCGGATAAACAATTATATGTTATTCAAGGATTACAAATGCCTTGGTATGCAGATATAATTAACTATTTGGTTAGCCATATTTTACCATATGGGTTGAATAACAAATACATTAAGAAATTCAAGAATGATTGTAAATCATATATTTGGGAAGATCCTCATTTATTTAAAATAGGAAGAGATTCTGTGATTCAAAAATGTGTACCTTATGAAGAAACTTTTGTAATTATTCAAAAATGTCAAGATTCTGAATTTGGAGGACACTTTGGAGCAGATAAAACTGCATTTAAAATTTTAAATTCTGGATTTTATTGGCCTACTTTATTTAAAGATGTCGGACATTATGTGAAAGTTTGTGATCGATGTCAATGAATGGGAAATATATCCAGAAATGATGAAATGCCTCTAAACTTTATATTAGAAATCGAAATTTTTGATGTATGGGGTTTAGACTTTATGAGACCTTTCGTACCATCATCTAGAAAAATTTAAATTTTGTTAGCAGTTGATTATGTTTCAAAGTGGATCGAAGTTGTAACTTTACCTAATTGTGATTCCAAAAGTGTTTCGAAATTTTTAAATAAAATGAGTTTTACAAGATTTGGAATGCCCAAGATAATTATCACAGATGGGGAAAGTCATTTCAAAAATATAAGAATTCAATCATTGCTAGAAAAATTCAAAATTAAACATAGAATTGCAACATCTTATCATCCTCATACAAGTGGAATGGCTGAAGTATCGAACAAAGAAATTAAAAGAATATTAGAAAAGACTGTTAATCCTAAAAGAACTGACTGGGTTGATAGACTGGATTCTGCATTATGGGCTTATAGAACAGCTTATAAGACACCTATCAGAATGTTACCTTATCGATTCATTTATGGTAAACATTGTTACTTACTTATTGAACTTATACATAAAGCTTATTGGGCGATAAAGGAGTTCAATTATAATTTGAATACTGTAGGAGAAAAATGATTATTACTACTGAATGAAATGGAAGAGATAAGAAATGAGTCTTATGAAAATGCAAGAATTTATAAGGAAAGAATGAAGAAATTGAATGACAAAATGATTTCAAGGAAAATATTCGAGTCTCGACAAGAAGTATTATTATTTAATACTCGTTTAAAACTTTTGCCTGGAAAATTAAAATCTAAATGGATGGGACCATTTATAATTGAGCAAGTATACCCTTATGGAGCTGTGGATATTAAAGATCCCAACACTGGAGAAGTATTTAAAGTTAACGAATTAAGACTGAAGCCTTATATGGGAGAAATGAAATTAAACTACAAAGAGGCTTACGAGCTGAGTCTACCCAATTAATTCAATTAATTTGGTCAGGCTGACGACGTTAAACGAAGCGCTTTGTGGGAGGCAACCCATATTTATTAGTGTGAGTTAAATTATTGTTGTAAGGTTATGCCTTTGTCTTGACTAAATTTGCATATAACGTCTTGAAATAGAAGGCTAACAAGTCTATATTGGCTTAAGCTAAACATTATCTTGAAGTACATAGAATTTGGACATGGACCACTCCATGTCAAATGTGAGTAAAAAGGAGATCAAGTTAACCTTCATTTGTGATTGTTTGTGATTTAAATTTTTCGTAATTGTGTTTGTGTTGGTCATACCCGTTTGTTAGACCTATTTTTATGACCAAAACTTGTAAAGTTTGGCGATAGGCGAATTAGAGTCGATCAAGGTTCCGGCGCCAAGGTGCCAAAAGTTGGTGCCTAAGCACCAGAATGGCCTGGGTATCGATGATCCGGCGCTTAGGCGCCAGATTCGGGCGCCTAAGTGCCACGGTTACAATCATTTAAAAACTGAAAATCTTCAGTTTTTCACACGAAATCTCTTTATATATTTTCTTATCTTCGTCCCCAATCCCATAGAAACTTTAATTTCGACCAGAGAAATCCATTTTGGAGGAGTTAAGAAGGATTTGGAGGCAATGGATAGAGGAAATCATGAAAATGAGGTAAGAGACAAATCTCCTAAAGATCCTCAGCCTTATTTTAATGATTTTATTGCTGTTAGTATGGAGAAATTGTTTAGTCGATTGGAGAAGATTGAAGCAGAACTTCAAAGTATTTGTAATCATCTCCAAGAGAGGTACCACCAATACGAACACTTAGAATGGCAAACCAAACTTCAATCTGATCATATGGAGGCATATCATGATGCTCAAGTAGAAATGTATGTAAAGAACAAGTGGATCGATGAAAAGACAACTTTGGAATTTCTAAGGGCGTTGGTGTTCTATCCCTTCAGTCCTAGAAAATTTCATTACGAAAGAGATGGTAATTGAAGATCGGTGATAAATAGATCTTTTATGTGTGTTAGGTGTGATCGAGTCATGTGTTAGTGTGTTTAATATCGAATTTGTGTGTTTTCTTAATTTTTCAATTTGTGTTGTTGGATTTGAATATTTTCTTTGAATATGTTGTTGTTTGTGTTATTTATAAAACTATGAACCTTGATACAGTCTTGTACTGAAATTTATTGAATTTGGAATAGAAGTGATGGATTGGAATAGAAGAATTTGGATATATTTTTGTGGATCTAAACTATCATTTTAAATTGATTGTGAAAATGTTTGGAGGATATAAATTGGATTAATACTCTGATAAGTGTAATTAAGAGTCAAATTTGATAAGATTTGGTGGAAAATATAAAATTTAAATTGAATTTTTGGAAAGGCGAGTTTGGCATCTAGGCGCCAGAATTTGGCGCCTAGGCGCCGGTTCGGCCTGAACCCGAAAACTCATCTTCTTAAAAACCCCCCACGGGATTTTTGACACCTAAGCTTCCTTTCTAATAGTTTTCGTGAAAATACTATCTATTGGAAGCAAGATTTGTATGTTTTTGAGCTTGAAATCACCCGATTTCTTCATCCCCAGATCTACATTCCAAACTCATTATTTTCGATTTTCACCAAGAATTTTTCTCTCATTGAGAAAAATTGAAACTTTGAGAAAAATTTTGATTTTTAAGTTTAAATTCATGAAATTTTTAAACTCTTTCAAGTTTAAAAATATTAAAATAGTTTATTTTCGTAGATCCGTTGAATTTATTTCACGTTTTTATTTCACTTTTAGATGGCACCCAAATCTAAGCGAGGAAAGGAACGAGAAAATTTTGATCGTAGCAAGTTTGTCACTGCTGCTGCACACTTTTGAAACTATGACTTTGCTACGACTCAGAAATTTATCTCGGAGCAAAGTTTTTCAATCCTGGAGTAAGAATTGAGGATACAATCGTTGCGCTCAACTGGCAACGATTCTGCTATTTCACTGTTGTTGCCGTTATCCCGGTTGTTAGAGAGTTTTATGCTAATTTCGTGGATGATGAAGAATACAAGATTTTCATCAGAGGAGTTGGAGTATGATTCACTCCTGAACGTATCAATATTTTCTATGGCCTGCCGCCAAACATTGAGTGTTATTACTTCAGATTATCTCCATCTGAGGGAGATTTTGATATGATCATTGCCTACCTAACTGATAGTACTAGAGACTGGAATATTCAGAATGACACTACTTTATTTCTAAGTTTAAAGGTGTTTTAATGGCATGGCACTACTTTATTTCTGCTCGTCTTTTTCCATGCAATCATCTGAGCGAGGTTACCAAAGATAGAGCTATCCTCAACTACTGCTTCAAGAGAGGAAGCCTATTGATGTAGGGAGCATTATTTATGATTTTGTAGAGGCTACTCCTTTTCTAGCACTTCTATTGGACTTGGTTTTCCATCTCTGATCTATTCTCTATGACAAAGTGTTGGAGTAGTTGCTGAGCTATCTGAGGAAAAGCTCAAGTTGACAAAGTCTATAGGAAGAGAAAGCGTTAGTATCTTTGATCGACTTCGAGGTAAGAGTTCTACTGTACCTTCTGCTTCATTACCTACTTCAGGTAGAGCTTCTACTTCTAGACCATCTACTTCTGCTGAGCCACCATCAACTTTTTGGGAGACTATGCATGATCATTTTATAGAGCAGCAAAATGAGTTATTCCTAACTCATTGTAGAGTAGATACAATCGATAAGAAGATCAATCATCTTTCTGAGTATAGATAAAGAAAGTGTGATTACGATGCTGAGTATTTTGAGTCTTTAGTGAGATTTCTGAAGGGTGAGCACGATGTTCAGTTCCCTACATGTCCCAGATATTTACCATATGTTGATCCGAAGGATATGGAGTTTTCTTTTGGTGATGATGATGATGAAGCTACAGATAGTGATTAGTAGCCTCACTTACCTCTAAGGATGAGTTGATTCTGTTTTTAGTATGTTTTTTTGTTTCTTGTGTTGTTTAGTGTGATGTTATTTGTTAGTATTGATGTGAAATTTTTATGTTGAAACTATTTTTAGATTATCTGATGTGTGTTTGAGACTAAAATATGAATGAATTTTTATAAAATTTATTTCTGTTTTAGCCTACTGTTTAGTTTTCATGAATAGTTAGTAAGTTTACATGTTCAAAAATAAAAAAAATAAAAGAAAAAGATTCTTTTTTAGAAATGAACTCTTACTCTACAAAACTTTTCTATATATGCTTAATCATTTCTGTTATACTTATATTAAAGCATGTGTAGAAGTAGAAGTTAGTTTTTCCTTACTACATCATTATTGTACTTAGATTAATTCCTGTTTATTTCTTTCTCTCATGCTTTAGAAAATTTCATGATTCATGATTATACTAAAGCTGAAGTTTGGGGGAAGGGAAAACATTTATCAAATTTAAACTTTATTTGTCCTTAATAAACTAATATTTTCTTTCAAAATATATTAACATAACATAAGGAAAGAAAAAACTGTTTAAGATTACCTAAATTTTTTAATTTATACACAATTTAGTAAACATAACTAAAATTTCAAAAATTTTGATTGATTTTGAGAATAGAATTATTTAACTTAAAGAATAATAAGATCAAATTTTTTCTATTTATAGTAAAGAGAATTGTATATTTGAAATACTAAGGAATCAAGATTATTTCTTGAAAAAGAAAAGATTGAAATAAGTTTTGAAAAATAATAAATTATTAAAAATGTCATATTTATTAAGTAAGAATGTATAAGTTTTTTAAAATAAGTTAAGGATAGTGATGTTCAAAATCGTTAATAGGCTATCCAAAAATAGTAATCCTCACTTGATAAAAAAAATGATTGAAAAACAATCCAAAAGAAAAAAAAAGAATGTAAGGAGAATCTTGAGGAAATGCCTAATAAAAAATTTGCTTCACTTGAATTATCTTATAGGAAGAAAACTGATTACGTTTTTAACTTAATCTCTATGTACAAATATTTTTACTAAAAAATAATATTTCATGAAAATCTTTTTGTTGTAAATATTCTATGTGACCTTAATATGATGAACTACAATTATTCTTGAAATAAAATAAAAACTGGAAGTCTTATGATTTGGTAGTTAAATGTTCTTTAATTCTTAAAATTAAACTTAATTAGTGAAATTTGGTTAATGATTTGCTAAAGCATTTATAAAACCAAAAATTATAAGGAATCTTATTTATTTCAACTTCATTCCAAATGTTATCTATTTTATGTAATTAAAAGGCTTACTTGAGGACAAATAACGTTTAAGTTTGAGGGATTTTGATCTAAAAAAACCCATTTTTATGCCTTATTTATGATTCAATTCTTAAGGATATTATTCTTTAATGAAAGGTATTTTCATGTTTTTGGATGTAGATGATTAAAAAAGATTCCAAGAAAGAAAAAGAAGGAAAAAGGAGCAAAAAGGAGCAAAAATGGAGCTTATGGAGAACAATATTGGAATTATTGGTCTGGCACCTAGGTGTCAGAATCTGGCGCCTAAGCGCTAGCTTGATACAGAGGATGTTAAGATTTTTTGATGATTTTGGGGAGTTATTTTAATGACGTTAAGTGGTTAATGGAGCTTCTAGAAAACTAGAAGTTACTCCTAATATATAGGACATGTGATACAATGCATTTTGACACAAGGAAATTGTTTTAATCGCGAAGAGGTGTGATCCAAAGTGAAGAGGTGCGAAGACCTGGTCACGGAGTCCGGCGACTAAACGCCAGATCCTGGCTCCTAGGCGCGACAGTTACCTTCTAGAAGATGCATTGAATTGGATGAATTTTGAAGAGGTGCCTTAAGAAACCCCTGGTCAAATTCAGAGCTCTATAAATAGGAGCCCATTCAACCGAAAAAATCGCACCCCCATTGTCCCTTGACACCTTCTCTCTCCCCTCTAGTTTTACTTAGTCTCTTCCACACTTAGGGTGCCACTTTACATTGTATCTAGTGAGTTTATTTTGAGTATTTATTGTGTGTTTTTGCTGTTGGAGTCTTTCATCAATACTTTAGAGTCAGTAGAAGTCAGCGGATCACTTAAAGGAACACTTCAGATAAGTATTTGTACCTTGGTTCAAGGTTTTATAAATATGTTTTGTTGTATGATTTTCATGTGTTCTGAGTAGTTAGTTATCATTCACCTTTCAACTATGAAAAGAAAATAAATTAATTAAATTTTGTAAGGGAACTAAATTTAAAATATTTAAAACATTGTGATGATATTAATACCTGATCTTACTTTACTTTTTAAATTTGCCATTTAAATTGTTAAAACCTGTTGAAGAATTTTGAGACCTATCCGGAGATAAATTGTTAACTAGTAAATATCACATGAATCCTTTTGTAGTCGAAGGCTTTATGCAGGTTATTCAAGGTGAATTGCAAATAAATAAGAAGATATTATTTATTGGGCGTAAAATTAATTAGTTTTTAGAGTGACAGACTAAATTCTAATAATTTAGTTTATAGAAAGGGAACAGGTCACTGGTAGGGCCGAGCATAACCACCCTTAGACATCTAGTAGTGTGAGCCTAGATTAACCCATTCTACTAATAAAACATCCTGAACCGATCTATAGATTAGTCAATGTTCCTTGCACCTCAACCAAAGGGTAAAGAATAGGAATGCTTCTATTTTGCACAATACCATAATCTAAATTCCCCACAAAAGATAATAATTCTAAAAATCTTGGATTTGCTGAAAAGGAGAAAGTTGTTTTTATACTTGCGTTGAATTTTAATTACTGCTTACTTTACTACTGCTTATTGTTTACTTGCTTATAGTAAAAATTATTAGTAAATTAAATTTGAAATATAAATAAATATATATATATATATATATATATACACTATATAAAAATTACTTTTAATTTAATACATTCGAAAATATTTTTTTAAAAATTTCTTACTTTTTATAAAAGTACTATCCCCGTGGGATCGATAAGCATGACTCCACTAGAGCCCTGTATTACTTGAACGATACGTTTACTTGCATTTAAAATTGTGACTTTTACAATAATTATTATAAAATCTAAATATAAATTCATAAGTAAAAGTAAAACACCGCACTTCAAGTTTTTGAAGCCATTTGCCAGGAATTAAACATTCTAAAAAGTGGTATCAAATTCTTGTATTTAAAAGCATATATAAAGTCACATCTCATCACTCATGAATAGATATTCTATTCTACTTGGAAGAGAAATAAAGATTGTGGGCCCTAAAGAATTTCGTGGATCATATTAAATTCTCTTACCACGGGGATCAGTTTTAGTCTTGCAAGACAATGGAGTTGATGTCTCAAAACACTGTATACCTAGTGTGAGTCGACAACGCATATCGATAACACTAAGAAGAATGTGCCCTGAGAAACGTCCTGGGGATATCGACCGATACCAGAACTGTAAGAGCTACAAACCTTAGAACTGCCATGATCCCATGAAGGTTTAAACACCTAAGAAATATTCTATGAACAATGTCTCGGAGTGTTAGACATTTTGTGGTAGGTCTAATAGTATCTGAGAACTTTCGACATAGTAGTTTGCAGTGTGTATGCGTGTATTGTGTAATACATAACGTACTGTGAATTTTTTATATCTATTTACATTATTGGAAGTGGAAGGAATTCTTGTGAGATATTTCCTAGCTGACTATACTACATCGTCAGGTCCAAGAATGCCAAAATGAACTGAAATGACATGATGAATAACTTATGATAACTAAAATGAGAATTATCATTCAACTTACATAGGTCAAATCCCCAGCGGATATCCCCAACAAATATCTTAGTGATTTCGCCACTCTCTCTGATTATTAGATGTAAGTCCTGTCCTTGACACGAAAATCATGGCTTTCCTCTAACTAAATATCGACATTGACATTTCGAGAAATGGAATATGACATACATTTTCTCTCTCCAGTTATTGGATTTATGTCTTTTTCCTGACATGATAATCATGGCTTTCCTATAACTAATATCGACATTTCGAGAAATGGAATATGACATCCATTTTCTCTCCCCGGTTATTAGAAGTAAGTCATTTCCCGACACAGAAATTATGGCATTCCTCTAACTAATACTGACATTTCGAGACATGGAATATAACATCCATTTTCTCTCTCCAGTTATTGGATGTAAGTCCTTTCATGACATGAAAATCATGTCTTTCCTCTAACTAATATCGACATTTCGAGAAATGGAATATGACATCCATTTTCTCTCTCCGGTTATTGGATGTAAGTCCTTTCCTGACAAGGAAATCATAGCTTTCCTCTAACTAATATCGACATTTCGAGAAATGTAATATGACATCCATTTTCTCTCTCCAGTTATTGGATGTAATTCCTTTCCTGTCATAGAAATCATGGCTTTCCTTTAACTAAATATCAACATTGACATTTTGAGAAATGGAATATGACACCCATTTTGTCTCTCCGGTTATTGGATGTAAGTCCTTTCCTGACACGGAAATCATGGCTTTCCTTTAACTAAATATCGACATCGACATTTTTAGGAATGGAATATGACATCCATTTTCCCTCTCCATTTTTTGGATGTAAGTCCTTTCCTAACACGGAAATTAGGGCTTTCCTTTAACTAAATATCCCCATCGATATTTCGAGAAATGGAATATGACTTCCATCTTCTCTCTCCAGTTATTGGATGTAAGTCCTTTCCTGACATGGAAATCATGGCTTTCCTCTAACTAATATCAACATTTCGAGAAATGAAATATGATAACCATTTTCTCTCTCTAGTTATTGGATGTAAGTCATTTCCTGACACGGAAATCATGGCTTTCCTTTAACTAAATATCGACATTGACATTTCAAAAATGGATTATGACATCCATTTTCTCTCTCAGGTTATTGGATGTAAGTCCTATCCTTATATGGAAATCATGGCATTCCTCTAACTATTATCGACATTTTCAGAAATGGAATATGACATCCATTTTCTCTCTCTCTGGCTATTGGATGTAAGTCCTTTCCAGACACGAAAATCATGGCTTTCCTTTAACTAAACATCGACATTGATTTTTCGAGAAATGGAAAATGACATCCATTTTCTCTCTCCGGTTATTGGATGTAAGTCCTTTCCTGAAATGGAAATCATGGCTTTCCTCTAACTAATATTGACATTTCGAGAAATTGAATATGACATCCATTTTCTCTTTCTGGTTATTGGATGTAAGCCCTTTCCTAACACGAAAATTATGGAATTCCTCTAACAAAATATTTACATTTCGAGAAATGGATTATGACACCCATTTCTCTCTCTGGTTATTGGATGTAAGTCATTTTTTGACATGGAAATCATGGCTTTCCTCTAACTAATATCGACATTTCGATAAATGGAATATGACATCTATTTTCTCTCTCTGTATATTGGATGTAAGTCATTTACTAACATAGAAATCATGGCTTTCCTCTAACTACTATCGACATTTCAAGAAATGGAATATGACATCCATTTCTCTCTCCAGTTATAGGATGTAATCCCTTTCCTGACACAAAAATTATGGCTTTCCTTTAACTAAATATCGACATTGACATTTCGAGAAAAGAAATATGACATCCATTTTTCTTTCCGATTATTGGATATAAGCCCTTTCCTGACACGGAAATTATGGCCTTCCAATAAATACCATTCTCAGAACCAACATATGAAACATCTGACATTCTTTAAGAACGGTATGACACCCACTCCTTATGAGACATTTCTTCAGACCACTTCGGTCAACACCAATATGTGCAGCATTCTTATGCAGTATTCCACACATATTGGGGGTCCTTTTGGTGACCTCATTTTTATGATAAGTTCAACCTTTTGACCAAAAAAGTCAACCTTGGTCAAAATGGTCAATCTTGACCCAATGACCAACCCCGTTGTCCCAATAGGTCAACCTTTTGACTTAAAAAGTCAACCTTGGTCAAAATGGTCAATCCAGACCCAATGACCAACCCTGTTGACCCAAAAAGTCAACCCTTGACCTAAAAAGTCAATTTTGGTCAAAATGGTCAATCCAGACCCAATGACCAACCCTATTGACCCAATAGGTCAACCTTTTGACCTAAAAAGTCAACCTTAGTCACAATGGTCAATCCTGATCAAATGACCAACCCTGTTGACCCAATAGGTCAACCTTTTGATCTAAAAAGATAACTTTGGTCAAAATGGTCAATCCTGACCCAATGACCAACATTGTTGACCCAATAGGTCAACCTTTTGACCTAAAAAGTCAAATTTGGTCAAAATGGTCAATTTTTGACCAAATGACCAAATATTGACACAATAACATGTTTAAGACCCCAAAATGACAAAATTAATCAAATAATTAATTTCAAAAATTATTTTGATTAATTAAATGAAATTGACTAATAATTTAATTTTTAATATTTTAATTAATTAAAATGAAAATTAAATTAAAAGTCATAAAATGACAAAATGGACCAAAATGAAATGAAAATGACAAAATTAATCAAATAATTAATCTCAAAATTATTTTGATTAATTAATTGGCTAATGACTTAATTTTTAAAATTTTTATTAATGACATAATTAATTAAAATGAAAAATTAAAATAAAATGCCATAAAATGATAAAATGCACAAATTAATTAAAAATAATCGAATTAGGCAAATAATTATTTCCAAAATTATTTTTGATTAATTAATTGAACAATAATTTAATTTTCACATTTTAATTAATGACCTAATTAATTAAGACAAAAATTAAATTGAAAAGTCATGAAATGAGACAAAATTTGACATGAATATTAATCAAATAATTAATCTGGAATTATTTCTCATTAATAATTATTAATAAAATAATTTCCAATATTTAATTAATGACATAATTAATTAAAAATGGAAATTAAGTCAAGAGGGGTATTAAATGGAATTTTTAAACCTATTACATTTTTGTTTTATAAAAATTTCAGAACTTTTTTATGACATAACAGATGACTTCATAAGGGTTAGAAACAACCCATATGACCCATTAAAGAGAAAACAACCCATGGATGACTCATATTTGACCATGTTAAAGGGGCATAATGACATTAAAGCGAGGTGGCAAAACCATGGTGATTTGAGTTTAGCCACCTCCCTAGCCACCCAATGATGAAAAGACAAGGATTTAACCATCTCCACACCATGGTTAAGCTCATCATAACATTTTATAAACAATGTAAAGGGGGGAGCTAATGTGTCACCACCCCATGAAATGATAAATGAGGTGTTGCAAGGAGAAGGACTCAACCATTTGAGTCACCATTAATCTCTCCATTAGTCAATGGAATGGAAACAAAGAGATCAAGAGCTTATCATGACAACTTGGATCCATAATTGCCATGAAATGTGCACTTGCTTAAGTGGAACAATTCTCATGGGAAATGAAGAGGTGATGGTTGGATTACATGGGGAAGGTTGTACTCCACAGCTTTAACCATACCATGATCAAATCCTAAGCTAACCAAGGTTGAAACATAGCCATTCTTGGCTATAAAAGGACCCCCTTGCCGATATTTTGAGGAAGAGATAAAAAATCTATAAAAACCTATGGGCTGCCCAAATCCCTTAGCTCCCAACACAAAAATTCTTGCTAAGGACCTCAGCAACCTGTTCCAAATATGATCAATCCATAGGATCAGCCCAATCAAGCCAATCTGGCCAAAATCCAAAATCAGCTCAAACCTAGCCACTTTGCCAAAATTGCTCGCCAAGGCTAGCTAAAAAACCAAATTTAAGTGACAAAGATCTTCTTTGGGAGTCCTAGAAGTTGACCATCATAGCTGATAATACCCAGAAATGTATCATCACCGTATAAATATAATCTATATGTCCAGATGATTCCATAGGTTTAAAAATCACTCAATTTCATTGTGAAATGAGTGAGATAATGAGCTTTGAAGTTGGATGGTTCGAATATTTTTTGAATTTTTTGGGATTTATCTCCATCGTTCGTTCTCGTGTTTCGGAACGGATTGCGATGATCGTATTTCCCCATATATGTTGTTCGGATCCGCGCATCGGATCATCCCGTTCGTTGGACAGTACGAGGATGCATGGCAGCTCCTCGTTTTTCTGGGCTAGGTTAATTCAGATTAACATTAAAAAAATAAAGAATGCATTTATTTTTATCCAGAGCTCCTAAAAATAAAATAAAAATACCTCTTGAAAGCTCTTGAAGAGAAGAAAGTTATGAGACCAAAATCTTAATTTTATTCTCAGTATTTAATTTTTAAATAATTAAATACTCTTTGGAGTATCTTAATTATTAAAAATTATTTAAAAATGAGAATAATGTGAAATTTTTAGGGAAGAACCTTTAAGTCCTTAGACATATCTCCTGAGTTTTCTAAGACTAGGATAGCTTTCTAGGATGTGATTTTCTAATTTCCATGATATTTTGTAATTATTTTGAAAAATAATTATAAAAATTGGAAAATTGGAAAATTAAAATTCAAAATGATTAAGAATCTTAGGGTGACAGATAACAATCCTAAAACACTAATTCTCAAGCTATAAAATCAATCTAAAAGACATTTCAAAACAAGGTTTAAATTTATTAATTATAAAATTAATATTTCAAAACATTTTCTTAATCCATTTAATAATGGACTAAGCCAGTGATGAATCCAAACTCAAATGAACTAAAGACAAACATTAATTAGGTTTAAAGACAATTTAAGCCTAATCAAAATCATTAAACATTAGGGTTTAACAAAATCAAGATTTTAATTAAGCTAAAAGACATATTAAACTTAATTAACCAATTAAACTTTAACTAAATTAGGTTTAATACAAAATCAAGATTTTAATTAAGTTTTAAGACACATTTAACATAATTAACCCATTAAACCTTAACTAAATTAGGTTTAATAAAAAAATCAAAACATTAATTAAGTTTAAGGACATATTAAACTTAATTAACCTATTAAACCTTAACTAAATTAGGTTTAATACAAAATCAAGATTTTGATTAAGTTTAAAGACATATTAAACTTAATTAACCCATTAAACCTTAACTAAATTAGGTTTAATACACAATCAAGATTTTCATTATGTTTAAAGACATATTAAACTTAATTAACCCATTAAACCTTAACTAAATTAGGCTTAATACAAAATCAAGCTTTTATTAAGTTTAAGGACATATTAAACATAATTAATTCATTAAACCTTAATCACATTAGGTTTAACACAAAATCAAACCTTAATTAAGCTGAAGACATTATTCAGCATGATTAAAACTTTTAAACATTAATTAAATCAGGTTTAATTAAACCTAAACCTTAATTTGGTATAAACCATTAGACCTAATTAAACCATTAAGTCTTAACTAAATTATACTTAATCAAACAAAACCCTAATTAGGTCTAACCCATTAGACCTAATTAAACCATTAAGTCTTAACTAAATTAGACTTATTCAAACCTAAACCCTAATTAGGTCTAACCCATTGGACCTAATTAAACCATTAAGTCTTAACTAAATTACACTTAATCAAACATAAACCCTAATTAGGTCTAACCCATTAGAACTAATTAAACCATAAAGTCTTAACAAAATTAAACTTAATCAAAGTAAACCCAAATTAGGTCTAACCTATTAGACCTAATTAAACTCTTAATTCTTAACTAAATTAGACTTAATCAAATCTAAACACTAATTAGGTCTAAACTATTAAACCTAATTAAACCATTAAGTCTTAACTAAATTAGACTTAATCAAACCTAAACTCTAATTAGGTCTAACCCATTAGACATAATTAAACCATTAAGTCTTAACTAAATTAGACTTAATAAAACCTAAACCTTAATTAGGTCTACTCATTAGACCTAATTAAACTATTAAGTCTTAAATAAATTAGACTTAATCAAACCTAAACCCTAATTAGGTCTAACCCATTAGACCTAATAAAACCATTAAGTCTTAACTAAATTAGACTTTATCAAAATAAAACCCTAATTAGGTCTAACCCATTAAACATAATTAAACCGTTAAGTCTTAACTAAATTAGACTTACTCAAACTTAATACAACCCTTAACTTAGGTTCAAGCCAACTTGAACCCAAGTTCAACCTTTAACTTAGGTTCAATCCCACTTGAACCCAAAGGTCAATCTTTAAACTCAGGTTCAACCCAACTTAAACCCAAGTTCAACCCTTAATTCAAAATAACTTGAACTTAAATTCAAAACTTTAGCTTGAGTTCAACCCATATTCAACTTAAGTCAACCTTAAGTCAAGGTTCAATCTAATTTGAACCTAACTTAATTTAAACCCAAACCAAACTTAAACCCAACCTATATTGGACTTAAGTTAGCCTTAGGTTTAGGTTCAACCGAATTTGAACCTAGCTTAAACCAAATCTAAATTTTAATTAGGTCTACCACATTAGACTTAATTAAACCATTAAACCATAAATAACTGAGGTTTAGTCTAACCTAAAACCATTATTAAATCTACTACATTAGACTTAATTAAATTATTAAACTTTAATCAACTAAGGTTTAATTTAAACCAAAACATTAATTAAGTCTACCACATTAGACTTAATTAAACTATTAAACCTTAACTAATTTAGGTTTAATCAAACCAAAAACTCTAATAAGTCTACCACACTAGACTTAGTTAATTTATAAAACCTTAACCAACTAAGGTTTAATCAAACTTAAACTCTAATTAAGTCAACCACATTAAACTTAATTAAACCAATAAACCTTAACTAACTAAGGTTTAATCAAACCATAAATTATAATTAAGTCTACTAAATTAAACTTAATTAAATCATTAAACCTTAACTAACTAAGGGTTAAAAAAACCATAAACCATAATTAAGTCTACCTATTAAACTTAATTAAACCTTATTTAACTAAGTTTTAATGAAACTTAAATTATAATTGTGTCTACCACATTAGACTCAATTAAACCATTAAACCTTAATTAACGAAGGATTAATCAAACATAAACCATAATTAAGTCTACCACATTAGACTTAATTAAACCATTAAACCTTAATTAACTAAGGTTTTATCAAACCTAAACCCTAATTAAGTCTACCACATTAGACTTAATTAAACTATTAAACTTTAATCAACTAAGGTTTAATCCAAACCAAATTATAATTAAGTCTACCACATTAGACTTAATTAATCCTTTAAACCTTAATCAACTAAGGTTTAATCAAATATAAACCATAATTAAGTCTACCACATTAGACTTTATTAAACCATTAAACGTTAACAAACCAAGGTTTAATCAAACAAAAACCAAAATTAAGTCTACCACATTAAACTTAATTAAACCATTAAACCTTAAACAACTAAGGTTTAATCAAACTTAAATTCTAATTAAGTCTACCACATTAGACTTAATTAAACTATTAAACATTAACCAATTAAGGTTTAATCATATTCAAACCCAAACCTAACTTAAGTCTAACCTATATTAGACTTAAGTCAAACCATACTTAGGTTCAACTCGACATGAACCTACATCTGACCTAAACCCAACTTAAGTCTAACCCATATTAGACGTAAATCAAACCATATTTCGGTTCAACCTAACATGAACCTAAGTCTAACCTAAACCTAATTTATGTCTAGCCCATATTAGACTTAAGTCAAATCATACTTAGGTTCAACCTAACATGAACCTAAGTCTAACCAAAATCAAGACATAAACCTTATGTTCAACCCAAATTGAATCTAAATCGACATAAATCTTAGGTTCAACCCAAATTGAACCTAAATCAACAAAGTTGAATATAAATCGACATAATCAACACAAATTTGACATTTCAAACATAAGTCGACATAATCAACATAAATCTGACATTTCAAACAAAACTCGACATAACCGACATAAATCCAACTTTCTAAACATAATCAAATATAAATCGACATTAATCGACATTTCAAATCAAATTCAACAAACACCAACATTAAATGATATTAATTGATATTTCAAACCAAACTTAACATAATTCGACATTAATTGACATTTCAAATTCAAATAAACATAATCGATATAAATTTGACATTTGAAACTAAAATCGATATAATCGACAAAAAATTGATATTTCAAACGAAAATCGACATAATCAACATAAATTTGACATTTCAAACTCAATTAACATAACTAATTTAAATTTGACATTTCAAATGAAAATTGACATAATCGACACAAAATTGACATTTTAAACGAAAATCGACATAATCAACATAAATTTGACATTTAAAACTCAAATCAATATAACCGATATAAATTTGATAATTTAAACTCAAATTGACATAATCAACAAAAATTTAACAGTTCAAATGAAAAATCGACACAATTAACAAAAATTAACATAATCAACATAAATTTAATAATTCAAATATAAATTGACATCAAATCCAAATCAACATAAATTGACATAAACCGACATTCAAGACATACTAAAACAACATTTTGAATCAAACTTGGCCATCCTACAAATTCTGAGACAATGAATATTTTTATGACATTATTTCTAATAATGTTTCCTTTGCAGGATGAAGACATGAAGTTTTGTTTTGATTTCCTTTGCATGTTATAGGGTGTGCTAACTCTTTTTTGCAGGACGACATTTTGGAAATGAGACGAACAACAATTACAACAAAAAAATGACATTGACAAAACCAAACAAAACAAAACAAAACAACGACATTGACAAAACAAAATAAAACACAACAACGACAAAACCAAAACTTTTAGGTTAGCCATAAAATCTAAACAAACAACAAAACAAAATGACATGAAACCGACATGAAAAAATGACATTTAGGATTGATAGTGGATACATCTTTCTTTAAAGACAAAAATTTCTAAAAAAACAAGTGATCATCATTAATCAGAAGTTTTCTTAGACAATTATAAATTGCCTAAGATGTAATTAACTATAGAAGGTTGCTTCTATAGGAGAATTAAAGAACCCATCATATCTAAAAATCTCTGGTTAATACTTCATGATCTCCTTATATAGAAACTCTAGCATATGACATTATAGAATCTTCTTTTACGAGGATTATCATAAACATCCATTTTCTCTGTTTTCAATTAGTCCTAAATTTCTTAATTCCTTTATGGGATTTATAGAAATAATATTAGGGCAATATTAAAACTGAGTGGTGACTCCTTGACATTGACATGATACGGGGATTGATAGCGATGAAAGTCGACACTGAAAAGATTTTCATCGCCATCAATAAGAAAATCAAAAGTTTTCAAGAGGTAACGTCTCATAGGAGATCCAGGAAAACAAATCCATAAAGAAAATTTGTAGAAAACAATGCGGGAAAAACCACACAAAACAAAGGGATATAAGTCTAAAAGGCTCGTAAGCGCGATGGTGCGAAGGACTCAAAACTGTTTTGTATGTCCAGCCTTAGGTACTGACTACTAGACCAACTTTCTACAGAAGGCAGCCCTAACCCAACTCGAGTAGCCAACAGTGGATCTTTGTAAATTTTTCATTCATTTCAATTTGGATGTCATGCAAGAAAGAAGCTGTAGGTAAGTAGGCCATTTTGTGGTGGAGGTAATTTTGTATTTTTATTCTTTTTTGAGAATGTGTATGTGTATTTTTTGTAAAGTAATTCGATCCATAGGTTGACTACCCAAATCGAACTAGGACTGCTAACATCTTTAGACCGTCAAGGACTGGTGAATAGTATCAGTAATTTCCTTTCTCTACCCTCTTCAATGTCTCTGAGTCGGGAGATACTATTCTGTGATTCTCTCAGGTCGGTTCTCTATTGCAATTCTATCATCATCCCCATTGCACTTACAACCTTGTTTGATGGCCTCGCATATAGCTGAAAGCTATATGTGCGCACTTATGTGTCCTGCATAAGCACGTGAATTGAGCTAAGAAATAAGGTGAAAATCAAATGACTGGGGTTAAGGAGGAGAAATAGGAGGAAGTGACCAATCTAACATAACGTCGTAAAGGAGATGGGTCACTCCTCAAGACAGACTTCAAAGACAAGTACGGAGAGGAGATCGTAACACATGTAAAACAATTAAATAAAAACCCCTCCAACGTGGTGCACTGGGTGACTGTGAAATGTAACAAGTGTGAGCCCATAGGTGGATAAAAATTGAGAATGATAGAGAGACTCAAATGTTTTCAGATGTGTAATGTAGGATGACAAAGATGATGTCGTAAATGAGGTGAAATTGTACGTGGGGTAAGGTAACATGTAGGGGATGTATCATATAAGGTGTATATCTTCTAGGGAAAATGTCGTATAGGATGTGTATCATGTAGGGAATGTGTCATGTAGGGAATGTATCATACAGGGAATGTATCATGTAGGATGTGTATCATATGAGATATTTCATGTAGGGAATGTATCATGTAAGGAATGTATCATGTAGAGAACATATCATGTAGGATGTGTATCATGTAGGGAATGTATCTTGTAGGGAATGTATCATGTAGGATGTGTATCATATGAGATATTGCATGTAGGGAATGTATCATGTAGGATGTGTATCATATGAGATATTTCATGTAGGGAATGTATCATGTAGGGAATATATCATGTAGGATGTGGGTCATGTAGGATGTGTATCATGTGAGATATTTCATGTAGGGAATGTATAATGTAGGATGTGTATCATATAAGATATTTCATGTAGGGAATGTATCATGTAGGAAATATATCATATCTCAAATCCAACCAAGAAAAACGGGCAGCATAACGGCATAAAAAAGTGATTTTTTACACCTACAATTTACAATCCAAGCAATACACAAGCATGTATATATGTAACAACATTCAACAATTCTATCAAATCCCAAGCATCAACACGTTCGCAATGACAAGATAATGAGAGAAAGAGAGCATATGACACCATTCCAAGCATATTAAGCAAGTAGGGTAATGTAAAGAAGGGAGAATATATATGTGACACCATTCCAAGCATTATAAGCAAGTTAAAAGAATGTAAAGGAGAAAGAATTTCTCACAAATCATATGAAATTTAAAGCTCCCGAGCATTCTTGAACCCTTATCTTTAAAGTGCTAAACAACGCCATTTTTCTTTTATTACTTAAAAGCAACTCATTTGATGCTTAGCCATGCAAATTTAACACAAGGGAAGTGAAGAGAAGTCTTAGATTCACCCAGAAAATAGCTACCAATGCAGTTTTTCATGTGGGGGCAGCAAGCATATGTCCAAAACTCTTTCTAAAATAACATGTAGGTGCAGATTTTAATTTCCAAAAACATGGTAATGATGTAAAGCACTCCTACACAAATGCATAAGTGCAGATTTTGTTATTGAGCATGTGTAGGAATGATGTGAATCAATTTCGAACAAAGGGATGTGTGTAGATTTTGCACTTTGGTAAGTCCTCACATGATGTAAACTCACTTTTTTA
The DNA here is from genome assembly GCA_022702705.1 of Papilionanthe hookeriana x Papilionanthe teres. Taxonomy (NCBI): domain Eukaryota; kingdom Viridiplantae; phylum Streptophyta; class Magnoliopsida; order Asparagales; family Orchidaceae; genus Papilionanthe; species Papilionanthe hookeriana x Papilionanthe teres. Next base: position 137,959,810 of record CM040425.1, on the reverse strand, counting down.
TGCATGGGATGAGGTGGAGAATGTGTAAAAACAAGGCCTATATGTTATGTATATGAAAGACTAGTGAAACATGTGAAAAACCAACATATATGACCTTATTCTTGAATGTTTCAAGCAAACAAATCCGAAAATTGCAAGTACTTTTACCAAATTATTTCATGTACATTCCAACCAATGCAAAGCACTCCAAACACATGGAATTGGGTAAAAAATTTAAGAAAACATAGCCTCGATGTTATACATGTGAATATATGTTGAAATAAGTGAACAAGAAGCTCTCATGGCTTCAAATATTTGGGAGCTGTATGTGTGTACATTTCCAAATCCGAAAATTACAATTATTTTATTAAATCATTTTCATGCATGGAATGAGATGAAAGGTATGTGAAATTGAAGCTTAAGTGATGTATGTGTGAATACATGTTGGAATAAGTGAGAAACAAGCCCATATGGCTTCAAATTTGGAAGTTGTATGTGTGTAGATTTCCAAATGCAAAAATTACAAGAATGGGTCACTAAGCCAATTTTATTTCCAACGTGCACATGAAATAAGAAAAGCTTTAGATATTTGATGCATAAACTTTGGCTCTCCAAAAAGATCAAACAAACTTTCGAACAAAGCCTCAAACTCGAATTTTCTTTAACCAACCAAAGATGCAAGAAAAACACTTAAATATCTCATGAGCAATTTCAAATTTGAAACATGTTAAGCCTGAACTTTGCCTTACCAAGGCCAACATCAAACATGTAGGAAAAGATCAGTTTAAAGAATAGAGTAGATGGATGAGTATAACTAAGCCATGACAAGCACTCCCCCTCTTTTCTCCAAATCATTCTCCCACAAGCACCAAACTTTTCATATGTGCCATAGTGAAAAATAGAATGAGATAGAACAAGCCACAATCAAATGTTCTTTTTCAAATTTAAAGATACTTTAGCATGCCTTCCAAACCTCCAAGCATGCAAATAACATGGAAAAAATTTGAAACACTAGCATTCTCTTTTGAGGCAAAGTAAATGAGACTTGGTCCTCTCAAATACTTCTTTCTTCACACTCTCATTTTTTTTTCATTTCCTCCCTCTTTTTTTTATTTCTTTCTCTTTTTTTCCTTTTTCCTCTCTAAATATGTGATCCACATAAAAAATACCAATTTTTATGCTTTATTTATGATTTAATTCTTAAGGATATTATGCTTTAATGAAAGGTATTTTCATGTTTTTGGATGTAGATGATTAAAAAGAGCCCAAGAAGGAAAAAAATGCAAAAAGGTGCAAAAATGGAGCTTATGGAGCAATTTTTGTAATTATTGGCCTCGCGGCTAGGTGCCAGAGTCCGGTGCCTGAGCGTTAGTTTGATTCAGACGCTGTTAAGTTTTTTTGATGAATTTGGGCAGTTATTTTGACAGTGTTAAGCAGTTATTGGAGCTTCTAGAAGACTGGAAGTTACTCCTAATATATATGACATGTGATACAATATATTTGGACACAATGAAATGGTCTGGATCTCAAAGAGGTGCGACACAAAGTAAAGAGTTGTGAACGACCTGGTCACAGAGTCTGGCACCCAGGCGCTAAATCCCGGCGCCTAGGCGCAACGGTTACCTTCTAGAAGATATATTAAATTTGGACATATTTTGAAGAGGTACCTTAAGTAACCCCTGGTCAACTCAGAGCTCTATAAATAGGAACCCATTCTACAAAGAAAATTGCACCAAACCCCCCCCTCTTAGTACACATACCCATTTTAGCATATTCTAGTTTAATTTAGTCTCTTCCATACTTTGGGTGCCACTTTATTTTGTATCTAGTGAGTTTATTTTGAGTGTTTATTATGTGTAATTGCTATTGGAGTCTTTCATCATTGTGTTGGAGTCAATAGAAGTCAGCGGAGCTCTGAAGGAACACTTCAGATAAGTATTTATACTTTGGTTCAAAATTTTATAAATATATTTTTTTTGTGTTATTTTAATGAGTTCTGAGTAGTTAGTTATCTTTCTCCTTTCAACTATGAAAATATTATAAATTAATTAATTTTAGTGGGAGAATTAAATATAAAATATTTTAAAAAATTGTGACTATATTAATACCTGATCTTAGTTTACTTTTTAAATTGGCTATTTAATTTGTTAAAACCCGTTGAAGAATTTTGAGACCTATCTGGAGATAAATTGTTAACTAGTAGATATCACATGAATCTTTAAGGTAATCGAAGGCTTTACGCAGATTATTTAAGGTGAAGTGCAAATAAATAGGAATATATTATTTATTGGGCGTAGAATTAATTAGTTTTTTGGGTGACATACTAAATTCAAATAATTTGGTTTATAGAAAGGTAGCGGGTCACTAGTACGGCCGACCATAGCCACCCTTGGACATCTTGTAGTGTGAGCCTAGATTAACCCATTCTACTAATAACACATCCTGAGCCTATCTATAGATTAGTCAATGTTCTTTGCACTTGGACCAAAGGGTAAAGAATAGGAATGCTTATATTTGGCACAATACTATAATCTTAATTCCCTATAAAAGATAATTAATCTATAATTCTTGGATTAGTTGAAAAAGGAGAAAGTCATTTTTATAATTGCATTGAATTACTGCTTACTTTGCTTTCCTGCTTATTGCTTACTTTCTTTTAGTAAAAGTTATTAGTTAATTAAATTTGAATATATATATATATATATATATATATATATATATATATATATATATATATAAAGTATATATAATTTGCTTAAGAAAATTTCAAAATATCGTTTTTATATATTTTTACTTTTTATATTTATTATCCTTGTGGGATCGATAACCAGGACTCCACTAGAGCCCTGTATTACTTGAACGATACATATATTTGAGTTTAAAATTGTGACTTTTACAATAATTAAATCTAATAAAATTATAAAAGTAAACCTCGTACATCAAGGTTTTGAAGCCATTTGCCAGGAATTAAATCTTCTATAAAGTGGTATCAAAATCTTGTATTTTAAAACTTAATTAAAGTCGCATCGCATCAAGTTTTTGGCGTCGTTGCCAGAGATAAGATAAAGTAAAAAGTAAAAGTAAAAATAAAAAAAACAAAAATACCAAAAACATAAAAACAAAAAAAATTATTATCTTTATATTTTTATGCGTAGTTCTGAATCTGAAGGATTACTACCTTTTGATCCTGAATTAGAAAGAACAATTAAAAGAATTAAAAAAATAAAACAAATTTCAAAACATAAAAAAATGGCTAACTTACATAACAATAATCAAAATCCAATCGAAATTAATGAACAAAATATTTATAAACCATTAAGGGAATATGTAAACCCTATAGATGATGAGCTTCATGTTAGTATTCAAATTCCAGCTATAGATGCTAATTCTTTTGAGCTTAAACCTTCTATTATTCAAATGTTTCAAAAAAAATCAATTTGGAGGAACACCTAATGAGGATCCAAATTTACACCTTGCTAGTTTTTTAGAACTTTGTGCTACCTTTAAATATAATAATATTTCTGATGATGCAATTAGGCTTAGACTCTTTCCTTTTTCCTTAAAAGATAAAGCAATGATGTGGCTTAATTCATTAGCAACTTGTTCTATTAAAACATGGGCGTATATGGCACAAAAATTTCGTGCTAAATATTTTCCTCCTTCTAAAACTCGCTAAATTGAGAAATGATATTACTTCATTTACACAATTTGATGGAGAAACAATTTATGAAGCTTGGGAAAGATTTAAAGAATATTAAGAAAATGTCCTCATCATGCTTTACCAGATTGGTTAATTATTCAAATTTTTTATAATGGACTTACTGGATCACTTAGATAACTTATTGATGCTGTTGCCGGTGGTTCTTTAATGACTATGACATTTGAAGAAGCCTACTCCTTAATTGAAGAAATGGCTAACAACAATTTTCAACGACCTTCTAAAAGGGTTAATCCTAAAAGAATGGCCAGTATTCCTAATAATGAAGTCCTTTCTATTTTAGCTTCACAAGTTGTTGTGATATCTAAGAAATTAGATAATTTTGCTATTAATATATCGCATGTGAATAATGAAAATATTGCAAATTTTGAAGATTCTCAAATAATGGAAACTTTGCAAGCTAGTGCTAGTAAATTTAATAATCCTTATTCTAATTATTATAATCCTAGTTGGAAAAATCATCCTAATTTTAATTGGAGTAATAAAAATCAAACCAATCCAAATTGGAACAATTATGGAAATTCAAACTATAGACCAACTTATCCTCCTGGTTATAACAATTAGCAGAAAAAGTTGTTTGTAGAAGAATTGATCTTGCATCTTAGCAATCAGTTACAAATTCAAAACACTGCTATTCGTAATATTGAGAATCAGATGGGTCAAATTGTTAATTTCATTAATTACAAACCTCAAGGAACACTACCTAGCAATGTCAAAATTAATCCTAAAGGATCTAGAAAAGAACATGAACAAGCAAAAGATGTACAACTTAGAAGTGGAAAGAAATTAATAGAGAAAACACAGAATGAGATTGAAAAAAAGAAAGAAGTTGAAGAGATTGAAAAGCCTAAAGATAACCTTTCTCCAAGTAAAGATCATACTGTTGTACCTACTGAAGTGGACATTGAATGACCACCACCACCTTTTCCTCAAAGACTTAAACAACAAAAGTTTAACCATCAATTTTCTAAGTTCTTTGAAATTTTTAAGAAACTTACCATCAACATTCCTTTTGCTGAAGCTTTGGAGCAAATGCCAAGCTATGCAAAACTTATGAAGGATATCTTAAGTAAGAAGAGAAAATTTGAAGCTTACAAAACTGTTGCATTAAGTGAAGAATGTAGTGCAATTATCCAAAAGAAATTACCACAGAAACTTAAAGATACTGGAAGTTTCACTATACCATGTGCTATTGGAGAAAAATTTTGTGGAAAATCTTTATGTGATTTAGGAGCTACTATTAATCTCATGTCATTTTCAATCTTTCGAAGGTTATATTTAGGAGAGATCTCTCCTACCACTGTAACTCTTCAGTTATCTGTTCGATCGATCACTTATCATATTTTTGTTTTCTGGATGGATATTCTGGTTACCATCAATTACATGTTGCTCCTGGGGATCAAGAAAAGACAACATTTACTAGTCCTTATAGAACATTTACCTTTAGAAGAATGCCTTTTCAGTTTTTGCAATGCACCTGCAACTTTTCAAAGATGTATGATGTCAATATTCTGTGATTTGATTGATAAAGGAATTGAAGTATTCATGGATGATTTTTCAGTTTTTGGAACTTCTTTTGAATCTTGCTTGGAAAATAAAGCGAAATATTTGATGAAAAGTGAAGAAACAAATTTAGTTCTAAATTGGGAAAAATGTCAATTTATGGTTACATAAGGTATTGTAATTGGACATAAAGTTTCACAAATAGGGATGGAAGTTGATCAAGCATAAGTGAAAATTATTGCTGAATTGCAACCACCTACTACTGTTACGATGTGACAAGTTTTTTGGGTCATGCTGGATTTTATAGAAGATATATAAAGGATTTTTCTAAAATTGCTAAACCTCTTTGCCATTTATTAGAAAAAAGAAACTAAATTGAAAATCAATGAAGATTGTTTGAATGCATTCAATAATCTGAAAGAAAAGCTATTCACTGCACCTGTCATTGTTGCACCTGATTGGAATAAACCTTTTAAATTAATGTGTGATGAAAGTGATTATGCAATCGGAGCTGTATTAGGACAAAAATATGAGAAGATTTTCAAAGTTATATACTATGCTAACAAAACTCTTAATGAAACTCAAATAAATTACACAACTATTGAAAAAGAGCTGTTAGCAATAGTATATAAATTTAGACCATATCTTCTCGGAATAAAATGTATCGTACACACTGATCATTCTGCTATTAAGTATTTAATATCTAAAAAGGATGCTAAACCAAGATTGATCAGATGGGTTTTACTTTTGCAAGAATTTGATTTTGAAATAGTAAAGAGAAGAGGGACTGACAAACAAATTGCTGATCATTTATCAATAATCAAAAACAATATTTAGAATATTTATGAAGAAATTATAAATGAAAAATTTCCTGATGAGCAATTATATGTCATTCAAAGATTACAAATACCGTGGCATGCAGATATAGTTAACTACTTGGCTAGCAATATTTTAACATATGTGATGAATAGTAAATATATTAAGAAATTCAAGAATGATTGTAAATCATATATTTGGGAAGATCCTTATTTATTTAAAATAGGAACAGATTATATGACTCGAAGATGTGTACCTTATGAAGAAACTTTTGTTATTATTCAAAAATGTCATGATTCTGAATTTGGAGGACACTTTGGAGTGGATAAAACTACATTTAAAATTTTAAATTCTGGATTTTATTAGCCTACTTAATTTAAAGATGTTGGACATTATATGAAAACTTGTGATTGATGTCAAAGAATGGTAAATATATCCAGAAAAGATGAAAAGCCTCTAAATTTTATACTAGAAATCAAAATTTTTTATGTATGGGGTTTAGACTTTATGGGATCTTCCGTACCATCATCTGAAAAGATTTATATTTTAATAGAAGTTGATTATGTTTCAAAGTGGATCGAAGCTGTAGCTATACCGAACTGTGATTCCAAAAGTTCTTCAAAATTTTTAAATAAAATGATTTTTATAAGATTTGGAATGCCTAGGATAATTATCATAGATGGCGGAAGTCATTTCAGAAATATAAAAAGTCAATCATTGCTGAAAAAATTTTAAATTAAGCATAGAATTGCAACTACTTATCATCCTCAAACAAGTGGAATGGCTGAAGTATCAAACATAGAAATTAAAATAATATTGGAAAAGACTGTTAATCCTAAAAGAACTGACTGTGTTGATAGACTTGATTCTGCATTATTGGCTTATAGAACAGCTTATAAGACACCAATCGGAAAGTCACCTTATCAACTAATTTATGGTAAACATTGTCACTTACCTGTTGAACTGGAGCATAAAGCTTATTGGGCGATAAAGGTGTTCAATTATAATTTGAATATTGTAGGAGAAAAATGATTATTATAACTAAATGAAATGGAAGAGATAAGAAATGAATCTTATGAAAATGCAAAAATTTATAAGGATAGAATGAAGAAATTACATGACAAAATGATTTCAAGGAAAATGAAGTATTATTATTTAATGCTTGTTTAAAACTTTTCCCTGGAAAATTAAAATCTAAATGCATGTAACCGTTTATAATTTAGAAAGTATACCCTTATGGAGCTGTGGATATTAAAAATCCCAAAACTGGAAAAGTATTTAAAGTTAACGGATTAAGACTGAAGCCTTATATGGAAAAAATGAAATTAAATTACAAAGTGGCTTATTAACTGAGTCTACCTAATTAATTCAATTAATTAAGTCGGGCTGACGACGTTAAACCAAGCGCTTTATGGGAGGCAACCCATATTTATTAGTTTGAGTTTAATTATTGTTGTAAGGTTATGCCTTGGTTTTGACTAAATTTGTATATTAACTTCTAGAAATAGAAGGCTAACAAGTCTGTATTAGCTTAAGCTAAACATTTTCTTGAAGTATATAGAAATTAGACTTGGACCACTCCATGACAAATGTGAGTAAAAAGGAGATCAAGTTAACCTTCATTGTGATTGTTTGTGATTTGAATTTTTTTGTAATTGTGCTTTTGTGTTAATCATATTCATTTATTAGACCTATTATTACGACAGAAACTTTGCAAAATTTGACGATAGGCGAATCAGATTTGATCGAGGTTCCGACGTCTAGATACCAAAAGTTGGCGCCTAAGCGCCAAAATAACTGGCATATCGATGAATCTGGTGCCTAGGCGAATTCCATCGCCTAAGCGCCGCGGTTACAGATAGTGGAAAAACCAAATTTCTTCAGTTTAAAGATCGGTGTTAAATAGATTCTATGTGTGTTTTAGGTGTGATTGAGTTTTGTTTTAGTGTGTTGAATATCTAATGTGTGTATTTGCTTAAATAGTTCAATGTGTGTTGTTGAATTTAAATGTTTGCTTTTAATATGTTGTTGATTGTGTTATTTATAAAATGATGAACCTTAATACAAGTCTTGTACTGAAGATTGTTGAATTTGGAATGGATATTAGGATTTTAAATTGAAGAATTTGGATACATTTATGTGGATCTATGCTTTTATTTTAAATTGATCGTGAAAATATTTGGAGGTTATAAAATGGATTAATACTCTCATAAGAGTAATTAGGAGTCGAATTTGATAAGATTTAGTGGAAAATATTTAATTTTAATCAAATTTTTTGGAAAGACGAGTCAAGTTCCTAGGAGCCAGAATTCGGCGCCTAGGTGTCGGTTCGGTCTGAACCCAAAAATCATCTTATTAACCCCCCCCACGCCATTTTTGACGCCTAAGCTTTCTTCTCCACTGTATTTTCGTGAAAATACCACCTAGAGATCCTATTTAGAGCCAGATTTGCAAGTTATTGGGCTTCAAATCACTTGATTTCTTCATCTCGAGGTCAGATCTACATTCTAAACTAATTATTTTTTATTTTTACCATAGATTTTGCTCTCATTAAGAAAAACTGAAATTTTGAGAAAAATTTTGATTTTTTATGATCAAATTCATGGGTGTTTAAGCTATTTGAAGTTTTAAAAGCTTAAATTAATTTATTTTCCTAGATTCGTTGAATTTATTTCATGTTTTTCTATCACGTTTATATGGCACCAAAATTTAAGTGAGGAAAGGAACGCGAAAACTTTGATCGTAGCAAGTTCGTCACTGCTGCTGCAAACTTCCGATATAATGATTTTACTACGATTCGAAATTTTATCTCAGAGCGAAGTTTCTATAATCCTAGAGGAAGAATTGAGGAGACAATCGTTGCACTCAACTGGCAACGATTTTGTTATTTCACTGTTGTTGTCGTTATCCCGGTGGTTAGAGAGTTTTATGCTAATTTCGTGGATTTGGAGGAATACGACATTTTTGTTTGAGGAATTGGAGTAGGATTCACTCCTGAATGTGTCAACATTTTCTATGGCCTGCCGACAAACATTGAGTGTTATTACTCAGGTTTATCTCCATCTGAGGAAGATTTGGACATGATCATTGCCTACCTGATTGATAGTACTAGAGACTGGAAGACTCAGAATGGAAAAAGGGTAAATTTTTCATCTTTTTAGCTTAATGGTGTTTCTAAGGCATGGCACTACTTTATTTCTGCTTGTCTCCTTTCATCCGATCATCTGAGTGAAGTTACCAGAGATAGAGCTATTCTAAACTACTGCATTATTTATGATTCTGTAGAGGCTACTGATCCATGAAAAAAATACCTATTTTTATGCCTTGAATTTTATCAAATTTTTAAGGATATTATGCTTTAATGAAAGGTATTTTTGTGTTTTGGATGTAGGTGATGCAAAAATGTCCAAGAAGGAAAAAAAGATGAAAAAGGAGCAAAAAGGAGCAAAAATGGAGCCAAAATGCAAAGTTGTCAAAATATATGGCCTGGCGCCTAGGCGCGAGAATCCGGCGCCTAAGCGCCAGTTCGATACGAAATTCTGTAAGATTTTTGATGACTTTTGGACGGTTATTTTGATGGTGTTAGCGGTTATTGGACCATCTAGAAGATTGTCAGTTATTCCTGGATTATAGGACAGGTGATACATTGTATTTGGACGCTTGGAAACGGTTAGGATCGTGAAGAGGTGCAAAGAACTGAACGCAAAGTCTGGCGCCTAGGCACCAGATTCCGGCGCCTAGGCGCCAGACACTCCTTCTAGAAGATTCATTGAACATGGACACATTTTGAAGAGGTACCTCAAGGCAACTCCTAAAGCCTATAAATAGGAGGCTACTCCTTCAGAGAAAAATTGCCCAAAAGTCCACAACCCAACCAAAAACCACCTAGTTCTCATAGTTCCATTTAGAGAGAAAAAATATAGAAATATTTTAAGGGCTTATAGTTTCTTTTATTATCTAGTGAGTTTATTTTAGAGTTTGTATTAAGAGTTTGAAGAGTCGGTGCTTTTGAAGTCTATTTACTTCGGAGTCAGAAGGATTCAGAGGTTCAGTTGGAGAAACACTTGAGATAAGTATTTGTATTATGATTCAAATTTTTATTTATATGTTTTGTTGTTTAAATTCAATGTGTTCTGAGTAGTTACTTTACTTTTTCCCTTCAATTATGAAAAGATAAATAAGATAATATAAAATTTGCAAGAGAATTAAAAACTATATATATATTTTAAACATTGTGATAATATTAATACTGGATCTTAATTTACTATTTAAATTGGTCATTTAAATTGTTAAAATCTGTTGAAGAGTTTTGAGACCTAGAAGGAGACGAACTCTTAACTAGTAGATATCACATGAATCCTTGGGTAGTTGAAGGCCTTGCGCGGGTTATTCAAGGTGAAGTGCAAATAAATAGGAAGATATTATTTAATGAGCGTAGAATTGATAAGTTTATAGAGTGACAAGCTAAATTCTTGTAATTTGGTTTATAGAGAAGGAAAGGGTCACTAGTAGGGCTGACCATAGCCACCCTTGGACATCTAGTAGTGTGAGCCTAGATTAACCCATTCTACTAACAATACATCTAGACCTGATCTATAGATTAGCCAATGTTCTTTATACTCTCTAGCAAATATAGAGAATATGAATGCTTCTATTTGGCACAATACCATAAATTTATAATCTCCACGAATATTACATTATCTAATGTCGGCATATTTTTAGGTTGTGTGTTTTATTTTGAAAAGGGGTCGCCTAACAGAAATTGTCGGTGAATTTTAAATTTTAAATTTAATTTAAATATATATATAGTTTAGAAAGTAGTATTTGATTTTGAAAAATAATTTTAAGTTTGAAAATCTTAAGGTATGAAATCAAACTGATCTCACATCCCAAATAATTTATATAAACGAGCACCGCACCACAAACCATGTATCTATCCTAAAGAAAAGACACACTCGCTCGATGATGGGGCTCGATTAAATAAACTAGGAGATTTGTGACATCCGTTTGGTCTGCGAACCAATTTTATAAGCCGACAAGTTCCCCTGCTTAATACAAAGAAATTAAGCAGTGTTTATATTACCTGGGTTCTTAAGGTTCCCTATAAGGGCAAGCCCCTATAGTTAATTACATCTTAAATGAAGTGAATCACTTAAGAAAACTCTCAATAATAATCAGTAATTCTGCTCTCAAGAATTTCAAAGTTTAAGTTTTCAAAGGATTGGATTTTGGAATTTCAATAGGGAATGGATCAAATTTGGAACATTTTGTTTTGGGAATTCAAAGGAAGGAAGGTAGGAGAAATTACAGATCCGAAGCGAACTTCTGTAATTTCCCGACTATCCTATTGTTTGGCTTTAATTTAGGAAAGTCCTAATGTTTATTTAATGTTTTGATATTTCCAATTTTAATTAATTAGGACTTATATTCGTATGATGTGATCACACAAATAGCCTCGAAGATGTGAGGGTTTATGTCGTATCGGATGACTACCTCGGAGTCCTAAGACCGGTTAGGGCTTAATTTGCAATGCAAATGCCTAACGAAGAGTTGAGGATTTATGTTACACTAGGCAAAGTACCTCGGAGGCATATGGCTTGGTTATTTAATTCTAAGAAAGTTTTGCTGAAGTAGACTCAGGTTTTGCTGATGACGATGGCCGTGCTGCCCACCATGCCTCGAGCTCCTTGTTGTTGCAGAGGTTTGGTTTTAGAAGTCATAAATCATAAGATGAGAGAAGTGTTCTGGTTTAGAGAAGGTCTTAATTTCCAAGTGTTTTTTTATGTTTTAATTAAAACAAATCTTAAAGTTGATTATAACAACACCGGTTAAGATCCCACGGTTCCATCCTTCCGGCATCATTATTTTTATCGGATTTACTTAGTCCAAATGAATTTGCTAAACTCAACTAAATGAGTTCCACACTTTCATTTAGACCGTGGGAAATCCCGTTAGCAACACGTAGGTTACATCATTCGAGGTATTCCCGATCATCCAACAAGACGTTTTAATTTAGTTGTAGTTGTAGTTTTGTTGTTCTATTTGTGATTAAATTTTGAGTTGTTTTATATTTTGAAATGTTGTGGTGGTGAATTTTATCTTGTAATGATTTTTAATTTACTTTTGGTTTCAGTTTTAGGGACTATCCTAGAGGTGTGGGTTTTCATACAATAGTTATTTATCATGCAAGAAAAGTAAAGTGCATCTGCAATAAAGTAAATTGCAAGAGGGTAAATTGTAATAAAATAAAAGCGTATCTGGAGGGTCTTCCCGTCATCCCAAGCTGCACTTAAAACACATATCAGAGCATTTAAGTATTCCAACAAGTACCTAGGTAAAGCTAAGGGAAAGGTTTTGGTTTTCTACCAAGTTCCTAATCCTATAGCAAGTCACCACCTATGATGTCTAGGTTCTTGTGTTTTGGTTTAAGGACAATTTTCTTCATCAAAGAACAATTAAGTTCAATTGTTCTTATAAATATCCTATCATATTGAGGAAGTGCTTAAGACGAATCTTAAACCTCTTTTCAATACCTCTAGGATTGTTTTAAGTACAAGAGAATTTAATTATACAAATGAATTAATCATCCAGGAGTTCAAGTTTTGTTATCTTGCTCAGTGAACTAGAACATTTGAATATCCTATGAGTGAAGTAATACTTCACTTAACACCCTGTTTAGGAGTTATGACAACAAGAGCTTTTGAGGGCAAATTGATGTTCAAGTGATTTCTGATTTAATTTAATTTCAATTAATGGGTTTAAGTTTGGAATAATGTTCAAGTTGTTTTAGATTTATTTTGAATTCTTTATGTCTTAGGTGATGTTATATTTAATTTAATTTAATTTAATTTAATTTTAGTTTAATTTAATTTGGTTTAGCTTTTACCTTCAATTTAATTTTATTTAATTTAATTTAATTTAAATTTCATTTTAACTTTATTTTATCTTTTTATTTAATTTAATATGTTTTAATTTAATTTAATTTAATTTAATTTAATGTGATTTAATTTAATTCAATTTAATTTAATTTAAATTTAAATTTAATTAAATTTAATTTAATTTAAATTTTAATTTAATTTTATTTTTAATTTTAATTTATTTTTAATTTTAATTTAATTTAAATTTAAATTTAATTTTATTTTTAATTTTAATTTAATTTAAATTTTAATTTATTTTTATTTTTTATGCTTTAAGGATGATTTAATTTTAATTGTTAAAGTATTAATTTAATTGAAATTTAAGGATTTAATTTAAATGTTTTAACTTTAATTTAATTTAATGATTAAGTCTTTTAGCATTTTAAATCTTGAATTTGGATTATCATTTTAATTAGGTATTAAATATTACTGAGGTGATTAATTTAGGGATTCTTGAATTGAAGAATAAATTTCTTCCTAATAATATCCCTATTTTAATAATTCCAATTTTTTTATTATTCTTCCAAATTTAATTAATTATTTAACTAAGGTTTATTTTAATTATTTTCAAATTGTTTGGTAGGATTCTACCCTTTAAATGCCTAAGTTTCAAACATCCAAAATCAACTTATTATCAAATATTTTACCCTAATTAAACCTAAAATTTTTAATTATAGGTTAAAATTTTAATTACCATTTTGCCCTTTAGACTTACTAATTCCATAACTCACTAAATTGAGCTTAAATGAATTTGAAATTTTTATGTGACTTCACTCAAATGTCAATCAATACATTAGAGGAGAAAATGTGATTTTTCTGTTTTTAATTTATTTATGCGATTATTTTTGGTGGAAAATAGAGATTTTCAAGGAAAATTCAATAATATGACCAAGGAAAAGTTTCTGTCCTTAAGAAAATTATGAGACATTCCTAATGACCAGAGGACCACTTGGACCAATTGTGGTGATTTTTTGAATTATATTATTTTTATTATAATTATTTTGAGTTTTAGAGTATTAATTAATTTAAAAATAAAATAAAGGTTAAAAAATGAATTTTATATTTTTCAAAAATCTCTTTGATATCAAGGAAACTAGAGAACGAGTTTTTATAATTTTCGGATTTTTCTTTGATTTATTAGAATTATTTTAGTGGAAATGCTAGAAAATACATTTTTTTTATTTTAAAATTACCTTAGGGCTTTAAAATTTGATATCTCATCATAGAGACTTAAGAAAAATATGGGGTTTGTTCCTAAGTGATTAAAATTCAAAATGTGACATTTTGGTGAATTTTATTATTTTTGTGATTTTTATTATTTTTTAATTATTAAAAATATTAAAATAATGCAAAAAATCAATTTTTTTGGAAAATTGCAATTTTAATTATCTTAAATTCGCTTAATATCAGAGAGGCTCCAAAACCAATTTGGTGAAATTTTTAGAAGTATTTTGAAAGTTATGAATTTTTGAAGTTTAGGTTTGGCTAAATGGCTTAATCAACCCATTTGATAGGGCTAACCAAGTCCAATTGATTTCAAACTTTTATGGTGGGTTCCTCTGATCCTAAAGGTCAGTGGAGAATTGATTTCAAGTCAATTTGATGTATGATTAGCTCTAATTAATTAAATCTCTATTTTGGGTGTTTAAGCCAATTAAGGTTATTACAAGTGAGTTAACTCAAAAACTAATTTCCTTAGGGTCCTCTGGTCATAAGAAACATCACCAAATTTTCCTAGAATTTATTTCACAACATGCTAATTATTGGAATTAAAGTACTCAGAATAGTGACCTAGAATTGAAAAATTAATAACTCTTCATAGTGATGGCCTCTGACTTTGGAAAATTCAGGGAATGTCCCCAAATTCAGAGGCTTCAAAAGTCCTATGGTCTCATGTCATGGAGAATTGTATAAATGCATGGAGAATTGAAATAATGCAGAGAGTAAATAAATAATTAAAAATAAAATACTTGATGAAATTACATGATTTCTTTTCCACATTATTCTCCTCTGTTCACTGAGCAAGAGGATATTTGTATTTTATTTTTATGATTTTTCTACACAAAGTTATGAATTTTGAAAGTTCTGGTAATTAAATAAATAGGAAATAACCCTAATTTCCTACTTATCAACGTGGCGCCACGCCATCCTCGGCAGCTCCGAAAGGCCACGCGTCGTCTCCTGATTCGACGCCTCCATCCGACTCAGCGCTCTAGGGACCCGCGGCTCATGTACCATCGCGCTGTCCGGCTCGATCCAGACTGTCCGCTTGATCCGACGGCTCCCAGTCATCGTCTACGAATGGTGTGCAACCGTGACCGTCAACCTTCTAACCCTAATTTCTCACTCGATTCTCAACAGATTTTTGTGTTCTTATGCTCTATGGATTCGTCTTCGAGGAGACGAACAGATCCATACGTAGAACATGCATTGAAATTGATTCTAATTAAATAAAGAATCTCTCGTAAGCTCGGGAAGAAGAGTGTGTCCATACCTTTGCTCGCAGAAGTGAAGCTTCGATCCGAGAGTTGTGTCAACTTCGATCGGGTCCAAGCAAGCTCCGCATGAAGTCCTCGGCCTCGGTGAATTGTCCAGTATGATTTCGACCACAACCGATTACAAAGCTCGGAGTCCGGAATCGTATGGGTGGCCCGGAGAGGGGTCTTTCACCTGGGAACTCCTTCTCTTGGTCTTGTGCAGGTGTGGGTGAGTTTAATTTGACTTTGGTGGAGGATTTGAAAGTGTCCCGTTTTGCTCGAGAATCGAGCTCCAAAATCGAGCTCGGCCAGTGGGGATTAGTGGCAAGAGAACAAAGTGGGATCAAATGCTCTAAGTGTGGGGGAGAGTCCGGAGTGATTTTGGCGTAGATTCCTTAAGGTTGGTTCAAGCACCTCCTCGTGGACGAGAGGGGCGAGGTTTAAATCAGAGAGGCCGGAGAGCCTTCCAGGATCGGCTAAGGCTCGGGATCGACTGCTCCATGCAAGAGAAGAACGAGCCATGGTGGCCACCGGACTCGGGGTAGCTCAGCCAAGGGGAATTTCAATATCGGCTCACATGCGAGCTTTCGGCCATGGTGTTTTCCCTGCAGCCCGGTGGCCGGCCGGCCGTGCATGGGTCACCCTCGTGTTCGGTGGGTCGTGGCTCGATGTTCGTGAAGTCAATCGTGGCCGCCATGTGTAAAGGGTTCGAATCAATGTGGAATGGGGTAAGGGTGTATTTTGGATCAAATTGGTCAAATGCATGGATTGTGCTAGGTGCACCTTCCCATGGCTAGTTCTGGACTCGAAGATAAAGTGGTTTAGGTCAAGCATAATTAGTGGGGAAGGGTCACCATCCAAGTACAATTAAGTTTAAGCAAGGTTTAGTGGAGTCATGGAAGTGGCTAATCCCTTTAAGGGAATGTGGAAAGGGTCTCCTCCTCTTGCCATCTTGGGTATGGTGAGGTGGAAAGTAGATCCCATGGCTCTCATGTGGCTCATGCATGGCTTCATGGCTAATCTTTGGCTTGGGAAAAGTTTAGTCAAATTTCATGAGGAAGGGTGTTGGAATTTTTGATGGATTTAAGGAGAATTGTCATAAGGCTTGATTTGGATTTATTTGGTGATAGATTTTAGAACTTATGAAGTGTTTTAAATCAAAGGGATGATGAGAGAAATTTCATGTGGGCTTTGTCATGGACTTTGGGCTTTTGAATTTGTCTTGGATGGGCTTTTTTAGAAAGGTTTAAGAAAGTGGGCCTCGGGCTTTATGGATGGGAATTTTTGTAGAAGGTTGGGCCAAATAATTATCTGGGTTTGCTTTAGTGGATGTGTCATGAGTAATTTGAAATAAATTTGAGAGTGGTTTGGGCTCAATCGGGTCGGATTTGGGTTCATTTGGTACATGGGCCAATGTAGGTCAAATTGGGCTAATTTGGGCCAATGTCGGGCTAGGGTTGAAATCGATGTAACATTAATATCGGGAAATGTTTATGGGAGTGTTTTAAAGAGGTTTCAACTTTTGTCAGGGTTGGATTTTGGGGTTCGGGTCTATTTCGGGTTAAGTTCTGGGTTTAGGTCAAAATCGAGCTTTTTGGTTTCTGGGTCGAGAGTGGGGTCTGGGTCCAAATTTTGGGCAAATTATGTTATCGATTGGCTCATGGGGATGTTAGTGGAAGGTTTAGAAATGATTCGGGGTTAATCGAGTCGAATCAGGTTAGCTCGGGCTAAGTTCGGGTCATGGGTCCAAATTGTAGCTTTAATGTCAAAAGTGAAATTCGATTCAAATGTCAATTAAATTGGGCTTGGATTTGGTCTACATTGGTATTGGGGATGTTGAATTGAAGTTTAGAATTGAATTGGAACAAAATTTGAATTGGGCTTGGATTTGAGTTTCAATTTAGATTGAAGTCTTGTTAAAATTAATTTAAAGGGATTTGAACTTGAAATGAAAATTGGAATTTTGTGGTTTTAGATGTAACATCTTCAACCTCAAAAATTTGAATTGATTGGATTGAACCATTACAACGAGGAAAGAACTCGTAGCATCGCGGTATCGGATGTAAAATCCTTAACCTCAACAAATTGATTTAGTGTGCTTCATCGCAATAGTGAGAGAACCTAAAGCAATGCAAGATTGGATGTAAAATCCTTAACCTCAAAAGTTCGATTTTGATGTATTTCATTGCGATAAGGAAAGAACCTAAAGCAATTCAAGATCGATGTAAAATCCTCAACCCCAAAAATTTGATTTTGATGTATTTCATCGCGATAGTGGAAAGAACCTAAAGCAATGCAAGATTCGATGTAAAATCCTCAACCCCAAGAATTCGATTTTGATGTATTTCATTACGATAGTGAAAGAACCTCAAGCAATGCAAGACTGATGTAAAATCCTCAACCCCATGAATTCGATTTTGATGTATTTCATTGCAATAAGGAAAGAACCTAAAGCAATGCATTATCGGATGTAAAATACTCAACCCCAAGAATTCTGATTTTGATGTATTTCATTGCGATAGGAAAGAACCTAAAGCAATGCAAGATCGGATGTAAAATTCTCAACCCCAAGAATTTGATTTTGATGTATTTCATTGCGATAGGGAAAGAACCTAAAGCAATGCAGTATCGGATGTAAAATCCTCAACCCCAAAAAAAGTTAGGGAAAGAACCTAAAGCAATGCAATATCAGATGTAAAATCCTCAACCCCAAAAGTTTAATTTTCATGTATTTCATTGTGATAGGGAAAGAACCTAAAGCAATGCGGTATCAGATGTAAAATCCTCAACCCCAAAAGTTTGATTTTCATGTATTTCATTGCGATAGGGAAAGAACCTAAAGCAATGCAGTATCGAATGTAAAATCCTCAACCCCAAAATTTTGATTTTGATGGTAATTGATTTTGATTTGAAAAGTGTGGAATTTTTGTGTTTCGAGAATTTCATGAAAGTTTTAAATGATTTTTGTGGAAAGAAGCAGATTAGGAGGGAATATGCAGATTCTACATATCCCAATCAAAAGAGTTGATCGAAAGTTGCTGGTTTGGATTGGATACAATTCCTCGCCATCGCATCATAATCGAAAACCTCATGGCTCCGTGCCAACGGAATCGACCGCTTCCATCCCCGACAAGGGAGAGAGTAGAATCTGATCGGATTTCGCATTCGAAGGCCGAGTTCGAATTTGATTCGAGATCCGGAAGGTCGAATTCGAATTTGATTGAGATTTGATTTGAGATCTGGAATGTTGAATTTGAATTTGATTGAGATTTGATTTAAAATTTGTGTTTATTTTGATTGTCCTTTAACAATTACAATTTATTTTATCGTTCATTTAATGTTCATGTGAACTTGGAGATCATCATTTTTTTTATTTAGATTTTTAAGGAAAGTTTTCTTTTATTCTTTTTGTTTCTTTTTCTCGTTCTTTCGTTCGAAGTTCATTTAACTTTAATGGTGTTTCCCAACTAATTTCGCACAAAAGAGGTGAAGGCCAAAATGTGACATGGTCACTTTCATTCCAATCATGTCAAGATACATCATACAACTCGATCTCGGAATACATCTCATACAATCCATGTAGACTCAAAACGGACTATGTATGATCTTTGTCGATCCATCCAAAAAGGCATCTATCAAATATCCATGTCTGAATAGTGAGGTACATGGTAAATAACATCACCTTCCAAACCATCCTTGGCAAGGATGTCATATGGATGTACGTTGGAGGTGTGATATTTCCATGTAACTCACAGCTCGTAAGGCCGGAGGCTCTCCAGCCTCTAGGTCTCGTCGGAAGTGGTAAGGTGCTTTCCCGTCATCCATCCTTCCGAAAGTAACCGAGATCCGCTTCATCGGCACTCCCGTATGCAATGTTTAGTGACATCCGCTCCGTCGCCCTTTAGTATCATGACGGAACCTACCGGTAATGGTATCTTTATCGGCCCTCGAAACTCACCTCGGGCCTACTACCCGAGTTCGCATCCGAACATGATATTACACTCATTCGAAAAGAAACTATGCGTAAAGGTCCGACAAAGTCGTGGTGATCTATGTGCGAGGGTATGCAACAACTCTTCTTGTAAATGTTAATGATGCAACCGTCTGGGTATGCAACTCGCCGGCAATACCCTCCACGTTATCATTCTCTTTACCATTTTTTCGATGACTAATGGCATCGGATCTACTTTACCATGACGCGAGTATCCCCGTGCGGTTTCCCTTCCCGTCTTCTCGCGTAGTTGTAGCAAAGCATCCACATTGTATCGTAATTCTCCCTTTCCATGGCATCCATCTCCGAGGTTCCAAGTAAGTGTTTTCTCAGCGGCTCGCTCGACCCATCCTTTTCAAATCCCGGATGCAGTCCACGATTTTTTGTTGTTCGTATTCTGAGAACATGTCTGTATGTAGCTCGAGGCCTTCTAGTATATTGATCCTCCTGCCTCTAATTCTCTCGAAGTACCTCTAATTCTCTCGAAGTATTCAAAAGTTTGCTTCTCGACATTCTGCATTCTTTCTAGCTCATATTCTGGAATAATTTGCAAATGGCGAGGCCTGGTGACGTACTGTGGGATATATGACTCAATCCCTTCGCTTTCTCCCCGCATACCTCGGCTCCTCGGGGATGGTCTCCGTCGGGACATCCTCCGGGGTTGCTTCTGCAACAAGGTCATGCATTACTGGGAGCTTTATCTGGTGGTGTGGTAGCCTTCCTTCTTCTGATCTTCTTGAGATTTCCCTAGTCTCTTCTGTTATCGTCGGAGCTAGCCTCATTTCTTCAAGTTCCTGGCGACCCAGCATCCTCGAAGCATATGCACCGGTAGTAGCGATCGCCTCGTTGCACCGGTCCGCCGCTAGTTTAGTTAACATCTTGCGGATACGCCGATTTTTACTTCTTCGCCGAGTCGTCGCGAGAGTAGCTCTTCGTACTTCCCGAATCTCCGTGGCGCGGCGCCGACAAGCTCGCCCTCCGCCGTAGCGACTAGCGTACTCGATTCTCTTGTCCTCCTCGTTGTTTGTTTTCCTTTTCTTGTCGCCGGGCTGGTGGCTCGGGCCACCCACTTTCATTATCGTCTCGACCGGGCAGCTCCTCGTCAATCGGGGACCCGGCTCACCTTCCTCGTATTGCAGGCCTGCTAGTGCGAAGTTTGAGTCAATCTCTATTATCGCTCCATCTTTCACCCTCATTTCGTCGAGTGCAAGGCTTACACCATTTCTAAAGTTCAGGACCAACCGCCCATTCGAAATTTCCCTGCGAAAAAGATAAGGAAAAGGATCAGGGGCTGTACTAAGAACAAGAACATTAAGAAAATGCTTATTAGAGACAGAGTTTTCTTTTTTTTCTCTTTATTTCATTATTCCTTTTATATTTTTAAATTCAGCAGGAATGAAGTGGGAAAAGATTGGAAAAAGATTTTGATTTGGAAGAGAGGACAAGGAAAACTTTATTATCACGATTTTATTTATTTTAAGCACATTTTCTATTATTTTTGTTCGGACTCAGCTATAAGTAATTACTTCACCCATGCTTCGAGGGATGAAAAATTCATTCCTTCGAAACATCAGTAGCGTAATACTTCTTCAAGTATCGTTCGTTGATCGGAAGCATATGTCGTTCTCCTCGGCAATTCACTAGCCGGTAGGAGCCTTCGAGTAGACCGCCTCAACCACAAACGGCCCTTCCTAAGTGGGTTCAAATTTTCCTCCTATCTTGCAGATGTGCAAGGATAGGTCTCTCGAGAACGAAAACTAAGTCACCAACTTTGAAAGTTCTCGCGACTCGACTCCGTCAAGGGCTCGAACCATCTTAGCTTGGTATAGTTCTAAATTCCCGTCGCGCCGCAAGTCTTTTCCCTTCCGTGCTTTCCAATTCCTCTAATCGTAATTTGGCATTCTCTTCTATCGTGATTTTGTTTGCAACTCGCAATTCCGAGTGATGGAAGCTAGACCTCTAAGGGTAACACTCGCTCGTACCCATACACCGCAGCGTAAGGTGTAGCTTGAGTAGGAGTTCTAAAGGTTGTACGGTAGGACCATAAGGCTTCTAATAACTTCTCGTGCCAATTTCTCTTATTATCGTCCAAAGTTTTCTTTAAAATTTGAACGAGAGTTTTATTAAAAGTCTCAGCCATGCCTTTTGCTCTTGGGTAGTAAATTGTTGAATACCGCCAGTCGATTCCGTGTCTCCTGAAAAAATTGTTGATTTGCGTGCTTCTGAATGCTGACCCATTATCTGAGATGATCCTGCGCGGCACTCCGAAATGGTAGATGACTTGGTTCTTAAAAAAATGTAGCACGTGGTGTGTCTTCACTTCTCTGAGTGGAACTGCCTCTGCCCACTTGGAAAAGTAATCTGTAGCCGCAAGAATGAAGTGATGTCCTTTTGAAGATGGTGGTTATATTGAACCCACTATATCTATGCCCCAACATTTAAATGGCCACAACACAATTGTCAGATGTAGCACATTTGGAGGTTGGTGTAGAACCACTCCGTACACTTGGCATTGGCGACAGCTCTTGGCGATTTTCATGCAGTCGGTCATCATCGAGGGCCGTAGTACCCTAGTCTTTTAATTTTCATTTTCATATTCGTACCCGACCGGTGAGTGCCACGCAGTCCCGAATGCACCTCTTTAACAATTTCACGGCCTCGACCCGCTTAGGCACCTTAGCCACATTCGATCGAAAGACCTTCCGTATAATGTGTTGTTTATGAATGCGTAGGACGAAGTTCTTTTCTGATTCGATGAGCTAACGACCTATCATCCGGTAGTTTTCCTATTCGCAGTGTAGTTCATTAATGGCCGTCGCCAATCTCTTGTGTTTTCTATCACCGCCGCAACTCGATTCTTCTTCTTTTCCGATTTGTGTATTGTGTCTATGTTGAGCCGTGATAGGACCCGACGTCCGTGAACCGACACTTCCATCGATTCATCTCGCAAGCGGTGAAAATTCTTTTGCGAGGCGAGCTAAAGCGTTTTTCTCGGGGAATTTTGTAGATCGTCACATTCGGAATCTGTTCCAACAACCGTATGGCATACCGGAAGTATTGCTCGAGTCTCGGCTTTAAAATTCCGTATCGTCCGGCGATCCGTTGAATGATTAAGTGTGAATCCCCGTAGATGTCGATGTTTGTTATCCCCATTCGAATGGTCAGTTCTAGTCCTGTTATGAGGGCTTCGTATTCTGCTTCGTTGTTTGTACACGGCTCTGTTAAGTGGTAGGAGTATCTTAACATCCCTCGCTCCAGTGTTATAAAGATTAGTCCAATTCCTTCCTTACCGAGCACTATCACTTGCGATTCTTCGTCTTTGTGTGCTGAATATGCTCCGTTGAAATATAATTCCCAACATCGATCATCAGGGTCTTCTAAGTTCATTATTTGTTCAACTGGCAAGTCGTCATTGAGAGGAGATTCTGCCGGCAAAGGGTGTGCTGCGAGGAAGTCTCGCTAGACTTGTCCCTTTACGGTACGAAGAGGCACGAAAGTTATATCGAATTGCAATAATATCATCGACCACTCCGGCAAGTCTCGCCGTAAAGCGTTGGACGGGTCATCAAGTATCGTAATGGATTCAATTTTGAGATTAGGTCGACCTTATGAGAAAGCATGTAGTGCCCGAGCTGGAAAGCAAGGAAGATCGTGGCCAAACAAGGTGCTTTTCAATCGTGGGATACTTTATTTCCGTCTGAAGTAAACGATGGCTTAGGTAGTAAAGAGCATTTTCTTTACCCTCATCATCGACTCTGGCTAACAGGCTCCGAGAGAGTCGTCTAAAGCCACGCGTATAAAGTATCAACGGTCTACCCGAGAAGGGGGCTCGCTAAGACAGGAGGTGTCATTAAATATTGTTTAATGTCCTCGAAGGCCCTCTGGCATTTCTCTTCCCAAATAAATTTTGCGTCCTTTTTAACTAATGCCGAGAAAGGCTGACACCTACCTGACAAGTTCGAGATAAAGCGTTGAAGATATACCAACTTCCCTTGAAAAGATCGTAGTTGCTTTAAGGTTCTGGGAGGTGGCATTTCTAAGATAGCTTTAATCTTTTCCGGTCGATTTCAATTCCACGATGTCTGACAACGAATCCTAAGAATTTCCCGGAGGTGACGCCGAAGGCGCGTTTTAAGGGATTCATCTTATGGTTAAATTGTCTTAATCGTTCAAAAACAATTCTCAAATCATACGGTGGTTTTCCTTTACTTTTCTTTTCGATGACCACATCATCCACGTAGCATTCGACTTGATTGTGGATGAGATCATCAAAAATTCTTGTCATCGCTCTCGGTAGGTCGCTCCCGCGTTCTACGTATCCGAATGGCATTACCGTGTAGCAATATACTCGATCGGCGTTCGAATGCCGTAAGTTTTTCATCTTCTCGGGGCCATTTTTATCCGGTTGTATCCTGAAGATCCATCCATGAATTAGAATATTTCATGTGTTGAAGCAATGTCGATCATTAATTCTGGGATCGGGAGAGGGAATTCATCTTTTGGACATGCCTTGTTTAAATCTCTAAAATCCACACAAATTCTGATCTGACCATTCTTCTTCCTGACTAGTACCACATTGGCTAACCAAGTCGGGTATTGTTCTTCACGAACAAATTTGGTGTCTATTAGCTTTTTAACTTCAACTATGACTTGTTGTTCGATTTCTGGACACATTCTTCCGGAACCTTGTCCGACCGGAATGTAGTAGGATTCATTCCTAGCTTATGGATCGCAACCTCCGGAGCTAATCCCGGCATCTCATCATAGCTCCAAGCAAAACAGATCTTAAATTCCATTAATAACTTGATTATTTCTTTGGATTCTTCTTTATTGAGTATGGAGCTAACAAAGGAAGGTCTAGGCTCTTCACTAGTACCTAAGTTAACTTCCGTTAACTCATCTATTGTAGATATTATCTCTTCTTTGAACTCTGGTGGAGCGTTTCCAATTTGTAAATCTTCAAGTTCTTCTGTAGCTTCCATGCAGCTTTCATTAGACTCGCAAGTGACAACCAAGCAAAATTCAGCATCGTCAACTCGATCCTACCGTGCCGAATCCGAGACCATGCTTTCAATCGGGTGGACGACCGAAGTTATTCCATAAATTTTCAAAATGTTGTGATTGACCTTTTGTCCATTGTCGAGGTAAGAAACCACGCTGAATTAAATTTTGAACACAGGGAGAGTACCACTCAAAAGGAAATTCCATTAATTCTGATGAAGTAACATCTTCAAATTGTACATTATTTTTAGTTTTGGAGGAAGGAGCACCACGGTAGAATTTGATGGGCTTTGCACCGCCGCTACGTACCTCTTTGACCACCATACCCTCGATCTTATTAGAATGGATCGGGGTCAGGGTCATAGTATGTACATAGTGGTTAATCTTCTCGTACATCGATTTATATTCCTCGTTCTTTTCATCTTCGAGAGAGATCAACTTATTGTCACTGCTTCTTGCTTGATTTCTTTTTCTTCTTCAGAACTGTCTTCCCAATCAACATTGATGGCTGGTTTCCTCTGTCCAACTGTCTTAACGTCTCTACCACGACCTCGTCCCCGGCCTCGACCTCGGATGCGAGTTATGGAGAAACCTTCACTGTCTCACTGTAAGGGAGCGGTGAGTGACTGTTGGACTAGAACTTCAGGTTCTTCGTCCTCTCGAACTTCCTTTGCTTAATTCGTTATGGTATCTCTGGAGAAGATTGTTTTCTTCGGAGGTGCGTAATAACCTGCATCTTCATGGATTCCAATTTCATGTACCGGAGAATGGTCGTAAGTCACCTTTGATGCATCGTTCCCCTCTATCGTAGTATTCGATGCACCGATGTAGGGATGATGGTACCATCTCGGTTTTCATGTATCCATGGTCGGCCCAAGAGAGCGTTGGATGATGTTTCGAATCAATTATGTGAAATTTCGCGGTTGTCTTTGCTAAGTCACCGGTCTTCATTAGCAGATGTTATTGATCCGAGGGCTCTTTCTCCTTTCCGGTCGAATCCTCTTAATAACATTTTGTTCTGCTTCGAGCTCGCGAGCATCAATTTCCAAGTATGCTAGCGTTCGAAGATTCATTATATTGATTGATGCTCCCGGGTCCACCAATACTCCGGAGAGTGTAAACTTCCCAATTGTAACCGAAATGTACAACGGCTCGGTTGTGGTCCGTCGTCCCAAGTAGTAGGTCATTGTCCGTGAAGGTAACACCTCGTCGTTCTTTTAACGAGCAAACCTCATCTAAGGAATCTCCGGTCATTCGAGCTAAGCAAATTTCCGGATCAAGCAAGGCCTTGATCGTAGCTTCTCTCATCTCCTTTGATAAGATGAGAGCGTCGTAGATGCTCCGTTCGGTCGGTAGTTTCCTAAGATGGGCTAGCACGTTGTAGTCCACTTTATTTTCATGTGTCTTGGTTTCTTCCCAAATGGGTATTTCTTCCGCCGGGTTGGTTCTTCCCGAACAACCACCCGCTTTCCTTTGTCCTTTGGACCCATTCTTGAAGGTAGAACTCTTCCACTTCTTAAGTTAACTTCTGTAATTTCTTCTGAATCTAGTATTGAGTATGCTGGTGTCTCCACCTGAATCGGAACGACAGTTCTTCTGGATTAGCTTCAGAGTCTGAAGGCTCTAACTCTATTGTGACTGGAGCTCCTCGAAACTCGCAAATAGATTCATTGCTTGTTGAACTCTCGTAGCCTCCTTGGTGGATGTCTTTTTGTCAATATGATCGTCGAGATTGTGTATGATTTGAGAATTGTTATTTGTATCGGAATCGACGTCCGGATTAGGTTGGTTGTTGCTAGTTATGTAATCGTTAGAAACAGTCAAAACGTAGCAAACGCCATAACCCTTATCATTGTAAGATCCCACTGGAGTGAGCAAATAATCATACAGAGTCAGAAGTTCGAGGGATTTCTCCTCCGAATTGGAAACAACTATCCTAGGATAAGCAGCCCCTAGTTTAGCCTTAAGAGCCTCGATCTTTTCTTCTTGATCAATTTTCTTCTTTTCTTCAATCGTCTCTTGTTGAGGTGGTTCTTCTATCGCAAGTGATAGTGCCGACTTGACAGGTTTCGAACTCTGAATTGAGGCTCGCACCGAAGTGGTTTGGATGCGATCCAAAATCTTCTTCGAAGACATTGTCCAAGCGGTAGTCCATCCATCATCAGTCACATAGGGATCTATTGGAACAATGAGATCCGTCGAGATAACATTGACGGAACCTCCTTTCTGGGGTTCCTTCATGTATTCCTTCGGGATCGTTATGTTCCCTTTTTGGAGATTGTCGTCGAGCCAACTTTTGAAGGTAATACAATCTTCTATCTTGTGTCCAAGCATCCGGTGGTAAGGGCAAAAGTCGGGATCACCTTTCTTGTCGACTTTTTCCGGTTTCTTAGGCTCGGCAGTTAGAAATCCGGAGTCTTCATCGATCGCGGAACATTTTCGGCACTGCCTCATTCTTGAACGGATACTCCCTGCTCAGAAGCTCCCTTAACGTACGTTGTGGACGAGGCGGTTGTTCATACTGTTGAGATGACTGATAGCTGGGTCGGGGTTGCTGGTAATTCTGTTGAATTTGCTGCGGCCGTTCTGGCGGTATTTGTATTGGCTGCTTGCCTTTATCGACTGCTGCGACGATCCCGGACTTCTTTTCAAAAGTTTTCACGGGCTTCTGTTTGCCTGTTTTATCGGTGAAACTTAATTTCTTTGCCTCCTCTTGCAAGCTTCCAGTCTTGCTTAACAACTTCTCGAAAGTCTTAATAGTAAATCCCTTGAGGAGAAGTGCTATCGGACCATGAATGTTCTTAAGTAAAATGCCGACTGCATGTCGTTCTTGTAGTCGTGGCTCACACTTCATACTTAGATTCCTCCATCGAAGTATGTAGTCCACCAAAGTTTCGTTCGGCTTCGCTTCTCTACCACTAAATCACCTATAGTGATGTGGTGCCGAGCTCCGACAAATCGCTCGATGAAGAGGTTCTCTAATTCCGAAAATGTTTTCACCGAACCGTTCGGTAATTCCGCATACCAATCAAAGGCGATCCCCGACAAGTTGTCGACAAATTGTCGGAAGAGTAAAGCATCACTTCCGCCGCATTGCAACAACCGGCACAAAAATGTGCAACATGCCGCCGGGGTTTCCGGTTCCATCAAAGGTCTTGAACGCAGGTGGTACGAAGCCTTTCGGATATTGGACGAAGCATCGAATTCTTCGGGGTAAGGCCTACCCGTCCGAATGGATGTCCCGCTTTTGATTGTGCCAAGGCTTCTCGCACCCGCTCGTTCCACCATGCTCTCGATATCCTTCTCCGGAATCATGCTTCGTATTGCATCCTTTTAACTGATCATCCCCGTTGATGGATGTAATCTCCTTTCCTCCGTCTACAATGTGAATAACTTCTGGGGGTGTTCCTCTTTGGGGTTGAACCTGACTCTAGAGAGTGGCTAGGGCTGCAGCCATCTCTTCTATCCTCTTTGCCATTTGGGAGATCATTTCATCTTTCTCTTGAAGCTGCATCCTCATCACTTCCGGCTCCTCTCTTTCTACGGCTACAGGAGTACCTTGTGATGCTGACGAAGCTCATGTTTCAACCATGTTAATTTCTGCATATTCATCATCCATGAATTCTGACGAGTCGACTTCAACTCCGAATTTTTCTTCTCTTTCTCTTGCTAATCGCTGAATATCAGTTCTTTAGCATTTATATAGCATCTTCTAGTGGTCTTTTCTGTACATCCTTGCAGTTGTCATGCGATAGCTGTCAGGTTTCCTTCTCATGAGTCCCCTTCATTGCGGTAGCGCTTTCTTCGGACTCAAGCCTCCTGACGAGATTTTCCTTCCCAGGCTGTTGTTTTAATATTAATTGTCCGGTAGTGGGACGCCATACCATCCTTCTAGCAGCAGAAGGTCTAGGACTGGATGGTCTGTCAGCCAAATGCTGGAAAGTGGTATCCTTCCTAATTTGTAGTCCTAAAACAACGACAGGTGGACTAGCCATCATTCTCTTATTTGGCTTTTCTGCAGCGATAGCAGGTTCTACTCGCGGCCCAAGACGGGATTTGGCCGGCACCCGCCCTATCCTTCTTAAAATCTCTGATACAGGGCATTTTTCTTTCTTTGCTAACTTCTCTATCAGGGTCTGCAGTCGAGCAAATGACGTAATTCTAGTCCTTTTCTTACGGTCGTCTTTGTAATATGCGGGCTGAGGCAATGCAGAAGCAATCTTGCGGACATTTTCCTCGTCCTCTGCGGCGGAGAGGGGATGGAACCTACTTCCTCCCAAAAGTGGTATGTATTCAGCAACGGTGTATACTCGGGCAGTTCTGGGATTTCCTCCAGGAAAGCAACTTCAGCAGCTCTGGCTTCTCTAGCAATCCTTTTATTTCTGTTCCTCCTCTGAGTCCGTGTAGTGGTGGAATTCTCAAGCTGGACCCCATCTCGAAAACGGAAGGTCTCACAAGAAGATTTGTACCCTCTACAGGTTCATCACAGTTCTGAATTTCCTTCCCCTTTAGTCTGGCAGAAGCCAGGGTAGGTGCAGAGACAACTAGACCGGTGGGAGTAGCAACAACAGTCCTTCTGCGAACAACAGTATTCCTCTCAGTTGGAATCTTTTGCAGAGGAGGGAATTCATGAGTTGACTTAAGGTTAAACTCAATCAACAGCTTCTTAGTTTTCGGTATTTTTCTTGTGAGTGAAAAGAGAGTGACATCGGGGATTTTGATGTCGGTGTCCCTGAATCCTTGTCCGAATCGAATGATTCCATTATTAGGCAGTTCGTCCTTGAACACAGCCTAGTGTCCAGATCCGTTGACGAAGGAGAAGATCGGCTTTGGGGCTTTCATTTCTACAGTGCGATTCCAAGTGTTAGTCCCCGAATCGTGCTTCTTCTTGTCGTAAAACTTATGACGAAAAAGAAAGAGTCTGAACACATTTCCGTTTATCTTAGTGTATTTGTTGTATTAAAACAAAATTTATTTAGATAATTGTTTTTTTAAAAGATTTGTTCGTTAGGACAGAGAATTATTAAAAGAAGGAGAATTGTAGGAAGGGTAAAGGAATTGATTAGGCACTGGAAAAGGAAGAGAAAGTCTCGTAGAAACTTCTCGACCCGCAAGACCGCTCCTAAACTAATTCCTATCAGGGTCCACCTCACCTCGAAATGAGGTAAAGGATCTCGGAGCCTCTCTCGTTTAGGGGTGTCTAAACCGTGGCTCCTAAATTCGAAAGGATGTTGGCTATACTCATCCAAGGTAGAAATGAACATAGTATTCCAACGGAAAGAAGGGTAGTTTGATCCACTAGGGACATGGATACACTACCAATTTTTTTGAAAGCAGAATTATTTGATTAAAAATGGAGAGAGGAATTTCTCCCCAGCGGAGTCACCAGAAATTGTGGACTTATTTTTAGGTTGTGTGTTTTATTTTGAAATTGGGTCGCCTAACATAAATTGTCGGCGAATTTTAAATTTTAAATTTAATTTAAATATATATATATGGTTTAGAAAGTAGTATTTGATTTTAAAAAATAATTTTAAGTTTGAAAATCTTAAGGTATGAAATCAAACTGATCTCACATCCCAAATAATTTATATAAACGAGCACCGCACCACAAACCATGTATCTATCCTGAAGAATAGACACACTACTTGATGATGGGACTCGATTAAATAAACTAGGAGATTTGTGACATCTGTTTGGTCTGCGAACCAATTTTATAAGCCGACAAGTTCCCCTGCTTAATACAAAGAAATTAAGCAGGGTTTATATTACCTGGGTTCTTAAAGTTCCCTATAAGGGCAAGCCCCTATAGTTAATTACATCTTAAATGAAGTGAATCACTTAAGAAAACTCTCGATAATAATCAGTAATTTTGCTCTCAAGAATTTCAAAGTTTAAGTTTTCAAAGGATTGGATTTCGGAATTTCAATAGGGAAT
The DNA here is from genome assembly GCA_022702705.1 of Papilionanthe hookeriana x Papilionanthe teres. Classification (NCBI taxonomy): domain Eukaryota; kingdom Viridiplantae; phylum Streptophyta; class Magnoliopsida; order Asparagales; family Orchidaceae; genus Papilionanthe; species Papilionanthe hookeriana x Papilionanthe teres. The sequence goes on along the minus strand of CM040425.1, from coordinate 137,929,471 downwards.
GGATCAAATTTGGAACATTTTGTTTTGGGAATTCAAAGGAAGGAAGGTAGGAGAAATTACAGATCCGAAACGAACTTCGGTAATTTCCCGACTATCCTATTGTTTGGCTTAAATTTAGGAAAGTCCTAATGTTTATTAAATGTTTTGATCTTGCCAATTTTAATTAATTAGGACTTATATTAGTATGATGTGATCACACAAATAGCCTTGAAGATGTGAGGGTTTATGTCGTATCGGACGACTACCTCGGAGTCCTAAGACCGGTTAGGGCTTAATTTGCAATGCAAATGCCTAAAGAAGAGTTGTGGATTTATGTTACACTAGGCAAACTACCTCGAAGTCCTATGGCTTGGTTATTTAATTCTATGAAAGTTTTGTTGAAGTAGACTCAGGTTTTGCTGATGACGATGGCTGTGTTGCCCACCATGCCCCGAGCTCCTTGTTGTTGCAGAGCTTTGGTTTTAGAAGTCATAAATCAGGAGATGAGAGAAGTGTTCTGGTTTAGAGAAGGTCTTAATTTCCAAGTGTTTTTTTATGTTTTAATTAAAACAAATCTTAAAGTTGATTATAACAACACCGGTTAAGATCCCACGGTTCCATCCTTCCGGCATCGTTATTTTTATCGGATTCACTTAGTCCAGATGAATTTGCTAAACTCAACTAAAAGAGTTCCACACTTTCATTTAGACTCGTGGGAAATCCCGTTAGCAACACGTAGGTTACATCATCCGAGGTATTCCCGATCATCCAACAAGACGTTTTAATTTAGTTGTAGTTGTAGTTTTGTTGTTCTGTTTGTGATTAAATTTTGAGTTGTTTGATATTTTGAAATGTTGTGGTGGTGAATTTTATCTTGTAATGATTTTTAATTTAGTTTTGGTTTCAGTTTTAGGGACTGTCCTAGAGGTGTGGGTTTTCATGCAACAGTTGTTTATCATGTAAGAAAAGTAAAGTGCATCTGCAATAAAGTAAATTGCAAGGAGGTAAATTGCAATAAAATAAAAGCATACCTGGAGGGTCTTCCCGTCATCCTAAGCTGCACTTAAAACACATATCAGAGCATTTAAGTATTCCAACAAGTACCTAGGTAAAAGCTAAGGGAAAGGTTTCGGTTTTCTACCAAGTTCCTAATCCTATAGCTAGTCACCACCTATGACGTCTAGGTTCTTGTGTTTTAGTTTAAGGACGATTTTCTTCATCAAAGAACAATTAAGTTTAATTGTTCTTATAAATATCCTATCATATTGAGGAAGTGCTTAAGATGAATCTTAAACATCTTTTCAATACCTCTAGGATTATTTTAAGTCCAAGAGAATTTAATTATACGAATGAATTAATCATCCAGGAGTTCAAGTTTTGTTATCTTGCTCAGTAAACTAGGACATTTGAATATCCTATGAGTGAAGTAATACTTCACTTAACACTCTGTTTAGGAGTTATGACAACAAGAGCTTTTGAGGGCAAATTGATGTTCAAGTGATTTGTGATTTAATTTAATTTCAATTAATTGGTTTAAGTTTGGAATAATGTTCAAGTTGTTTTAGATTTATTTTGAATTCTGTATGTCTTAGGTGATGTTATATTTAATTGAATTTAATTTAATTTAATTTTAGTTTAATTTAATTTGGTTTAGTTTTACTTTCAATTTAATTTTATTTAATTTAATTTATTTTAAATTTCATTTTAACTTGATTTTATTTTTTTATTTAATTTAATATGTTTTAGTTTAATTTAATTTATTTTAATTTAATGTGATTTAATTTAATTTAATTTAATTTAAATTTTAATTTAATTTAATTTAATTTAATTTAAATTTTAATTTAATTAAATTTTAATTCAATTTAAATTTTAATTTAATTTAAATTTTAATTTAATTTTATTTTTTATGCTTTAAGGATGATTTAATTTTAATAGTTAAAGTATTAATTAAATTTTAAAAGGATTTAATTTAAATGTTTTAACTTTAATTTAATTTAATGATTAAGTCTATTAGCATTTTAAATCTTGAATTTGGATTATCATTTTAATTAGGAATTAAATATTACTGAGGTGATTAATTTAGGGATTCTTGAATTAAAGAATAAATTTCTTCCTAATAATATCCCTATTTTAATAATTCCAATTTTTTATTATTCTTCCAAATTTAATTAATTATTTAACTAAGGTTTATTTTAATTATTTTCAAAATGTTTGGTAGGTTTCTACCCTTTAAATGCCTAAGTTTCAAACATCCAAAATCAACTTAGTATCAAATATTTTACCCACCCTTTTAATTAAACCTAAAATTTTTAATTATAGGTTAAAATTTTAATTACCATTTTGCCCTTTAAACTTACTAATTCCATAACTCACTAAATTGAGCTTAAATGAATTTGAAAATTTTCTGTGACTTCTCTCATATGTCAATCAAGATATTAGAGGAGAAAAAGTGATTTTTCTATATTTAATTTATTTATGTAATTATTTTTGGTGGAAAATAAGGATTTTCAAGGAAAATTCAATAATATGACCAAGGGAAAGTTTCTATCCTTAAGAAAATTATGAGACATTCATAATGACCACAGGATCACTTGAACCAATTTTGGTGATTTTTTGAAATATATTATTTTTATTATAATTATTTTGAATTTTGGAGTATTAATTAATTTAAAAATAAAATAAAGGTTGAAAAATGAATTTTATATTTTTCAAAAATCTCTCCGATATCAAGGAAACCAGAGAACCAATTTTTATAATTTTCTAATTTTTCTTTGATTTATTAGAATTATTTTAGTGGAAATGCTAGAAAATACATTTTTTTTATTTTAAAATTACCTTAGGGCTTTAAAATTTGATATCTCATCATAGAGACTTAAGAAAAATATGAGGTTTATTCCTAAGTGATTAAAATTCAAAATGTGACATTTTGGTGAATTTTATTATTTTTGTGATTTTTATTATTTTGTAATTATTAAAAATATTAAAATAATGCAAAAAATCAATTTTTTTGGAAAATTACAATTTTAATTTTCTTAAATTCCCCTGATATCAGAGAGGCTCCAAAACCAATTTGGTGAATTTTTGAGAAGTGTTTTGAAAGTTATGAATTTTTGAAGTTTAGGTTTGGCTAAATGACTTAATCAACCCATATGATAGGGCTAACCAAGTCCAATTGATTTCAAACTTTTATGGTGGGTTCCTCTGATCCTAAAGGTCAATGGAGAATTGATTTCATGTCAATTTGATGTATGATTAGCTCTAATTAATTAAAGCTCTATTTTGGGTGTTTAAGCCAATTAAGGTTATTACAAGTGAGTTTACTCAAAAACTATTTTCCTTAGGGTCCTCTGGTCATAAGAAACATCACCAAATTTTCCTAGAATTTATTTCACAACATGCTAATTATTGGAATTAAAGTACTCAGAATAGTGACCTAGAATTGAAAAATCAATAACTCTTCATAGGGATGGCCTCTCGACTTTGGAAAATTCAGTGGAATGTCCCCAAATTCATAGGCTTCGAAAGCCCTATGGTCTCATGTCATGGTGAATTGTATACATGCATGGAGAATTGAAATAGTGCAGAGAGTAAATAAATAATTAAAAATAAAATACTTGATGAAATTACATGATTTCTTTTCCACATTATTCTCCTCTGTTCACTAAGCAAGGGATTATTTTTATTTTATTTTTATAATTTTTCTACATAAAGTTATGAATTTTCAAAGTTCTGGTAATTAAATAAATAGGAAATAGCCCTAATTTCCTACTTATCCACGGGGCGCCACGCCATCCTTGGCAGCTCCGAAAGGCCACGCGTCGTCTCCCGATTCGGCGTCGCCATCCGACTCGGCGCTCCGTGGACCCGCGGCTCATGTACCATCACACTGTCCGGCTCGATCCAGACCGTCCGCTCGATACACGCTCGATCTGACGGCTCCCAGTCATCATCTACGACTGGTGTGCACCCGTGACCGTCAACCTTCTAACCCTAATTTCTCACTTTATTATCAACGGATTTTTTTGTTCTTATGCTCTATGGATTCATCTTGATGAGACGAACACATCCATACGGTAAACATGCATTGAAATTGATTCAAATTAAATGGAGAATCTCTGTAAGCTCAGGAAGAAGAGTGAGTCCATACCTTTTCTCAGAGAAGTGAAGCTTCGATCTAAGAGTTGTGTCACCTTCGATCGGGTCCAAGCAAGCTCCGCATGAAGTCCCTCGGCTCGGTGAATTGTCCGAGTATGATTTCGACCACGACTCGATTACAAAGCTTGGAGTCTCGAACGGATGGGTGGCCTCGGAGAGGGGGCTTTCACCGAGGAACTCCTTCTCTGGGTCTTGTGCGAGGTGTGGGTGAGTTTAATTTGACTTTGGTGGAGGATTTGAAAGTGTCCCGTTTTGGCTCGAGAATCGAGCTCCAAAATCGAGCTCGGCTAGTGGGGATTAGTGGCAAGAGAACAGTGGGGATCAAATGCTCTAAGTGTAGGGGAGAGTCTGGAGTGATTTTGGCAGAGATTCCTTAAGGTTGGTTCAGCACCTCCTCATGGCCAAGAGGGGTGAGGTTTAAATAGGAGAGGCTGGAGGGCCTCCTCCCGTGGGGGTTTAAGGCTTGGGATCAGCCGCTCCACGCAAGAGAAGAATAGCCCATGGTGGCCACCGGACTCGGGGCGGCCTCAGCAAGGGGAATTTCAATGTTGGCTCACATGTGAGCTTTCGGCCATGGTGTTTTCCGGCGGCCCGGTGGCCGGCCGGCCATGCATGGGTCACCCTCGTGTTCAGGTGGGTCGTGGCTTCGATGTTTGTGAAATCAATCGATGGTCGCCATGTGTAAAGGGTTTGAATCAAAGTGGAATGGGGTAAGGGTGTATTTTGGCTCAAATTGGTCAAATGCATGGATTGGGCTAGGTGCACCTTCCCATGGCTAGTTTGGGCTGAAGATAAAGTGGTTTAGGTCAGCATAATTAGTGGGGAAGGGTCACCATTTAAGTACAATTAAGTTTAAGCAAGGTTTAGTGGAGTCATGGAAGTGGCTAATCCCTTTAAGGGAATGTGGAAAGGGTCTCCTCCTATTGCCATCTTGGGTATGGTGAGGTGGAAAGTAGATCTCATGGCTCTCATGTGGCTCATGCATGGCTTCATGGCTCATCTTTGGCTTCAGAAAAGTTTAGTCAACTTTCATGAGGAAGGGTGTTGGAATTTTTGATGGATTTAAGGATAATTGTCATAAGGCTTGATTTGGATTTATTTGGTGATAGATTTTAGAACTTAGGAAGTGTTTTAAATCAAAGGGATTATGAGAGAAATTTCATGTGGGCTTTATCATGGACTTTGGGCTTTTGAATTTGTCTTGGATGGGCTTTTTTAGAAAGGTTTAAGAAAGTGGGCCTTGGGCTTTATGGATGGGAATTTTTGTAGAAGGTTGGGCCAAATAATTATTGGGTTTGCTTTAGGCGTGTGTCCTGAGTAATTTGAAAAAAATTTGAGGTGGTTTGGGCTTGAATTGGGTTGGATTTGAGTTCATTTGGTACATGGGCCAATGTCGGTCAAATTGGGCTAATTTGGGCCAATGTTGGGCTAGGGTTGGAATTGATGTAAAATTAATGTTGGGAAATGTTTATGGGAGTGTTTCAAAGAGGTTTCAACTTTTGTTGGGGTTGGATTTTGGGGTTTGGGCCTATTTGGGTTAAGTTTGGGTTTAGGTCAAAATTGAGCTTTTTTGGTTTTGGGTTGAATTTGAGTGGGGTTTGGGTCCAAGTTTTGGGCAAATTATGTTAGTGCTTTGTTTGTGGGGATGTTAGGGAAGGTTTATAAAAGATTTGGGGTTAATTGGAGTTGAATTGGGTTAATTTGGGCTAAGTTTGGGTCATGGGCCCAAATTAGGCTTTAAGGTCAAAAGTGAAATTAGATTCAAATGTCAATCAAATTGGGCTTAGATTTGTTCTAGATTGGTGTTGGGGATGTTGAATTGAAGTTTAGAATTGAATTGGACCAGAATTTGGGTCAATTGGGTAGGTTTGGTTTGACATTGGGTTCACTTTGGGTTAAAATGGGTCAAATTGGGGATTTTGACAAAAGTGTGGTAAATTGGCCCATGGTGTAGTTGGACAAAATTAAATTGGGAATATTTGGGATTTTCTGGAATTGTTTGGGAATTTTCTGAATTTTTGGATTTTTGGGTCAAGAGGGGCATTTTGGTACTTTGGAGGGTATTGGGGGTATTTTTTGGAATTTTGAGTATTTTGGGTAAAAAATGGTCAATTTGAGTGGTGGGAGAATGTTTGAGATTGATTTTGAGGAATTTGGGTGATTTTGGAGAATTTTGAAAATTTTGGGTAATTTCGAGGGTTTTTGAGTAGATGTGCAAGTCTCGGGGTCCCGGGGTCAAAAATCGAAAATTTAGAAAATCAAGATCGGGTAAATGTAAGTGGAATGAAATCATTTTGGTTGAGCCATGAAGCCATATCAAGCCCACATGAGCCATGAAGGGACTCATTCGAGGCATTCATTATGTTGTTCCTAACCCTCTTAGCCAAGGGCTGAGGGGTTAAGGACCATCCATGTGAATCACCTGTATGAGTCAGGAGGTCAAGTTGGGTATGGGTGTGGTTTTAGGAGGTGTGTGAAAGTGTAGTGTATATATGTAGTGTGTGTGTAAGTCAGCCCTCACCAGACCAGGCCTCCCAGGGCAGTCCTAAGGCCAAAGAATCCTATAAAAACTTATTCTTTAAACTTCCACATTTGATTTCAACCCTCTAGGTGATTAGGGGTCAACAATCAAGCTTGTGGGGTTTGCAAGGAGTCAAGAGGTGTTTGGACTTCTAAAGGGTGGGTTCCACTTCTAGTCCTCTAAGATATTCAAAGGAAAAGCCTAAGGCTAGATCCTAAGTACTAAAGAGAGAAAAGAAGACCTCATCAAAATTGAGGTCAACCTCTAAAAAGTTTTGGATTAATTGAAAGGAAGAAAGTTGTTTTCTTATTTTTATTTACATCAATCATTACATTATTACTGCTTTATTTCTGCATCTAGTAAATTAAATATCAACTTATTAACTTTAAAAGAAATACATAAAAATAAAATCAGAATATTTAAAAAAATCTATAATACTCCTCGTGGGATCGATACTGGAGTCTTTATTTAAAGCCCTATATTACTTAAAGCGATACGTATACTTGCGTAGTACCCCTAGTGTGTGAAATATTTGACGGTGAGACAATTCATGAAACTTGGGAAAGATTTAAAGAACTATTAAGAAAATGTCCTCATCATGCTTTACCTGATTGGTTAATTATTCAAGCATTTTATAACGGACTAATTGGATCACTTAAATCAATTATTGATGCTGTTGCTGGAGGTTCTTTAATGGCTAAATCATTTGAAGAAGCTTATACTTTAATTGAAGAAATGGCTAACAATAATTTTCAATGGCCTTCTGAAAGGATTAATCCTAAAAGAGTGGCAAGTATTCATGATAACAAAGCCTTTTCTATCTTAGCTTCACAACTAGCTGCTATATCTAAGAAATTAGATAATTTTGCTATCAATATATCACATAACAACTCTGTTAATATTGAGATTCTCAAACTATTGAAACTTTACAAGCTATTACTAGTAAAAATAACCCTTATTCCAATTATTATAATCCTGGATGGAAAAATCACCCTAATTTTAACTGGAATAATCCACAACAACAATGGGGTAATAATCAATCCCAACCAACTGGAAATTGGAACAATCAAGTAAATTCAAACTATAAACCACCTGGATTTAATAATCAATAGAAAATGTTATCTATAGAAGAATTAATTTTACAACTAAGTAATCAAATACAAAATCAAAACACTGTTATTCGTAATATTGAGAATCAAATGGGACAAATTGCTAATTTAATTAATTACAGACCTCTAGGAACACTTCCTAGTAATGTTGAAATCAATTCAAAAGAAACTGGAAAAGAACATGAACATGTTAAAGCATGCAGAATGAAATTGAAAATGAGATTGAGGTTGAAGAGATTGAAAAACCTAAACAAACACCTTCTCCTACTAAAGATCAGATTGTTATTCATATTAATGTGGAAGCTGAAAAACCACCACCACCTTTTCCTCAAAGACTAAAACAGTAGAAGCTTGATCATCAATTTTCTAAGTTCTTTGAAACTTTTAAGAAACTTACCATTAACATACCTTTTGCTGAAGCTATGGAACAAATGCCAACTTATGCAAAATTTATGAAGGATATTTTAAGTAAGAAATGAAAATTTGAAGCTTTTGAAACTGTTGCATTAAGTGAAGAATGTAGTGTAATAATTCAAAATTATTTACCTCAGAAACTTAAAGATCCTGGAAGTTTTACTATACCTTGTGCTATTGAAGAAAAAATTTGTGGAAAAGCTTTATGTGATTTAGGAGCAAGTATTAATCTCATGCCATTTTCTATTTTTTGAAGGTTGAATTTAAGAGAGATTACTCCCACCATTGTAACCCTTCAGTTAGCTGATAGATCTATCACCTACCCTAAAGGAGTTATAGAGGATGTTCTTGTTAAAGTGGATAAATTTATTTTCTCTGTGGATTTCATCGTACCTAAAATGGAAGAAGATAAAGAAATACCAATTATTCTAGGGAGACCTTTTCTAGCTACTGGATGAGCTATGGTTGATGTGCAAAAAAGAGAATTAACCATGAGAGTTAATGATCAAGAGATTAAATTCAATGTTCTTAAATCAATGAAGTACCCTAATAAAGAAAAATGCTATCGAATGGATATTATTGATTATATAATTGAAAAACATTATCAAGAAAGATGTAAAGTCATTTCTGAAGAAAAAATGAATTATTAACTGATGAAAATGAAGAACTAAAAGAAGAAGAATTATCTAAATAAACTCATTGTATTAAAGATAACTGGGAAATTTTGGACGTAACACCAAATGATATACTTTTACCCTCAATGAAAAAAGCCCCTGAACTGGAATTAAAAATTTTACCTGCACATTTAAAGTATGCTTTTCTTGGAAATTCATTAACTTTACCTGTTATTATTTCTTCTAAACTAAGTTTAGATCAAGAAGAAAAACTGATAAGAGTCTTAAAGAATTATAAGAAAGCTTTTGGTTGGACTACTGCTGATATAAGAGGAATAAGCCCTTCCGTCTGTATGCATAGAATTTTAATGGAAGAATATTTTCAACCTACTATTGAATCTCAAAGAAGATTAAATCCTATCATGAAAGAGGTTGTTAAAAAGGAAGTTTTAAAATGGTTAGACACTGGAATTATTTATCCTATTTCGGATAGCCAATGGGTAAGTCTTATTCATTGTGTTCCAAAGAAAGGAGGAGTAACTCTCTTTGTCACTGATAAAAATTAACTATATCCTACAAGACAAGTTACTGGATGGCAAATTTGTATTGATTATCGGAAATTAAATGACGCCACTAGAAAGGATCATTTTCCTTTACCTTTCTTGGATCAAATGCTTGATAAATTAGCTGGGCACTCATATTTTTGTTTTCTGGATGGATATTCTGGTTATCATCAATTACCTGTCGCTCCTGAGGACCAAGAGAAAAAAACATTTACAAGTCCTTACGGAACATTTGCATTTAGAAGAATGCCTTTAGGTTTATGTAATGAACCTGCAACTTTTCAATGATGTATGATTTAAATATTTTATGATTTGATTGACAAAGGAATAAAATTATTTATGGATGATTTTTCAGTCTTTGGAACGTCTTTTGAATCTTGTTTGGAAAATATTTCCAAAGTTCTGAAAAGATGTGAAGAAACAAATTTTGCTCTGAACGGGGAAAAATGTCAATTTATGGTCACAGAAGGCATTGTACTTGCTCACAAAATTTCACAAAAAGGGATGGAAGTTGATCAAGCAAAAGTGAAAATTATTCGTCGAACCGCAACCACCTACTACTCGTTATCGATGTGAGAAGTTTTCTGGGTCATGCTGTGTTTTATAGAAGATATATAAAGGATTTTTCTAAAATTGCTAAACCTCTTAGTCATTTATTGGAAAAAGAAGCTAAATTTTATTTTAATGAAGACTGTATTAATGCTTTCAATATTTTAAAAGAAAAAATAATAACTGCACCTATAATTGTTGCACCAAATTGGAATAAACCCATTGAATTAATGTGTGATGCAAGTGATTTTGCAATTAGAGCTGTATTAGGACAAAAATATGAGAAAATTTTCGAAGTTATATATTATGTTAGTAAAACTCTTTCTGAAACTCAAAGAAATTACACTACTACTAAGAAAGAGCTTTTAGCTATAGTCTATGCCTTTGATAAATTTAGACCTTATCGTCTTGGTACCAAATGTATAGTTCATAGTGATCATTCTGCTATTAAATATTTAATGAAAAAAAAGATGTTAAGCCTAGATTGATAAGATGGGTTTTACTTCTACAAGAATTTGATTTTCAAATAGTGGATAGAAAAGGAACTGATAACCAAATTGCTGATCATTTATCTAGAATTAAGAATGATGTTATTACCGAGGAAAATATAAATGAGAAATTTCCTGATGAACATTTATATGTTATTCAAGGATGCCAAACACCTTAGTATGCAGATATTGTTAACTATTTAGTTAGCAATATTCTACCTTATGGATTGAATAACAAATATATTAAGAAATTTAAAAATGATGCTAAATCTTATATTCGGGAAGATCCTCATTTATTTAAATTAGGAAGAGATTATGTAATTCGAATATGTGTACCTTATGAAGAAACTTTTGCTATTATTCAAAAATGTCATGATTCCGATTATAGAGGACACTTTGGAGTAGATAAAACTGCATTTAAAATTTTAAATTCAAGATTTTAGTGGCCTACCTTGTTCAAAGATGTGAGACATTATGTGAAAACATGTGATCGATGTCAAAGGATGGGAAATATATCTAGAAAAGATGAAATGCCTTTAAACTATATATTGGAAGTTGAAATTTTTGATATATGTGGTTTAGACTTTATGGGACCATTTGTACCATCATCTAGAAATATTTATATTTTATTAGCAGCTGATTATGTTTCAAAGTGGATTGAAGATGTAGCTTTACCTAACTGTGATTCCAAAAGTGTTTCAAAATTTTTAAAGAATATCATTTTTTTCACTATTTGGAATGCCTAAGGTAATTATCACAGATGGTGGAAGTCATTTTAGAAATATAAGAATTCAATTATTACTGAACAAATATGGAAGCAAACATAGAATTGCAACTGCGTATCACCCTCAAACAAGTGGAATGGCTGAAGTATCAAGCAGAGAAACTAAAAGAATTTTAGAGAAGACTGTGAATCCTAAAAGAACTGATTGGGTCGATAGACTTGATTCGCATTATGGGCTTATAGAACAGCCTTATAAGACACCAATCGGAATGCCACCTTACCAGTTAATTTATGGTAAACATTGTCACTTACCTGTGGAACTTGAACATAAAGCTTATTGGGCGATAAAGGAGTTTAATTTTGATTTGAATACTGCAGGGGAAAAATGATTATTACAATTAAATGAGATGGATGAAATAAGAAATTAATCATATGAAAATGCAAAAATTTATAAAGAGAAAATGAAGATGTTACATGATAAAAATATTTCATAAAAAATATTCAAGCCTGGACAACAACAACAACAACAACAACAACAACAACAACAAAGCCTTAATCCCACTAAGTGGGGTCGGCTACATGAATCCTTTTTCTCCATTGTGTCCGATTTAGTGTCAAATTTTCGTTCAATTCTAATAAATTAAGATCATTTTTTATGCAATAAGCCCAAGTTTTCCTAGGTCTCGCTTCCGCCTTTCTTAACATAAGTTGTATTTAAAACATCTACTCTCCTAATCGGATCATCGTGTGGTCGACGTTTAATGTGACCAAACCATCTAAGGCGACTCTCTCTAATTTTATCCGTCACCGGTGCAACTCCAACCCTTTTACTGGATATATTCATTTCGCATTTTGTCTCTAAGAGTAAAGCCACTCATCCACCTAATCATTCTCATCTCGCAACACTTAACTTAACATTATGCTTCTCTTTTAAAGGCCAACATTCAAAGACCATAGTAGCATCGAAGGTCTCACCACCATCTTGTAAAATTTTCCTTTCAGCCTAAGCGGTACTTTTCTATCACACAATAGGCCGTACGCATTCCTCCACTTCAACCAACCAACTCCGAATTCTACTATTCACATCCCCATCTATATCACCATCGCTTTGAACAATGGACCCAAGATATCTAAATCGTTCACACCTTTTAATAATTTGATCACCCAAAGTTACACCGTCGTCACTAGACCTACTATTACTAAAATTACATTCCATGTATTCAGCTTTAGTTCTACTCAAACGAAGACCTTTAGACTCCAATGTAGACCTCCATAATTCAAGTTTTTCCCGGACTTTTTCTCTTGTCTTATCCACAAGGAGGATATCATCAGCAAAAAGCATACACCAAGGTACATCCTCTTGTAAATGCCCAAGAAGACCATCCATAAATAAAGCAAAAAGATATGGGCTTAAAGCCGATCCTCGATGTAAACCAACGTAAATAGTAAAATACTTGGTCAATCCTCCTTCGCTCGAACACATGTAACAAACTTCAAGCATACATATCTTTAATGACTTGAATATAAGTTATATCAACACCTTTCTTCTCAAGGACTCTCCAAAGAACATCTCTAGGAACCTTATCGTAAGCTTTTTCTAAATCAATACAAATCAAATGTAGATCCTCCTTATTATCTCTATACTTCTCCATCAAACCTCTCAATAAATGTATAGCTTCCATGGTAGACTCCGCTCGGCATAAATCCAAATTGATTATGAGAAATCTTCGTAATACGTCTTAACCTATGTTCAATTACCCTCTCCCATAATTTTAAAGTATGACACATCAATTTAATTCCTCTATAATTTGCACACTCTTGTGCATCTCCTTTATTCTTAAAAATGGGGACCAAAATGCTCTTTCTCCACTCCTCGTGCATCCTTTTAGTTTTTAAAATAATATTAAAAAGTTTAGTAAGCCAGAAACCCCCAAATCACCTAAACATTTCCACACTTCAATCGGGATATCATCGTGTCCTACGACTCGCTCCCCTTAGTTTTCTTTAAAGCCTCATCAACTTCTTTTTTACTAATGCGACGGTAAAAATGAAAAGTTTTATTATTATTAACGATATAAAGATCACTAAGGTCAATCGTACTTTCAGCATCTTCATTAAAAAGTTTATCAAAATAACTCACCCACCTATGTCGAATATCTTTTTCTAAGAAAAGCACTTTTTGATTTTCATATTTAATACACTTTACTTGAGTTAAATCTTTACTTTTCTTCTATTTGTTTAGCTAGTTTATACATATATTTTTCACCGTCCTTAGTATCTAACATGTTATAAAGATCACTAAAAGCAAAATTTTTAGCGTCACCGATTATTCTTTTACACTTCCCCGCGGCCGTTTTATATTTTTCCCAGCTCTCTACGCTTTTACATTTAAACCAATTTTTATAACATAACTTCTTATATTTTATCTTTTCCTGCACATTATTATTCCACCACCAACTATTTTTATTTATAGAAACTTTTTCTTTTGATTCTCCAAGTACATCTTTAGCTACTTGTTTAATAGTATTAGTTAATTTTTCCCACATAACATTCACGTCTTCATGAACATCCCAAATATTTAAATCTTGAATTTTACTCATAAAAATAATTTTATTTGTGTCTTTTAGGTGCCCCCATCTTATTCTACGATGTCGATTCCTAGTATTCTTTATTTTACAACTCTTCATCTTAAAATCTAGAACTAATAATCGATGTTGGGTACTTAATCGCTCACTGGAATAACCTTACAATCCTTACAATCTCGACGATCTCTTCTTCTCATAAGAAAATAATCAATTTGTGTTTTATTAGATCTATTCTTATAAGTAATAAGATGTTCATCTCTTTTCTCGAATAAAGTATTAGTAATAATCAAATCATACGCTAAAGCAAAATCTAAAATGGTTCTACCTTCTTCATTAATCGCTCCATAACCGTAGCCACCATGAATATTTCTGAAATCTTCTACCACTCTACCGACATGTCCATTTAAATCTCCTCCAATAAAAATTTTTTCTTCAAGGGGTATCAAGTGTATTAAGTCTTCTAAATCATTCCATAATTTATCTTTAGAGCCTATATCTAAACCAACTCGAGGAGCATAAGCACTTATAATATTAAAAATCTTAGTATCAATAATAATCTTAAGTGCTATAATTCTATCTCCAACTCTATTAATTTTGACAACATTATCTTTCAAACTCTTATCTATAATTACACCTACACCATTTCTAGTACGACTCTTACCGAATACCATAGTTTAAAACCTAAGTTATCAATCTCCTTAGCTTTTTCTCCAACCCATTTAGTTTCTCGAATACATAGGATATTTATCTTTCTATGGATCATAATATCAACCAATTCCATTAGTTTACCATTGAGAGTACCTATATTCCAGGATCCTATCCTAATACTAGTATCATGGACTAACTTCTTTACCCGCATCCGTCCGTAATGTGGGAACCCTCGCTTACTCGACACTACACCCGGCGCCGGTGTAGCGGCCCTTGCACACTTTCCACTCGTATTCGAGCCATACAGCGCCGCTCGTCTGTGGGACGCCCTAGCACTTACACAATGATCAAAAGGATTCATGTCATGATTTTTTTCGACAAGTTTTACGCTGGCTGTCGACTACCTAACGCAACCCTCCACTTTTCACATCCGGGCTTGGGACCGGCAACGGCAGTGTTATTATTATTTAAGACTTTTTCTGGGAAAATTAAGGTCTAAATAAATATGACCATATATAATTGAGAAAGTATACCATTATGGAGTTCTGGATATTAAAGACCCCAAAACAGGAAAAATATTTAAAGTTAATGAATTAAGACTGAAGCCTTATTTTGGAGACATTAAAATGATTTATAAAGAAGCTTATGAGTTTAGTCTACATGATTAAAGACTTAATTAGGTCGGGCTGAAGACGTTAAACTAAGCATTTTGTGGGAGGCAACCCATATTTTTTTTTGTGTGTTTTTACATTTTTAATGTAAGGTTATGCCTCGGTCTTAACAAATTTTGTATAACTTTAGAAAATTGGTGCTAACAAGTCTTCATTGACATTAGCTAAAAAATTATCTCGAAGTATATAATGTTTGGACTTTGGATCACTCCATTTCATATGTGAGTAAAAAAGAGATCAAGTTAACCTTCATTATGATTATTTATAATTTGTGTTATTAAGTCTATATTGATCTTACAATTCTAATTTACATATTTTGGAGAACGAAACTTTGAAATTTGACGATAGGCGAAACAGAGTCGAACGTGTCATAGTTACTAGATCATGTAAAAACCGAAAATTTTGAGTTTTTCACATGATTTTCTTCTTTAAATTACCCCATCTTTGTCCCCAATCCCTAAGCAATCAAAATTATGATCTAGACACTTCATTCTTGAGAGATTATAGAGGATTTTTGAAGAAATGGAGAGAAGAAATCTTGGAGAAGAGGCTAGAGACAAAGGTTCAAAGGATCCTCAACCCTACTTCAATGGTTTTATCGTTGTAAGTTTGGAGAAAATTTCAAGTCGTCTAGAAAAATTCGAGCGAATTCAAAACTATCGAGATCGCCTCCATGAGATGTATCATCAAATTGAACATCTGGAATGGCAGGCGAAGCTTCAATTTGATCATCTAGCAGCTTATCACGATGCTCAAGTGGAGATGTATGCGAAGAACAAATAGATCAATGAGAAAACCGCTACGGATTTTTCGAGGGCGTTAGTATTCTTCCTAAATAGGCCTAGTAATCTTCATTGTGAAGAGAATGGAAATTTCTAATCTGAAGATTAGATAGTTATTGTGGTGTGATCTAGAATTTTATTAGTGTGTTGTTATATCGATTTAGTAAATCGATTGTGTTGTTTGTGTGATTGTTTTATTATTCAATGTGTGTTGTATTTGCTTTGAAATTGTGTAGTTTGATTATTTGTTAGGACTTGAATCATATTACTATACTTATCTGTATTGTATTAAGCCAAAATTGAAGATTATGAATGGAATTAGAAGAGTTTGATTTAAATCTTGTGTTTAATTGGTGGATTTAATTTTAATTTTTAAAATTTTTGGGAAATATTTTGGAAGTTGGAAACCGAAGCACTACTCTAATATGAGTAATCGGAAGTTGAATTTATGAGTTTTGGTGGAAAATAAAATTTTTAAAGTGATTTTTGTGAAAGGCGAGTCCGGCGCCTAGCGACGTACTCCGACACCTAGGCGCCGGCTCACCTCGCTTACCGAAAATTAGCATTTAAACCCCATTAGCCATGGTCGACGCCTAAGCTTCATCCCCTAGCATCCATCTCGAGGTTAATACATCAAGTTTTTCGAGCCCGAAATCACTTGATTTCTTCATCTCGAGGTCAGATCTACCTTACAATCCATTTATTTTTTATTCTTACCATAGTTTTTCCTATTTTTTGCTAAAAACTGAAATTTTGAGAAAATTTTTGATTTTTAGAGTTTCTCCATGGATTTTTAAACTCATTCTAAGTTTCTCAAGATTAAAAAGAGTTTAAATATTTGATTCCTAAATTTATTTGTGTTTTCTTTCACGTTTAGATGGCACCAAAATCTAAGCGAGGAAAGACAAGAGAAAATTTCGACAGCAGCAAGTTTTCGATTGTTGCAGTGCATTTTTGTTATCACGAATTTGCGATGTCAAGAAATTTTATCTTTGAGCGCAATTTTTACAATCTTGGTGAAATGATCGAGAACACGATCGTTACACACAACTGGCAACGATTCTGTTATTTCACTACTGCTGCCGTTATTCCTATTGTACGTGAGTTTTATGCCAACTTTTTGGATGCGGAAGACTATGAAGTCTTCGTTAGAGGTGTCGGAGTAAGATTTACTCGGGAATGAATCAATATTTTCTACGGCCTGCCACCTGCCATTGAGTGCTACTATTCTAGTTTATCTCCATTTGAGGGAGATCTTGAGATGATTATTACATATTTGACTGATGGCACTGGAACATGGAAGATATGGAATGACAAACGGGTTAACTTCAAATCTTTTAAGCTAAATGGTATTTCAAAGGCATGGCATTATTTTATTTATTCTAGACTTCTACCTTCCAACCACCTAAGTGAAGTTACCAGAGATCGAGCTATCCTGAACTACTGCATTCAGGACGAAGCCGATAGATGTTGGCAGTATTATTTATGATTCAGTGGAATTGATTGCTAGATCCAGCACTTCTTGGGATTATGATTCCCATCCTCGATTTATTCTTTATGCTTCGAGCAATGGAGTTTCGCCGATATATCGAGGAGAAGTCAAGTCTACAAAGCCAATTAGGCAGGAGAGTGTTAGCATTTATGATCGTCTTCGAGGGAAGAGATCTACCGGTCCTTCTACTTCGTACCTACCTGTGCAGAGCTTCTACTTCTAGACCTTCTATTTCTACTACCGAGCCACCATCTAGTTTCTGGAATCTATGCATGATCAATTTCTCGGAGCAACAGAATGAGTTATTTCGACTCACCTGCAGAATAGATACTATGGACAAGAAGATCGATCATTTATCCGAGTTTATCGAAAGAAAAAGTGAGTATGATGCCGAGTATTCGCAGTCTTTAGTGAGATTCTCAAGGGCGAGCATGATGTTAAGTTTCCTACCTCGTCCTAAATTTTCACCATATGTTGATCCAAAGGATGTGGAGTTTTCTTTTGGTGATGACGATGAAGAGGCTACAAATAGTGATTAGTAGCTTGATTTACCTATGAGATGTGCTGATTTTGTTGTTAGTTTATTTCTTCTTTGCTAGTGATGTTGTTGACCTCATTTTTGGTGAGGTCTTTTGCTTCTCTCTTTTAGTACTTAAGAAATAGCCTTAAGATTTTCCTTTGACTAATCTTAGAGGACTAGAAATGGAACCCACCATTTAGAAATTCAAACCACCTCTTAACTCCCTGCAAACCCCACAACTTTGATTGTAGACCCCTAATCACCTAGAGGGTTGAAATCAAATGCGGAGGTTTAAAGGATGAGTTCCCTATGGACTTTTCGGCCTTAGGAATACCCCGGATGGCCCGGTCCGGTGAGGGCTGACCGGCACATACACTACACTCTCACACACATTCTAAGTCCTAAAACCACACTCTCACCCAACTTGACTTCCTAACTCATGTAGGTAATTCATATGGATGGTCCTTAACCCCTAAGCCCCTGGCTAAGAGGGTTAGGAACAATATAATGAATGCCTCAAATGAGTCCTCTCATGGCTCATATGGGCTTAATATGACTTCATGGCTCAACCAAATTGATCCCATTTAACTCACATTTGATCAATCTTCCTTTTTTCAAAATTTCAATTTTTTGACCCCCGGGGCCCTACACCCATTAAACCTACCAAATACCCTTGGAATGACCCAAAATTTGCAAAATTACCTAAATTACCCAAAATTCCTCAAAATCAATCCTAAACATTTCCCCCCACTCAAATTGACCATCGTTGGCCAAAAATACCAAAATTTCCAAAAATACCCCTAAACCCTCCCAAAATTACCAAAGTACACTTTTACCCCAAAAATCCAAAAATTCTAAAAATTCCCAGAAAATTCCAGCAAATGCCACATATTCCCAATTTCATTTTGTTCAACTAAACCATGGGCCAAGTTTGCCAATTTACCCCACTTTTACCAAAACCCCCAATTTGACTCATTTTTAACGCAAGTGAGCCCAATGTCAAATCAAACTACCCCAATTGACCTCAATTCTGGTCTAATTCAATTCTAAACTTCAAATCAATATCCCCAACATCAATTTAGATCAAATCCAAGTCCAATTTGATTGACATTTGAGCCCAATTTCAATTTGAAGCCTAAGGCCCAATTTTGGCCCATGACCTAAACCTAGCCCAAACCAACCCAATTCAACCCCAATTGGCCCTAAATCTTTTCTAAAGCCTTCCTAACACCCCCATAAACAAAAAAACTAACTTGATTTGCCAAGAATTTGAACCCAAAATCCACCCAAACCTAACCCAAGATCAAAATCCCTTAAATTGACCTAAGCCCAAACCTAACCCAAATGGGCCCAAATCCCAAAATTAGAGCCCAACCAAAGTTGGAAACTCTTTGTGACACTCCCATGAACATTTATCAACATTAATTTTACATCAAATCCAACTTTAGCCCAACCTTAACCCAAGTTAGCCCAATTTGGCCAACCTTGGCCCCTTTACCAAAAGACCCCACATTAAACCCAATTCAATTCAAAATCACTCTAAACTTGTTCCAAACCACTCATGACACATGCCTAAACCAATTGCAACATTTATTTGACATGGTCCTTCACAATATTTTCATCCAAAAGCCCATTTTAAAATTCAAAAGCCCACTTTCTTAAATCACTTTAAAAGCCCACCCAAGACCATTTCAAAAGCCTAAGTTTTCAACCCAAAGCCCACATGACATTTCTCTACATCATCCATTTAATCAAAATCACCCCTAAGTTTCAAAATCATCATTAAACCATTACAAATCAAGCTTCATGAAAATTCTCCACCGAAATACCAAAATTCCTAAATTGTACTTCCAAGAAATTGACCATGCTTTGCCCCAAGCCACATGGAGCCATGAAGCCATGCATATGTCATATGCTAGCAATGGGTGCCACTTTCCACCTCACCAAGCCATTAATGGCAAGAAGAGGGGGGGGTCTTTCTTAAACCTTCATTAAGCATTTTTAACCTAATCCATGTTACACTCTAAACTAAGCTTAGCCACCTCACCTTGGATGGAGACTTCACCACCCCTTCCAAGCTGACCTAAATGATTCTTTTCAGCCCAAAACCAGGTCTTGGGTGGTGCACCAAGCCTAAAACCATGGGTTGACCAAATTGAACCCAAAATGAGCCTCTCCCCATTCCATTACAATTCAACCCCTTTACACTTGGCCAACTCCAATTGACTTCACCAAATTCAAGCCCTGACCCTCCCGATCGTAGATGGTGACCCGACCTCGGCCGTGCCGCCACCACAGCTCGCCGAAAACCACCGTGCCGAGAGGCTTAATTTGAATCAAAATTCAATTTGAATTAGTCGAGTTTTCCCATGCCCAATGGCCATTGCACTGTTCTTCCCCGGCCTCTGAGCAAATGGATCCAAGCCATTAAACCCACCCGGGAGGCCCTCCAGCCCACCTCTATTTAAACCCACTCACCTCTCGCCAAATGAGGAGATGAACTGGACCTTAAGGAAACTCTACCAAAATTGCTCCAGACCTTCTCCTAACCTGTGCGAGTATGATCCCCGCTGTTCCTTTGCCCTAAACCCCATTAACAGAGCTCAATTTCCGAGTCGAAAATCCACCAAATATAGGACACTTCACCACAGATGAGCCAATCTCCAAATTGATTGATCCTACACCTTCACCAGACCAAGAGGAGAAGTTCCCCATCAAAAGCCCCTTCATCAGGCCATCCATTGCCTCTAGCCTCCAAGCTTTGTGATCAGCCTTGGTCACTTTCATACCTAGACAATTTCCCAGAGCCAGAGGCTTCATCTGGAGCTTGCCTGGACTCAATCGAAGGTCACACAACTCTCAGATCGAAGCTTCACTTCTCTGAGCAAAGGTATGAACTCATTCTTCCCCCCGAGCTTCCAGAAATTCTCCATTTTGTTTACGTTAATTTCATAGCCTATAAACCATATAGATGTGCTCGTCTCTTCAAGACGAATCCATAGAGCATAAGAACACAAAAATTCATTGAGAATCGAGTGAGATCTTAGGGTTTTAGTGTGGACGGTCATGGGTGCACACCAGTCGTAGACGATGACCAGAAGCTGTTGGATCGACCGTGTATCTAGCGGATGATCGAGATCAAGTCGGACGGCGCGATGGTACATGAACCGCGGGACGCGTGGCTGCTGACTCAAGTGGCGACATCAAATGGGGGCGCGATATGTAGGGGCTTCGGAGCTGCCGAGGTTGACGCGGCGCCGCATAGATAAGTAGGAAATTAGGTTATTTTTGAATTATTTAAATGCCCTGAACATTAAAAATTCATATCTTTGCATAGAAAAATCTCAAAAATAAAATAAAAATACCCTCTTGCTCAGTGAACAGAGGAGAATAATGTGGAAAAGAAATCAAGTTAATTAGATGAGCATTTTTTTTAATAATTTATTTACTATTTTCAGCATTTTGATTCTTCATTCGTATAGACAATTCACCATGGTATGAGACCATAGACTTTTCAAGCTCTCCGATCTTGGGAACATTCCCCGAATTTTTCAAGGTTAGAGGCCATCTATGAGAAAAGTTATTGAATTTTCAAGTTCATGTCACTGTTTTAGGTATTTTAATTCCAATAATTAGAATGTTGTAAAATAAATTCTAGGAAAATTTGGTGATGTTTCTTAGGACTAGAGGACCCTATGAAAAATATATTTTTAGTTAATTCATTCATATTAACCTTAATTGGCCAAAAACCCTAAAACTGAACTTTAATTAATTAGGGTTAATCACACATCAAAAGTACTTGAAAACAATTCTCCACTGATCTTTAGGATCAGAGAGACCTCACATAGAAATTTGGAATCAACTGGACTTGTTTAACCCCACTAAATGGATTAATTAAGTCACATAACTAAAATTAAGCTTTGAAAATTTATAACTCTAAAAATACTTTTAAAAAATTCACAAAAATAGTTTTGGAGCTTCTCTGATATTAGGAGAGTTCAGGAAAATTAAAATTGGAATTTTCTAAAAAAGTTGATTTTTTCATAATATTTTAATATTTTAATAATTAAAAAAATAATAAAAATCACAAAAATATTAAAAATCATAAAAATGTCACATTTTGACTCCTAATCACTTAGGAATAGACCAAATATCTTTCCTAAGTCCCTAGGATAAGATATTGCATTTTAAAGGCTTAATGTAGTTTTTAATATTAAAAAATGAGTTTTTAGCCTTTTTCACTAAAATAATTCTAATAAATCAAAGAAAAATTAGAAAATTATAAAATTTGTTCCTCTGAAATCCTTGAGGTCAGAGAGATTTAAGAAAAATATAAAATCCATTTTTCAATTTTTATTTTATTTTAAAATTAATTAATACTCTATAACTCAAACTAATTATAATAAATAAAATATAATTCAAAAAATCACCAAAATTGGTTCAAGTGGTCCTCTAGTCATTAGGAACACCCCATAATTTTCTTAAAGACAGAAACCTTTCCTTGGTCATGTTGTTGAATTTTCTTTGAAAACCCTTATTTTCTACTAAAAATAATTATATAAATAAATTAAATTCAGAAAAATCACAATTTTCTCCTCCAATGTCTTAATTGACATGTTCGTGAGGTGAGATAAAAATTTCAAATTCATTCGAGCTCAATTTAGTGAGTTATGGAATAAATAAGCTTAAAAGTGGCATAAAGGTAATTAAAAATTTTAACCCTTAATTAAAACTTTAGGTTTAATCAAAATAGGGGGGTAAAATATTTGATTTTAATTTTCTCTTGGATGAAACTTAGGGAAATTAAGGGGTAGAAACCCATTAAACACTTTGAAAATATCAAAATGAAACTTTAATTAATTAAATGATTTAAATTTTGGAAAGAATATATTTAAAATTTGGATTATTAAAATAGGGATATTATTAAGAGGATATTTATTCTTTAAATTAAAAAAAAAATCCCTAAATAAGTCACTTTAACAATATTTAATTCTTAATTAAAAATTAAAATAATAATCCAAATTAACAATTAAAACTACAATTAAAACTAAAATTAAAACTAAAAGTAAATTAAAATTAAATTAAAAATTAAAATTAAATTAAAAATTAAAATTAAATTAAAATTAAAATTAAAATCAAAATCAAAATTAAAATTAAATTAAATTAAATTTAAATTAAATTAAAATTAAATTAAATAAAAATTAAATAAAATCAAGTAAAATTAAATAAAATTAAATTAAAATTAAATTAAAATTAAATTAAAATTTAATTAAAATTAAAAATCAAATTGAATTAAATTAAAATCATTTAACAACAAACCGAAGTGAAATCATTAAGAATTAAATCTAAAATAATTGGAACACTATTCCAAACTTAAAATCATCAATTAAAACCTCATAATCAATCTAAAACACTTTAAATAACTAACTCAAATTTGATTAAAATTCTCAGTAAAGCAACTTGCCCTTAAAGGCTTTAATTATTATAACTCTTAAATAGAGTATTAAGTGAGATGTCACTTCATTCATCGGGTAATCAAATACCTAAGTTCACTGAGCAAGAGACAAAGTTTAACTAAACTCTTGGATGATTATTTCATCTGTGCAATTAAATTTACTTGGACTCAAAAAAAATCCTAGAAATATTGAAAAGATGTTTAGGACTCGTCCTAAGCACTTCCTCAATACGACGGGATGTTTTACAATAACAACTAAATTTAATTTTTCTTTAATGAATAAAATCATCCTTAAACCAAACCAAGAACCTAGACGTCATAGGAGATGACTAGTTATAGGATTAGGAATTTGGTAGACAACCTAAACCCTTCTCTTAGCTTTACCTAGGTATCTGTTGAAGTATTTAAATGCCTTAACATGTGTTTTAAGTGCAGCTTGGGATGACGGGAAGACCCTCCAGGTACGCTTTTTATTTTATTGCAATTTACTTACATGCACTCTACTTTACTTTTCTTGCATGATAAATAAAACTGTTGCATGAAAAACAAAACCTTTAGGATAGTCCCTGAATTGAAACCAAAACTAAATTAAAAGTCATTACAAGATAAAATTCATCGTCACAACATTCCAAAATATAAAACGACTCTAAATTTAATCACAAACAGAACCACAAAACTACAATTGCAACTAAATTAAAATGTCTCGTTGAATGATCGGGAATACCTCGGATGATGTAACCCACGTGTTGCTAACAGGATTTCCCACGGTCTAAATGAAAGTGTGGAACTCATTTAGTTGAGTTTAACAAATTCATCTAGACCAAGTGAATTCGACGAAAATAACAGTGCCGGGATGACGAAACCGTAGGATCTTAATCGATTCTGTTTAATCAACTTTAAGATTTGTTTTAATTAAAATATTAAAAAATACTTGGATTTTAAGATTTTCTCTAAACCAAAACACTTCTCTCATCTCCTGATTTATGACTTCTAAAACTAAACCTCTCGCAACAATAAGGAGCTCTGAGCATGTGGGCATCACTGGTCATCGTCATCGCAAAACTCGGTCTACTTCAAAGAAACCTTTCTTAGAATTAAATAACCAAGCCATAGGATTTCGAGGTAGTTCGCTCTAGTGCAACATAAATCCTAAACTTTTTGTTAGCATTTGCATAATCATGTTATTCAAATTAAGCCCTAACAGTGTCTTAGGACTCCGAGGTAGTCGTTCGGTACGACATAAACCCTCACATCTTCGAGGCTATTCGTATGATTATGTCATACTAATATAAGTCCTAATTAATTAAAATTGGCGGATTGCAACATTAAATAATTTTCTTAAACTCAAAGCCAAACAATGGATAGTTCGGGAAGTCGCCAAGATTCTTCTGGATCCTCGACTTTCTCCTACTTCTCTTCCTTTGGACTCCGGAAAATAACTGTTCCAAATTTGATCCATTCCCTATTGAAATTTCCAAAACTAAATCTTTTGAAAACCTTAAACTTTGAAATTCTTGAGTGCAAAACCACTGATCATTATTGAGAGTTTTCTTAAATGATTCCCGTTATTTAAGATGTAATTAACTATAGGGGCTTGCCCTTATAGGGAACTTTAAGAACCCGTGTAATATAAACCCCGCTTTATTTCTTTATATTAAACGTGGGAACTCGTTTCGCTTACAAAATTGGTTCGCAGACCAAACGGATGTCACAAATCTTCTAGTTTATTTAACCGAGCCCCATCATCAAGCAGTGTGTCTATTCTTCGGGATAGATACACGATTTGTGGTGCGGTGCTCGTTGAATTATTCAACTTAAAGAATAGAATTATTCAACTTAAAGAAGAATTTTTTATTTTAAGATATTTTTCTATTCATAGCAAAAATCATTGAATTTTAGAAGTATTAAGAAATCAAAAATTAAAACTTGAAAAAGAAAAGATTGAAATTCTTTTTGAAATCTATTCACGTTATAGTAATTAAGTGAAAATGTATAAGTTTGAAAATATAAGTTAAGGATACCGAAGTTCAAAACCATTAATAGGCTATCCAAATATAGTAATCCTCTCTGTTAAAAAAAAATGAGGAGAAGCTTGAGGAGATGCCAAATTAAAAACTGGCTTCACTTGAATTAGCTTATAAGAAAAAAAACAGATTACATATTTTACTTAATTTTTATTCATGTATCTTTATTAGAAAAGATTTTCATGAAGATCTTTTTCTTGTAAATAATTTATGTGATCTTAATACAATAAACTACAATTATTTTTCGAAGTGAATGAAATTTTTTTTTTGAAATCTTATGATTTGGTAGTTAAATATACTTTAAATTCTTAAAATTAAACTTAGTTAGTTAAATTTGGTTAATGATTTACTGAAGCCTTTATAAAATAAAAAATTGTAAGAAATCTTAAATATTTACCTTTTATTCCAATTGTGTTTTGGATGTAGGTGATGCAAAAATGTCCAAGAAGGAAAAAAAGATGAAAAAGGAGCAAAAAGGAGCAAAAATAGAGCCAAAATGCAAAATTGTAAAAATAATTGGTTTGGCGCCTAGGCACCAGAATCCGGCGCCTAAGCGCCAGTTTGATACGGAATTCTGTATAATTTTTAACGACTTTTGGACGGTTATTTTGACGGTGTGGACCATATAGAAGATTGACAGTTATTCATGGATTATATGACATGTGATACATTGTATTTGGACGCTTGGAAACGGTTAGGATCGCGAAGAGGTGCGACCCAAAGTGAAGAGGTGCAAAGAACTGAACGCAGAGTCCGGCGCCTAGGCGCCAGATTCCGGCGCCTAGGCGCCAGACACACCTTCTAGAAGATTCATTGAACATGGTCACATTTTGAAGAGGTACCTCAAGGCAACTCTTGAAGCCTATAAATAGGAGGCTACTCCTTCATAGAAAAACGCCAAAAAGTCCACAACCCAACCAAAAACCACCTAGTCCCATAGTTCCATTTAGAGAGAGAAATTAGAGAAATATTTTAAGGGCCATATTTATAGTTTCTTTTATTATCCAGTGAGTTTATTTTAGAGTTTGTATTAAGAGTATTTAAAGAGTTGGTGCTTTTGAAGTCTATTTACTTTGGAGTCAGAAGGATTCAGAGGTTCAGTTGGAGAAACACTTGAGATAAGTATTTGTATTTTGATTCAAAGTTTTATTTATATTTTTTATTTTTTAAATTCAATGTGTTATGAGTAGTTACTTTAATTTCTCTTTTCAATTATGAAAAGATAAATAAGATAATATAAAATTTGTTGGAGAATTAAAAACTATATATATATTTTTTAAAAATTTGATGATATTAATACTAGATCGTAATTTACTATTTAAATTGGCCATTTAAATTGTTAAAATCTGTTGAAGAGTTTTGAGACCTAGAAGGAGATGACTCTTAACTAGTAGATATCACATGAATCTTTGGGTAGTCGAAGGCCTTGCGCTGGTTATTCAAGGTGAAGTGCAAATAAATAGGAAGATATTATTTAATGAGCATAGAATTGATAAGTTTTTAGAGTGACAGACTAAATTCTTGTAATTTGGCTTATAGAGAAGGAAAGGGTCACTAGTAGGGCTGACCATAGCCACCCTTGGACATTTAGTAGTGTGAGCCTAAATTAACCCATTCTACTAACAATACATCCAGACCTGATCTATAGATTAGCTAATATTCTTTAGACTATCGAGCGAAGGTAAAGAATAACAATGCTTCTATTTGGCACAATACCATAAATTTATATTCTCCATGAATATTACATTATCTAAAACATCTTGTATTAATTGAAAGGAAGAAAGTTTTTTGCTTGTTTTTATTTACATCAATCATTACGTTATTACTGCTTTATTTCTGCATCTAGTAAATTAAATATCAACTTGTGAACTTTAAAAGAAATACAAAAAAATAAAATCAAAATATTTAAAAAAATATATAATCCTCCTCGTGGGATCGATACTGGTGTCTTTATTTAAAGCCTTATATTACTTGAAGCGATACATATACTTGTGTAGTACCCCTAGTGTGTAAAATGTTTTCCATAAAATTATATTATATACACTAGCCATTATAATTATTTGAGTCAAATTATTGACTATAACATAATTTTGATAGCATAAATTACTGCATTGTTTGGCGATTGCAAACCAAGATTTTGGTGTATGGCTGCGGATCGAGGGTCAGCTACTGCTCGTTCTAGCACATCTATTTGACTTGGTTTTTCATCACTGCTCTATTCTCTTTGTCAGAGTACTGGAGTAGTTGCTGAGCTTTCTGAAGAAAAGCTTAAGTCGACGAAGCCTATAGGAAGAGAGAGTGTCAGCATTTATGACCGATTGCGAGGTAAGAGTTCTACTGCACCTGCTAGTTCATTACTTACTTCAGGTAGAGCTTCTTCTTCTAGTCCATCTACTTCTGCTGAGCCATCATCTACATTTTGGGAAACCATGCATGATCAGTTCATGAGCAACAACATAAGTTATTCTTAACTCATTGCAGAGTAGATACCATAGACAAGAAGATTGATCATCTTTCTGAGTATACACAAAGAAAGAGTGATTATGATGTTGAATATTCAGAGTCTATAGTGAGATTTCTGAAGGGTGAGCATGATGTTCAGTTCCCTACTTGTCCCAGATTTTCACCCTATGTTGATTCTAAGGATATGGAGCTCACTTTTGGTGATGATTATAATGAAGCTACAGACTGTGATTAGTAGCTTGATTTATCTTTAGATATTGTTGTGATGTTATTTATTGATGTTATTTGTGAACTTTTTATTATCTAATGTGTGTTTAAGACTGAGATGTGAATGAATTTATATAAAAGTTTATTTCTTGTTTCGGCCTACTTTTTAGTGTTCATGAATAGTTAGTAAATTTGCATGTTCTAAAATAATTTTTTTTAGAAATTAACTCCTGCTCTGCAAAACTTTTCTATATATGCTTAATCATTTCTGTTATATTCATATTGAAGCATGTGTAGAAGTAGAGTATAGTTTTTCCTTACTACATCATTGTTATACTTAGATTAATTCTTGTTTATTTCTTTCTCTCATGCTTTAGAAAATTTCATAATTCATATTTATACTAAAGCTGAAGTTTGGGGGAAGGAAAATATTTATCAAATTTAAATATTATTTGTCCTTAAAGAACTATTATTTTCTTTAAAAATATATTAACATAACATAAGAAATGAAAAATCTATTTAAGAATATCTAAAATTTTGAATTTATAAATAATTTAGTATACTTAACTAATATTTCAAAAATTTTTGTTGATTTTAAGAATAAAATTATTTAGCTTAAAGAATAATAAGATGAAAATTTTTCTATTTATAGTAAAGAGAATTGTAATTTTTGAAATGCTAAGGAATCAAGATTATTGCTTGAAAAAGAAAAAATTGAAATAAGTTTGGAAAAATATTAATGTCATATTTATAAAGCAAAGATGTATAAGTTTTTGAAAATAAGTTAAGAAAAGTGAAGTTCAAAAAAATTAACAGGTTATCTAAAAATAGTAATCCTCACATAACAAAAAGAAGAAGAAAAAAAGGGTGAGGAGAAACTTTAGCAGCAACATCAGGATTTTGAATAGTTATATGAATTTCATCTGTTGTTGGGTCAGCATAATCTCTTAAAGGTCTTAAAAAATTTCCAATTTCATTTCTTTGATTATCTTGAATATTCGCCATTTTACAAGGATTTTAAATTTGTTTTTGTTGTTTTCTAATTTTTCTGACAGTACGCTCTAACTCCGAATCGTAAGGCAGTAAACCTATAGATCTGCTACTACGCATATACAAACACAAATACTTTTATAAAAACAAACACAATTACACATTACAAAATAAACTTACTTCGTTACTTAACTTTTGCTTTCTTAACTCTGTTACTTATTTAACTTTGTTAATTTCTTAACTTCGTTAATTATCTCCTCGGCAATGACGCCAAAAACTTGATGCTCGACTTTATATTTGGCAAGAATTTATGAACTCAGATTTATAGATTTATAATAATTTTGTTAAGTCCAAGCATTCAATGCAAGTATACATATCATATCAAGTAATACAGGGCTCTAATGGAGTCCTAGATATCGATCCCTGATCCACTTAAAAAATACCCATTTTTATGCCTTATTTATGATTTAATTCTTAAGGATATTATGCTTTAATGAAAGGTATTTTCATGTTTTTGGATGTAGATGATTAAAAAGAGCTAAAGAAGGAAAAAAAGAACTAAAAGGATAAAAAATGGAGCTTATGGAGCAATTTTTGGACTTATTGGCCTGGCGCCTAGGCGCTAGAGTCCGGCACCTAAGCACCAGTTCGATACAGACGTTGTTAAGTTTTTTTGATGACTTCGGGCAGTTATTTTTACGGTGTTAAGCGGTTATTGGAGCTTCTAGAAGACTGGAAGTTACTCCTAATATATAGGACATGTGATACAATGTATTTTCACACAAGGAAACGGTCTGGATCGTGAAGAGGTGCAACCCGAAGTGAAGAGGTGCGAACGACTTGGTCACGGAGTCCGGTGCCTAGGAGCCAGATCCAGGAGCCTAGGTGCGACGGTTACCTTCTAGAAGATACATTGAATTTGGATGAATTTTGAAGAGGTGCCTTAAGCAATCCCTAGTCAAATTCAAAGGTCTATAAATAGGAACCCATTCTACAGAGAAAATTGCACCAACCCCCCCCCCCCCCTCTTCGTACACATACCCATTTTAGCCTATTCTAGTTTAATTTAGTCTCTTCCATACTTAGGGTGCCACTTTATTTTGTATCTAATGAGTTTATTTTGAGAGTTTATTGTGTTTAATTGGTGTTGGAGTTTTTCATCATTGTGTTGGAGTCAGTAGAAGTCAGCGGAGCTCTTGAAGGAACACTTCAGATAAGTATTTGTACTTTGGTTCAAAGTTTTATAAATATGTTTTGTTATGTTATTTTAATGAGTTCCGAGTAGTTAGTTATCTTTCTCCTTTCAACTATGAAAAGATTATAAATTAATTAAATTTTGTAGGAGAATTAAATATAAAATATTTTAAATATTGTGATGATATTAATACCTGATCTTAGTTTACTTTTTAAATTAGCCATTTAATTTGTTAAAACCTATTGTAGAATTTTGAGACCTATCCAGAGATAAATTCTTAACAAGTAGGTATCACATGAATCCTTAAGGTAATCGAAAGCTTTACGTGAATTATTTAAGGTGAAGTACAAATAAATAGGAAGATATTATTTATTGGGCATAGAATTAATAAGTTTTTAGAGTGACAGATTAAATTCTAGGAGTTTGATTTATAGAAAGGTAACAGGTCACTGGTAGGGCCGACCATAGCCACCCTTGGATATCTAGTAGTGTGAGCCTAGATTAACCCATTCTACTAATAACACATCCTGAGCCTAACTATAGATTAGTCAGTGTTCTTTGCACCTGGATCAAAGGGTAAAGAATAGGAATGCTTCTATTGGCACAATACTATAATCTTAATTCCCTACAAAAGATAATTAATCTATAATTCTTGGATTAGTTGAAAAGGAGAAAGTCGTTTTTATAATTGCATTGAATTACTGCTTACTTTACTTTCTTGCTTATTTCTTACTGTCTTTTAGTAAAAGTTATTAGTTAATTAAATTTGAATATATATATATATATATATATATAAAAGTATATATAATTTGCATAAGAAAATTTCAAAATATTGTTTTTATATATTTTTACTTTTTATTTTTATTATCCTTGTGGGATCGATAACCAGGACTCCACTAGAGCCCTCTATTACTTGAATGAAACGTATACTTGCATTTAAAATTGTAACTTTTACAATAATTAAATCTAATAAAATTATAAAAGTAAACCTCGCACATCAAGTTTTTGAAGCCATTTGCCAGGAAATAAATCTTTTAAAAGTGGTATCAAAATCTTGTATTTTGAAACTTAATTAAAGTCGCATCGCTTCAATATGCATCTTATGAAATACATCAAGCCTCAAAAGAATGAGCAAGCTAAATTTTTAAACATTCATATGAAACGTACTAGGCTTAAAGAGAAATATAGCATTCCAAATTTTTTTTAAAAAAAGACCTTCATATGAATCATATCAAGTTAAGGAGAATAGAGAAAAACAACTTTAAAGGCTTCCTTATGAGATGCTTCAAGCTCAAAAAGTAAACATGCCCTTTTGAACTTCAATATGAAGCATACCAGATTAAAAAAGAATGGGGGGAAGCATTTTAAAAGCCCTGATATGAAATGTATTAAATTTCAAGGAGGATGAACATGCCATTTAAATCCCCTTTACGAAATATGCCAACTTTAAAAGGAGTAGAGCATGCCAAACTTTAAAATCTTCACATGAAACATGCTAGTTTTAAAAGAGTACAATGCAAAGTATTCCACTTTAAACTTCCACATGAAACATAACAAGTTTAGAAGAGAATAGAGCAAAGCTTTGAACTTTTCATAAGAAGTGCATCAAAAATAATTAAAAAGAAGTAGGCTTGCCTTTGGCTACCAAAGAAGCACAAATAAAGCCATTTAAACATCACATGAGACAAAGAAAAATTCCATCTTCCCCTCTTTGAGATTCCGACCAAGCCAAATGGAGGCATGAAAAAGCTTCCAAACTTCAAGTGAAACAAAGCAAATACTAAACTTTCATATGTGTGTCTATTGGCTAGCTATAAGTGGAACAAAGGAACTCAAGAATCATCTTATAAAACACCCCAAGCATGTAAAGCCATATGCAAATTTCAGCCAAGTCAAGAAAGAGCAAAAGAAGAAATCCAAAATCTCACATAAAACACCTCAAGCATTAAACCTTTAAGCTTCCCAATATAAAACTTTGGCTAGGAAATTTTTTTAATATACCACATGAAATAACCATAGTCTAAATCATCTCAAGCATGCAATTTCCTTTTCATCCAAAGAGAAATAGATAAAATTTTAAATAGCATGAAAATCAACAAATCTTTCAAGTAAAAAAAAGAGAAAGAAATAACTTTGCATCAAAATGTAGAACAAACCAAATGATGGATTGAAGCAAGCGACTCAAAATTCCTACAACACTTCTCCTTCCTTGCTTATGCATATTTTGGCCATCCATAAAAACTGAGAAAGAAGGCCATCTTATAGCCAAGGGAGAAGGAAGAAGAAGCCCTAAACATTCCCATGAGTAATACCCAAAGGTCCAAAGAAGGTGAAGACTCTTACCCATTTTCGAGATGATGTAAATGAAAAGAAAAGCCATGGAGAAATGACCAAGCACCATAGAAGTAGAAGGGGTTGCCATGGATGTGACTTAGGGCCAGAAGATGCTCCCATGGTAGATTTCACAAGGAGAAGAAGAGGCCACGTTACCCTTGGAGCAAGAAGAGGAGGGCTCGGCCAGGGCAAGGAGAAAAATTACCAAAATGCATGGAGAGCGGTTCAGCCAGGGCAAAATCGCGACAAAGGGGGAGGGGGCTCGACTGGTTTTCACGAATTGAAGAGAGGGGAGGTCGGCAAGGGTTCGACCAAACTTAGGCTAGGTGTGGGTTTGAGCTGGAATTTGATTTAAGTGCTGAAAACGTGAGTTTTAAGTAATATCACGCCGATTTAGAGCCGATTTCATAGTGCGTCAAAATATAGCAACTTATAAATTATTCCCAAATAATTTCAACGTTTCGGACGCAACGACACTGTCCGTTTTTGAATCCCAGGTCGTTCGGGCAAGTTCATCGTTAAATAGGCCAAAACGTGTCAAATTCGATTTAACCCGATATTTTGACTCGTCGTCGATCAAATCAAAATTTTGATGTCAGTTTTGGGAAAGTAGGGAGTGTCGAAATATTTTGTAAATTTTTGGGAATATTTGGGATTTGTCTGGAATTTTGGAAATTTTGGGCATGCGGGGATATTTTGGTCAATTTGGGGATTTTTGGGAAAATGTTCAAATGGTCGAATTAAAAGTCTGAGGCGGTGTAAAATGAAATTTGGAGTTAAACGACAGTGTCCGGAAGCGTTTCTGACCACTGTGGAGGGTTTTACGAGGCCCAAAATGTCGTTCAAGTAACGACTATTTAAGCCACGAGGGGTCCGCCGATAGCTCAAAAGTATGGCACGTTTACAGTCAAACTTCCCAGTTCGACGAGAGGAATACTCCGGAGAAATTTTTGGGAACCCTGGGTGACCCTGTGGAATTTTGGGTTATGGCCCCCTTTTTAGGGGCAATTTAGTAATTTCGGGGTATATTTGAAATTTTGGGAAAAGTGAAGTATTGTTAGTCCATGAAGTATGGAATCATTCTGGATGGGTTACAGGATAAGGAAAGCCTCTTTGGTCCTCTATCTGGTGATCTTAGCTCTTTTAGCCATAGGCTTAAGGCTAGTGAGACCACTCACATGAGTTTCCAAAGGGTCCGAAGATCGAAGTGAATTGTAATCGATTTATGATGTGAGTGTTGAATGTAATGTGTTATTGTGAATGCCAGTGTGTGACACAGGCTACTCAAGGGCTAATCCTAAGGCTTAATCACTTATAGGGATTTCACTTAAACTTCCTTATGCATGGTCTCTTCCTCCCAAAATTGGAGGTTAGGCCTTGAGCACATGAAAGTTCAAGTGAAGTACGAAAAGTTTGAATTTCTATGGAGAGAGTTTCATTACTAGTCCTCTAAGAAAAGTAACTAGGACGTCCTATGGCTAGAACCTAGGCAATCTATTGAGATACTAGACCTCAACCAAAATTGAGGTAAACAAATGGACCCCCAATAGGTGTGGTGTGCGGGAAGAGCACACCGCACGTATTGGTGTTGACTGACGAGATCAACCAAACCGACACGACTATCTGAGTGTAAACTGTAGATAGAAAGAAGTTTCCAGTTTGGGAGTACCCGCAGGGGATTAAACTTCTGCTAGGGAAAGGTGGGTGGAGATCCTTCAAAATAAAGATGTGAGTTCATGACTCCACATCCTGAAGGGGATCCAGTCCAAGCGACTGTTTAGAATTTGATGGAAATTTGGAGTTTGAGAATTTGAATTTTGATTTGAAGTAAATTTGAGATTTTGATTTTAATGTTTTAACTTGTTGATTTTGGAATTTTTGAGATTTTAATTTTGTTGATTTTGGCTTGTTGATTTTTTTTTGAAATTTTGATTTTGAAGGTTAAAGGTAACTGAGCGATCTTACATCACTCCCAAAGAGTGTGTGATGTAGAATATTTATGGAAACTGTAGGGAAAGCGAAAGAGAACAAAGAGTAAATGTAAGGAATCGAGCGATCCTGCGTCGATCCTGGAATTTATGACATGTAGAAAAAGTATGAAAATTGTAAGGAATCAGACGTTCTAGTACCGATCCTAGAATGTGTGACTTGTAGGAAAATATGAAAATTGTATGAAAATGTATGACTTGTAGGAAATACAGAAATTGTATGGAAATGTATGACTTGTAGGATATGCGGAAATTATACATAAATGTATGACTTGTAGAATAAGCATAAATTGTAGTTAAATGTTTGACTTGTAGGATATGCAAAAATTATAGGGAAATGTATGACTTATAGGAAATGTGGAAAAGTAAAGTAAGGAATCAGATGATCACGTACCGATCCTAGAATGTGTGACTTATAGGGAAATGCAGAAATTGTAGGGAAAGAGATTGGACGATCATGTGTCGATCCTAGAATGCGTGACTTGTAGGAAATGCAGAAATTGTATGGAAATGTATGACTTGTAGGAAGTGTGGAAATTGTAGGGAAATGTATGACTTGTAGGAAATGCGGAAATTGTAGGGAAATGTATGAATTGTAGGAAATGCAAAAATTGCATGGAAATGTATGACTTGTAGGAAATGTGAAAATTGTATGGAAATGTAGGAAAATGTAATCAACCTTGGTGGAATTTGAGCAGAGATCATGCAGCTCGTACAAGAGGTATGGACACTTGTAAGATTCCTAGAATTTGAATAGACTTGAAATCTGTGATGATGTGTGAGATATTAGAATTTGTGAAGCACTCTATTTGGAATGGAGAAGTTCCAGAATGAACTAGAGGCGTGGAATTTTGAAGAGAGAACTTAAGTTTTGAGTTTGTTTAAGTTTTCTTAATTTGAATTTTATTTTCCTTTCGTTGATGTGTCTCACTTTGATTTATTTGTTGATGTTTTGGTTTCAATTTTTTTTTGTTTAATTTATTCACGAGGTTTTATTTTAACTTTGATTCATGTTGTAATTTCATTTACATGTCTGTTTATTATTATTTGTATCGTTCTTTGTTCTCTTTAAGTTGGGATCCAAGTATGGCCCTACGGCTTATTAACCATCGCACACAGAAGGAGAAATTCTAAAAAAAAAATCTTCAATCATTTCACTGAAGAAATATTTTGGTATAACTGATCAAATGCTGATAAGTATCGCCAAAACTGATCAGGTACAAACATCTGCATGTAGTGAGTTGAAATATCCATCAAATTGACATTGGAGTAGTAGAAACTGTTGTAAACTGATGTAGAAACAGGTGAAAATTTGTCGATGTCTGGTATGTCGTCCTGTGGACAAGCCAACCTCCCATAGGCTACGCTCTGGAACAAAAATCCCCTCAGGATCACCCAGAGGCATTGCCATAAAAGCGGTAATGGGCGGTAGCTTTTTAGCTCTGGATCTGGTTCGTAGTAAAACAATGTCTTGTCTTCATCCATTCATCTGAATGTGACTAAACTCTTCATCCTTGAACCCCTGGGATGAAGTGCTTGGCTAGGTCCGCTCCATTTCCCTGAAGCACCAAAACTGATCCAATTGGTAGGGTGATCTTCATTGCGCCTTTGAATTCTCCTGCTCCAACGATCATTATCTCTGAACCAAACAAATATCGCATTCACTGATGAATGAAATTGTGCAGAATGGTTTGACAAAGTCATCGTGATCGATATAAGGTGGGATGCAGTACCCATCCTCATAAATATTTATGATGCAACTGTTGGGATTACAGTCTGCCAGCAGAATATGCCATTCAATCATCCTTTTGATCATCCATTTAATCTCTGGCGGCATTTCATCCACCTCATCATGGTGTAGGATCCCTGGGGGATTGCCTTGTCTATCTTTGCGAAGTTGTAGCAGCAGCCACATAGTATCGTGAATCTGCCTTTGCCTTTTCCATTTTCTGGGTTCTGAATAAGTCTTTCTTTTCAAAAACCTTTCCCTACCCCAATCTTGGAGAGTCCAAACACAGGCCAGGATCTTTTGTTCATCTTTCTTTAAGAATACATTTATGTATAGCTCCAGGCCTTCCAAAATGTTAACTGCTTTTCCCTGGATGATGTCGTAGTGCTGGAATGTGTCTTTTCTAACCTTTCTGATCTTTATCATAATGTAATCTGGTATCGGTGGTGGCGGTGGTGGCGGTGGTAGCAGGCCGTATTCTGGTATGTAGGGCTCGATGTCAGGTCGCTCTCCCAACTGCCTCCTTAGTGTAGCAGTGACATACGCTTCATAAGTTCCATATTCCTCCAGTCGCAAAGACATTGCAGTCCAGGCATACTGAGAATGCCCCTGAAGTAGTCAACTGTCGAGGGAAGTTAGAGCTGTACATCGGGTATCCTATGAAAATTTCCTCCTTCAAGTCCTGTACTAGCTCTGGTACTTCTGCGAGCTCCGGTTCTGTGTCAGTTCTTGGCTGAGTTTCTTCTATCTCTTTCATCTCAGGTTTGTAGGGAGCTTCCTCTGAAACTGGTGGTACCTCAGTGGCTAATTGTCGGGCCTTCTTCCTCTCCATCCTGTCTAGGAGACGGCGTTTGTGGTGATTTACGTTCCTTCTCTTAGTACATCCAAATGGCGTATCCGGGTGTCTCTCAATAGAAGGTACAACTAGATCACATCTCGGAGTGGTGAGAATGGACGAAAGCTGACTGTGTCTGCTGTCAAGCAAGTGTTAATCGACAAATCCTCAAGTACCACCGTACCCCTAAGACTGTCCTTCTTTCTGAAGTGCGAGGTTTAAGCCACTCTTATAAGCAAATACCGACTTGCGTCCTGACAATTCCTGCATAAGAACGACAGGAGAGATGTCAGTGGTTGGTCTTTTGCGCGAATAATAACAATATCAAAATTTATTTTAATGAGTTCTAAGTTATGTGGTTCCAAATTATGTCAATGGGATTATGTTATTTAGTGTAATCCCATGGAATTTAGAATAAAATAAAATTTCACATGAATGTTTTGTGGTAAGTGATTTTATTTTATTTTATTTTGAGGTTATTACAAAATTTTTAAACCCAGTCACAGATACTGGCCACATAGCTTCATCGGAACAAAAGTCCTTCTTTAACACTTTCACGTCGCGTAGTATCTCTTCAGGTATCATCCATTTATCGGCAACATAGGCCTTTCCCCTTGCAAATCTACCAACTGGTAAGCTCCTCTAGAGTAAACTTCCTCCACAACAAATGGTCCTTCCCAAGTCGGATCGAATTTCCCACTTATCTTGCAATGTCTAAGAATAGGTCTTCTGAGTACGAGTACAAGGTCACCAACTTTGAACGATCTCGGGCGGACCAATTTGTCGTGGGATTCGATTATCTTTGCTTGATAAAGTTCCAAATTATGTTGAGTGAGTAATCTCTTCCCTTCGAGGTTTTCCAATTCTGCTAGTCAGAGCATGACATTGCCTTCTGTAGTGATTTGATCTGTAACGGCGACTCTAAGTTATAGTAGTTGTACTTCCAATGGCAAGATTGCCTCGGACCCGTACACGAGAGAATAGGTTGTAGATCGTGTCGGAGTTCTAACTATCATCCTGTAAGCCCAGAGCGCTTCTATTAACTTCTCGTGCTATTGTCTTTTATTATCGTTGAGCATTTTCTTCAAAAATCTGTACCAGTGTTTTGTTAAATGCTTCTGCTAGTCCGTTAGCTTTGGGGTAGTAAATTGTAGAGTACCTCTAATCTATCCCGTGACGTCTGACGAAATTGTTGATTTTGGTTCTCTTAAAGGAGGACCCATTATCGGAAATGATTTTCCATGGCACACCGAATCGGTAGAGACCCGCTCCTTGAAGAACTGTAGAACTTGTTGTGTTGTGACCTATCATAATGGAACGGCCTCTGCCCATTTTGAAAAGTAATCTGTAGTGGCGAGAATGAACCTGTGTCCTTTAGAAGAAGGAGGGTCTATCGGACCCACTATGTCTGTACCCCAACACTCAAATAGCCACGATGTAATCGTGGGGTGTAGAACATTCGGAGGTTGGTACAGGACTACTCCATGTACTTGACATTGATGACATTTATTAGCTGTGTCCATGCAATCTATCATCATTGCCGGCCAGTAGTATCCGAGTCTCTTGATTTTCATTTTTATTTTCGGTCCTGACGGTGTGCTCCACACAATCCGACATGAACCTCTTTGACGATATTTTGTGCTTCTTCTTTGCCGAGACACCTAAGCTACATCTGGTTGAAGAATCTTCTATACAGAACACTATTAATTAATGTGTACGACATTGCTCTTTTCTGTATCTGGTGTGCCGTAGACTTATCTTCCGGTGACTTTTCAATCTGTAAATATTTTGTTATCAGCTGATGCCAGTCTGACATGTCATCTATTACTGTAGCTGCTAGTCTTTCATTTTCTATTTCGTGCAAAGTGTCGAGGTCTATCTATGAAAGAACCTGGTATCCTCGTATAGTGATATCTATAGAATCCTCCGGTGGACATGCAAATTCTTTAGGTAGTTTTACTAAAGCATCTGCGTAAGAGTTATCTGCTCTTGGAATTCTATAGAATGTTACGCTGGGGATTCACTTCAGTAGTTTCATTATGTATTTGTGGTAATCCGCTAATCTTGGTTTCATAATTTTGTACTGTCCTGCCACTTGCTGGATGACGAGCTGTGAGTCATCATAAATGAAATTGTCAGTTATGTCCATTAAAATTGCCAATTCCAGACATGTAATCAAGTCTTCGTACTCAGCTTCATTGTTGATGCATGGTTCTGTTATGTGGTAGGAGAAGCTTAGCATTTCTCAATCCGGTGTCATGAAGATCAAACCAATACCTGCCCTACCTAGTATCACTGTATGCCGTCCTTTATCTTTGCTGACTGAAGAAGCATAATCGAAGTACATTTCACAACGTCATGTTTTCAGTTTCTCTACTTGTAGTATTCGCTCATTTGGTAGTTCGTCGTCAAGCGGAGACCTAGCTGGTAGTGGGTGCACTATAAGGAATTCTGCTAAAATTTGCCCTTTGATAGCTCCAAGAGGCACGAAAGTTTTGTCAAATTGCAATAGTATCATCGACCATCTTGCAAGACATCTACAAAGAGTTGGTTGGGTCATCAAATATTGCAATCGATTAACTTTCGAAATCAGGTTTACCTTATGAGATAACATGTAATTTCTAAGCTTCTGAGTGGCGAAAACTAAAGCTAGACAATGCTTCTCAATAGGAGGACACTTTATTTCCATCGATATTAGATGTCAACTCAAGTAGTAGAGTGCAGTTTCCTTACCCTCATCATTGACTTGTGTAAGGAGAGCTCTGAGGGAGTCGTCTAAGGCCGTGGTATAAAGTATCAACGGTCTACCCTGGATAGGGGCTGCCAGAACGGGTGGTGTCATATAATATCGTTTAATTTCTTCGAAGGCATGTTGGCATTTCTCTTCCCAAATAAATTTGGCGTCATTTTTAATTAAAGCTGAGAAAGGTTGACACCTCACTGTATCTAGATTACAAGTTGGAAATAATATAAAGAGTTCGGAAGAAAGAATTTGAGCACTATGAAAAAATCCAAGGAATGTATGTCAATATTCTGGAAAGTCAAAATTTTGGACTATGTGTTCACCCTTAGAGACTTGAGTCGGCC
Organism: Papilionanthe hookeriana x Papilionanthe teres; assembly: GCA_022702705.1. NCBI lineage: Eukaryota > Viridiplantae > Streptophyta > Magnoliopsida > Asparagales > Orchidaceae > Papilionanthe > Papilionanthe hookeriana x Papilionanthe teres. The sequence goes on along the minus strand of CM040425.1, from coordinate 137,889,350 downwards.
AGGACGTTTAAAGGAAAAAAGATATTCAGAACCCTAGAAATGGATGAGGGGAAAAGACAGGATTACCATTCAGTGCAGATATTGCTACAACTTTGCTTAGGACAAAAAGGAGAATCCCCCAGGTATCATGAGAAATGACATGGTTGATCATCTAACGCTAGAAATAAAGAAGATGATAAAGCGGTTCGTTTCATGGAACATACTGCTAGCCAATTATGTTCCTAACAACTCCAACATCAATATCTACAAAGAGGATGATTGTATTCAACCACATATTGAACACCATAACTTTCTGGGACCCTTTAACACTGCCTCATTCATGAGCAAGTCCAATATAATGTTCGGTAAAGAAATACAAATCATTGGAATTATGTCCCATTAATAATTGATTAATAAAATAATTTCCAACATTTAATTAATGACATAATTAATTAAAAATGGAAATTAAATCAAGAGGGGTATTAAATGGAATTTTTAAACCTATGACATTGTGGTTTTATAAAAATTCCAAAACTCCTTTATGACATAACACATGACTTCATATGGGTTAGAAACAACCCAAATGACCCATTAAAGAGAAAACAACCCATGGATGACTCATATTTAACCATGTTAAAGAGTCATAATGACATGCAAGTGAGGTGGCAAAACTATGGTGATTTGAAGTATGACTCACCCCCTTTGCAAAGTGAGGTGTCTTGCTAAGGTTAGATGAGTTTAGCCACCTCCCTAGCCACCCAATGATGAGAAGACAAGGCTTTAAACATTCTCCACACCATGGTTAAGCTCATCATAACATTTTATAAAAAATGTTAAGGGGGGGGGGAGCTAATGTGTCACCACCCCATGAAATGATAAATGATGTGTTGCAAGGAGAAGTTCTCAACCATTTGAGTCACCATTAACCTCTCCCTTAGCCAATGGAATGGAAACAAAGAGATCAAGAGCTTATCATGACAACTTGGATCCATAATTGCCATGAAATGTGCACTTGCTTAAACGGCAAAATTCTCATGGGAAATGAAGAGGTGATGGTTGTATTACATGGGGGAGGCTGTACTCCACAGCTCTAACCATACTATGATCAAATCCTAAGCTAACAAAGGTTGAAACATAGCCATTAATAGCTATAAAAGGACCCTCGTCGATATTTCGAGGAAGAGATAGAAAATCCATAGAAACCTTTAGGCCGCCCAAATCCCTTAGCTCCCAACACAAAAAGTCTTGCTAAGGACCTCAGACACCTATTCTAACCAAGATCAATCAATAGGATCTGCCCAATCAAGACCAATCAAGCCAATTAAATACCAAAATCATAATTTTATTCTAAATATTTAATTTTTAAATAATTAAACACTCTCTGGAGTATTTTAATTATTAAAAATTATTTACAAATCAGAAAAATGTAAAATTTTTAGAGAAGAACCTTTAAGTCCTTAGACACATCTCTTGATTTTTCTAAGGCTACGATAGCTCTCTAGGATGTGATTTTCTGATTTCCATGATATTTTGTAATTATTTCCAAAAATAATTATAAAATTTGAAAATTTGGAAAATTAAAATTCAAAATGATTGAGAATCTTAGGGTGACAGATAACAATCCTAAAACACTAATTCTCAAGCTATTAAATCAATCTAATAGACATTTCAAAATAAAGTTGAGATTTATTAATTATAAAATTAATATTTCAAAACCTTTTCTTAACCCATTTCATAATGGACTAAGCCAATGATGAATCCAAACTCAAATGAACTCAAGATAAACATTAATTAGGTTTAAAGATAATTTAAGCCTAATCAAAATCATTAAACCTTAGGGTTTAATACAAAATTAAGATTTTAATTAAGTTTAAAGACATATTAAACTTAATTAACCCATTAAACGTTAACTAAATTAGGTTTAATACAAAATCAAGATTTTAATTAAGTTTAAAGACACATTAAACTTAATTAACCCATTAAACCTTAACTAAATTAGGTTTAATACAAAATCAAAACTTTAATTAAGTTTAAGGACATATTAATTAATTAATCTATTAAACCTTAACTAAATTAGATTTAATACAAAATCAAGATTTTAATTAAGTTTAAAGACATATTAAACTTAATTAACCCATTAAACCTTAACTAAATCAGGTATAATACAAAATCAAGATTTTAATTAAGTTTAAAGACATTAAACTTACTTAACCCATTAAACCTTAATTAAATTAGGTTTAATACAAAATCAAGCTTTAATTAAGTTTAAGGACATATTAAACTTATTTAACTCATTGAACCTTAACTAAATTAGTTTTAATACAAAATCAAGCTTTAATTAAGTTTAAGGACATATTAAACATAATTAATTCATTAAACCTTAACTAAATTAGGTTTAGCACAAAATCAAAACTTTAATTAAGTTTAAGGACATATTAAACCTAATTAATTTATTAAACCTTAACTAAATTAGGTTTAATATAAGATCAAACTCTAATTAAGTTTAAGGACATATTAAACTTATATAATTCATTAAACCTTAATCACATTAGGTTTAATACAAAATCAAACCTTAATTAAGCTTAAGACATTATTAAGCTTGATTAAAACTTTTAAACATTAATTAAATCAGGTTTAATAAAACCTAAACCCTAGTTTGGTATAACCCATTAGACGTAATTAAACCATTAAGTCTTAACTAAAGTAGACTTAATCAAACAAAACCCTAATTAGTTCTAACCCATTAGACCTAATTAAACCATTAAGTCTTAACTAAATAAGACTTAATCAAACCTAAAATCTAATAAGGTCTAGCTCATTAGACCTAATTAAATCATTAAGTCTTAACTAAATTAGACTTAATCAAACCTAAACCCTACTTAGGTCTAACCCATTAGACCTAATTAAACCATTAAGTCTTAGCTAAATTAGACTTAAATCAAAGTAAACCCTAATTAGGTCTAACCTTTTAAACCTAATTAAACCATTAAGTCTTAACTAAATTAGACTTAATCAAACCTAAACCCTAATTAGGTCTAACCTATTAGACCTAATTAAACCATTACGTCTTAACTAAATTAGACTTAATCAAACCTAAACCCTAATTAGGTCTAACCCATTAGACCAAGTTAAACCATTAAGTCTTAACTAAATTAGACTTAATCAAACCTAAATCTTAATTAAGTCTAACCCATTAGAACTAATTAAACCATTAAGTCTTAACTTAATTAGACTTAATCAAACCTGAAACTTAATTAGGTCTAACCCATTAGACCTAATTAAACCATTAAGTATTAACTAACTTAGACTTTATCAAAACTAAACCCTAATTAGGTATAACATATTAGACCTAATTAAACCATTAAGTCTTAACTAAATTAGACTTAGTCAAACCTAAAACAATGCTTAACTTAGGTTCAACCTTGTTGGGAAATGTGGAGCCCGATCCACATTGATTTAATTAGCTTCCTAATTAAGTATCCCACCTACCGTTCACTTATCCTTCCACCTATCACTCAACTACTACATCCCACCTACCGCTCACCTACCTCCCACCTACCACTTTTATTGATTCTATAAATAGCCTCTTTAGGCTATTAAATTAGGAACAAGCAAGTGAAGAGCTAAGCAAAGAAAAGCAAGGGCCAAGCCAAGTTCTCCTAGAGAGAAAGAGAGGAAGAGAGAAAGAGAGGAAGGGAGAGAAGAAAATAGAGATTTTCTTGTAAACGTCGAGATGCTCGACGGTGTAATTCCTCGAAGAAATAAAATCCTCTGCAGCTTTGTGGATGTAGGTAAATTTTTCAAACCACGTAAATCTGTGTGTCGCTCTGGTGTTTATTTTCTATGTGCAATTTTCTGTTCCATTTTTCACTTTATTGTGTCGTTTTTCACAACAACTGGTATCAGAGCTTTGAGTTCGGATCTAAGGAAGAACGATGGGTGGAGATGAATTGAAGACATCTGGGATCGAGAAATTCAAAGGCACAGATTTTGCTTACTGGAGGATGTAGATAGAGGACTATCTCTAGGGAAAGAAACTTCATCTGCCGTTACTGGGAAAGCGATTGGAAATGATGGACGAGGCGAAACAGAATCTGTTGGATCGACAGGTTCTGGGGGTTATACAATTAACCCTGTCGAGATTAGTTTCCCACAACGTCATCAAAGAAAAGACTAATGCAGATCTCAGGTATGTATGAAAAGCCATCGGCGAATTACAAGGTGCACTTAATGAAAAAGTTATTCAACTTGAAGATGGAAGAAGGTGTGTCTGTTGTTCAACACTATCACAAATCAATTATTATCTGTTGAAATTGATTTTGATGATGAGATATGTGCGTTGATATTATTGGCTTCATTGCCAAATAGCTGGGAAGCCATGAGGATGACAGTTAGCAGTTCTGCAGGTAAATCTAAACTGAAATATGATGATATTCGTGATTTGATTTTGGCTGAAGAGGTGTGCAGGAAAGATTTTGGCGAGACCTCAGGTTCAAGTTCGACACTGATTGTTGATTTCAAAGGTAGATCACAAGACAGAAGCTCAAACACGGGAAGATAAAAATCTAAGTCTTTTCAGCAAGTAACTTGCTAGAATTGTGGCAAGGTTGGCCACATAAAAAGGAAATACAGAAATCCTAAGAAGAAGGAGAATGATGGTGCTAACGTTGCAACAGAAGAAATATAGGATGTGTTATTGTTGGCAGTTCATAGTTTTGTTGATGACTGGATACTGGATTCAGGGGCTTCCTTCCATACATCTCCCCATCGTGAGTTGATGAGAAATTATGTTGCAGAAGACTTTGAGAAGGTACATCTGGCTGATAAAAAAGCTCTGGACGTGGTGGGGATGGGAGACGTTGATATTTCACTCCCTAAAAAGAGCAAATAGACTTTGCAAAAGGTCAGACACGTTCCTAAGTTGAAGAAAAACCTCATCTCTGTTGGGCAGCTCAATGAGGTTGGTCATTCGGTAGTGTTCTCAGATAACACCTGGAAGGTTACCAAAGGAGCATTAGTACTGGCTCGGGGTAAGAAAACTGACACACTATATATGACTACTGGTTTGCTCAATACTGTTGCTACTATAGTTGCAGAGAGCACGAGAGTTCTGCGGCATTGTAGACTTGGACACATGCATCAGAGGTGCATTATGGAGAAGCAGAAGAAGGTTAATTTCTTGAAAAGTTGCAGATCAACAAAGACAGGAAAATCGAACCTTGTACAGACAAATGGTGGAGAACCACAGAGCTTTGAAGAAATTTTGCGAGATGAAAATTGGAACAAGTGGGAGCTGACCAAGAAGGGACGGATTCCCTACGAGGGAATCAGACTTGGGAGCTGGCAGAACTTCCACCAAGGAAGAAGGCATTGCACAATAAGTGGGTGTACCTGGTGAAGACTGCGCTTGGTGGCAGTAAGAGGTACAAGTTTGGACTTGTTGAAAAGAGCTTTCATCAGGGGTAGGATAGTGCTCATGCAGTGGGAGTTGTAAGCAGAGGCAAGAGTAACCCAGGAAATTGATTGGTGGTACAAGGCTACATGGACGGTAATATGTCAACTGAGGGTGTTACTCATGAGAAGCTGAAGTTGTGCTTGACTTCAGCTCGTCTTCAGGCTTGAAGACAGGGGCTTTAAGTTGGAGAGGTGGAGGATATCATGTTTGAGGAAAAGGTCGGTACAGTTAGTAGATGATGCAACCAGTAGGTGATGCGACCGGTGTCTCGACCTCTAAGTGGGAGAATTGTTGGGTAATTTGGAGACCCGGTCCACATTGATTTAATTAGCTTCCTAATTAAGAATCCTACCTACCGCTCACCTACCCTTCCACCTACCACTCACCTACTACTTCCCACCTACTGCTCACCTACCTCCTACCTACCACTCTTCTTGATTTTATAAATAGCCTCTTTTGGCTATTGGATCAGGAACACGCAAGTGAAGAGCTAAGCCAAGCAAAGCAAGGGCCAAGCCAAGTTCTCCTAGAGAGAAAGAGAGGAAGAGAGAAAGAGAGGAAGGGAGAGAAGAAAATAGATATTTTCTTGTAAACGTCAAGACGCTCGACGGTGTAATTCTTTGAAGAAATAAAATCCTCTGCAGCTCCATGGACGTAGGCAAATTTGCCGAACCACGTAAATCTGTGTCACACTGGTGTTTATTTTCTATGTACAATTTTCTTGTTCCATTTTACACTTTATTGTTGTTTTTCACAACACAACCCAACTTGATCCCAAGTTCAACCTTTAACTTAGGTTCAACCCAACTTGAACCCAAGTTCAACCTTAAACTCAGGTTCAACTCAACTTGAACCCAAGTTCAACCTTTAACTTAGGTTCAACCCAACTTGAACCCAAACTTCAACCTTTAAACTCAGGTTCAACCCAACTTAAACCCAAGTTTAACCCTTAATTCAAAACAACTTGAACCTAAATTCAAAACCTTAACTTGAGTTCAACCCATATTGAACTTAAGTCAACCTTAAGTATAGGTTCAATCTAATTTGAACCGTACTTAATTTAAACCCAAATCAAACTTAAACCCAACCTATATTGGACTTAAGTTAGCCTTAGATTTACGTTCAACCCAATTTGAACCTAGCTTAAACCAAATCTAAATTTTAATTAGGTCTACCACATTAGACTTAATTAAACCATTAAACCTTAATTAACTAAGGTTTAATCTAACCTATAACCATTATTAAGTCTACCACATTAGACTTAATTAAACTATAAAACCTTAATCAACCAAGGTTTAATTCAAACCTAAACTGTAATTAAGTCTACCACGTTAGACTTAATTAAACTACTAAACCTTAACTAATTAAGGTTTAATCAAACCAAAAACTCTAATTAAGTCTACCACACTAGACTTAATTAATCTATTAAACCTTAACCAACTAAGGTTTAATCAAACTTAAACTCTAATTAAGTCAACCACATTAGACTTAATTAAACCAATAAACCTTAACTAACTAAGGTTTAATCAAATCATAAATTATAATTAAGTCACCTACATTAAACTTAATTAAATCATTAAACCTTAACTAACTAAGTGTTAATAAAACCATAAACCATAATTAAGTCTACCATATTAGACTTAATTAAACCTTAATCAACTAAGGTTTAATCAAACCTAAATTATAGTTTTGTCTACCACATAAGACTTAATTCAACCATTAAATCTTAATTAACTAAGGTTTAATCAAACATAAACCATAATTAAGTCTGTCACATTATACTTAATTAAACCATTAAACCTTAATTAACTAAGGTTTTATCAAACCTAAACCCTAATTAAGTCTACCACATTAGATTTAATTAAACTATTAAACCTTGATCAACTAAGGTTTAATCCAACCCAAATTATAATTAAGTCTACCACCTTAGACTTAATTAAACCTTTAAAACTTAATCAACTAAGGTTTAATCAAATATAAACCATAATTAAGTCTACCACACAAGAATTAATTAAACCATTAAACGTTAACTAACTAAGGTTTAATCAAATATAAACCATAATTAAGTCTACCACATTAGACTTAATTAAACCATTAAACGTTAACGAACTAAGGTTTAATCAAACATAAACCATACATAAGTCTACCACATTAGGCTTAATTAAAACATTAAACTTTAAACAACAAAGGTTTAATCAAACTTAAATTCTAAATAAGTCTACCACATTAGACTTAATTAAACTATTAAAATTTAACAAATTAAGGTTTAATCAAATTCAAATCTAATCCTAACTTAAGTCTAACCCATATTAGACTTAAGTCAAACCATACTTAGGTTCAACTCGACATGAACCTAAGTCTAACTTAAACCCAACTTAAGTCTAACCCATATTAGACTTAAATCAAAACATATTTAGGTTCAACCTAACATGAACCTAAGTATCACCTAAACCTAATTTAAGTATAACCCATATTAGACTTAAGTCAAGTCATACTTAGGTTCAACCTAACATGAACCTAAGTCTAACCTAAACCACGACATAAACCTTAGGTTCAACCCAAATTGAATTTAAATAGACATAAATCTTAGGTTCAACCCAAATTGAACCTAAATTGACAAAGTTGAACATAAATCGACATAATCAACATAAATTTGACATTTCAAACATAAATCGACATAATCAACATAAATCCGACATTTCAAACAAAAATCGACATAACCGACATAAATCCAACATTCCGAACATAATCAAACATAAATCGACATTAATCGACATTTCAAAACAAATTCAACAAACACCGACATTAAATGACATTAATTGACATTTCAAACCAAACTTAACATAATTTTACATTGATTGACATTTCAAACTCAAATCAACATAACCGATATAAATTTGACATTTCAAACCAAAATCGACATAATCGACAAAAAATTATATTTCAAACAAAAATCAACATAATCAACATAAATTTGAGATTTCAAACTCAAATCAACATAACCAATAAAATTTGACATTTCAAATGAAAATCGACACAATCGACAAAAAATTGACATTTTAAACGAAAATCGAGATAATCAACATAAGCTTGACATTACAAACTCAAATCAATATAACCAATGTAATTTGACAATTTAAACTCAAATTAACATAATCGACAAGAATTTGACATTTCAAATGAAAAATCAACATAATTAATAAAAATCAACATAATCGTCATAAATTTAACATTTTAAATATAAATCGACATCAAATCCAAATCAACATAAATCAACATAAACCGACATTCAAGACATACTAAATCAACATCTCGAATTAAACTTGGACATCCTACAAATTTTGAGACAATTAATATTTTTATGACATTATTTCTAACAATATTTCCTTTGCAGGATGAAGACATGAAGTTTCGTTTAGATTTCCTTTGCATATTATAGGGTGTGCTAACTCTGTTTTGTAGGACGAAATTCTTAAAATGAGACGAACAATAATTACAACAAAACAACGACATTGACAAAACAAAATAAAATAACGACATTGACAAAACAAAACAAAACACAATAACGACAAAACCAAAGCCAAAAATTTTGGGTTAGCCACAAAACCTAAACAAACAACAAAATAAAATGACATAAAACCGACATGACAAAATGACATTTAGGATTGATAGTGGGTACATCTTTCTTTAAAGACAAAAATTTCCAGAAAATAAGTGATCATCATTAATAAGAAGTTTTCTTAGACAATTATAAATTGCCTAAGATGTAATTAACTATAGAAGCTTGCATCTATTGGAGAATTAAAGAACCCATCATATCTAAAAATTTCTGGTTAATACTTCATGATCTTACTTATATAGAAACTCTAGGATATGACATTCTAGAATCTTATTTTATGAGGATTATCATAAACATCCTTTTTCTCTGTTTTCTATTAGCCCTAAATTTCTTAATTCCTTTATAGGAAATATAGAAATAAGATTAGGGCAATATTAAAATAGTGTGGCGACTCCTTGACATTGACATGATACGGGAATTGATAGGGATGCAAGTCAACACCGAAAAGATTTTCATCGCAATCAATAAGAAAACCAAAAGTTCGCAAGAGGTAACATCTCGTAGGAGATCCAAGAAAAAAAATCTGTAAAGAAAATCCGTAGAAAACAATGTGGGAAAAACCACACAAAACAAAGGACTAGAACTCTAAAAGGTCCGTAAGCACGATGGTGTGAAGAACTCAAAGCTGTATTGTATGTCCCACCTTAGGTACTGACTACTAGACCAACTTTCTACAGTAGGCAGCCCTAACCCGACTCGAGTAGCCAACCGTGGACCTTTGCAAATTTTTCATTCACTTTAATTTGGATGTCATGCAAGAAAAACGTTATAGGTAAGCAGGCCATTTTGTGGTGGAGGTAATTTTGTATTTTTATTTTTTTTGAGAATGTGTATGTGTATTTTTTGTAAAGTAATTCGATCCATAGGTTGGCTACCCAAATCGAACTAGGACTGCTAACATATTTAGACTGTCGGCGGTAGAAACCCCAAGGACGGGTGATAGTATCAGTAATTTCCTTTCTCTACCCTCTCTAGGGTCTCTGATTCAGGAGATACTATTCTATGATTCTCTTGGGTCGGTTCTCTATTGCAATTCTATCATCGTCCCCATCATACTTACAGCCTTGTTTGATGGCCCCACATATAGCGGAAAGCTATACGTGCGCACTTATGTGTCCCGCATAAGCATGTGAATTAAGCTAAGAAACAAGGTGAAAATCAAATGACTAAGGTCAAGGAAGAGAAAGAGGAAGAAGTGACCAATCTAACATAACGTCGTAAAGGAGATGGGTCACTCCTCAAGACAGACGTTAAAGACATGTACGGAGAGGAGATTGTAACACATGTAAAAGAGTTAAATAAAAACCCCTACAACGTGGTGCACTGGGTGACTGTGAAATGTAACAAGTGTGAGCCCATAGGTGGATAAAAATCGAGAATGATAGAAAGACTCAAATGTTTTCAGATGTGTAATGTAGGATGATAAAGACGATGTTGTAAATGAGGTGAAATTGTATGTGGGGTAAGGTAACATGTAGAAGATGTGTCAGATAAGGTGTTTATCATCTAGGGAAAATGTCATATAGGATGTGTATCATGTAGGGAATGTGTCATATAGGGAATGTATCATACATAGAATGTATCATGTAGGATGTGTATCATATGAGATATTTCATGTAGGGAATGTATCATGTAGATAATATATCATGTAGGATGTGTATCATGTAGGGAATGTATCATGTAGGGAATGTATCATGTAGGATGTGTATCATATGAGATATTTCTTGTATGGAAAGTATCATGTAGGATGTGTATCATATGAGATATTTCATGTAGGGAATGTATCATGTAAGGAATATATCATGTAGGATGTGCGTCATGTAGGATGTGTATCATGTGAGATATTTCATGTAGGGAATGTATAATGTTGGATGTGTATATTTCATGTAGGGAATGTATCATGTAGGGAATATATCATTTTTCAGATCCAACCAAGAAAATGGCATAAAAAAGTGATTTTTTACACCTGCAATTTACAATCCAAGCAACACACAAGCATGTATATATGTAACAACATTCAACATTTCCATCAAATCCCAAGCATCAACATGTTTGCAATGACAAGATAATGAGAGAAAGAGAGCATATGACACCATTCCAAGCATATTAAGCAAGTAGGGTAATGTAAAGAAGGGAGAATATGCATGTGACACCATTCTAAGCATTATAAGAAAGCTAAAAGAATGTAAAGGAGAAGGAATTTCTCACCAATCATATGAAATTTAAAGCTCCCAAGCATGTTGGAACCCTTCTCTTTAAAGTGCTAAACAACGTCACTTTTCTTTCTTTTCATTTCTTACATAAAAACAACTCATTTGATGCTTAGCCACGCAAATTTAACACAAGGGCAGCGAAGAGAAGTCTTAGATTCACCCACAAAATAGCTACCAATTCAGTTTTTCATGTGGGGGCAGCAAGCATATGTCCAAAACTCTCTCTAAAATAACATGTAGGTGCAAATTTTAATTTCAAAAAAGCATGTAAATGATGTAAAGCGTGTAGATTTTGTCATTGAGCATGTGCAGGAATGATGTGAATCAATTCCAAAGAAAGGGATGTGTGCAGATTTTACACTTTGGTAAGTGCACACATGATGTAAACTCATTTTTGTATGCATGGGATGAGGTGGAGAATGTGTAAAAATAAAGCCTATATGTTATGTATATGAAAGACTAGTGAAACATGTGAAAAACTAACATATATGACCTTATTCATGATTGTTTCAAGCAAGATCACTTACAAATCCAAAAATTGCAAGTACTTTTACCAAATTATTTCACGTACATTCCAACCAATGAAAAGCACTCCAAACACATGGAATTGGGTAAAACATGTAAGAAAACATAGCCTCGATGTTATACATGTGAATATATGTTGAAATAAGTGAACAAGAAGCTCTCATGGCTTCAAATTTGGGAGTTGTATGTGTGTACATTTCCAAATCTGAAAATTACAAGTATTTTATTAAATGATTTTCATGCATGGAATGAGATGAAAAGTATGTGAAATTGAAGCTTAAGTGATCTATGTGTGAATACATGTTGGAATAAGTGAGAAACAAGCCCATATGGCTTCAAATTTGGAAGTTGTATGTGTGTAGATTTCCAAATCCGAAAATTACAAGAATGGGTCACTAAGACAATTTTATTTCCAACTTGCACCTGAAATAAGAAAAGCTTTAGATATTTGATGCATAAACATTGGCTCTCCAAAAAGATCAAACAAATTTTCCAACAAACCCTCAAACTCGAATTTTCTTTAACCAACCAAAGATGCAAGAAAAGCACTTAAATATCTCATGAGCAATTTCAAATTTGAAACATGTTAAGTATGAACTTTGCCTTACCAAGGCCAACAACAAACATGTAGGTAATGATGAGTTTAAAGAATAGAGTAGATGGATGAGTATAACTAAGCCATGAAAAGCACTCCCCCTCTTTTCTCCAAATCTTTCTTCCCCAAGCACCAAATTTTTCATATGTGTCATAGTGAACATTAGAATGAAATAGAACAAGCCACAATGAAATGTTCTTTTTCAAATTTAAAGATACTTTAGCATGCCTTACAAACCTCAAAGTATGCAAATAAAATGGAAAAAACTGAAACACTAGCATTTTCTTTAGAGGCAAAGTAAATGAGACTTGGCCCTCTCAAATACTTCTTTCTTCACTCGCTCATTTTTTTTTCATTTCCTCCCTCTTTTTTTTCATTTCTTTCTCTTTTTTTTTTCTTTTCCCTCTCTAAATATGCATCTTATGAAATACACCAAGCCTCAAAAGAATGAGCAAGCCAAATTTTTAAACAGTCATATGAAGCATACTAGGCTTAAAGATAAATAAAACATTCCAAACATTTTTTTTAAAAAAAGGCCTTCATATGAATCATATCAAGTAAAAGGCGAATAGAGCAAAACAACTTTAAAGGCTTCCTTATGAGATGCATCAAGCTTAAAATGTAAACATGCCCTTTTGAACTTCAATATGAAGCATACCAAATTAAAAGAGAATGGGGCGAAGAAAATTAAAAGCCTTCATATGAAATGTATTAAATTTCAAGGAGGATGAGCATGCCTTTTAAAGCCCCTTCATGAAATATGCCAACATTAAAAGGAGTAGAGAATGCCAAACTATAAAATCTTCACATGAAAAATGCTAGTTTTAAAAGAGTACAAAGCAAAGTATTCCACTTTAAACTTCCACATGAAACATAACAAGTTTAGAAGAGAAGAGAGCAAAGCTTCAAACTTTTCATAAGAAGTACATCTAAAAAAAAAAAAGTAGGCATGCCTTTTGCTACCAAAGAAGCACAAATAAAGACATTTAAACATCACATGAGGCGAAACCAAATTCCATCCTCCACTCATGAAGATTTCGGCCAAGCCAAAAGGAGGCATGAAAAAGTTTACAAACATCACATGAAACAAAGAAAATACTAAACTTTCATATGTGTATCTTTTGGCTAGCCATAAGTGGAACAAAGGAACTCAAGAATCATCTTATAAAACACCCCAAGCATGTAAAGCCATATGCAAATTTCGGCCAAGTCAAGAAAGAGCAAAAGAAGAAATCCAATCTCACATAAAACACCTCAAGCATTAAACCTCTAAGCTTCCCAATATAGAACTTTGGCTAGGAACTTTTTTTAATATACCACATGAAGTAACCATAGCCTAAATCATCTCAAGCATGCAATTTCCTTTTCATCCAAAGAGAAATAGATAAACTTTTAAATAGCATGAAAATCAACCTATCTTTGAAGTAAAAAAAAACAGAAAGAAATAACTTTGCATCAAAATGTTGAACAAACCAAATGATGGATTGAAGCAAGCGACTCAAAATTCCTACAGTATTTATCCTTCCATGCTTATGCAAATTTTGGCCAACCATAAAAACTGAGAAAGAAGGCCATCTTATAGCCAAGGGAGAAGAAAGAAGAAGCCCTAAACTTTCCCATGGGTAATACCCAAAGGTCCAAAAAAGAAAAGAAAAGCCATGGAGAAGTGACCAAGCACCAGAGAAGTGAAAGGGGCTGCCATGGATGTGACTTAGAGCCTGAAGATGCTCCCATGGTAGATTTCGCAAGGAGAAGAAGAGGCCACGCCACCCTTGGAGCAAGAGGAAGAGGGCTCGGCCAGGGCAAGGAGGAAAATCGCCAAAATGCATGGAGAGGGGTTCGGCCAGGGCAAAATCATGACAAAGGGGGAGGGGACTCGGTTGGTTTTCACGAATTGAAGAGAGGGGAGGTCGGTTAGGGTTCAGCCGAACCTAGGCTAAGCGTGGGTTTGAGCCGGAATTTGATTTAAGTGCTGAAAACGTGAGTTTTAAGTAAAATCACCGATTTTGAGCCGATTTCATCGTGCATCAAAATATAGCAAGTTATATATGTTTCCCAAGTAATTTCAACGTTTCGAACGCAACGACGCAGTCCGTTTGTGAATCTGAGGTCATTTGGGCAAGTTCGTCGTTAAATAGGCCAAAACGTGTCAAATTTGATTCAACCAGATATTTTGACTCATCGCCGATCAAATCGAAATTTGGATGGCAGTTTTAGGAAAGTATGGAGTGTCAAAATATTTTTAAATTTTTGGGAATTTTTTGGATTTGTCTGGAATTTTGGAAATTTCAGGCCTGTAGGGATATTTTGGTCATTCTGGGGATTTTGGGAAAATGTTTAAATGGTCGAATTAAAAGTCTGGGGCGGTGAAAAATGAAATTTGGAGTTAAACGACAGTGTCCGGAAGCGTTTCTTACCACTATGGAGGGTTTTACGGGGCCCGGCATGTCGTTCAAGTAGCGACTATTTAAGCCGGGAGGGGTCTGCCTGTAGCTCAAAAGTATGACATGTTTACAGTCAAAATTTTTAGTTCAATGAGAGGAACACTCCGAAAAAAATTTTTGGGAACCCCGGGTGACCCTGTGGAATTTTGGGTTTTGCGACCCTTTTTAGGGACAATTTAGTAATTTCAGGGTAAAAATTGAAATTATGGATGGATCTTTTTAGATGGGTTATTGGCTAAGGAAAGCTTCTTTGGTCATCTATGTGGTGATCTTAGCTCTTTTGGCCATAGGCTTAAGGGTAGTGGGACCACTCACATGAGTTTCCAAAGGGTCCGAAGATCGAAGTGAAATGTAATCGATTTAGGATGTGAGTGTTGAATGTAATGTGTTATTGTGAATGTTAGTTTGTGACACAGGCTCCTTGAGGGCTAATCCTAAGGCTTAGTCACTTATAGGGATTTCACTTAAACTTCCTTATGCTTGGTCTCTTCCTCCCAAAGCTGGAGGTTAGGCCTTAAGCACATGACAGTTCAAGTGAAGTACGAAAAGTTTGAATTTCTATGGAGAGGGTTCCATTACTAGTTCTCTAAGAAAAGTCACTAGGATATCCTATGGCTAGACCCTAGGTAATCTATTGAGAAACTAAACCTCAGCCAAAAGTGAGGTCAACAAATGGACCCCTAATAGGTGTGGTGTGCGGGAATAGCACACCGCACATATTGGAGTTGATTGACGAGATCAACCAACCCGACATGACTATCTGAGTGTAAACTACATATAAAAAGAACTTTCCAGAGAGGGAGTATCCACTGGGGATTGAACTTCCGCTAGGGAAAGTTGGGTGGAGATCCTTCAAAATAAAGATGTGAGTTCATGACTCCACATCCTGAAGGAGACCAAGTCCAAGCGACAGTTTAGAATTTGATGAAAATTCAGAGTTTGAGAATTTGAATTTTGATTTAAAATAAATTTAAGATTTTGATTTTGAAGTTTTAACTTGTTGATTTTGGAATTTTTGAGATTTTGATTTTGTTGATTTTATCTTGTTGATTTTTTTTGAAATTTTTATTTTGAAGGTTAAAGGTAACTGAGCGATCTTACATTGCTCCCGAAG
Source organism: Papilionanthe hookeriana x Papilionanthe teres (assembly GCA_022702705.1). Classification (NCBI taxonomy): domain Eukaryota; kingdom Viridiplantae; phylum Streptophyta; class Magnoliopsida; order Asparagales; family Orchidaceae; genus Papilionanthe; species Papilionanthe hookeriana x Papilionanthe teres. The sequence goes on along the minus strand of CM040425.1, from coordinate 137,873,406 downwards.
AGTGTGTGATGTAGAAAAGTTATGGAAACTGTAGGGAATGTGAGAGAGAACAAAGAGTAAATGTAAGGAATCGAACGATCCCGCACCAATTCTGGAATTTATGACATGTAGGAAAGTATGGAAATTGTAAGGAATCGGACGTTCTCGTACCGATCCTAGAATGTGTGACTTGTAGGAAAATGTGGAAATTGTATGGAAATTTATGACTTGTAGGAAATACGAAAAGTGTATGGAAATGTATGACTTGTAGGATATGCAGAAATTATAGGGAAATGTATGACTTGTAGGATATGTGGAAATTGTAGTTAAATGTATGACTTGTAGGATATGCAGAAATTGTAGGGAAATGTACGACTTGTAGGAAATGCGGAAAAGTAGAGTAAGGAATCGGACGATCACGTATCTATCCTAGAATGTGTGACTTGTAGGGAAATGTGGAAATTGTAGGGAAAGGAAACAGACGATCACGTGCCAATCCTAGAATGTGTGACTTGTAGGAAATGCGTAAATTGTATGGAAATGTATGACTTGTAGGAAGTGTGGAAATTGTAGGGAAATGTATGACTTGTAGGAAATGCGGAAATTGTACGGAAATGTATGACTTCTAGGAAATGTGAAAATTGTATGGAAATGTATGACTTGTAGGAAATGTGAAAATTGTATGGAAATGTATGACTTGTAGGATTCCTCGAATTTGAATAGACTTGAAATCTGTGATGATGTGTGAGATATGAGAATTTATGAAGCACTCTATTTGGAATGGAGAAGTTTCAGAATGAACGAGAGGAGTGGAATTTTGAAGAGAGAACTTAAGTTTAGAGTTTGTTTAAGTTTTCTTAATTAGAATTTTATTTTCCTTTCGTTGATGTGTTTCACTTTGATTTATTCATTGATGTTTTGATTTCAATTTTCTTTTGTTTAATTTATTCATGAGTTTTTCTTTTAACTTTGATTCATGTTGTAATTTCATTTACAAGTCCATTTATTATTATTTGTATCGTTCTTTGTTCGCTTTAATTTGAGATCCAAGTATGGCCTTGCGCCTTATTAACCATCGCGCACAGAAGGAGACATTCTGAAAATAGAAATCTTCATTCATTTCACTGAAGAAATATTTTGGTACAACTGATCAAATGCTAATAAGTATCGCCAAAACTAATCAGGTACAGATGTTTGCATGTACTGAGTTGAAATATCCATCAAATTGACACTGGAGTAGTAGAAACTATTGTAAATTGACGTAGAAACTGGTGAAAATTTGTCGATGTCTGGTATGCCATCCTGTGGATAAGACAACCTCCCAAAGGCTACGCTCCAGAACAAAAGTCCCCTCGTGATCACCCAGAGGCACTGCCATAACAGCGGTAATGGGCGGTAGCTTTCTAGCTCTGGATCTGGTTCATAGTAAAACAGTGTCTTTTCTTCATCCATCCATCTGAATGTGACTGAAACTCTTCGTCCTCGAACCCTTGGGATGCAGTGATTGGCTAGGTCCGCTCCATTTCCCTGAAGCACCAAAATTGATCTAATTGGTAGAGTGATCTTCACTGCTCCTTTGAATTCTCCTGCTCTAACGATCTTTATCTCTCGACCAAACAAATGTTGCATTCAATGATGAATGATACTATGCAGAATGGTATGACAAAGTAATGGTGATCGATATGAGGTGGGATGAAGTCCCCATCCTCATAAATATTTATGATGCAGCTGTTGGGAATACAGTTTGCCAATGAGAATATGCCATTCAATCATCCTTTTAATCATCCATATAATCTCCGGCGGCATTTCATCCACCTCATCAAGATGTAGGATCCTTGGGGGATTACCTTGTCTATCTTATGCGAAGTTGTAGCACCAGCCACATTGTATTGTGAATCTGCCTTAGCCTCTTTTCCATCTCTAGGGTTACGAATAAGTCTTTCTTTTGAAAATCCCATCCTTGCCCATATCTTAGAGAGTCCAAACACAGGCCAGGATCTTTTTTTCATCTTTCCTTGAGAATAAATTCATGTAGAGCTCTAGGCCTTCCAAAATGTTAACTGCTTTCCCTGGATGATGTTGTCGTGCTGGAATGTGTCTTTTCTAACCTTTCTGATCTTTATCATAATGTAATCCGGTATTGGCTGTGGCAGTGGTAGCAGGACGTATTCTGGTATGTAAGGCTCGATGTCAGGTCGCTCTCCAGTTGCCTCCTCAGTGTAGCGGTGGCATACGCTTCATAAGTCCCATATTCCTCCAGTCACAGCACATTGCAGTTCGGGCATACTGAGAATGCCCTTTAAGTAGTCGACTGTCGAGGGAAGTTAGAGCTGCACGTCAGGCATCCTGTGAAAATTTCCTCAATCAAGTCCTGTACTGGCTCTGGTACTTCTGCGAGCTCCGGTTCTTGGCAGAATTTCTTCTATCTCTTTCATCTCAGGTTTGTAGGTAGCTTCCTCTGGCACTGGTGACAACTTAGTGGCTAACTTTCGGGCCTGCCTCCTCTCCATCCTGTCTAGGAGATGACGTTTGCGGTGATTTACGTTCCTTCTCTTAGTACTTCCCAACGGCGTATCCGGGTGTCTCTCAATTGAAGCTGCAACTATATCAGCTCTCAGAGTGGTGATCATTGACGAAAGCTGACTGTGTCTGCTGTCAAGCAAGTGTGAATCGACAAATCCTCCAGTACCACCGTACCATGAGGATTGTCCTTCTTTCTGAAGTGCGAGGTTTAAGCCACTCATAGAAGCAAATACCGACTTGTGTCCTGACATTTCCTGCACAAGAGCGGTAGGAAAGATGTCAGTTGTTGGTATTTTGCACGAATAAGAACAATATCAAAATTTATTTTAATGAGTTTTAAGTTCTGTGGTTCCAAATTATGTCAACGTGATTATGTTATTTAGTGTAATCCCACAGAATTTAGAATTAAAGAAAATTTCACATGAATGTTTTGTGGAAAGAAATTTTATTTTATTTTATTTTGAGGTTATTACAAAATTTTTAAACCCAGTCACAGATACCGGCCACATAGCTTCATCGGAACAAAAGTCCTTCTTTAACACTTTCACGTCTGTGTCATGAAGATCAAACTAATACATGCCCTTCCTGGTATCACTGTATGCTGTCCTTTATCTTTGTTAGCTGAAGAAGCACCATTGAAGTACATTTCCCAATGTTGTGTATTTGGTTTCTCTACTTGTAGTTTTCGCTCCTCTGGTAGTTTGTCGTCAAGCGGAGACCCAGGTGGTAGTGGGTGCACAGCAAGGAAATCAGCTAAAATCTGTCATTTGATAGCGCGAAGGGGCACTGAAGTTATGTCAAATTATAATAGTATTATCGACCACCTTGCAAGACATCCAGAAAGAGTTGGTAGGGTCATCAAATATTGCAATGGATTAACTTTCAAAATTAGGTTTACCTTATGAGATAACATGTAAAGTCTAAGCTTCTGAGCGACGAAAACTAAAGCTAGACAATGCTTCTCAATAGGAGGATATTTTATTTTCGTCGGTATTAGACGTCGACTCAAGTAGTAGAGTGCGTTTTTCTTAGCCTCATCATTGAATTATGCAAGGAGAGCTCCGAGGGAGTCGTCTAAGGCCGTGGTATAAAGTATCAACGGTCTACCCTGGATAGGGGCTGCCAGAATGGGTGGTGTCACAAGATATCATTTAATATCTTCGAAGGCCCGTTGGCATTTCTCTTCCCAAATAAATTCAGAATCCTTTTTAATTAAAGCCGAGAAAGGCTGACTCCTCACTGTATCTAGATTACGAGCTGGAAATAATATAAAGAGTTCAAAAGAAAGAATTTGAGCACTATGAGAAAATCCAAGGAATGTATGTCAATATTCTGGAATGTCAAAATTTTAGACTATGTGTTCACCCTTAGAGACTTGGGTCAACCAGGCATTTTAAACGAAAAAAGATATTCAGAACCCTAGAAATGAATGAGGGGAAAAGACATGATTACCATTCAGTGCAGATATTGCTACAACTTTGTTAAGGACAGAAAGGAGAATCCCCTAGGTATCATGAGAAATGACGAGGTTGATCATCTAACACTAGAAATAAAGAAGATGATAAAGCGGTTGGTTTCATGGAACATACTGCTAGTTGATTGTGTTCCTAACAAGTGCATAATCAATATCTACAAAGAGGATGATTGTATTCAGCCACATATTGATCACCATAACTTTCTGAGACCCTTTAACACTGCCTCATTCATGAGCAAGTCCAATATAATGTTCAGTAAAAAAATACAAATCGTTCATCTGGGTGAGTTCAGAGGACTTATTGAGATCCCGTTACCAATTGGATCAGTACTAATAGTTAAAGGAAATGAATTAGACCTTATGAAATATTGTACTCCAAAAGTTTCTCAAAAGAGAGTCTCAGTGACTCTCAGAAAGATGTTGTACGGATACCAGCACAACCTAGACTTGGAGGGATTACGTCCGTTCAAGCTGTGAGATAGTTATACCTTTAAGTATTGGTGAGGTAACTTCTTTTTCGAAGAATTGCTTAGGAGTTTAGCTTGATCATGAAGTGACCTGAGATGAAAGACTGATGTTTTCTACCCTTTTGCACTGTGCTAGAATAGAGATGACTTGACATAGCAGATTTCATTTTCCACTTTGATGTACTTATGATGTTTTGGATAACGCTTAGTATATGATATGTTGTACTACATTTTCAAAGTAGAATCAACAAAGTTCCCTTTTTGATTTCAGCATGCATTCTTAAATTTCCACATTTGTCAAATTGATAAACAGCCGCAAAACCATACGTTGGTCCCAAACTACAATGAATGAAGGACAAAAAAAAATATAAATGAAAATAAAATTTGCAAAGTCAAGAAGATCTAAAATAATCAAAAGAAAGAAAATCAAAACAGGTAAATTCCAAAGATATGAAAGAAAATAATCAAAATGATAAACAAAGTTTAAGGAAAGAAAATTCGAAATTTCATACTCACTGTGATCAAATTTCCACAAATTCTAAACCTTCTAAATCTTCACGATGCGTCACATTCCCATCAAATTGTCCACTCTCTGCGCATTTTCCATCAGTTACACCACTTCCCACAAATACTCAACTTCCCTCAGATTAAATCTCAGAATTAGTACCTATATTGTGATTCCCCTCTGTTACCTCTTGGGTTGGATATCAGTTCCTAAGCTTTCCTTCCCAATGTAATGAAATTCCAAGGTCGGTGCGCGGTCGTCCGATTTTTCAAATTTCCACTAGTTTTTGCATCCTTTCCATAACTTTTCCATCTCCATGAATTTCTAGAGTTGGTGCAAGGTCGTCTAATTCCTTCAAATTTCTACAAATTTCCACTCCTTTCCACAAGTTTTCCACTTCCATGAAAATTCAAGGGTCAGTGCAAGGTCGTCTGATTCCTTTAAATTCCCTAAATTTCTGCACTCTTTTGACAAGTTTTCCACCACTATCAAATTCCATGGTCGATGCAAGGTCTTCTTGATTCATTCTAAATTACCACAAATTTCCACATCACTTCCACAGTTTTTCCATCTCCATGAAATTTTGGGGTAGGTGCAAGGTCGTCCGATTCCATCAAATTCCAGGGTCGGTGCAATGTTTTCCGATTCCTTCAAATTCTTGGGTCTGTGCAAAGTTGTCTGATTCCATCAAATTCTTGGGTCGGTGCAAGGTCATCTGATTCCTTAAAATTTTGGGGTCTGTGCAGGGTCTTCCAATTCCTTCAAATTCTAGGGTCATTGCAAGGTCGTCCGATTCCTTCAAATTCTGTAGGTTTCCATATTGGTTTCCGTGAATTTTCCACGAAACTCAAAATTAACAGGTAAAAACCAAAGTCAAAGTATAAAATTGACAATTGAAATTAAAATTGGAATTCGAATCAAAAGTATAAAATTGAATCTTCAAGAATTAAGCTCGCATCAACTGTCAGGTTTTTGATAAGGGATCCTAATAGTTGCCTCCATAGATTCAAAAATCATCTCTTCACAAAGATAATGAAAGAGAAAATCACGACATAACATACGAAATTCATTCTAAAATTTTAAATTGAATTCACAACTACAATTTAACGATACTTTTGTTCTTTTCGCAGTGCAAACTCTTCTCACTCGATTATGCGTTTAACTTTGAGCATGTTGGCTTAGGAAGTTGTGATATGTTGATCTTTACAATCAACACCAATACGTGCGGTGTGCTTGTCCGGAACTCCACACCTATTGGGGTTCCAATTTTTTACCTCACTTTTGTTGATGTCTAGTATGTCTTTCTTAGAAGCCTAGGATCTAGCCATAGAACTTTTTTGTTGATTATCCTTAACCCTAACTATTAGAAATTCTAAAACACTGCTTTACTCTTCTTGGAGTTTCATAAGATTGTCAGGCCTTAGGTTTAGCCTAGGTGGTGAGGCTTTGGTCAGTCTTACACACACACTCAACTCCTCACTTTCACTAACAACCTAAAACCCTAAACCAATCACCCTTAATTTGCATCCCCACTCATTTGGAAACTCATGTGGGTGGTCCACCAAACACTTAGCCCAAGGCTAGGTTTTGGCTATGAACAACACATGTAGAATCAAAAATAGGATTTTGTTGGTACTACGGCTCAAGAAAGGGTAATCTTTTAATTAGCCTCCTCAATTTACCCCAATTTCACCATCATTCCCAATTTTGACCTGTTACCCCTGAACATTTTCAAAAATTACGAAAATAATCCTGAAACCCTATTTTTGCCCATAATTGTCTAAATTCCAAAATTTACTTTGAAAATCACTTCAAACCATTCCAAAATACTTAAATTACCCAAAATACCCCAAAATTTGCCAAAATTAAAAAAATAACCCTCATGTCTAAAAAATTCCATAAATCACATTGATTTCAAACTTCCCTAATTTCAAATCTAAGCTCAAATTCATCATGCTCAAGCTCAATTAAAACCAAACCTAAGCCTAGTCAAACCCAATTTCAAACTTAAATTCCAAGCCCAACTTAAAATCCCCAATTTGACCATACCCCTAAATTCCATCAAATTGATCTCCATAATTAATTCAATTCCCCCAAACTTGAATTCTAAACTCTTCATAACAATCGCCCGGACCAATTTGAACCCTAAACTAGACTTGACCCAAGCTCAAACTTAGTCTAAATCCAAACCAAATCAAAACCCCCAATTTTGCCCCAAAATTCAAAATCTTCCAAGTTGAACCCCATGGAGCCCCAATTTCAACCCAATTGACATGCAAATTTTTCATATCAACATTCTACACCAAATTGAACTCCTAATTGACTCAAATTCAAACCCTAGCCAAGACCAAACCTAAGTCAAAGCTTAAGCTATGATTTTGAATCCAAGGCCAAAATAAACTCCAAAACACTTGGTACAGAATAACCCTGACCACCACAGTAGCGATATAGACCCTAAGATCTAGTTTAGATCTACCTAGCCCACCCTTGGTCATACATGGACCAATGGTCCCCTAATTTGGGGCATTTATTCAAAAAAATGGCTAAACCAAAAGAATCTTTGCTACCAGCCTTCCTAAGCCCCACGCCCAGAACCATTAAACTTCTCTAGCTACCTTGAACTAGCTAGCCACCAGCCCTGCCCTCACCAGCCAGCCTAGTTGCTGAGAAACCCCAAACTGAGAGAGCCTTCCCCATGTTTCAACCCAATTGCACCCATCCAATGTGGCTCACCCCTATTAGTCAATTGCATCATTCAGCCCTCCATCTAAGAAACCTTTTGCACTCGCTAATCAACCAAATTGACCACTCCTTCCCCCTATATTTAAACACCCCCCTCTCATGGCCAAGAAAAAGAGATGATTCAATTCCTTGGGGAGACATTGCCAAAATCCTTCTAGAGCTTCTCCAGGACCTCCTAAGTTCAACTTCTGTTTTCCAGCCACCTCCCCCACTGACTGAGCTCAATTTTGCCACCTAAAAAAGCCCAAAAACATAACATTCTCTGTCACTCCACCAAACTCCTAAAACCACCGAATTAAACTACTACTAATCATCCCCAGACCAAACGAAGAAGATCCCCATTGAAACCCTCATCTCTCAAGCTCTCTGCACCAGACTTTGATCAAGGCCACACCAATTATAAGAGGAAGTCTTACACAGCTCCAACCTCTCCTATAATTAGCACTTAGAGGAGGTTCTCTAGACTCCACTGAAACTTCTACAAGCATCCAATTGAGGTCACACCTCTTTGACTCAGGTATAGACCTCTCCCCCTCAAATTGAGCTTAGTTTGAGCCTTTATGAAGAAAGTTTACATTCCACGCAAGATTAATCATTTAGATGTGTTCGATAGAACTAGATAAAGGTGTATGAACAAAACCCGTGAGGTCTGGTTGAATATAGGGTGAGATCTAAGGTCTAGAAGTTGAATGGTCCACGAGTTACTCTAGTTGGAGACGAATATGGAGAGTCGTCTAATCGCACGTGTATCCAATGGATGCTCCAGATTGCCCTGAATGAAGAGATGATACGTGAACGTGGAGCCGTGTGGGAGCTGACGCTAAAGGCGATGTAATTTAGCAGCTGTTCGGAGCTGCTGTAGGTTGACGTGTATAAGTAGGAAAATAACCTATTTTTTGTTTATGTTAATTCATAAATTTGGAAAATTCATAACTTGTTGTAGAAAATTCATAAAAATAAAATAAAAATACCCCTGTGCTAAATGAATAGAGAGTAAAATTATGGACTAAAAATTAAAATTTTCTTTTCAGCTTATATTTATTTAAAATTTTATTTTTAATTAATTAAACACTCAAAACCTTATTTTAATTTTAAATTACTAAATGTTAATCAAAAAAATGTGAAATTTGAAAAGCTTGTTTCCATTGAGCTTAGGGATCTTCTATGATTTTTCTAAGGTCAGAGGACATCTATATGGTCAAAAGCACTAATTTTCAAAGTATTTGGCATATTTTCACATCATAAAATTATAAAAAACAAAATAGAGGTTATAAAATTATGAGAATTAGTTTTGTAGGTTCACTGTGTTCAGAGGAACTTAAGAAAAATAAAAATCAAGTTTTAAAAAAATACAAGATCTATCTTTCTAATTTTAAATAGTGAAAAATCTAAAAAGTGAGAAAATATAAAATTATTCAAAATAATTATCAAAATGGGCCAAATTGAAGCTTGTCACTTTATAAGGCTTCTATAAAAATCTCAGGGCCATTAAAAATGTTTTTGAAATTAAAATGAATTTTCTAAGTAAATTTAAATTTTTGCTTAAAATAATTTTCTACATTAATTTAAAAATGAGAAACATATAAAAATTGGTTTAGAGTGATCCTTGTAATCAAGGAAACCCAAGAAAAATTATATCACATTTTAAACAAATTATTTATTTTTAAGCTATTTTTAAAATTTAAATAATTAAAAATATCAAAAAAATAAATATAAATATGCACCAAAATGTCACAAATTGCTTCCTGACTAAGTAGAAACACTTACAATATTTTTATTGATTTTCAAAATATAGTTATGTTTTTTTAAATGCTTAAAAAAATATTTTCCCCTAATTTTACTATAAAATAATTATAAAAATGAAATAAAAATTACAAAAATATAAAGTTTGTGTCTTTGAGTTTTCTGAACTTAGAGGGAATAATGAAAAATATAAAAAGGCATTTTATAAGACTAAAAACATATTTCCCATTTAATTAATCCCTAAAACCAACAAATGATTATAATGATTAAAATATTATTCAAAAAATCATGGAATTTATTCCTAGAAGTCCTCTGACCTGGGTGAATCTCCTAAAGTTTTTCTAAGGAAATAATTTTTTTTGGTTGATTAAATGAGTTAATTTGGAAATTCTGTTATTTAGGAATAAAATAATTAATTTTATATAAATTAAAAATTAAAAAAATAATTTCCTAACTGATATTTTATTTGGACCATGAGTGGGGTAACATAACAATTTCAAAGTCATTTCAGTTAAATTTAAGGAGTTATGAAGTGAAAAGTCATTATGAGCAAAATGCTAATTATGAAATTTAAACCTTTAATCAATATTTAGGTCAAATTAAAGGGTAAATGGGTAATTTTGATTTTAATTATCTATCTTTGATGATTAAAACATGAGGGATTAAAAGGTAGAAACTAACTCACCACTTTTCATAACATGGGTAAATATATAATTTTTTGATTTATTATAACATGGAAGTTAATTAAAGTGGAATGATCCTAAGGGAGTACTTTGGTATTGGAAAATTTTAATTCATTAACACAATTCCCCTATTAAATGGTTACATGATAATACAATCATTTAATGAATCATTTTCACCCCAATTAATATTCCCATAATTATAAACTTACCAGAGAAGCTTAAGGGCTTGGTATTGAACCGATTTGATCTTACTTTCTTAATGACTTTTAGGAAAGAAAACATAATTGATTGTGAAAAATTTGGAAATACTACAAACCCAATTCAAAAAGAGTTAAAGAACCTCAAATAGCTCCACTTGACCCTAAGGACTCCCACCCACATAATTCCTAAATGAAACGTCAAGTGAATTTCTAGTTACCTCACTAAGAGGAAAATTCAAAACACTAGAGTTCATTGGGCACATAATAAAACATATCATTAAATCTTGATCCGAATGATTTAGCAACATTATAATTTCAGAAGAACTCGGGACGTTCCAAGGGATTTTAAAAAGTCGTACGGAGTCATGCTCCGAACCCTTTCATAGTATTTTGGATATCTTGTAGAACAAGTGAACTTATTATGCCTTTGCTTAAGAAAATCATCCTCAATTAAATGAATAGGAAAACCCCAAGTTATAATTCAATACCTAGTAAGAATAGCTTGAACTTTCTCTCCTGCTTTCTTTCCCGCAATTTACATAAGTTTCTTGCAAAATTATATTATACCTCAAAAAATGTTAACATTTCAGTTGATTCATGAGAAGATGTCAGGTACGCATTTACACTTTTGTATCACGATTCCACTTTAGCTTAATTTATTGCACTTTTCTACTTGCGTCAGTATACTTTGCTTGCAAAACTCAAAACCACTCTGCATGCAAAATCAATATCAAAACCAAAAATTAAAAAAAAAAACACAATTTCAATATTAAAACTAAATTTTCAAAAACAACCAAATAACATAATACACCACTTTTCGATTATGGAAATCCCATGGAGGAGGCAACTTACAGCTGCTAACGAGATTTTCATGGTTTGGATGACTTTAACAAATTGTTTAGACTAAGTAGATCCAAAAGTTAATATTGGTACCAACATGAGGGAACCATGGGATCCTAACCGGTGTCTTTCTAAACATATTAAATTTCCCCCAAAATAAAACATTCGAACAACAACAAAAATAAAACTAAACATTGCAACACACTCGGTAAAACATTTGAGTCATAGACATTAGGACTGCTACTTTGGAAAGGAGCTTTGAGCATCCATCGTAGGCAGGACAACGAGGACATATAGGGGAACATATTCGAGAAAGAAAACAAATCTATAACAGCAAATCTCCTTTCCTAGAATTAAACAACAAGCCAAAGGACTTCGAGATAGTTTGCATAGTGCAAATAAACCCACAACTCATCTTTAGGCTCTTGCATAGCCATGTTGAGCAGTATAAGTTCTAACTCTTTTCGGACTTCGAGATCATCGTTCGATACCCCTCATATATTCCAGACTATTTTTATGTCCGGTGTCATGCAAATTTATGTCCTAAATAATAAGATTGGCAGTATGAAATATTAAGTATTTCCCTCAAAATTGAAGCCAAATTATAGGATAGTTTGGGAAGCCATCAGGGCTCTCCACAAATCCGTGATGTCCCCTAGCTCTCAATTTTTGGATTCCAAAAATACATGTTCATATTCATACCATTCCCATTTGAAATTCTCCATGTCCAGCCATGAAAACCTTGAAACATTGAAATTCATGACGGCAATACCTCTGATCTAAATCAAGAGTTTTCTTGAGTGACTTAGATCGCCTAAGATAAAATTAACTATAGGGACTTGCGATTATAGTGAACTTTAAGAACCCATTTTAATATTAACCTTATTTAATCTTTCATATTATATAGGGTAACTTTTAAGTAAAAATAAAAGGTTTAGCAGACCAAAACATATGTCATTGATTCTTTAGTTTATTAAATCAAGCCTCATCATTTTGTAATTTGTCTATTCCTTAGGGTAGATTCATAGCTTACAATGATCAATTTGATTTCATATTTTCAAAACAAAAAATATACTTTCCAATATATTTACATATATTAAATTAAATCATATTTTAAAGCAACCGACAACATTCACATTTGACAACTAACACCACCCCTACATATCGCTGCCCCAACCCCCATTCTCATTCCCATTATATCTCCTAACCCACCCTGATCCCCGTCCTACCCGTACCCCCACCATTACCTCTGCTTTGACTGTTGTGGGGTTAAGTGTAGTTAAGGCTCATACTGTCATTACTAGGATGGAGTAGACTCACAGCAGTTACTGCATCATTTCTGTTGCCAATACGTAAGTTTTTTTTAAGATATGGACAACAATCTTCATTTTTTCTTTATTAAAAATAAAACTAAAAATTGGTTGTTTTAAGATTCTACCCCCTGACCTAGAATATTGATACATCTAAAATATATAGTATTTTTATACACATTTTTATACTTATTTTTTATAATAATGTACTTTAATGGAAGGTATTTTGTGTATTTTTCTTGCACGTATGATTAAATGGATAAATGTGATGAAAAAAGTGAAAGTATCAAAATTGGAGCAAAAATGAAGAAATTTCAAAATTGATCTTGGCGGCTAAGCGTCGGAACCCGCGCTAGGTGCCGACCTACCGCTATGCACCAGATTTGGAGCTTACATGCTAGAAGACCCCCGACTAAGTGCCGGGACTCACACTTACGCGCGACAGTTATAAAAGATTAGTTATTTAATTTTTGGTGCCATTTTGAAGAGGTTTTTAAAGCATCTCTTGGTGAGAACGTGGGTAACTCCCTATTGGCACCAATATTAGTTTAAATTACTTTTGAATGGATGCATTTCAGGGAGGATTTAATGAATCTCGATGCATTTTGAAGAGATACAAAAGAACCTGCTGGAAAAGTATAAAAAGAGGGCTATTAGATAAGAAAAGCAGTTGATTTTTGAGAGTGTGATTTATATTTATTGTGTAAGAGAGTTTTTTTTGAAATGCAACACTCCACTTCACCATTTTCACTTTACTTCACTATAGTTTATATTAGGATTAGATTAGAGATATGGAGTCCTCAGAGTTGGGCGCCAACCTTTAAGGTTCATTGTAAGGAAAAAAACAAAGTTTTCAAAGGAACTTCAAAAGTGTTGCGGAGAGGATTTTCAGATAAGTTTTTATATTTTTTATTACATTTGGTTTTTAATTAAGACTTCTTGTGTTTTCACTTTGATTTTTACTTTTAAACCAAGTTGTGATTATTTTTTCTCCATGAATTCAGAGTAGTTTTCTTTATTTTTTTCCTTAATATGAAGTAATATTGTTATGGAAGTCTGTTGTGTGAAGTATAGGATTTTAATGTTGGAAGACGTTGTGATGATTCAAAACCTTGATCTTCATTTACTTCCTGATTTGGCCAATTAAGATGTTAAAATATGTTGTGAGAACATATAAAACAAGTATGGTATTGTCCCAGTCAATAATTGGAAAGAATCAAATGAGATTATATGGGTAAAAATGTAATCCATATAGTTGAATGCAAATAAATAGGGAGATATATTTTGATGGTTGTAGAATTAGAGGACTTTAGAGTGACACACTAAAGCCCCCAATTTGATTTATTATTTTATGTTTGATAAGAGATGTTAGCCCCCAGGTGGAGGGAATAGAGGAAACTCTAGAGTGAAAGCTATATTTCATGCCTAATTTGTCTTCAAGATTTATAAAACAATATATTAACCTATGTTCTTTATGACATCTCTTGTAAGGATAAAGAATATAATTGCTCCTATTTGGAATAACACATCTTAGTTACTTTCATAACAATAATTTTCAAGACTTGTTACTGATTCATAAAAAGGAAAAAGATATTTTATTTTCATTTGCTTACATCTTTTAAAAATTTGATTAAATTAGTTGCTTACTTTCATTTCAAATTATAAAAACTAGCAAAAAGAATCGAATTTTATTTCCTAAAATATTGTATTTAGTTTGGGTAAGAACTTTTCTAAAAAAAAAAAGTAAAAATTTATTTTTTTGTTTTCTTTGCTAAAAATATAAATTTATATTTAACGCATTCCCCGTGGGTTCGATATCTTGGGGCTTAATCATAAAGTCATATATTACTTGCAATAATACGTATACTTGCATTGAATCCCATTTTATAATATCATTAAAATAAGTATCAATTTATATACAAAAACATAAGCATAAATATCAAGGGATCAACTATTCATGCCATTCGAGATATCATAGTATGGCTAAGTGTACTTATCATGAAAGGAGAACCCAGTAGCCATTCAAAAACTTAAGTTTTAGGTCTTTATGGTATGTATTTTTCACAAATATCTTAAGTTATTTTTATTCATTTATCAGACAAACATAATCCCTGTAATTTATAGAAACAGTTCTCATGGCGTCTTAAGTACGAGGCATGCATCCAACGTAATTTTGAGTGCAATGACAGCGATCACCTTCGGGACATATTGGGTGATATTTAAAAATCATGAAAACGTCCTTATTGGCTCAAAGAGGATATTTTTACAATGCTGCTTATGGCCTAAGATTCCTCAAACTACCAGAAGAAGAGGGAGTAGGAAAAGAAGAACAGAAAGTCAGATAGTAGAGGCATGGGACCCTCCAAGAACACTAGTAGGGCTCTCCCACATATAAAAAATATGCATAGGATGATAAGATTTCATTCCTTTGTTAAAGTATTCTATAGTTTAAAAATGGATTCTAAAAATTTTGCTCAATGGAAAGTGTATGGAAATTAGATGATAGCCCTCCTCCACTAATGTACAAGAGCGCACTCTTAGGAGGCAGACCGACTAGTCCTGGATCGACGACAGATCCATCTAACCTAAGTAATTCATGATCTAAACTAGTTTTATGTTAATACTTGCTAGCTATGACCAACTGTAACTGCTTATTTTGCAAGAGAAATTCCAACAATTGAAGGAGAGCTGATCCCAATCATCGGGAGTTATTATGATCTGCAAGCGTGATCCTTCCGAGTACGACCTGTGGAGGGAGGTTGCAAGAGGTAAGAAGAAGGGTAGATTCAACGGGCTTGGGTCACAAGGTTTTGCCTACAACGCTCACCCCTCCACTAGTATACTTACTACTTATACCTCTGCCGCACTGGAAAAGAAAGCTTCCATGGGTGTTGTCGCATTTTCTGTCGAGATGGAGGCCCACTTCACTTAGATAAGGTTGGAATTGATGGCTTACATGGAGGCCAAATTAAAGGCTGAGTTAGATTCATTTCAATAGCAGATGAGGTAGCGTGGCAAGGAAGCATTGGAGGAGGAGAAATAGGCTAAGGAAGAAGAGTATAAAGAGAGGATGATTAGGGGGAATATATTTCTTTTTTTTTATGTTTGAATTGTAGATTTGAACATTGTTTTTTTGTAATGAGTGATGTATAAAATTTAAATTATATATATATATATATATATATATATATATATATATATATTATTTTGTTTTTTGATTGAATAATTTATTGTTTGGTTGTTATTCTATTTCATTAATTGGTTAGAATGGTATCCTAAAAGTTGTGTTAATAAGTGCGATAATGTAAATAAATAAGAGAGAATCAATTGTTGTGTTAATAAGTGCGATAATGTAAATAAATAAGAGAGAATCAATTGTTTTTTTTACTAATGCTAGAGGTTTGTGATGACTTACCGTCAGTTTTCCAACTACTTTAAAATTTTCGTAGGCAAAACATATAGCTAGCCAATGGACATATTTATTGAAACCTAACTGATGACTTAAGTGCGTCATACAAAAATGACGTCCTTCACACTTTTCCAACAGTTTATCTGTCGATTCAAAACCAACACATCAGTGACACCGAACCGATGATATGTCGAAATAAAAAAAAAAAGATAATGGGCACAACACTTTTCTGACAGCTCATCCATAAATTATAAGAACTGACGCATTAGCGACACAAAATTAACTGTTCACCTGGGTCACGAAAACTTGTAGGCACAACACATTTCCCATGTGTAAGCTTTCGTTATTACCGACGAAGTAACCGTCGGTACTATGAACTAATGAAAACCATTAATTTAAAATTTTTCAAAGAAAACTACGATAGTAAATTGTTGGTTATGCGTCTATAATTTTATGTCGTTAGAATATATGTTTGTTTTGAAAATACTGACAAACATTTTACCTACAAGATTAAAACAGTTAAATGTGCCAGTTTTTTTCATCAGAATCAATGAAATTTGGCTGTTAGAAAAGACTATTTTTTCTGCAGTGCAAGAAAATAGTAGAAAAGAAAATCTATTTTTTTGTACCAAGAAATATGATATAAAAATTTAAGCATTTTAAGAATCAAGGGATATTATAACTATATCACTGAAAAAAATAATGAGCTTTCTTGAAGTACATGGAAAGAAATTGAATTGTCAGATTGAGAATAATACAGAAAATACTTTTCAATCAAAAACTGATTTGCGATCTCACAACTCGAAAGAAGGTAAGAGAAATTCACAAGAAAATTTTAAAATTTAATATAAACAAAAATTTTTTTACAAATATCCTCTATGCGATATTTGTAATTAAAAAGCCACTTGGATAAAGATTGTTTGTTAAATGGAAAACCACAGAGCCTAGATGGTAAAAAATTTGAGTACACATTAAAAAGAATTTAAAAAGATAATTTCTCATAATTTAAAAGTAAAAATAAAAATTTCTTCTAGGTTTGTCAAGTTGTAGTATATTAGAAGAAATATGCATTATATTTACATCGTGGTTGTAGTAATGACATGAAAAAAAAATGAAGAAATACTTTGTAGTCTTGTAAGAATCAAGACAAAAGTAAAAAATATGAAATGAAGATTTCATGGTCGTAATAGGAGTAGGCATCAAAGCTATTAACATGAGAGAAGGGAAGTGATACATCAATGGCGAACTCTTAGTGCCAAAATTTGATCAAAATCTACGCACGTGGAACTAATGATTGAGAAAGTATACTCAACAACTTTGGATGGAGATTCTTGCACAGTATGTGATAAGTAAGGTAAATTCCGGAAATTGTAAATATCAAGATGACAAAGAAAAAGGTGTTTTCCTATTCAGTATAATACATAAATAATGTGGCAATGAAGATAAAAATAGATGAGTTATGGTTATGAAACAAGTGACATGGGTGCTTCGACGTCCATGGACTGAAGATTCTATACCAAATAGACACGAAAAGACATCTCCCTACAATAATGAAATTAGTGATTTATATGAAGTATATTTGATTGGAATACAACATTGACACCCATTTCTATTAGAAAAAGCAATGAAGCTAAGAGTCATTAAAAACTATTCACTCTGGCTTTTGTCGACCATTGCATACTCCATCACCAGAGTAAAATAGATACTTATCATTTTCATAGATGTCTTCAAAAGAATGACATTGGTCTATTTCTTATGAGAATGATTACATGTATTTGAGATATTCAAAAAAAATTTAAGACTTATATTGAAGAACTAAGTGAATACTAAGGCACTTTGAATTGATAGAGATAAAGAATATACCACCATTGACTTCAATAAGTTTTGTGAAGAAGGTTTTGAGAAAAAACTCACATTGGATATGTAGGAGCGTAAAATTGAGTTTACGAAAGGAAGAACAGAACGGTAATGGAAACAACAAGAACCATACTAACACATATGACTCTTTTAAATTTTTATTGGGCAGAAGTTGTATATACTACTGTCTATCTGCAAAATAGATGTCAAACTAAAGCGGTGAAAGACAAGACACCAATTGAAGCTTGGAATGGAAGAAAGCCTTCAACTATGAATCTAAGAGTCATTAGTTTTATTTATCTTGTTCACATTCCCCAAAAAAGGAGTAAATTAGATGAAAAGACCGATGGGAATATTCTTATGCTATATTACTCAATCTAAACGATATTAAGTTTGTAGTTTAGAAAAAAAAGAATCACATAGTTGGTCGAGATGAGGGAATCTAATGAAAATGCTGCATACAACTAGAATACATAAAAGTTTAAAGAATAAGTCTCAACACACCGCCAATAACACATCAAAAAGTTGAGGAAAATCAACCAGGGAGATCAACACATGCCAGATAAAGCTGTAGATTCATCTCAAGATTCACCACTTAGAAAAACAAAATTTCTAGTAGAAATCTATCTGCGTTGTAAGAAAACTATAAAATAAACTTTGGTGAGCTCATTGAAGTCAGAGGGATTAAAAGAAATGAAAGTAGATTTTTAAATTAATAAAAAAAAAAATTATTATTTTTTATTTCCTTACGAAAATAAATTAAAAAATTTAAAATATAAAATATAAATAAAAACTTTATGAAAATTGCTTGAGTTGGTCCTCTGACCATTAGCAATATTATAAAATTTTTTTGAGAACATATAACATGTCTTGAAAAATAAAATTAATTATAATTGAAAATTCATAATTATTAGTCTAAATAATTTCAAATAAATAAATAAATGTCAGAAAAATATAATTCACCTATATTGTCTTAATTAGTCCACGAGTAAGAGGTCTGAGAAATGTCATGATTATTAAGGAAAAAAATGTAAAAGTTGTGGTGGCATTAATCATAAAAGCATAATTAAAATTTTGGAGTTTTATATTTACAATTACAAAGCCATCGAATATAATCGGTGGCTTTCATATTTATTGTAACTTGTCAAGTTATTTTCAAAGGTTTGTTTTTCCAACAGGAAATCTCAGTATTGACCGTTTCACGAGTCCATGCTTCGGCTCCAAGCTATCTTAAACTTAAATATTGATAAGGATCGCGTGCTTCATTAAGCTGAAAATGAGTAAAATCATTCATTCAAGAATAAAGACCGAGAAATTTAAAAGCTACTGTAGCTGATAACGACTTTTTTGCTCTCGTCGGAACCCTATAAAATATTGATGGATCAAGACAGATGGACATAAACTGATTATTTTGTTGTAGAACTCTGGTGAGCAGAGGCGCGCAAGAGATGGGTCTTCTGAGCTTTTGCATGCCGAAGTTGGGCAAGATCAATTATAAGGATTTATCTTACGAGAAAATAGATTTGCTAAAGCAAGAGAGCAGTGATAACAAAACGAAGACAGAGAAACTGAAACGGTTGGAGGAGAAGAAGAAGAACAACTTAGAGAACGTGGCCATGGCTGCGCCTTACTTTCCATTCCATTGTCGTCCTGGTATTCGCTGATTAAATTTGTCTTTGTGCTGTTTAGATGGTTTAAGACTATTGTGGAGAAGATATATGAGATATTAAAGGGTTGTCAGTGCGGATACCAAAGTTTGCGTGTCAGTTATGTAAAACCTCAATTATTGTGTGGTATCTATGTAAATTTGCCATTAATCTAATGTATAAACGTCATTTGTCATAAAGTAATTGAAGTTACTTTGGCTTAAGTGGTGCACTTTAATTTTAATATATGGATGTCAAGCTTAATCTGATTGTATAAAATAATGATGAATTTCGTTTGTTTCATATAAATTAAATATCTTTAATTTATCATGAGTCTTGTTCTGTGTTGGAAAATTTGAGTTTGTCGTCTTAATTCAATATGAAGATCTCACATACACAGATAGGAAATAAAAAGCACAAGAATCACCAAAATTTTCTTATGTAGAAAACCTGAATGAAAAATTATAATCAAGTGAAAAATAATCTACAAAAGGATTTCAGCTGATTTCTAACCGTAAAAAATATATCTAAAGTTATTAAATTTTTTTGAGTCATAAGAATAAACTGATGACATTCTGACTAAAATTTAAGCCAGTTTTTCAATTTTCGGAAAACCTACTTTCAATTGAATTTTAGATCACAGAAACCGAAGGGTAGCAATAACATGGAAAATAATTTCTGACAGGTTTGACTCATCAGTTCATACAGGACTAAGACTCCAGTAGCCATTGGTTAGTAAACTCACAAGTATTAACCATCAATTTATTTTGTATCAATAGGCCATAGATATTGTCGTCAGCTGTATGTAAAAACTGTATATGAAAAAGAAAAAAAAAACTCATTTATTTCAAATAATTTCTACACCTACAATCACATCATAAACATCTAATTTACCTATCCAAATAGCTACTAAACTAAATCCTTATGGATGAACTAAAAAATTGAAATAAAAAATAATTGCAATTTATTGAATCAGAGAAAGAAATAATATATCCACATGCGGCAAGTATGTGTATAAATGTCATTTAATAAAAAAAGAAAATAGCCTTACTCGTCATTGATCTCCTCTTTATCCTCCTCCTTTATCTCCTCGTATACATGCAACTTTCCTCGCTAACGCGCCTCACATCACACCACCTTTAATTTAATTTTAAATTTGGCCTCCATATTGGTCTTCATCTCGATAAACAAAGTAGCAAATTGGGTATCCAGATCGACATTGAATGCGACAACCTGCCTACAAATTTTATCATTTTGGTAGTTGTAAAGTTCTGTCCGACAAAGGAGTGATGTGCATTGTACGCATGTGCCTATGGCCCCAAACCATGAATTCTTCATTTCTTCTTCCCAAACACCCCCGCCACCCTGATGCTCGATTTTATATTTTGCAAGAATTTATGAACTCAGGTTTATAGATTTATAATAATTTTGTTAAGTCCAAGCATTCAATGCAAGTATACGTATCGTATAAAGTAATACAAGGCTCTAATGGAGTCCTGGATATCGATCCCACAGGGAAATAATGAAGTTTTAAGAAAACGTTACACAATGTGTAATAAGCACTAAAGTTAAGGTTTAATACTTACAACAACTATGCAGGAAATAGTAATAACAACGAAACAGTAACAATTAACTAACTACAATTACTTTTAATAACTTTAAGAACAGGATTAACAAACAGACACACTAAACTAAGTATTTGAAAGGTTTTTGATATATGAGAAAAGTATCTTTCCTCTTGCAATGAGAATATGATGTGTGGATTGATATAGAATAATTATCAATATTATTGTGTCAAATAGGAGCATAGATGATTCTTTACCCTTAAACGAGTACCCCCTCTTCTAAGTAAGAAAAGAACATTGAAATATTCTAAGTTTAGTCACTAACTCTAAGGCTAGGCTGGGAGGATACCGGCTCTCACTTCGGAGCTCCCACTCACCCTTCATCCGAAGGCTAACCTTTGATATTAGTTACTAATCTTAGAACCAATTTGGGGATCTCAGCCTGTCACCCCGAAATCTCCACATTGAAGGCCATCAAAACATATTTCCCTATTTATTCGCACTCAATTCCCATGAACTACGCAATTCATCCATAAAAATTGAATGGACCTTTCATTATTGTTGTAGGACATTAAATCCTTTCAAACTTATTTTTCAACAACATATTTTAACATTTCAATGGGCCAAATCGAAAGTAAATTAAGTTCTGAACGAAAAATCATCACAATTTCTTCATTATATTAAAAGCACATCAAATCCACATCAATCCATCATCACAGTTCTATGCAAGAAGAAAGACAAGGGAGTCTACTTAGAATTCTTGGAGAAGTTACAATAAAACATGGATTTTATATATAAAAGAAAAGTCATACAAACCTTAAAAGAAAATACAACTTATCTCTTACTCTTTCCCAATGCAATTCCCTTGAAGTTCCTTTGAATCCTCTTCTTTCTTCTTTATAACACTTGATTCTCTCTTTAGAATGGCAAAGAAGAAGTAATCTCTCACTTTACCTCTTCTCCTCCCCTCCTTAGAGAAGAATCCCTCTCAACTCTTCAGTCTACACTCTTTACTCCTAAACCCTAACACTTAACACTCACTACAAACTACTCTACAAGACACAAGACACACACTAGACACACCATTTTTTGTCCAAAAGTAGTTACTTATAAGATAGGGACGAAATCCTAAGAGTTTCCGTAGGCATCCCTTCAAAAAGTCACAAAACTCTTCAAATTTGAACTCCATCGAATTCGGGCACCGGCAGCGCTCTATCGTGCCATTTAATTGCTGTGCTCTCTAGATTTGGGCGCTGGCGGCGCCAGAACACTTTTTCACCATTTTGCTCCTTTTTGCTCCTTTTTACTCCGGATTCGTTCCTTTTTGTTTCTTTTCACTCTAATCATCTAAAATCATCATACCTGTAGCAAATCATGAAAAATACATTTCTTTAAATTGCAATATCACCAAAAATTAGTAAAATTAGATAGCAAAAACCGTATATTTTTTCAGTGCATCAGAATCCCCCAAACATTAACTATTACTTGTCTTTAAGTAATCTTTTTATTGCATAAAATATAACTTTAGGCAATGTACATTTCAACTGTAAGACACTAAAATTTTTCATTCAAAAGAATATATTGGTTAGATTTTCAGAAAGAAATTTAGTAACTCAGGTCAACACTACAAGTATAAGAATATTCAGTAATCAAGTCTAAGAGTTCTAGTCTTCTATTTATTTCAAGATGAACTATAATTGTTACATTAAGTGTGCCATAAAATATTATGTGAGAAAGGAGTTCATGCAAACTTTATTAGAATGTAGGCCAGTACTTAAAACATAAATTCAGAAATGAAATCAAGTTCTCCCTTTAGGGTGACTCAAGTGAAGCCAATTTTTGATTAGGCATCTCCTCAAACTTCTCCTCATAAATATTTTTTCTTTCTTTTTCTTTTCTTTTTCTTCATTCTCTTTTTATTTTTGGGATTGTTTTTTAATCCTTCTTTTATTTTTTTCTTTTTTTTAATGTGGATTACTATATCTGGATAGCTTTTAATAATTTTGAACTTCACTCTCCTCTTTCAAAAGTTCAAACTTGAAATATCTCCTTACTTTATAGATAAGTATAAGCTTCATTATTCATCATAAAGTTACAATCTCTTCTTAATACACAATACTTTAAGTCCCTTAACATTTTAAAAATACAGTTTTCTTTACTTTAAATAGTTGATTATAATAAAATTCTTTCATACCAAATATCTTACTTCTATAAAATCAACCTTTATCACTACAAATTTTCATCCTATCCTTCCTTAATATTCAATTGAAATTAAAAGTTTTCGTTACCATATAATGAGGTTCAACTGCTAGAAGTTATAGTAATAATTTTTGAAAATATAATAATTGAAAACAAATAAAAGTTAGTATTTCTCTACCCTCTCCTAAACTTAAATTTTTCAGTAAATTTGAAATAGTTTATAGTAGACGAAAACTAACCTCTCTATCTTGGGATCTTGAAATCTTCAAAAGCTATCTGCTATTAATCAAAATTTACAACTAGCGAGCATGAAACACTTAGTAGGAGTGGTATAACAATTTTAAATATTTGCATTGGTAAAGAGAAATTAACATTAAACATCTAAACATCCAATAAAACACTATAACATGAAACAAACTATCACACTACTAACAGTACAACTAACAGTTTTAATGTTTCAGTACAACATAACCGTACAACATGAAAAGTAAATAACACTACAACACAACAGTACAACACAGGGTTTACACATCACATGAAAAGTAAATATCCACTACATCACATCAGTACAACACAACAAACTAAGAACAACAGAAATAAAACAAACAATCTAACAGTCTCCATCAACAGGATCAGTAGCAGGGTCATCAGCAGGGTCAGGTCTATATGGTGTATAGGTTGGGCAAGTAGGAAATATCACATTGGACTCCGCCTTCATAAATTTGACCTGAGCATCATAATAAGCAATATCGAACTCAACTCTCCTCTGCAGATAATTTTCATTCACATCACTCATCGCCTTAAATACATCCATCAGACCATGGAGTCTATCCATACTAGTACTCTGTAGTTTCAACTACTCCATAATATCAGATAAGGTAGGCAGCTCAGAAGTAGATGGAACATCATAACTAGTAGTAGGAATATCAGTACTCCTACACTCAGCTACGCTCCCACATAAGACTCATAAGTACGGATAATATTCTTTGTAATAGGTCTTAATGGTATAGCCACTTCCTCAGAACTACTGAACTCCACTCCAGACTGAACACAGATGGCATGACCTAAAGCAGGATGTCCTAATCCTCCAGTGGTCTTGCCTCTAGCAATCGCCTGAGTATTCTTGTAAATAATAGCTCCAATATCAATTTTTTTCATCTTCTGAATATAGTAGTTCAAAATCGCTCTATCTCTAGTAACTTCATTATGGTGATAAGATGGTAATAATATTATAGAAGTGAAATAATGCCAAACTATTGAAGCAACATTCAAAGTGGAGGAGGAAAATTTATCAACAGTTATTGACTTACTTTCCATTCTCCTCGCCCATCAGTTAAAAAATCAAAACTTCTCTCATATTCTCCCTCCCAGTGTCAAAGTTTTCATATTCACACACGAATGGTTCCCAAGTATGATTGAAAGCATTGATACGCTGAGGAGTAAACTCAACCATCTTCCCTCTAACAAGCACATACTCAGTCTCAGTCCAGGGTATGTTAGAATAGAATTCTCTAACAACTCCCATAATAGCATTCACAGTAAAATAACAAATTTTCTCTCAGTTTTACTCTGCAATAAATTGTTCTACAGATCCACCAGGACTATCAAAAGCTCGATCCTGGATACACTTCTTGTTGTGAAGGATAGAGTTATAGCAAAATTGGGCTTTGATGTTAACAAACCACTCCTCATCAAAATCCAATTTCCTCTTCCCTCTTGGAGCCATGTGAATTTCTAAAATTTGCAAGAAAATTCCAATAAATCCCAAATTCACAATGTAACAAACTCCAAACACTATTCTAAACAAGTAAGCACAAATTTCATCATGGAAATCTCAAAATCTCTTTTGAACTCCAAAAATTCTACCATAGGCAATGTGAGAGATTTCCATGATGAAAATCTAAAAATTTTAATTTAAAGTGAAGCTCTTACCAAGAGAAGTGCAAATTCAGTGTCAAAAAGCCTTGAAATCTCCTTAAATGCGAGATCTAGCAAGCCCGGATCATCGAAATCGTGAAAATGGAGGAGGAAGAAGATGAAAATGGAAAGATTTTGCGGGTCCCAGGGCAAAAATTGTGAAATCGAGGGTTTTAGATCTTTTCTGGGTTCGGACATCAGCGGCGCTCGATAGGGTGTTGGCGGTGCTCTATTTAAATAAATTGGTCAACTCTTTGGATTTGAGCGCCGGTGGTGCCGATCCAAAATATTTTACGGTTCGAAAATGTTTTCGTAATTTCGATCGTTTTGACGCCCACAATGATGTTTAACGCCTCAATAAGCATTTACATCATCCCATAAGCAATATTAACACAATTTTTCACACAAATAATACATAACAAGCTTATATATATAAAATCCAAGTAACATCATAGAAACTAAATATGTTCATTCATACCAACAATTCTTAGATGTTAAGTGCAACAAGTACTCTATGATAAGCAAGCACTAAGATCTAAGCACAAAATGAAAGTAAACATAACCAAATCCAAGTTCAAATCTCAAAGCAAATACTACACAAACCAAACATAACTAAGTAAAACAAATTAAACACGCAACAAACATAAGTAGAATCCATCGATTACTCCACATCGGTTCAAGAAGCTGTCCTCTCCTCTAATGTCTTCGATTGATTGCTCGATGCACAAACAAGTTATAGAATGGACGAAATGGAAATTTGTTAGATGATTCTTTAGCAATCACCGCATTCTTCTTCATAAGATTGATCGAAGCCCATCTCGATTCGACCGAGTGTGATTAAATTGCTCTTTCATTCTCCAATCTATATGATCGAATAAATCGAAATGTTATTGATCACATTCATAACGTTCCTTACCTCTTTCTCCGATTGTTTGATCCTCTTTAATATCATTCTAGAACCTTCGGGAAAATAGGTTTGAATCGATCGTGAAGTCCGTGTTGGTTGATCAACAAGCAAATTCATATCATCTTCATCTCCAACTATCCGGTAGTCGTAGGGATTAGTTGGATCAATAAGCCTCCATGGAAGAAGAACCTTTTCCCAACTTTCATAAGGAACTCGTGATCGACTACATAACGAAATATGGTGGACGGGTGTCCAAACCTATGTTTAGAGCCATGCACAATTAATCCAAGTACTGATTTCACAATAATATTACCAATGTCAACCGACCTCCCAGTTTGAATACAGAAATTCAAAATGGCGCTTTCCTTGGTTACCTTGCTAATCTTCGATGTCGGAAATAACTTTGCCGAAATAAAGTAATGCCACTACTTCGATACTAGATTGAGAGATGCAGATGGGAAACTCATGTATCTATTCTCTCTAACTTCCCATTCTTCATTCTCAAATGTCAGATATCAATATACATCATTCATATTATCCCTCGTGGCATTGAAATTAGAATAATGGCATTTTGGTACATTCTTGATCATAAAGAGATCGTTGATTCATGCAGGAGTGAATTGAACAAATCTACCACGCACAAATACGAACCCTTGGTTGATCCCGTGAAGATTTACATAAAACTCTTTCATGATGGGAACAACAACAGCAGCGGTAGTGTAGCAAATCACTTCCCCACATCTCTCTTTAATAATTTCTTCAATTCTAGCAGTAGGATTATCCATACCTCGATTTATGAAGCATCTTTCCTTGATAATCCTTCTTTTCATCATTACTTTGTTGAACAAACGTTGCGCTTCAAAATTTATGAACTTCCTTCGGTTGAAAACTCGAAATCGAGGGGTTTCAATGGGAAAGGAATCCATAGGATACGAATTGGGATAGGTGGTTTTCTTTTTTTATGGAGTTAAGAAGTCAAAATGGGAGTTTAGAGAGTTATAAGGATGAAGATCCTGCCAAAAACTGCCAAAACTTGTACTTTGAAACTTAAAAACCATCAAGCAGATTTTGGGCGCCAGTGGCGCTCGATAGGGCGCCGTCGGCGCTCATACGATCAAGTTTAATGTAGAAAATACGATAGGACGCCGATGACACCCATTATTATGTCGATGGTGCCCATTCGACGCTCGCGGTGCCGGTAGTAAAAAATTCTCATCGAATTTTGTTTGGCCTAAAATATTCCAAAATCTCGATTCGATCCATCATTTATCGATTTTTAAAGTTTTTAAGAGTAAATATGATTCAAAAACAATTATCTAAAAAGCACAACTACTTCGAACAAGAAAACACACCACAAAGATACATATGGGTTGCCTCACATAAAGCGCTTGGTTTTACGTCGTCAGCCCGACAAACCATTCAGTTAATCGAGATGACTCAACCTTAAAACCACTTTGAAGTCAGGTTGAAACCCATCAAAGTAAGGCTTTAATCGATGCCCATTAACTTTGAAAATGTTTCTAGTATCAGGATCTTTAATATCAACAGCTCCAAGAACTTGTAAAGC
This sequence comes from Papilionanthe hookeriana x Papilionanthe teres, assembly GCA_022702705.1. Taxonomy (NCBI): domain Eukaryota; kingdom Viridiplantae; phylum Streptophyta; class Magnoliopsida; order Asparagales; family Orchidaceae; genus Papilionanthe; species Papilionanthe hookeriana x Papilionanthe teres. The sequence goes on along the minus strand of CM040425.1, from coordinate 137,845,873 downwards.
CGTAAAAGGTCCTAACCATCTAGACTTGAGCTTTTCAGGAAATAACTTCAATCTTGCCTTATATAATAGAAATTTTTGTCCATTTTCCAAGTTCTTTTTCAATATCTTCCGATCATGCCATAATTTTCTTTTCTCTTTATAGATCCTATCATTGTGATAAGATGCATTTCTAATCTCTTCCATTTCATTCAATTGCATAATTCTTTTCTCTCCAGCATTTTTCAAATTAAAATTTAACTTTTTTATCGCCCAATATGCTTTATACTCCAATTAATCGGTGAATGACAAGTCTTACCAAACACTAGTCTATAAGGAGACATTCCAATAAGGGTTTTAAAAGCGATTCTATAAGCCCATAAAGCAGTATCTAATCGAGTAGACCAATCTAATTTATGATTATCCATAATTTTCTCCAAAATTCTTTTAATTTCACGATTAGACACTTCTGCTAAATCACTCATCTGGGGATGATAAGCAGTAGAGATTCTATGTATGATATTATATTTCTTAATTAATCTCTTAATTTGATTATTCCTGAAATGGGATCCACCATCAGTTATGATTACTCTCGGCATTCCATATATTGTAAATATGTTTTTCTTAAAAAATTTTGAAACACTCCGAGCATCACATCTAGGTAAAGCAACAACTTTAATCTATTTCAAGACATAATCAACAACAACCAAAATATATAGATTTCCAAACGAATGAGTAAATGGTCCCATAAAATCTAATCCCCATACATCAAAAATTTCAACTTCCAAATTATAACTTAGAGGCATTTCATTTTTTATAGAGATATTACCTACTCTCTGACACCGATCACATGATTTATTATATCTATAAACATCTCTAAAATGAGTAGGCCAATAAAATCTAGATTGTAAAATCTTAAAAGCGATATTATCAACACCAAAATGTCCTCCCGATTCAGAATCACGACTTCCTTGAATAATCAAATTTGTTTCTTCTTGTGGCACACATTTCCTAATAATCGGATCCTTACATCGTTTATATAGATAGTGGCTCATCCCAAAAATAGAATTTTGCATCATATTTAAACTTCTTTTGTTGTTGACTTGTTAAAAAGGGTGGTACAATATCAGTTACAATATAATTCACAATATCAACATACCAAGGCAAATTATTTCCTGTAATAGTATAGAGTTGCTCATCGGGGAAAATTTCGGTAATTTCTTTCAAATTCGGATAATTTATCATAGACTATTACGTATAGATGATCAGTCTATTTAATTATTAGCTCCCTTCCTATCAACTATCATAAAATCAAATTCTTGCGAAGAAGTATCCATTTAACGAGTCTTGGTTTCACATCCTTCTTTTGCATTAGATATTTAATAGCGAAATAGTACTATATGCACAATACTTTTAGCTCCAATTAAATAAGGTCTAAAATTTTCAAAAGCAAACACTATAACTAATAATTCTCTTTCAGTTGTGGTATAATTAATTTGAGCTTCATTAAGAGTTTTACTTAGCATAGTAAATGACTTTGAATACTTTATCATGCCTTTGCCCCAATGTTACTCCGATTGTATAATCACTAGCATCACACATAAGTTCAAATGGTTTTTCCCAATCAGGTAAAACAATTATTGGTGTAGTGATTAATTTTTCTTTTAATAATTCGAAAGCTCTTAAGCATTCATCATCAAAATCAAACTTTCTATAATTTTCTAAAAGTCGACATAAAGGTTAGGTAATTTTAGAAAAATTTTTAATATATCGCCTATAAAATCCAGTGTGTCCTAAGAAACTTCTCACCTCTCTCACAGTAGTGGGTGGTGGTAATCTCTCAATCACTCTAATTTTAGCAGGGTCGACCTCCATACTATGTTCAGAAATTTTATGCCCAACCACAAATCCTCCTGCAACCATAGATTGACTTTTCTCTCAATTCAGAACTAGATTTGTTTTATCACAAAGCTCCAAAATTTTGCTTAAGTTTTCTAGACAAATTTCAAATGAAGTCCCGAATACGGAGAAATCATCCATATAAACTTCTATTCTATTATTTATCATATTACTGAAGATAGACATCATACATCTCTGAAATGTTGCATGTGCATTACATAGTCCAAAAGGCATTCTTCGAAAAGCAAAGGTTCCATAAGGGCTAGTAAATGTTATCTTTTCTTGATCCTCAGGAGCAATAGGTATTTGATGGTAACTAGTATATCCATCTAGAAAATAGTAGTACTTGTGTCCAGCAAATCTGTCTAGCATTTGATCGAGAAAAGGAAGAGGAAAGTGATATTTTCTAATGACGGCATTTAATTTCCTATAGTCAATACAAATTCGCCATCCATTAATTTGTCTCATGGGTATAATTTCATTGCATTCATTCACTTTAACAGTCAGTTCTCCCTTTTTCCGTACACAATGTATTGGACTTACCCAAGCTCTTGTTGACCTCATTTTTGATGAGGTCTTCTCTTCTCCCTTTAGTACTTAGGATCTAGCCTTAGGCTTTTCCTTTGACTGTCTTAGAGGATTAGAATTGGGACCCACCACCTAGAAATTCAAACCACTTCTTAACTCCCTGCAAACTCCGAAAACTTGACTGTAGACCCCTAATCACCTAGAGGGTTGAAATCGAATGTGGAAGTTTAAAGGATGAGTTCTATAGGACTCTTTGGCCTTAGGATCGCCTACAGGTGGCACAGTGCAGTGAAGGGCTGACTTACACACACACTACACCTATACACTACACTTTCACACACATCCTAAAAACACACTCATACCTAACTTGGCCTCCTAACTCTTGAAGGTGATTCACATGGATGGTCCTTAACCCCTAAGCCCTTGGCTAAGAGGGTTAGGAACAACATAGTGAATGCCACAAATGAGTCCCTTCATGGCTCATGTGGGCTTGATATGGCTTCATGGCTCAACCAAGATGATTTCATTCCACTTACAATTACGCAATCTTCATTTTTGCAAATTTTCGATTTTTGACCCAGGACCCTACACACTTCTAGCTTACCCAAAGCCTTGAAATTTCCTAAATTTTTCAAAATTTCCAAATCACCCAAAATTTCCCAAAATTAACCTTAAACATTTCCTCACCAATCAAGTTGATCATCCATAGCCAAAAATACCAAAAATTCCAAAAATACCTCCCAATACCCTCCAAATACCAAAAATACCCCTCTTAACCCAAAAATCCAAAAATTCAGAAAATTCCCAGAAAATTCCAGAAAATTCCAAATATTTGCAATTGCATTTTGTCCAACTACACCATGGGCCAATTATGTCAATTTACTCCACTTTTGTCAAAATCCCCAATTTGACCCATTTTAACCCAAAGTGAACCCGATGTCGAACCAAACCTACCCAATTGACCCAAATTCTGGTCCAATTCAATTCTAAACTTCAATTTAACATTCCCAACACCAATCTAGACCAAATCCAAGTCCAATTTGATTGACATTTGAATCCAATTTCACTTTTGGCCTTAAAGCCCAATTTGGACCCATGACCCAAACCTAACCCGAACTAACTCAATTCAACTCCAATTAACCCCAAACCTTTTCTAAACCTTCCCTAACATCCCCAAAAACAAAAAACTAACATGATTTTCCCAAAATTTAGACCTAAACCCCACTCAAATTCAACCCAAAGCCAAAAAGCCCAATTTTGACCTAAACCCGAACCTAACCCAAATAAGCCCGAACCCCAAAATCAAAACCCATCCAAAGTCAAAACCTCTTTGAAACACTCCCATAAACATTTCCCAACATTTATTTTACATCAATTTCAACCCTAGCCCAACATTGGCCCAAGTTAGCCCAATTTGACCTACATTGGCCCATTTACCAAAGAGGTGCAAATCCGACCCAATTCAAGCCCAAACCACTTCAAATTTATTCCAAATCATTCATGAAACATTCCTAAATTAAATTCAACACTTATTGGATCTAATCCTTTGCAAAATTCTCATCCTAAAATTTGTTTTGAAATCTAAATTCCCACTCTCTAAACCATCTTGAAAGCCCATCCCAAAGTGAAATCCAAAAGCCCAAAGCCCACATTACAATTCCTTCTCATCATCCCTTTAATTGGGATCAATTCCTAAGTCCCAAATCAATCATCAAATCAACCTAAATCAAGCACCATCTAAATTTTTCACTAAATTGCCAAAATCTCCAAATTCCTTTTTCATATAAATGGATCCACTTTTCCTAAGTCAAGGATGAGCCAAATGAAGCCACATGCGAAGCCATGGACAAGCCACATGAAGCCATGGAAGGTTTGACATGTGACCGAGCCATTAATGGAAAAAGGAGGGCCCCATTTCCTAATCCTTCATTAAGCCTTTTTAACCATAAGCATGTCGCACACTAAACCATGCTTAGCCACCTCACCATGGATGGAGACTTCACCACTCCATGGAAGCTGACTCAAGTGACTCTTTTTAGCCCAAAACCAGGCCTTGGTTGATGCACCTAGCCCAAAAGGATGGGTTGACCCAAATCGAGCCAAAGTGGCCTCTCCCCATACCATTTAATCCAACCACTTTACACATGTAAGGCTTCGATTGAATTCATCAACTTCGACCCCCGACCTCCCTGACCTTGAGGGTGACCCTTGCCTGCAGGCCAGCCACCTGGGCCGCCGAAAAACACCATGGCCGAGACATGGGAAGGAGCCAAGCATTGAAATTCCACCTTCGTTGAGCTGCCCCATGCCCAATGGCCACCATGGTTGTTCTTCCCTTGACCTAAGCAGCTGATCCTAAGCCTTAAGCCCCCCTGGGAGGCCCTCCAGCCTCTCCTATTTAAACACCCCCTCTCTCGGCCATGGGAGAGGTGTTGAACCAACCTTAAGGAATCTCTGCCAAAATCATTCCAGACCACTCTCTACACATAGAGCACTTGATTCCCACCTGGATTTCGGCCCCAATTCCTCTAGCTAAGCTCGATTTTGAGTTCGAACTTCAAGCACAAAACCAGGACACTTCTTCACGGTGGACCAATCCCCAAATTGATTGATCCTACACCTTCACCGGACCGAGGGAAGAAGTCCACCAGCAAAAGCCCCTCTCCGGGCCACCCATCCGTTCCGGACTCCGAAGCTTTGTAATCGAGTCGTGGTCGAAATCCTACCTAGACAATTCACCGGACCGGGAGACTTCATCCGGAGCTTCTTTGGGACGCAATCGAAGGTGACACAACCCTCGGATTGAAGCCACACTTCTCACGAGCAAAGGTATGAGCTAACTCTTTATCCCGAGCTTACGGAGATTCTCCATTTCAAATGCCTTAATTTCAATGCATGATCACCATATAGATGTATTCGTCTCTTCAAGATGAATCCATAGAGCACAAGAACATGAAAATCCGTTAAGTATTGAGTGAGATATTAAGGATTTAGTGTGGATGGTTCTCGGGCTAGGAGGCTTGGGGACGATGAATGGATACCGTTCATTTAATACACGCGCGGACAGACGGCCCGGGATCGCGTCGGATGAGGAGACGGAACGATGCGGCGGGCCCCTGGAGCATTGAGTCGGATGGCGGTGCCGAATCGAACACACCACGTGGCCTTTCGGAGACGCCGAGGTTGAGTCGGCGCCGCGTGGATAATTTGAAAAATAGGTTATTTTTCTATTTATTTAATTCCTAAACTTCAAAAATGAATAACTTTGTGTAGGAAAATCAGAAAAATAAAATAAAAATACCCTCTTGCTCAGGTGAACGAGAGGAGAATAATGTGGAAAAGAAATCATTTAATTTCATCGAGTATTTTATTTTTAATAATTTATTTACTCTCTGCACATTTTCAATTCTCCATGCATGTATACAATTCACCATGGCATGAGACCATAGGGCTTTTGAAGTCTCTGAATTTGGGAACATTCCCTGAATTTTCCAAAGTTAGAGGCCATCCCTATGAAGAGTTATTGATTTTTTCAACTCTAGGTTGCTAGTTTGAGTATTTTAATTCCAATAATTAGCATATTGTGAAATAAATTCTAGGAAAATTTGGTGATGTTTATTATGACCAGAGGAACCTAGGAAAAATAGATTTTGAATTAATCCACTTGGAATAACCCTAATTGGCTTAAACACCCAAAATAGGTCCTTAATTAATTAGAGCTAATCATACATCAAATTGACTTGAAATGAATTCTCCACTGACCTTTAGGATCAGAGGAACCCACCATAAAAATTTGAAGTCAATTGGACTTGATTAGCCTCTACTAAATGGGTTGATTAAGCCATTTAGCCAATTTAAACTTTAAAAATTCATAACTTTCAAACTACCTTTCAAAAATTCACTAAATTGGTTTTGGAGCCTCTCTGATATCAGGGAAATTTAAGAAAAATAAAATTGTAATTTTCTAAAAAGTTGATTTTTTGCATTATTTTAATATTTTAATAATTAAAAAATAATAAAAATCACAAAAATAATAAAATTCACCAAAATGTCACATTTTGAATTTTAATCACTTGGGAACAAATCCCATATTTTTCTTAAGTCTCTACAATGAGATATTAAATTTTAAAGCCTTAAGGTAATTTAAAATTAAAAAAATGTATATTTTTAGTATTTCCACTAAAATAATTCTAATAAATCAAAGAGAAATAAGAAAATTATAAAAATTAATTCTCTGATTTCCTTGATATCAGAGAGATTTTTGAAAAATATAAAATTCATTTTTCAACCTTTATTTTATTTTTAAATTAATTAATACTCCAAAATTCAAAATAATTATAATAAAAAGAATAAAATTCAAAAAATCACCAAAATTGGTCCAAGTGGTCCTCTAGTCATTAGGAATGTCCCATAATTTTCTTAACGACAGAAACTTTCCCTTGGTCATATTATTAAATTTTCCTTGGAAATCCCTATTTTCCACCAAAAATAATTAAATAAATAAATTAAATACAGAAAAATCACATTTTCTCCTCTCATACCTTTATTGACATATGAGTGAATTCACATAAAAATTTCAAGTTTATTTAAGCTCAATTTAGTGAGTTATGAAATTATTAAGCTTGAAGGGCAAAATGGTAATTAAAATTTTAACCTTTAATTAAAACTTTAGGCTTAATAAAATTAAAGAGTAAAGTATTTGATCCTAATCTAATTTGGATGATTGAAATTTGAATAATAAGGGTAGAAACCTATTAAACAATTTAAAAATAATTAAAATAGACCTAAATCAAATAATTAATTAAATTTGGAAGAATAATAAATTTGGAATTATTAAAATAGGGATATTATTAGGAAGAGATTTGTTCTTTAATTTATGAATCCCTAAATTAATCATCTCAATACTATTTAATTCCTAATTAAAATGATAATTCAAATTTAAGATTTAAAATGCTAAAAGACTTAATCATTACATTAAATTAAAGTTAAATTATTTAAATTAAACCCTTTTAAAATTTCAATTAAATTAATACTTTAACAATTACAATTAAATCATCTTTAAAACATAAAAAATAAAATATTAAATTAAAATTTAAAATAAAATTAAATTGAATTAAATAAAATTAAATTAAAACATATTAAATTAAATCAAATTAAATCAAATTAAATTAAATTAAATTAAATTAAATTAAATTAAATTAAATTAAATTAAATCAAATTAAATTAAATTAAATCATATCAAATCAAATTAAATTGAATTGAATTAAATTAAATAATAGAATCAAGTTAAAATTAAAATTAAAAGTAAACCAAATTAAATTAAATTAAAGTTAAATTAAATTGAATTAAAATCATTCATCATTCATCGATCCTTTGTGATACCCTTACTTGTCACTCTACGGAACC